>JAAGVU020000008.1:9571376-9584996 GCA_011763525.2 Mormyrus iriodes
ACACACAGACACATGCACACACACACACATACACACACACGCATGGACACACGCGCACACACAGACACACACATGCACACACACACACAGGCACAGGCACACACACAGACACACACACAGGCACACACACACACACGCACACACACAAATACACACACGCACACACATGCACAGACACACACACACACACAGTTACATACACACAGACACACACACACTCACACGCATACACACACACGCAGACACACACACACAGTTACATACACACACAGACACACACACACACGCACACACACAGTTACATACACACACAGACACACAGACACCCGCACACACACATGCGCTGCCGGACAGACACCCTTCTCTTAAATAGCGTTTGTAGAGTGACCGCATCCGTTTTACTATCACTGCTTCTCCCGGACGCGGTAATCTGGCAAAATCGCCCTGTGACCTCCAGATCACTCCAAAGATGAGGCATATTGCTGCCATCTCTTACAGCCTGATGCTTAAATGTGTTGTACCACTTATACCTCTTGGGGAGCATCTTAAACGCCGGAAAGAGCTGCGGCTTCCCAGCTCGTCTTGTGATCATTTTTTTGCAGTTTATATTTTTATTATTTCGCATCTTTCCCTTTAAATAACCGCGAGGACGGGCAGCCTCCATGCGCCGCCGCTACGCCTGCAGCAACATATCCCACGTCTCGCCGACTGTTTCTACACAGTCGCACGACCCCCTGACGGTCTCCAAAGCAAGTCGCTGGAGTTCCAGCAAATTTCTAGCGCATCAGATCATTTATGCTTCCCTTGGTAAGGTGCTCGAAAAGTTCCTGTGCTATGAAGTAAAGCACCATCAAATTTGAAAGATACAGCTCAACTAACTGGAGTGGGGGTTGGGGCTGGGGGTGGGGCCTCGCCTGTGATACTCTGACTACTTGTTCCCCTGATGTCTTGATTTCTTCGTTTCTCAGCCCTGCTGCGTGCCAAGTCTGCTTACACTGAATGACATATCAGAGAGAGCAGCGACTAGCTTGATGCCATTATCCATTACAGACTCCTCAGGGCAGCACAGATCGGAGCTTACGTGTCCAGTGATGGCTGCTTGTGAGACAGATCCTCTGGCCTGTACCTGACTGGGCTCCCTCTATCCAGGTTTCCTGTAACGATCTTTAATTTTACTCTAGGGTCTGCAGACGTACACATCTAATTGATTTATAGGCCCCAAATGGGACGGTGGTCATCCAGAATGATGAGATACCTACAATACAGCAGAGATACCAAAACACACGCTGTTACAATATTTCACAGAGCAATGTGTTCTGCGCGCTGCGGAATATCCAGAACACTGTGATCAGTCAGTAATATAGGATGGCTAATCTGTACGCACGCGAGCGTGCTGAGTGTTTGTGTGGCAGAGGTGCTGTGCGGCCAGGCCTCCCTGAGATGAGTGTGCCCCCTCCCCCAGTTGGGCTCTGTATCTTGTCTACTTTGACGGATGTTAAGCACGGCCGACACTCAAGAGAACAGTGTAACATTTGTGAATGAGTTATTCTCTCTGACTCTGTTTGGTGGACAGCCGGGACTGTTTCTCATTTCACAGTCCCCCCACAACAATCCTACCACCCCCCCGTACATGCCCGTACTTCCCAGTGTGAACCCCCACCCCCCCCATCCCACCCAGCGCATTCCCTGACACACCACAACAGGTGTTTACACTTCCCCATGTGTCTGTTCAGGTCTAACCATGATTTATGGATGAGAGGGAATTAGGCCCAGAGGGGTAACATCGTGCCCGTGGCACCACCAGGGTGCGTGTTAATTGTCATGGTTCATCCTTTCTGACTCCAACATGAGGCAGCTGCCTACACGCCAACATCACGCTTGACGGCTGTCGTCCGTATTGCAGACCTTGGCATCTCGCCCAGTCGTACGCAGTGCCCCTGTGTACTGGGCTCTGTTGAGGACATGCACAGGCTGGGGAACTGATGCCCATCTCCTGACATGCCCGTGAGAGGCTCTGAGGTGCCGATTCAGGTCTGGCACAGAAGCAGATGACCCAGCTCAGGCCTGGACCCTCTCCAATGCTCAGGTCCTAACTATACATTTCTGGCGACTCCACTGGGCTTTGCCCCTGACTTCCATCTTGATGGGCTGAAGGCTGTGAGGTTGTAGGCCTGACTCGGTGAATTAGCTCTGATGTAATCTGTGTGGCTGTGCTCTGTAAGTGCTGCTAATTGGTACCTAGAAGCGCTGGCTAACGTTTAACTATTTTTATAGGGTTGGTCAGGCTCATGTTGCTTAAGGGGTTTTAGGGTCTTGTAACAGCACCGGTGTAGTCGGTAAATTAGCAGGTTCCATCCAGCGTGTGCATATGTTGCTCAGCACTGGTCATAGCATGGCGGAGCGTAGACGGGCGAGCTGAAAGGGATGCCAAGGCATCAAAATCGACAGGAGAAAAAGGTCCAGGTACAAACAAGCACCCCACCTCCCCACCCGCTCCCCTCAGAAGGAGAGGTGCTTCAGGTTTGCTGCTGCAGAGCTAAAAGGCTTTCAATCATAAACAGATGTGCATCCGACCGTGGGCGGCGCGCGAGCTGAGGACCCGGCCGCCGTTATCCAGAACCCCCTCGCTCATCCGAAGGTGCCGGCTCAGCAGACGAAAACGAGCCGTAAGAAACTACACAGCAAGCGTGACGCTCACTTCGTGGCAAGACCATCTTTAGCACCATGCATTTTGTGTTTTTTTTTCTTTAATTAAGCTTCACAATCCGATACCTGTCATTTCTTCTCTAAACTTATCACCATATGAAAGGCTTGTTACTGCGGATCATCTTACATAGGCTAGGAGAGGCAGAAACCAGTTTCTGCATGCATGGTAAAGCACCACACTCATCTACCTCCTCCCGTTCTTCCTTTCAGACATCCTTCCTTCCCATCTCAAATGCCAGGTGAACGCGGCAGACATGGTGGCCCGCGAGAGAGACGTGCCACAACTGATGGACGATTTGATAACGTAGGAGAAATACGTTCAATCTGTATACAGCCATGCAGAAATCATAGCTTCGAAAGGTCTGTGCTCGTTTTAGGATAATTGTTTCAAAAAGCCCCTTAAGGGCTTCTGCCAGTCATGATTGTTCAAAGTTTAATCGACAGCATGGGTGAATACTACATTTTTTAATGTGAAAAAACTCTCTACCTGTTACCTGGAATACTGCCGTTCCTGGGCCATCAATATTTTAAATTTCCCTATAGAAGCATTTAAGATGAATATGCCAGGGGGAAATTCGGCTGTGCGCAGGAGGGAGAACTCAGAGTGCAGGCAAACATACTTATAGTGCCAAACAGAGTGCAAAGACAGTACATTTAAATTATATAATTTACCTGGATTGAGACTTCTTCCTTTGGCAGACATTAAAATGCTAATACACTATTACACGTCACTGGTACCTTTTAAATGTTTACCAGTAGAACCAGAAATATTTTTTTCAGTTGTGAAAATCAGTTTTAATAACAGGATCGCAGTTAAAAAACGTTGATCCATGCTGCCCCCTTATGGTATTACTCAGAACTGTCTTTCATTTAACAAAGAACTGACCACAAATCGTTGTAAGTTTCGGGAGTACGCTCCTGGGTTTGAGTCCATTCCACCGGTATAGAAACTGTTGAGTGATGTTATCTTATAAACATTCATTGTTATAAAAAACTACATGTAAAACTTTTTTTGTGTGGTGTAAAGTCGTGTATTTGATAAGTACTTTATGGGCTAATCAGCACAACACAACTGACTCGCAAGCAAAATAATCATCATTTTAATAAAAGCGTATTTACTTTCATAGTTATTTGTAACATTTAAGGTAGCGGGGTTCTGGTATAATCAAACACCAGCCCATTTTCAAGCCTACAAGATGTGTGACAGCCACGGTAACCAGCCTGCGGTGAGAGGACGCCCCCCAGCGGTGGGGAGCACGAGCTCTTCCTTCCCACCATCCCAGGCTTTGTCCGGTCCTGGGAAGTGCCTCATTAGTGGCTCCCAGCCACCTCTCCAGCCCTGGAGACTGTGACAGGAGAAATGTTTAAACAACACAGGGAGCAGTTTGCTGGAAACAATGCGGGAACATGGTCCAGGTCAGGGATCGTGCGGGGGGGGGCTGCGGTGGGTTAGTTCCCCTGTCTGTCAGACATGGCTTCTGGCCAAAGTGCCAGTCAAGTGAAAGAAAAAAGTGACCCTCGCTCTGGCTGGAGAAAGACTAGATCCACGCCGATCGGCTCCTGTACGGGACCAGTGCCCCGTTAAAGCGGCGTTTGCGAGCCTTGGACGGTGACTCTCGCCGCACATGGTCCGAAACGCACGCTGTTGTCAACTGATGTTTTTCCGTCGGAAAACGTCTGGGGAACCCTCCCGCGGAGCCGCTGCTCGGAGGCCCCGCAATGGACCGGCCTGGGGTTCGGGTTCCTCCATCGCAGCTTTTCTGTGGTACCACTTACAGATTAGATCGAATCCGGCGCCCTGCGAGATGAGATCGCAGTACCGTCAGCCGCCTGGCTGCTCCCAGCATTACGCATCCCTATAGCTGGATGATTTACTAGAGCGATTGAGGTTAATTACACTGCCGATGCGTATCACAGAAGGGTCCCTCCGGGGAAGCGCAGCGGGGGCTTTCAGGTTGCGAGCCTGCGCCCCGATCGGCGGAGCGTGGCCACGCCGGCATCCCCCTGGGCTGGAAAGGGGCGCCCTGAGCGCCCGGGGCGCCCGGCTGTTTGCCGCGTCTCCGCCCGTTTATTTAAATACCCCCATGACGACGTTGCGCGTTACGGCTGGGCGGGTCAGCGGGGAAAATCAGTAGCATTTATGCGGAGACATGTCATACAGGCAACACTAATGAGCCCTGCGCTATAAAAGGGGAGGGAATGGTTTACATATGGCTTTTGGAAGTATTTCCATTACAGGAATGTTATGCATTTCACTGTACGATTTCTGTTTCCGTTATAAATTGCTTTCTCGTTTTACATAGCTGTCATCCTCTACAATTGTTTTGCAGTTTCAAGTTGTGTCCGAACTTTCAGAAGTATCAAGTTGGATACCTCCCCAAGGCTTTCCCCGGGGAGCAGGATCCGACAGCACTCGGGGCAGCAGTCAGCCCCGTTTCCCGTATAACGCGTTCACAGCATCACCTCCGTTTGTACGGGCTGAACATGAAGGAGGTCATGGCGCGCCTGTATGTGTCACAGCCGTCACAAACGTGTGTGTGCTGGGCTCTTCATGCTATAGACCCTTCCATTAAAATTTAAAGCAACAGCACAAAGGTAGCCAATATACCCATTCAATCTTGAATATTAATATGGCTACACAAAGTGGGTTCTGTGTCTTTGGTCAGAGAGAGGAAGTCAAGTCCGATGGCAAAGGGGACTTTCTGCAGGAAAAGTAAGTAGACTAGTGAAATTGAGATACATATTTAATGTATCCAGACCTGCTAGTTAAGCTGTACTACTGAGAGCTGGCCGTTATCCATCTCTTAGGTCTCACATAGGACTATGCTGTCATAGCAAGATGTGCAAAGCCACAACAGGCTCAGACTTGAGGATCCTTCATTATTTCATTGGTCCGCCCAGCCATCCACCTTCCGATTACATACCCAGGGACCCTGTAACATAAGGCACAAGGCAGGGGAGGCCCTGGATGGGTTGCTAGTCCAGGCATGGCACACTCTCACACTCCATGGGAAATTTAGCCCATTTAAAAATCTAAACATGTAAATTAGCAGACAGTATGAATATCCAGGTAATGAAGAAAAATGTAAAAATGCTAATACTTGTGGGTATTGAGTTTGGTAGTGTAATAGCTTCTCTGTCATACCTGAGGCCACCAGACGCAGAGCATGTACACCAGCATCTGATCCCTTCACACTGCCTTGACTGGCTTGTTCTGTCAGATCTTTGAGTCACACCTTTCAAAGTCAAACTAAATCGAATTGCTAAGCAGCACTAATGATGCTGTAGTTTATGGAATACAGTGTCAAGTTTGCCATTGTGTTACAGTCACAGTGAGACACTGGGTCTCCTCAGTGTTCCAGTATCTGGGTCAGTCAAGCTATTTATGCAAAACAGAGCAAGGGATTCAAGACCCGTCAGCACCAGGTGCAGAGACTGTGGTCGCCGCATTAATGAAATAGCCCTCACCTCTCACAGACAGACACGTATAATGATGCAGTCTGGGTTGGTTTATATAATTTGACATTTTGGGGGTGACTCCTTCTTAGAAAAAGGAGGCCTAGTTGCAAAGGACGTCCGTTAACGGTCTTTGAAGCGTCTCTTCTCGTAGCCAGGTTGCATTTGTTGCATCATATGCAAATGATGCGTCCAGGAAGTTGAAGTTGCTGCAGTCGTTTAGTTATTCATAACCCGTCATGCATAATGCATGTGGTACAATGTTATTAGGAAGTCAGTGCTGTGGAAAGCTTTGTTTAATATTAACAAGAATGAACAAAAAGGAACTTCGATGCGTTTTAGGCACGGTCTTGGTGAACGTAAACACTACACATTCAGCCAGAAAGAAAGACATCGCAGTGCAGAAATACCATGCAGATATTCATTTTAATGCTTAGTGTAAAAACTATATTATAAATTTGATGCTGACGGCATCTGAGGTGGATTTATTGTGTGACTGTAGAAACCAAGATCTCCGTATTTGTAAGATGCAGTGTGAATTTGTGCTGAGTGACTGGCCGGCGCCCCATTCAACGTGATCCCTGCCCTGGACCATGTTGTGCTTCCATGGGATTCCCTGGCTGCAGGCTTACAGTGACCTGTACTGGGTAAGTGGTTATGGATGGATGGGTGTTGTTAGCAGGGCCTCAATAGACGGCATGTTGGGCACCATCTTCTGGCGGTGGGGGCGGGAGGGGTGGGGTCGACTGGCAGTTCTCTGTCCGCTGGAGTCTGTACCTAGAGCAGGGGTGGGCAATCTTATCCAGAAAGAGTTGTTGTGTATACAGGCTTTCACTGCAGCTCCCTAATTACATTACTAATTAGAGGACTGATTGGCTGAAGAGTCCTCACACCTGGGTTTGAACAGCTGACCTAAAGGTTATCCCAAAAACCTGCACACACACTGGCCCTTTGCCGGTAAGACTGCCCCCCCCCCGACCTAGAATGTGCTTCTCCATCCAGGGGTGCTGTCTGACTCCTGCGGGGGGGTGTAGTGGAGAAACAGTGGAACAAAATAGCATGTAGGATGATGTAAACTTTTTTTCATTTGCGCTCTGTCAGTAAGTGCTGGAGCACTGACCCACCCAGAGTGCAGCCTGACTGACGCCGTCCAACATGGTTACATGGATATGAGCTTATTAAGATACTCAGGTGGACAGTTATTTAATATATGAATATAGTTTTTTTAATACAGAGAAATGCTAAATAAATCTATTTTATTAAAAATGAGCCTTTTGAAGATTCAGAGCCTTGAAAATGATCAGACGGCCAAAAACAAAGGATTCTTGCCCCAGCAAAGGATGATGGGAAGATGCTGAGACATTACCCACCTGCAAACCATATTTCCTGTGTCTGAATGATGTATTTTGCGAAGTTTAAATTCATACATATCAAGTGCTACCTTTAAAAATCCAACCCAGCACATCTTAACCCCCCTCCCCCCCATCTCTATGCTGACAAACAGCAGATCCCGTGACTTGATTTGCTAGTGCACGCTCGCATGCACGGCAAACACTGCGAGAGCAGCTCTGACCTTGCCTGCTCCTCAGCTCTGCACATCGTTTCATCCCCGAGGGCATCTTTGGAGAGGGGTAAGTTATGCTATTTGCCCCCCGTGGAGCTGGCCTGGAGCGGGCGGAGAGAAAAATGAGGCAGGGTGATTTAGCCACAGAGAACAGCCCAGAGCAGGTGATTTTTATTCCCAAACACCCTCTACCGTCATTAACATATTTATGGAGGTGGAATGTGTTTGTTTACATTTCACTACCCCTGGCATCACCTTTTAATGACACAGATTACTTATTTAGATCAGAGCCTCAGAGGGCCAAAAACTCACTTTGAAAGTCCCCTGCTTCGTACGGCAAATGTTTCCACACACTGTTGTGTGCACATACTGGGCACCAGGGCGTAGCAGCACAATGATGGAACCAGTGTCTTAAGGGATGCATATGTAACCAGTCCCACAATGCACCTGCAGAGGAGTAAGCCTTTTAAATGATGTCACCTGCTGCTGGTTTGCAATTCAGCCATAATCTGAAATGTAAACAAGTAAAATTTACATTTAGAAAAGCATCGAGCTCTCAGTTGTTGTAAATTCAATGAACTGATTTTTTTTGTAATCAATATTTCAGGTCAGTCCTCCCCAGTACAGCTTCTCATGTATATTCTGAGGCCTGCAAAAGTCTTCTGGTTTGGTTGTTTCTTAGTCAAAAGATAATGTTTATTCCCCATATAGTGGGAAAATGGTCAGCAAGTACAGAGATATTTTTTCAGTTTGTAATAATATAACAAAGTTCTTCTCTTAGCCAAAAAAAGAATGTCTTTGAATCCAGCTTTAACCACAAAGTAGTCAATTTCAGAGGCTTTTACTGTGTAGTACTTAGAGGAATTAAAATAGATATGAATATTTTCTGAGTTAATGATCAAATAGCAGTAAATATATATCTGCGACAGCAAAAGCTATTGAAATTCATTATGTTTATTATGCCAAAAAATAATAACTGGCTTTTACTGCGAAAATAAGCGCTCACAATTTAATTATATGGCGAAGACCATCAGTTTTGGAACCATCTAAAGCAAATGGGGCCGACATTTTGCGAATTAATTGCGTTTGTGCTTCGTTGGTATTTCCTCATTGACTTTTAATACACTTTTTTCATTGTATTTGTTTTGTTTTTGTTGAAATGACACAAGCTTCAGAATAAAGGGGTTGATTTTCATAGGGAATCCGCATTCACATTTTGCATGAAGTGCTGAGATAATATCGGGCTCTTTTTAGGCTGAGACCCCTAATTTATAACCCAGCCTGGAAATATCAATATATTGTTATTATTATTATTATTATTGTTGTTGTTGTTGTTAATATTGTTGTTAACCATAATAAAAATGATAATAATAATTATTATTATTATTGTGAAGTATCGTGACGTGCAGCCGGAGTTTGTTCTTGTGACTTTTTGTTTTTGTCATGCATTTAATTTTTGAAATCTCTAAAGTAATCCGTCCAAATGCAAGCGTTGCCATTTTTAATTTATTAACCTAATTACTCATGACGGTGGCATAACCTATATGTTTGCTATTTAACCCTCAAGTACCTCTGTAATATAGAGGAATATAGTCTGTCACGAATAAAATATTAATTACTTTAGATTGTTTTGTACATTTGTCAGTAAAGTAGATGATTAGCAATGCAAAGTGAATTGTGAACGAGCTTTATCACATTATAATTCGCGGTTTCAGATCATCCGGCGGTAAAGAGAAGCGGAGCGGCGCAGCCGCTGTCATCCCGTCACAGAGATCCGCCCTGCCCGCAGCTACCCAAACAGACCTTTTTAATGTTGAATACTGTTTAATTTATCCATACATGGCAATTTGCCACGTATCGCTTTAGGGGCCTGGTTTTTCAAAAGAGAAAATGGTCCCCAACTGAATAGGGTAAAAATACATTACTGGGTGCAATCTGAACTATTCATTGCATCGCCTGCAATTCGTATGCTGCATTAACGTGGGCAATTTCATGCATATGAATATGGATCGCGCTGAATCTAATTTCATCATGATTAGTTCGTATGGAGGGCTGGGAAATGTAATGTCTGGGTGTGATCTGAGTTTTGGTGCGTGTTTACATCAGAGGGCTGTGCATTTGGTCCGGGGAGAGAGGGGGCCAGGAGGCCGTGCGTGTCACCGTTTAGCCTGCACAGCCCCCCACCCCCCCGTCTCACACACGCACCCTCTCCTCTCCTCCATCGCTCTGGGCTGTTTACATGCCCGCTCACCTGCCACAAAGGAAATGAATAGCTAACATACTCATTTGCATGAACCCAATCTTTATAAGTGCTCATCTCACACTTAAAAAACATGAATGTGTTCCGCAGCCCGACGTAGGCACTTTTAAAGATGGATGAGCAGATCAGAGTGGCAATTAATTTCCCAGCGTAGCCTTTTTGGATTTAAAGGTCCCCAGAGTATGGAAGAGGCACAGCGCAGGACTCAACGCAAGGAAAGTCTAAGGAAACGTGACTGTCATCTCGCACCACGCCCCCTCCAAAAAGGCTTGCTTCGCAGAATAATTAAGGGCTTGAAGTGCCTGTGGAGTCCGCCACCATCTGCTCGTATTGAGGGCCCTCCTCTCCGATGCCTTCCCTATGGCGACAGGAGCGCTAGGGAGGAACAGAAGCGGCAGAGTGGGCTGGGGGAGTCTCGGAGTCTACCGTGCATCACAGTCCAATGGATGGCGGTGCTTCAGCCGTGACCACACTACAGGGGAGTCTAATGTGATGACGGCTTAGTCGGGGTAGGTAATAGGCCTGCAGGTCAGGGCTGATCACAGCTGTGATAGGGATGGGCAGGGCAGGCTGCTGTTAGTGCGCTAGATAACATGGATGCTGCGGATACTGGCATTGGCTCGTCGGGAGGGAATGGGCTGTCAGGGTTCTGGAAGGGGTTCTGCTTTTAGACCCTCACCTATAACGTAACGCGCTCCAGATTAACAAAAAAAAATCACTTCCTGAAATTGAAAGTCTGTTTGAATAACAGAGTCCCCTAAACGCTAAAATAATAAATTACTCGTGCAGAATGTGTTTTCGTTGTAATAATATTCACGGTCTAATGGAACTCATTTTAGCGTGATGGGTAAAGGCCTATCCGAAGATGTTTGGCAAAGAATAACGGGGCACAGTCATCACTGACGTGGTCCGTACCCATTGCCCCCAATTAAGGAAATCGTCGGCATGTGTTGGTGCTATGCCGTCACATCGATTATCTTTGGCGATGAAACCCTTCCCTTTTTTAAACGGAAAAAGCGAGGGGACATTGCTAGTGTATGATAGGGGGAACAGTTAAGGTCCGAGTATAACGCATAATTATTTTGCCTCGAGAGATGATTAATGAGCCGTGACATAACACCCAATGCTAAATGCAGGTAATGTTACCTGGGCCCCAGCCACGCTTTAAATAAAAATGATGTTAACCATAAACGTTTGAATAATGTTTGTAGACACGGTATTGAAGTAAGGTTCCAGAATATCAGATGAGCGAAAAAGACCGACTTGTTAGGTTGAAACAACCTGATAATGGTAGATTGATACGTAAGTAAAAGAAATTCGGTAAGTGTGACATATAAATGGTTTTAGGTCCCAAGAAAGAACTTAATTCATGCTGACAAATGGATTATGAAGTCTTACCTCTGATAAGACACCAAAATAATTAGTTTGATTGTATTATTCACTTTTTCTTCCTTTTCCCGTGAAAGACTTTTGCGAATCGTCAATAGAATAGAATAGAATGCATTTTATTGTCATTGAATAGATGTACAACGAAATTTTGTGTGCCCCCCTGAATGGTACATACAGTATAATAAAGACATAATGTTAAGATTCAGCACATGCAGATATTCTGCATATTGAGCTACACGCACATAACTAAATAAAAACATGAGCATTAATATCAACCAATAAAACAGTGAGTGCCTCTGACGGTCCGTGTCATCAAAGTAGTGCCTTTCCTCTGGAGTCATTTGCAGTACTTGAAAATGACCGCGAGAGGGAGCGAGAAACCTTAAAATCGACCTTTTAGCCAAAACGAAAAATCTACAAGCTTTTTCACTACCTAACTGAGCATTTCTATTCGGTCAAAGGGCTCTATTTGTACAAGCAAACTTTTTAAATATTTTAAAACGTACCTGACTATACTGCGAGTTTTATACCTCAAATCCTTGTGGTATATAAAAATATAAATAAATCAAGACTGACAATTAGGTGATAAAGATACTTTGCTCAAGGAGACACACACAAAGAAACTTACATCAAGTAGAATTGTTTGTGGCCAGCGAAGACAATGTTTATTTAATGTTTAAATAACAGAGCTTACAAAGCCTGGCTAAAGAGTGGCACGACTTATATCCAATAGCCCCTGTATTTTAGGGTTCTCAGATTCTCTTTAGACAAATTCTCCCTGTGCTGGCTTTCACTTTAACAAACATTCAGTAGCAGTTAATTATCTGCAATATAATGTGCGTGTCCCCCACGCAAACCTTTTAACCACTTTGAATGCACATTAATTTAGCGAATTCATTTGAAAATTATTTTCGAAATGTTTGAATGAAGTATTTGACGATTAAGTGATGAGCACTCTGCCTTGACTACTCAGTCGTCGACATATTGATGACAAGGATTGTTGTTCATTTGAGGCCTGATTAATTAACTCAGTTTTATGTCAAAGTTAGCCCAATGTTACGACCTTACTGCAGACAGTTGTTAGCCTGACAGAAAAGTAAGTTCCACTCTGTCATTTCTGGTTGTGTCTTCTGAAGATCAAACATAAAGGTCATTTTTGCCATGATGCACGTCAGCCTTTCATGTGACAGTTTTCTGCCCGATAATTGTGTTGGTTCATATAAGGTAAATGCAGTCTGCTAATATTAGACAGGATATTGGATATGGCTGCCTGAGATCTTTTTATGAGGACAAAGCGCCCCAGAGCACTTGATTGGTCGACTCCAGCAGTTACTGATTGGCTGATGCCGGTAGTGGCCAACCCTGGACCCAGGAAGCCGGATGAGTTGCGACTTGTTTATGGTGTTAGGTTATCTACTTGTTAATCGAGAGCAATTAAGCTAGTCACTTATTTAAGGAGCCAGATCAGACTGATGTATGAACGCTGCTTTGAATCTGATCAAACAATCCCCTTATAATAGACACAGGGGGATCATTTGGTCAGACCCGTGGAAAGCCGTGCGCACACCAAGATGAATAATTATTGTGATTTATTAACCTTGTTCTAGGGAACCAAATCAGCCTACTACAGCACCAGCAGCAGACACCAACAAACAGGCACTAGAACTGGAACGAGACTTTTATGAGCCCTTTGACACGCAGACACAGAGACAACAATCGCCACATATGGCTGTACCTTTGCTGATGGAGCCAGTCAGTGTTTGCTGCACCCGTCTGATCGTCTTCTTTGTTTTCTTGCAACTTGCAGCCATCCCACCATCATCAGCCAAGACTTGCTGGCATCACCCATGTCACAATGGGAGAGTCATATCTGTAGACTTTGTTCAGTATTCGAACAAAAGTGTGACACCACATGGCGGGGGAGGGGGGGGGCGGCTTTCTATCGCCTATTCGTAGTCAGTGCAGGCACATGTGCGTGGGCAAACACAAAAAGCAGAGGAAACAAAGAAATCATCAGCGAATGGACCTTTATGCACAGATAAACCCCCCCCCTCATCCCTGCCATGTGTAGCGTGGGCATTTTTCACCTGACGCTAAACGTCACCGGGGACCGTCAGTGCTACATAAAAACAGCACTTTAGATTAGGAAATGGATGGGCTGCTGTGTTCAGACCTAATTCTGACATTTAAAAATAACTTACTGTAGCCCTCCACGTCCCCCCCGCCCCCCCCCCACCTACACCCC
>JAAGVU020000008.1:9600370-9616683 GCA_011763525.2 Mormyrus iriodes
CCCCCCCCCCCCACCGCCACTCTCTTGGTCTGAAAGTCTGAACTTGGCCAAAGCAGCGAGTGTGTGCTGGGAAGTTCAGTACTGAAGGTGGTGGGCTGGCTTCTTGCCCCTGCCTATACTGGGCTTTCTGGGGCGTAACGGCTGTAAAACAGGCTGACGGCAAATCGGTTCTCCGGTGCGGCAGCAACTCTCTGTAGGCGGGGCTGAGGTGGCCACACCGCAGTGGGCCGTCGTCATGGAGGCCATGCCAGTGCCCGCCAGTGATGGTCTCTGCGGAGGCCCGGCTGGATCAGCATGGAGTAATTTGCAGCGCCTGTCTGTCTGTCTGTCTATCTATCTATGTGTTCGTGTGTGTGTGTGTGTGTGTGTGTGTGTCTGTGTGTCTGTGTGTGACACACAGCTTGAGCTTCACTTAGTCAGCCCTAAGGAATGCTGTGCTGGGCCCCCAGGGAGGGCGTGGGCTGGTGTTTGGTTTGCGGTTCTCGCCGGGGTGGAAGGTTTAGAAAGCAGCGGCTGCCACAGTCTCTGCGGGGGAGAAAGGGCACCCTATACAGAGAGAACAAGCCCGTATTGTGCTCCGCTGCTGCTCTTTACTCTCCCGGAAAGAGGAGAGAGTGGCGCCCGGTGCAGGCTGTAAATACGGATGGCTCGGGAAGTACGGGCGTGCTGAGCATGCTTTTGGCTAGCCGGTGTCAAGGCAGCTCCCCGGCCCCCTCGCCTCCCATCCCACGTAACAGAGAAGGGCTGTGATGCCTATCCTGTAGTGCTTGCGAAGTCGGCTTCCTTACACCTCTAAGAGCTTTCTAAAATGCCAATGGAGAGGCTCAATGACACACAAGAACGTGAGGGCGATGCAGGTCAAAACACGCTGTATCGCCGCGCATAAATCTGCCTGTTTCTACACAGCGAACAACAGCACATTTTCATGCAGATCAGCCGGCCCAGAGCCAGGAAAACAGTTAAAGGTGACCTTTGTGAAGTATGTTGTTTCTCCTTGTCGTGCCCAACTTAACAGTAGCCAGTGGGGCATCTCCTGGCAGGTGGGGCAGAATACAGAGCTTTTCTTCTAGAGTGGCAATGAGAATCACTTGGAACACTGGAATGAAAATGTGTGTCAGAAAATGCCGTGTTTTCAGCACACTGTTTAGAAGGATATCGATGGGTCGTTCATTGCAGAAACTTTCTATATTGGTAAACTAGTGTAGCTTTTCAAAAGAACTTTGCGAAAAAAATGTCATTAAGTTTTGACCGGATAAGAAATGGCCGAAGGATGGGTCTCTCTTGGGCAGTGTCTTTATGCGCATCTGTAATGATTGGCGAGAGGAGACCCCTTATGCTAGCTGAGTAACTGCGGATCCTCAGGTTGTTGCTTGGATGGTCTTCGAAAGCTGATATGATAGATGGGCCATAATACAGATCTACTGTGCGACAGATGGCTTTGTGTACCATTTTCTTGTTGATAGTACTACATAAGTAATGTGTGTTTGTCTAGATTTGGTGCTCCCTTCATCTGGCTTGTAGTCTAATGGTTCAAGGTACAGGAATGGTTCTGTTTACCCCTGAGCTGTACTAAATGTATGAATTGTGTAAATATATTGAGTTGATATGTACTTGTATGTTGCATTCATTGTTGCTTTCCAGTGTCCTGCAGTGCATTCTTCATGCTGTCCTATGTGAATGCAGCCTTTATGGCTCCTAATTAATGTCATTTATTAGCCACCTCATCTGCAGTGTGTGTTCATGGTGAAACATCAGGAGCAGATTATAAGCAGTATGAGGTAACGCCGACACTCTGGGTTAAGTATTCCATTCGGGCAGCATGGCTTTAC
Organism: Mormyrus iriodes; assembly: GCA_011763525.2. Taxonomy (NCBI): domain Eukaryota; kingdom Metazoa; phylum Chordata; class Actinopteri; order Osteoglossiformes; family Mormyridae; genus Mormyrus; species Mormyrus iriodes. The sequence goes on from JAAGVU020000008.1 coordinate 9,602,200, forward strand.
CAGTAGAGACGTTTCCTCATTTCTGACATGGGGGGGGGGGTCCTCCAGTCCATGACAAATCCAAACTGTCCCTGGCTGCTTGAGCACAGAGGCAGCCATATTCTCAGTCTGCTTCGCTGTTGCCCCCGGGGAATTTGGGCCCCTTGACTACTTTACAACGCTAGGCAGTGACATCACCAATGGGTCGTTGACAAATGCACTTTTTTAGGCGAGCTTGATTACTATAACAGCATAGAGAGTGTGGTTTCTTAAGAATGGGAACTTTTCCAGCTTGGCTTGGGTTAGTGACGGGCTTTTTACTGCATTGAAATCGCTGTGTGAGTTTGGTGTGCGCACTTAAACGCAGACGGTTGTTTTTAAATGCCGCTGGCAGGTAATGTGGAGTCCTTAAATATCACAGATAACAGGTGTGGTTTCGCACGGCTTCGGTGTCGGTCTGAATGCTGGTATGACAGCTAGCCACAGGCGTGTGCCAGTCCCTGGCGTGTGGGGGGGCTTGTGTTGGTAAAAGGGTGACTGGTGCCCAGCTTCCTGCACTGAGAGGAGGGGAGGGGGATGGGCTGAGTAAAGCCTTCAGGCCGCAGTAAAACACTAAAAGCGGCCTGCCACCGCCTGCCACCGCAGTTCTTTGTTCCCCTTTCCTGCAGTTTTTCCTTTCCTCTTTTGTTTCTGTGGTAAATGGTTACTCATTTCTCTCCCTCTCTACTGAGTGCAAGTTCTGCCTGCCTGACCCCCCCCCCCACCCACCACTTGCTGCAGTTGGTTTTTATTTATTTATCAGTTTGTTTTTTTCCTGGTCACGTCGTCATATCACAAGAGTCTCCCGCTGCCTCAGTTATGGTCAGAGCTGCCCACGTCGCATTTAATGCGGGTGTCACAGAGTGCAGGATTTGCTTGTGGGGCCCCTGAGGTTGGTATCGTCTGCCCCCCCTGTGTAGCGGTAAAAATGTCAAGTGTTAAAACCATGTACATGCTGGAGGGTCTAGGAATAGTACTGGGGAGGGATCTGTTGGGGGAGGGGGTGTTACTTGGGCTCAGACATGCTCAGTGTGGGCGTTTCAGGTATTTGTGCTGCTCTTGAGATTAGACCAGCTAGGCTGGACCGAGTGCAAGAGCAAAAGCCCTTTACTCCCCCCACCACACACATCCGTTCCCCCCAATGCTGACAGCAGGCCTTTGCCGGGGGGAGGGGGGGTGCTCGGCTCCCCTCTCTGCATATGGGAGTATGTTCTACCGTGCTCCTACATTCCTTTTGTACATCGATACAGTTGTTTATGGGGCCTGTTCCTCACACCGTATCTGGACACAGCTGCAAGGGGCTCAGACCTCAGAAGTTCCTTACAGACATTAGTGGCAGATTCTGCTTATGTACCTCAGTGTGAATGGGGCTTAAAGTGCAGGGGGCATGAAAGGGGAGTAACAGTGTTAAACTCAGTCACTCATCTGGGCACTCGACCCACCTCCCCCTCCCTAAAAGTCTGTATAGCCGCCTTTTTGATCATGAGAGCTTTAACAGCATTGCTGTCCATTGGCCTCCGCCGGCTTGGGCGCTGTCCTGAGGCTGTGCTTGGACAGCGTTTGCTGCAGTGTTGTCATGTATCTTACTGCTGTGCTGCTCTACAGACACGTTCAAAAATGCAGATACTGGAAGAACGAAGCCAGCTTAACAATCTCAAACATGATGCATGTGTTGCGAGCAGCTCCTTCCCCTCTGTGTTGCCCAGTGGGCGCCCTCTGGAGGGCAGGGCTGAGATTGCCCTCCATCTCTATGCCCTCGGCCTGCTGTCCCGCTCGTTAACCTTCATTCTTTAGCACGGCTACCGGCTCACTGGTGTGTGACACTGGAGGAAATGACCAGCTGTTTAGGGATTTCATGCCACTCCTTTGGCCTCTACTCTCACTTTAAAATGTTTATTGTTGTTTTTACACTTTTAATAGCATAAAGCAGGTAGTTTGAAGGGTGTGATGGTTCTGTGTGTTAAGAGACATTTCTGTCAGTTTTTCAGTTTTTTGAGGTGGTCTGTGGCTTTTAAGTGGCCTAATAGCTGCCTGTCTAATGACTGAGAATTAACAGCAGGGTGAATCAGTTTCCTGCTTCCTGTTAACTTGGCAGAGTGACAATAGCTGTAAAAAGCCCTGTCCTTTTGGACGATACCTGCTGCAGAATAATGTTTAAGGCAGCTAGGGGCCGTCTGGTTGGCTCTTTAAAAGCCGTGGGCAAATCTGAGCCCTGTTTCCCCTGGTGGTTAAACAGCAATTGCTTCACTAAATTGTCATCTGTGATCTTGGGGTTTTGGCATATTGACCGTGTTGGGTGTCAGTATGTTGGAGTGACTTCTGACTTGAAACAGCTAAGTTATAGGACCTCGGTTATTCTGCTCTGTAAGTGGTATTTTTAGGCGCTTTTAAGGGCCCCGGAATCTTGATGTAGAAAACTTCAATAGAATCTCGTTTGGTCTAACTATGTATATTATTTTGTATTAAATTAAATGCAGAATATGGAGCTTGTCTCGGTGGCTGCACATATGACCCACGGCGTATGATGTGGCAGGGGGAGGGGCTCCTTTCCAGTGGTGCCTCTCAGATCTGGGTGAAAGGGGCAATCTCTCTGTGAGGCAGGAACATGGATTCCCATCGGCAGTGTCTGCGCAGACTGCGGTCGGCCTGGGAGAGAGGAGAGGAGTGCACGTAACCCCCCGCGTGGACTAACCGAGTGTGAAGGGTGCTGCGTGAAAATTAACTGAATATTCATTGACTCTTGAAATTCTGCAGGAAAAAAGGCAGATTAAACAGTGCAGCGGGGGGGGGGTGTTTTGTGGCCAGCCGTGCTGAAGGCCTCTGCCTCCCCCCCCCAGGTCCCTGGACGGCCGGCTGCAGGTATCCCACAGGAAGGGCCTGCCCCACGTCATCTACTGCCGCCTGTGGCGCTGGCCGGACCTGCAGAGCCACCACGAGCTGCGCGCTGTGGAGCTCTGTGACTTCGCATTTCACATGAAGAAGGACGAGGTCTGCGTCAACCCCTACCACTACCAGCGCGTGGAGACACCAGGTAAGGTCAGCAGGGCGGTGGGCTTGAGCAGAATAGTCAGCAGAAAACAAGTTGCGCTATCAGCCATGGACAGAGCTGTAATCTCACCTGCTGTGGGCTGGAGGCCTCATTTCTCCTGGTACTGTCTGTTTTTGTGGAATATTGCGAATCATCAGCTGTGCTCATTTAGCAGTGTGTCTCTTTGATGTAGTCAGTCTGTTCAGGTGATATTTTTGTCAGTCAGATCGGGGTCATTAGGAGTATGCAGTTCTGCAGGCTCCAGGGCCGGAGGAGGCTGGCTTTAATGGCTGCTGAGATGTTCCCCTGTGCCTCGCAGTGCTCCCTCCAGTCCTCGTGCCACGCCACACAGAAATCCCCAGTGAATTCCCCCCGCCTGACGACTACAGCCACTCCATCCCAGAGAACACCAACTTTCCAGCTGGCATCGAGCCCCAGGGCAATTACATCCCAGGTGAGTGGATGAGACAGGCAGGCAGGCAGACAGGGGCCCAGTGTCTCGCACAGTCACTGTTTCTCCTTGCTCATGGCATTTGGGTGCCGGCTGCTGGCTTCCGCCACTTCCCCTGGTAGGCTTTGCAGAGGTGTATCAGTAGAGGCATGGGGTGGAGCAAGGAAGTAGCCGCTGGAGCCTGGGCCCTTGGCACGCTTGTCGGAGCGTGTCCAGCCCTGTGGCAGTTGGCAGGGACCCGCCTCGCTGGAGCCATGCAAAGCTGTCAGCCCTGGAGCTGACGGTGCTCCTAAACACACAGCAAAGGGTGGCCAGGGCTTTAACCAGACCTTAAAGTACACTTTATTTTCTTTATTTGCCATCTGTCATGAGTATATCCCACCCCCCAAAAGAACGCTTCTTACCTAAGCTTAATTAACTGGCTTTAGACACAGCATGGTGCCAGCCTGGCCCTGAGAGGCACGCTGCCTGGTTGGCTAGTTGGGGAGGGATTAGCTGGCCCTGTACTGTAACATGAAGCCCCTGTTTATGATGGTCTTCACATGTGCCTTAGAAACGCCACCTCCGGGTTACCTCAGCGAGGATGGAGAGACCAGTGATCACCAGATGAACCACAGCATGGACGCCGGTGAGCAGGACGGCCGTGTCGCCCCGGTCTGCGCCGGCCGCCCAGCGCCTGCCTCCTCATGTTTTTCTTGTCTTTCCACAGGTTCTCCTAACTTGTCCCCGAACTCAGTTTCTCCTGCGCACAGCAACCTAGGTGAGGAGTGTTGCCAGCCGTGGCGTCATCCTCCACAGATCTGTGTGCACAGCATGTTCTCACTTCTGCTGTCAGGAAGCCCTTCAGATGAGATGCTCGATTTCAAAAAGATCCTGTTAAATATTAAACCCTCGCTCTCACCCTGGCAAGCACGTCTCTCTGTCTCTGTAAGAGCCTCAGCGTTGGATAAGGGGAAGACTTGATAGTATCTGTAATTAGGTACTTGACCGTTCAGACCCCAGGTCAGTGTTCCCTCTGCATTTCTGCCACATTGGAGGGTTAATGTACTTCAAACTGTGTACTGCAAACTACTCAGAGCTGTGCAGAGCTGACGGCCGCCAACATCCTCATTCCTAAAAATACCCCATCAGATGATATCACCATCTCCCAGTGAGGAAGGGCTGACAGATTTCTACATGTACATCAGGTCTATTTTTGAGAGTACTTTGAATGACCCCTTTCCCTCCAATCAGCCTCGCTGGCAGGGAGAGGCCTCTGACAGATATTCTAATGCCCATGTTTGAGCATATGCAATAACAGGACAGAAACCGTGTCGGATACAATTCTTACAGTACAGCTTCCCCTGGAATATCAGCAGTAATGACGGCCTTGAAATCCCCAGCATACGGCGTCACTCTCGGACTGCTTTGACTCGCTTGCATCAGTTACTTGGTTTGCTGTCATTGGTTGAAACCATCAAAGTGACAGAACCATGGGTTCTGAAGCTGTTTCCCCCGTCACCAGTATTGCGTTGGCACACGTGTTGACAACGGATGCAGGGAGACGCCCGGCGTGCTGGTCACTCTTATGTGGCGCCTTTGAAGGGCAGGAGGAAGCCGCTGGTGATAGGAGCCTTTGTCTGTTTTCCATTTCGCCTCATGTTATTTCCAAGATACCAGCTGACTACAGTACAGGCCATCGCAGAACTCTAATAATGAACGCTTTTGAAATATATCTGTAGAAATATGTCTAGTTTTACATAGGGGCCAGTGACTTTTGATGTTCTCAGCCTGTGTTAAAATGATAGGGTTGGGAGCCAATAGAAAAGACTTCGCTGTGGTTACATAGAGCTCCTCTTAACCCTATAATTTGCCACTTTTGCCCCAGCGTCCCGGTGGCGGCCATGTTTCCGCCTCCCTGCTGTGGGTTTCTGGGATCTGTAGCAAAGGCTGACCTCAGCGTATTATCGGTCCCCTCCCGCCTCCCTTTGACCTCCCTCGTCCCCTAATCCACACTGTCCCGTGGCTTGTCCCCTCTGGCAGACCTGCAGCCAGTGACCTACTGCGAGCCGGCCTTCTGGTGCTCTATATCCTACTACGAGCTGAACCAGCGCGTCGGGGAGACCTTCCACGCGTCGCAGCCCTCGCTCACCGTGGACGGCTTCACCGACCCCTCCAACTCTGAGCGCTTCTGCCTGGGCCTGCTGTCCAACGTCAACCGCAACGCCGCTGTGGAGCTCACACGCCGGCACATCGGTACCCCTGCCGCTCAGCCCCCTGAGGAATGGGCCTCATTTTTGCCCAGCAAAAGTATGCAAATGGCTGGATCACGTAGCAGGAATTCAGCCTCCAAACTGATGTACCGCAGTAAGGGTTGTAGGAATACGGCCATGGAGCTGGGAACGGGCATCAGTCAGACAAATCCATAATGAAAGGTTTTAATGCCATTATCATAGTAATAGCTGTGACTGTTGCCCTTAATTGTAATATAAGCCTTGTTTATGCATCGCTGTGGTTGACTTCAGCCCATGGGTCGATAGGCCAGTGTGACATAATGACGTTTTAAATCTGATGTATCGGGTTCCTTTACATGAGTAACGGGCTGAAAACTCGTCCAGCCTTTGAGGTGCAGTCGCTTAGTGCAGACCTGTCTTGCCCTTGCAGGCAGGGGAGTACGGCTGTACTACATCGGGGGCGAGGTGTTTGCTGAGTGTCTCAGCGACAGCGCCATATTTGTCCAGAGTCCCAACTGCAACCAGCGCTACGGCTGGCACCCAGCCACCGTGTGTAAAATCCCACCAGGTGAGCCACACCCGCAGGGGCATCAGGAAGGCCAAACGGCATACCACCCCACTACTGCTGTAGCGCAGTTCTGTCACTGCAGCTCCTTCCCCTGCCAACGAGGCCCTTCTGCTTGTTTGCTGTTCAGGCTGCAACCTGAAGATCTTCAATAACCAGGAGTTCGCCGCCCTGCTGGCCCAATCTGTGAATCAAGGGTTCGAGGCCGTGTACCAACTGACGCGCATGTGCACCATCCGCATGAGCTTTGTAAAGGGCTGGGGAGCCGAATACAGGTGAGGACCGCCCCGCCCCCCCCCCAAAAGACACACACACCTCTCTGGGACTCCTAAATAAAGGGGAAACATTTACTGGGGCGTCCTTGGGTGCTGGAGCTTCCACGCTGTCCCACCAACCAAGTAGTCCTTCCTGGCAAACAATTTTTAAAGCTTACAAAATGCTTTGGAGAAAAAACAAGCTGTTGGAGTTTGAAGTTTCCAAGCCTGTAGCGTCAGTGATTCAGACACCGTTCAGCTGGCCACGCATTCCCAGTGACTCACAGGGTAGAGAGCTAAAGCGTGGGTCTGCTGCCCGGCGGAGCGTGCACAGCAACAGGCAGGGCTTGCGATTGCATGACTCACAGCGCTGTGCTTATCCTCCAGAGCTTGGGAAAGAAAGAGTTGGATGGGGGGGGTGCTGGAGGTGAATCACCACAAGAGGCTGGGCTGTCTGAGCTAGATGGGGCTCTGCTGCTCTTCCAAGCCGAGCTTTTAAGTGTGCTGCGTCAAAAAGCACACGTGGAACTCCAATTTCAGTATTACGCTATTATGAGTAAGTTCAGTGTTTGTGGGGGGGAACCCAGCCGTGATCGGAGCCATTTGTAGGTTCCTGACCGAAGGGATCTCCTGGGGAGGGTTTGTTTAGCCCACGGAGCCAAGCTTATGAACTGATTTTGGAACTTGGTCAGGTTCCAGCCCTTTCTCACGCACATTCACCTGGGGGGGAGGATAACGGTTTAACAGCAAAGTCATCGCAGTTATCTTAACCCCGTTTGTCAGGTCCTGACGAGTGTCTGCACGTCCGTAGCAGAGATGCGAAATCTCGTTTCTGTTACAGCTATGGACAGAACTGTTCTATAAATGAATCTGTATCTAGATTCCCGCCCTCATTGGCGGCCGTAGAACCAGGAGTAAATACCTGCCCTGTTAAAGAAAAACAGCCCCTTTGTCATCAGCGGCGCATGTTAAAGGGACGGCATGAAACTTCTTTTCAAGCTAGAATATACATCTGGCTAATGGCTGGACAGTGGGACGTAAACAATCTTTACTCCTTTAGCCGTCTGCTTCTGCAGCAAAGGTGTGTTCCGCCTCCTCCGTCTTGATGGCAATAAGGCAGTGGGTGGCGAACGGGCCGACGGCCGACGCTTCACTGTCCTCATGCGGGCCATGAAGAACTTGCCAGGGTCGTGTCCTTCGCTCTAGCATCAGGACTCCGTGTGGAGCGAAGGGGCTTTATGGAGGCTGTGAAGGCGGATACCGCTTGCCAAGCCGAAGGGCCTCCCAGCTCAGTGTAGGCCTGCATTTAAGAAGTCTTCAGACAAAGCAGACTTCAGTCTCTGGGGTATAGCTGCTTCTCTGTTTATTAGACTTCGGCCAGTGGCCTCTGAAGCCGAAGGATGGTCGCATGATGAGGCTGCAGAAGAGGGGTTCAGGAGTTTGAGTGCAATGCAGGAGTCACACGCTCTCAGCGAAGGACTGAATTAGTGCCTGGATGTCACACTGCAACCAGCTTCATTTCCTGTAGTTTGTCGTGCCGTCATACGCCGGCAGAGCACCAGGTAGAAAGATGCGACATCAGCTCAACAAGAGATGAAAATTGCAGGAAAGCCACCTAACGTCCCCCTGGGTCTGCCCCTCTCTCCCCCTTCAGGCGGCAGACTGTGACCAGCACCCCCTGCTGGATTGAGCTGCACCTAAATGGGCCCCTGCAGTGGCTGGACAAGGTCCTCACCCAGATGGGCTCCCCCAGCATCCGATGTTCCAGTGTGTCCTGAAAAAGCCAGTCGGGGGGGGTGGAGGGGTGGAAACTTCCTCGGCACATACCAACGAATGCACAGACCAAAACCCGAGACATTTAAAGTACCACGAAGGGCCCCAGTAGCCGGCCGGGGGCAGGGGCTGCTGCCCGCAGGACCCAGAGGCTTTGCTTCACACGATTTTAGCACTTTTTTTTTTTTTTTTTTTTTTTTTACATCCACGTGTTGGAAAGGGGATGAGTGCATTACAGACGGTACAGCTATTACTGTGTCCATGTGGCCCACATCGCTTCGGCCGTCTATGGAGGGAAAAAATTGGCATGTAGCTGCAAACGGCTGTAGCATGTAAGCGGTGAGAGTGTGTTTTAAATGTCATGGAATAATCTGCACATTTCAGTTGTACATATATCTAGCATTAGATAATGAACCATGCTACACATTTTTGTATAGAACAAAAAATGCATATGTCGCCGAAAATGTACTTTTTTAGTTGTATTCTTAGGCCAGAAGGAAAGCGTGCTGGACGTTGATCATGAATTTGCTAAATGTATAGTATGTATAGTTTTAATGACAGGTTTTCTGCCGTTTTCGCCTCAGAGCAGCTCTTAAAGGGATACCCAGTAAGATGCTTTTATGCATCCGTGTTTTATAAACACCCCACCCCAAGTGTTTTTTTGTATCAGTTGTCGTAATGTTAGGAGTAGTTTGGAGCAGGGGCGGAGGTGCCTGTGTGTGAGCGATCGGACCCGGCTCCCTGCATCGCGAGCTGCACGCTGGGCCTCGTTCTCTTCTTATCTGCTGCTGTGAAGCGGCGCCATGAATACAGCAGTAGGGCTGCGAAGCCGCTCGGGTATCCCGTGTGTCGTCGCTAATTGGCTTGTGTGCGATGCTTAGGGCCGCGCTGCTGCCCTGAGGACCCCCTCTGTCCTGGGGTGTCGCATCCTCAGCGCCATGCCAGGCGGCTTGCCTAGCAGGGGCTAACCCGTCAGCCGGTCCCCACCTGAGCACGTGGTCTTGGCCTGCTGGGGGCGGTGCCCCACCTTTAAGCTGAGCCTCTGGTGCAGGCTGGACGCATTCCCAGTGCTGGGTCATTTTGTGCATATGTCAAGTGCTTTATCGCAGTAGTTTTCTTTCAGGGCTGTAAAATGCGTTCATTCAGTAGTTTACGCAATACAACTTAAGCCATCCAGTATATTCACTTTTTGGTGTCTCTTGGAAGAAACGCAGTCATGTTTATTCCAACTCTGCCAAAGTGTCATGGTGTTTGGGGCTATTTTTAGATGTGCATTTTGACAAAGCTAAATATTTGAACAAAACTTTATGAAGAGAGAAACTGAACCAGTTTATTATATATATAATATTTTTTGCATGAGAAAAAGTCCTGTATTGAAAATACAGGAGCGTTTTGCTATTTGCTTTCTTTTTTTGCCATATGGAGGTGGTAGTGCATAGAAATGAAGTGTGATTTAAAGGGGTCTGTGGCATTAACACTAACGGAGAAGAAAGCTCTTGAGTACCCTTCCTCGACAGTTGTGTGGTGCTTGTCCTGACCTTCAAAACGCACGATATATAGGAACGAGTATGTCTGCAATACACACACACACACACCTTCAGCCGGTATAACCACTCGGCCCCGTTTAAAATTTTTCCTGGCCATAGCCCCAGCTAACGCAAGAATGGCCACCCCGGGCGCGGCCCGTTTCAGACTGGCAGTGTCTCCTGGTACCGTGCGCGTGCCGATACCAGAGTGCGGTGAGACTGCCAGAGCATTGTGTCAGGAACGGAACCATCCTGGGTTTTAAACTAGCTTAAGGAAAGAAATAATCTTTATATACGTCTTTAAAGATGCATTTTCTGAAGTTTCCACTCTGTACTGTAGACTTTCATACCAGGTAGATTTTTAGAAAGGTATTTATTGTGATCTGGTTCAACGCAAATAACCCTTTCTGATGCTTCGGGAAAGGGACAGACGCCGCCAGCAGCTCTTCATGTCCTGGTATTTTTTCTAACAGAACCAGCAGTTTACAGAGGCTTGTTTTTAAAAGGGAAGTTCTGCCCCCCCCCGATAAGCCCTTTCCCCCTTCCTGATTTGCTGTAGTGAAATTTCTGGTGATGTGTTCTGGCACAGGGCAGAACGCTCGCTATCTGAGCCCCCAGCCGTGCCAGGAGTCTCATGCGTGATGGGCGGGCAGGTGCCGGGCTTAGGGGCCACACTTGGGGGGGCCGCACTGAGCCAGGGGCCCCATCCAGGTTGGGGCAGCCACGTGCAGGGACAGAAAGCAGGCACCCGCCCACTGCAGGGCACTGTGGTGCGCGTGACGTTTAGCGGTTATGAAATCCAGCGCATTAGTCACTGCTTTGTTTAGCAGTCGTCTTGCTTAGAGATGCTCTAAGTGGATACGGTTGGGTTTGAAGCCATTTCCTTTGAGTCAGCTTTGAGCTAATCTGTCACAGAGCCCACTGCACTAGTAAAGAAACGAGTCCCAGAGCGCTCGGCTGTGCTTCCTTCCTCAGCCGCCTCCCCGTCATGAGCCAGCTTAACCATATAAAATGTCCTCTCTGGATATTCAAAATTGTATTTTAAAATGTACTCATTCTCTTTCAGTACTTGTTTTTGATTTCCCACTGTAGCCTTTCATTGGTGCTTAGTTGTGTGTCGTGCTTTTTTCAGTCTTAGGTGTCCTTTTTGTATAAAAATTATATCCTTTCCATTTAAAATATTGCTTTGTATTTTGTTGGTCTTTTAATAAAAAAATACTGAAAGTGAATTGGGTATTTTTCATCCTCTACAAGTGAGCGAGTTGTCCACGGGCCGCCGTGACAAAGTAGTGTGCTATAGTTAGGGGGAAAGACTAACAGCCCAGAAATACTGCAAACTGCGGCCAGCAGGGTCTCACCGCTCAGCCTCCTCATGCTATTTGCTTTTCAGCCTGGAAATGTTCATTGATGCTGATGCATGCACATGTTCCTCAATAAGGTCAACTTACACGCCTCTTTCCAGCAAGTCGCTCCAGAGGGTTTTTGACTACCTCCATTACTTCCAGCTGCAGATCAGGGCTTTCCCTCCAGGCAGCAGTTTGCTGTACCTCCTAGCCACCACTGCCCGGCCTCCTGCGTGTTTTTCTGCCATGGGCGGTCCTTACTGGCAAACGGCAGACCATCCTCCAGGCAGGGAACGCCTTGACGCGCTCAGACCAGTTTCTTGCCGGCTGAGATAATGTGGTAATACCCCCTAGACAGATGTCACATAATTAGAGGCCTGCCACCTGCAGCAAGCAGCCTCTTCAGGTCCAAGGTTATAGGTCACATAAACCATCACTGAGCTTATGGCCCGGGTTGGGTGGGCAGCCAGAGAACGCCTTTCACTCAAAAGATTTCCAACACAGTATAACTTTGGAAACAGAAACATCTAGCCCCTGCAATTGTTTATATTGGTGTACAATCTTTAATACAACTCTTAAAATACTATAATGACTGAAATTAGCCTCTAGTCCCCACATTATGTAACAAAATCAATCTGTTCTGAAGAAACTTGAGAGGAGCTGCTGAACATCTACACTGAACATGAATCAAACGAGGTTTGCATTTTGTTGAGTACTTCACAAAATGAAGGTTTAGAAGCCTGAAAGACATGCTTGTACACAAATCTTGGGGAGTGTAGTCTTTTTTTCTGTTTTGGGGGGAGGGGGTCACTTTATGACATCGGTAAAAGAATTAGTCTTGAAGGATGAGCTGAGAGTAGGCACCCATCTCCGGCAGTGGCGTATGCCGCTCAGACCCTAACCCTTCACCATGATCAAGGCCGAGCCACTGGCCGTTACTGCCTCATGTCCAGGCAACACAGGACATTACAAACCAAGAGAGAAGAGGTCATTCTCAGCCCCACCCACCCCGCAAAATTCTGGATCCTGGACTTCATGGGCCAAGACAGAGCCCAAGGAAAGGACTGGCGAGCAAACGGCAGGATGGAGCGTCTGCCAGCCAAGTACTAGCTCTCCTCTCCTGACGACAGCCCTTCAATCTCATCCTGGTCTCCCCCAATCGCCATCCAGAAGGCCTTCGCAACCTGAGGGGCAAAGTGTCAGTATCCGTCAGGACTTACGGCAGCAGCCAGTCAGGGGCATAAATGCTGTTACAGAGCGCAAAGCCACCCTCCCCTACCTACACTTGTGTGTCAAATGATACAACTGAATGCCATGACAAAATGCAGTCAAATTCCTTGTTGATTGTACAGCTTGTACTTCTTTATATTGAAAAAGCACGGCTGATGAATACGACACAGGTACCCATTTAATACACAATGACGTCTAAAAGACCCGAAACAAAACCCAGATCCATAAAGCAAAGTTTTACAGAAACGTTTTTGTGACTTGTTTGTTTTAACTGTGTCTGGAGAAGCGTTTTAATGTAACTAGCCACCATACTAGAATATTGTTAATTCTGGACACTTAAGGTTTAAATTTTTGAACATTGACAAAAACATTAAATGTAATGTATCTAAAATTAAGAACTTTATTGGAATTAGCAAAACCCCCCAAAAAAGACATCTAAGCTTTAAAAAAAATTACTGACTAATATCCTCATAAGAGGTACTGAGCTAAAGTCTTAGTGCCTCTTTTCTACATGAATGAACCTTTTTTTTTTTTACAATTACGTAGGTATAGTAACATTTAAAAAGGCTCTATAAAGCCCCCGCCATTACGGTCATTGAACAAACACTGTAAACCACAGCAAACAATCTGTATCCTGTTTCTGCTGCCGTACAGACACCACGCCCCGGTTATTACACCGAGACGGCCCTGCAGAGCCACGCGGGTTTGGCACACGGTCCTGTACAGTCACTGCTGCCTGTGTGCTCATATGCAAGGTGCTAAGGGTCAGTGTGGGGGCACGCATACCTTTTCCGCATGGACCTTCCTCTCATCGTGGGGTAATGACGACGCCTTATCTGTCATTCAGAGAGATCAGGAGAAACACTTAAGACTCTACTGTGGATCAGACGTGTGTGACTCTGGATTAAGGTGGTTTTAAAATCCTCATATGCAGTAAAATGATTTACTGAGCAAATTTAAGATGCTTATATGATGATGTACAATATTTTGCACTACGTCATTGTCCAGCATTTACTTGTGGAACCCCAGTAGTTTAATGAAATTGGTAATCCTTAAAAATAATGAGATCTCTGTTTTTTGTAATTTCACCTTTCATCTCTTTTAGCTTGGTAAATAGGCGCTCAAAATTTTCAACATCTGCATCCCCGGTTGTGAGGCTTGCTAGTTCCTGGATGTCTACGTCTATCGTGGGATCTGAGAAAGATGAACATTATGAGTAATAATACAAATATCACAACATCACTGTTTGGCTTCACTGTCCACTCACCCAGTACATTATTCCCTGGCTCAGCATCGGCAGCCATTTCAGGCCTCGCTTCCGCTCTGTTACCACTGGCACCCTCTGCTGGCGGGCGGGGGGACTGTCAGACAGGACATTAAGAGTTAATGCGTCATTCAAAGAAATTAAGTTTAAATCCTTAACAGTCATACAGAACACACAATTCAATAATTTTTAAAGTCTACATATATTTAAACAGGAGAAAACTGGCACTGACCTGAGATTCCTGGCTCGGCCGGCGGTTGTTGTTTCGAGAAGCTACCAGGCTATTCATCAAGCCGATGCCCTGGCTGTGCTCTGTCAGATGAAGGTGGAGATGGTGAGACATAACGTGGTACTTTAAAAGCTGCGTGCACAAAGCATCTGGACACTTGTGAATGAAACGCTCATTTACACAAAGCCCCTCCTGTAAACAGGACATCTCAAGGGATGCTGGGATTAGTGCAGGCCAGGCCAGGCCAGGCCAGGCCATGGGGAAACCTGATGGCATAGGCAGCAGCCAGCCCAACATGAAGTGACAAAACGCCCCAGATGTCAGTGTTGATCACTCCAAGTACTGAGTGTCGGCTGGGTATAAACGTTTTAATTAAGACAAAGCAATCTAATTGTTCCAACAAACCTATAACTGCCTTCAAACAACTCAACAAAGACACCACTGATACAGAAAGCAGCCATTAACACAGAAGGCCTCTCACCTATAAATGAGGAATGATTAATCTAAGCGAGAAACGACAACTACGAGAACGCAAGGAACACCACCCTACCATCCTTCATCTCAACAGTCGACCAAACATTAGCGTTGAG
>JAAGVU020000008.1:9616783-9629868 GCA_011763525.2 Mormyrus iriodes
AACGACAACTACGAGAACGCAAGGAACACCACCCTACCATCCTTCATCTCAACAGTCGACCAAACATTAGCGTTGAGTGCCTGGACGATCCTCTTCACTCCTGTGGATTCTGGAAAGTCATCTAAAAGGGAAATGGTGCAGGATAGGAGTCTGAGAGCAGGCCGGCACCATGGCATGTCCAATGCTGCTGGCAGCGATGCCTCAGTCTCACCGTCCTCGTCCGGCAGGTCCTGAGGGTTAAGCTCCACCAGCTCGAAGGCGTGGGACAGACACCACTGCTGCGCCTGGTGTCGGCTCACTCCTGTAAGGGCGACACGTCGGCTCACGTCCGTGCGCCCCAGCACTCGCTCCCCCCACCCTCCGTCAGAATCGCTAAAGGTCTACCCACTGAGACCGGAGCAGAGAGACGGGACCCACCACTGTCAAGCACGCGGTCACAAACCAGGATGAGTACCTCCGGGACCAGCTCCTCCACCACAGGCAACCAGGGTGCCACGCTGTTCAGACCCCCACTCTGAACACAGGGTAAGAGCATCCACACAAAACAAGGTCATGGAAATTAACACAAGACACAGAGGAAAACCTGTCTCACCACATCAGTCTCTCTCTCCCTCCCTCCCTCTCACCTCTCTGCTGTCAAAATAGACGATGAAAGCCTGCACCGCCTTGGCAATGTCCCCCGTCATCTGAAACGTACTGGGTACCACACACAGGCTGACATCTGCCGTGTAGTACTTATTGTTGATGGTCCACGGATACCAGCACACTGCCCCCTGCTGTTGGGAAGGCTCTGGCAATGTCGATAAGCCAAGGATCTCTGAAATCAAGGATTTACCACATCTGGTAAATATTCAGTGAGTCGGATTTTCGCTGCAGTGCAAACCAGGTTACCGATTTATAATCTCTCCATTTAATTATGGTTCATCCATCATATTTTTACTAGGTATGCATGGATTGATCGGCTCGTGACCGGAAATGGCCGATTTTAGTCCTGACTGGCGCTGATCGGCACTCGGCCAAATCAGTCTAAATATGGCAGATTTTAGGAACCAATTAAGGAATTTGCCAACTAACATTACTTTCTGTCCCAACTAGTGGCGGCTAAAATGGCAATATTTTATCATACCCAGTTGCAATAGCACATATTTCACAGGCACCGTAAGAACTGAGATACAGCCCTGCATTCACGTTTACTTTTATTTTGCGTGTTTGGAGGCTGCAACAGTTCTACAACTAACACGGACTGATGCGAAACAAAGCAGTTTCAGCCTGTATACCATCTCAGCGCTGTCTGCATCTCTCACTCTGTCAGTTATGTCTCAGTCAATCTCAATTTAGTGGCTAGATCTTGAATTAAAAACTTAATTGATCTTTTTTATCCAGTTAGCCAACTTGGTGAAGAAACAAACGTTATATGGCATCAGACTGCCAAAAATATTGTACTCGTGTCACATGGCAAACATGTGGGTCTGTGGCACAATGGGCAGTACATTGGACTTCTAGCTAGGTCACTATGAGGAGTGATTCAAAGGTTGTGGGTTTGAGTCCCAAAAGAATCAAAGTTTTAAGTAGCAGTGGTGGCCTAGTGGCTAGGGAAGCATGCTTATAAATCGAAAGGTCGCTGGTTCGAATCCCTGCCTAGCAAGGTAACCCCCCCAAGCATCACTGCCCAGGTGCTGAATTAGCTGCCTACTGCTATGTTACAATGCCACAGATGGGGTAAATGCAGGGGACACATTTCTTTGTTGTGCGTCAACCATGAAAATTAACCCCTTCACTCACAGCACACGGATTATACAGGGTCCGGCTATGCTGTTGAATAGTGTGCAGCCTGGCTGATGAGAGAAGTGGTTCCAAAAAGTGTTCTACTAAAATCCGAACGACAAATCGACCATATTTCGTAATCTTTGCAAAGGTGCTGTTCATAGAAAAGGGGGCAACACAACCACTCTTTTAAATGAATAGCATTACTGCATACATCTCAAAAAATACTTATCGATCCGCTCACAACCAAAAGTACTATGACATTTTGGCCACATCGCCCCCCCAGTCTCCATCAGCAGTTGTGTCCTCCACCCCATACCTTTCCTGCCCCCACTAATGCTGTGTGACAGGTGAGGTAAAACACTCACAGGAAGCATGCCTGTTCTTTGGAGGTTCTTACAGTGTAGGACAGAGACATTAAATTTGCAGTGTAAGCCATGAGTTGTCCATGGAGTAAGCACCCCTAAAACGTTTGGAACCACCAATTAATTCGACACCCGCAGTCATTTTTATTTGAAAAGGTTATTTAAAATACTTTGGGAATGGGATTTCTGCAAGCATTCAGTAAAGAAGCGTTTGTCAATTATCATTAAACTAAGAAAACTGGAAATCAGCCAGGATCGGTCTGGGCAGGTCAGGCTGAAAATAAAATCAGTAAATCGGGTTTGGTCAAGAAAACTGCCATTGGCACATCCCTAATTTTTTACAGATCTCAAGTAAAGCCTGAGAAAAAAGTGCCCTCTCAGTATTTCACTGTTTAAAGCCTAAAGGTCCTGCTCCACATTCCATGTGGCATCACACAGCTTATAAAAAGGGCAGCTTTTTGTTGTTTGGAATTCCAAAAGGAGTGTCTGCGGGCTTCCTGAGCGGGAGGCTTTAGACATGTCGTGACCTTGATTCTCTCCCCACTGCTACAGAAAAGGTTCAGCACCGACGCTACTGTGGCATTTGCGTTAAATATCAGACCTCGGTCAGACCTAAATATAAAAATGAGTCACATCTGCTTTTGTCAAGAACTCATTTCATTCCCAAACTCGGAAGTCCCCCTTCCCAGCTCAGTGGAAAGGAAAATGGAAGTCTGACTGGAGGTGGCCAGCTTTTGGGCGCATGCGGCTGACATCTGGTTCTCTTCAAGATGAGAGGAGAGGATGAGAACCCGGAGTGTCCCTCTTTCACCCCGTCACCGTGCTGCCATGCTCGGCTCAAGCACGTGCTGCTCCGCCCTCCGAACAGAAACCCGGCAGCAAAAGTACCACGGCGTGAGAGACCATGCAGCAGGAGGCACTATAATGTAACAACTGACCTTTTAAAACACATTTAAATGTCGTTATAACCAAACAGCACTGATCAAAATAAATCCTGATCAACATAAATCTCTGTGCTGCACCGGCGAGCCGACCCCGGATAATCGGCAGGAAATGGATGGATGGATGAAAATAAATCTCTCAAATATCTCCAGATCAAAATAAATCTCAGCAAAGATGTTGCAAGCCTGTTCATTCTTCTTGGGGCTGAGGTGACTGCGGATCACTGCTCTGGTTCCCGCATAACCCAGCTAAACACTGCCCCTCGGCGGAAAGCAGCCAGATGCAGCATCGTGGCGTTTAAGACCAAGAAAAAAAGTTGTGACATATTACACCTGCCCGAGTAACGTATATTATACCTGCCCATATTTATTGCTGTGTAAATTATTAGCGAGGCTGAGGGACGTTTGGAATGACAGGCAGCTCCATTCACACTTTCCATAGCTATCAAAATTATTCACCGACACCAAAAAAAATAAGTATTTTTCGAATACTGTAGCATTGTAATACAAATGGGTTTTTCTATTTTTACAAATTAACGATACATGCTTAAGACGTACAGAGGAAAACAACATTAAGTCCAAACGCTTTCACTGACTTTCACGCCAGGAAAGCGAGCATCGTTTGCACGAACGATGCAAATATATTTCAAGGTTTAATATCAGATTAACAGGGAAAGTATAAAACACGAACCGGGTCGCGTCCGCATCGGCTTCTCACGGGCGTTAACGCGGGATGAACGGCGGCGTTTCTGCCCCGAGCAGCCCGGCACGGAGCCCGGAGCCGCCCGCAGGCCTCGGGGGAAACGGCCGCCAGGGGCGGCGGCGCTAAATACGCGGAACCGAACCGGACAGACCGGGTTAGCCGGGCTCCCGAGGCCGGTTCGGGTGCAGGGCGAGTTCAGCACTTACGCTTCACCAGGTCCTGCTCCCTGAAGCCGGGGTCGCAGCTGGTGACGAGGGCGCAGGGCAGCGTCGCCGGGCCGCCATCCTGCGCGGCGGACATGTCTGCGGCGGCGGGTGCTGCTTCCAGCCGGGGGCCGGGCGCGGCACGGCGGCGCCCTTTGCGCTTCTGCCGATAAACGGCGCGATAAATGCCGGCGGAGGCGGCTACGCGCTCGGGAAGGGGGACGCTTCCGGGAAGGCCGGCGCACCTGCACGGAAAGCTTAATCTGCGTTACGCCGAGCGCTCATACTAAACCAAGAGAGGCGTTATAAACGTCAGGAAAAAAACATGCAATAAACTTCATAGTTCTAATTCGGTGGATTTCCTAATAGCTAGAGAACATTAGTTGTTAAAGTGCATATCGCCACCTAGTGGACGGAGGTATAGCTCGCACAAAGGATATTTTCACCCTCCGCATACACAGAACACGTTTAACTTCAAGTTAAGTTTCAAATGCTAATTAAGTTACTCCCTAATAGACCGGCCACATGTGAATGATAATTTAAAGCTTATTTTCCCGTGCGGTATAATGCCTTATAAAATCCGTTTTGTTTAACCCACGTATATAAATTACTTTTAGTTGTATATTTTAAGTAACACTTTAAACAATAGACATCTTTCAGCAGCCGGTATTGTAGAGAAGTATAGAATGGGATTTAGAAAAACGTTATTATTAAAAAAAGGTATCGTTTACGGTAGTATTTATTTAAAAGCTGATTAATGTGAAATGATTTTATTGAGTTGGTATATACTTTAAACACAGGGCGTGTTTGTATCATAGTTAGTCAGTTCACAGATGATGTTATTCGAAGGAATGCCCTTCGTTATCCGTCTTTATATATAAATCTCGTGAAAAAGACGTTGATATTGTTTGCTGAAAAAGCCCAATGCGGCATCGTCTCATACATCGATTTCTACCAGAAATTACTTTCACCTGTCACAGCCTGCAATCTAATATGCGTGTCTGTCGCGGCGTTCTGGTCTCACCTCAGATGAATTAAATTCTGCAATTTGGTGGTTTTGACAAATAAATGACTGTTGCTTAGACAGCAATCAAAGATATCCCTCTTGCCAGCAGTGAAGGCTTTTCTGAATCTTCAATGAAAAATCGAAGGAAACATTAATCTGAAATGTAGTGTCACTGATGTCAAACACTCATTTTCATACAACCCCATTAAGCTTACAGTTTGTCTATTAAACGCGAAATCCGTGTAACAGGATATTAAGCTGGAAAATAGCACGTCTTGTCTCTTTTAAATATATAAATCTCATAGAAATGTCTGTCATCTGTATTATTAGTTTATACATTGAGGCAATCAAAAAAGAAAGTCTGCGAAACGGTCCCAGTTAAGAAGCTGATTCGGATTGAAATCGAGTTGTTTTACTCAGAAGCAGCATTATCACTGAAATAATACTGCAGTTTGGTGTGATAAAAAAATTAATGGAAACTGTGTTTAACGGACTGTATTGGAAAGCTTTATCTTGCACAAGGTACATTGAAATTCTTTAGTTTTCATCTTGCTCTCTGGAAGAGATACAGTTTTGGTGTTGGAGAAGAAAGTCAGGCCCCCAGAAGCGGTTGTGGTTGAGGGCCTTGTTCAAGGACCCAATAATGAAACAATCCCTCTGCCAGCCACAGGAAGCGAACCTATGTCCTTCTAGGCACAGGCTTGGATCCCTATCGCAGTGGGGTGGGCACTGGCTCATTCAGTTCAGGCCACTTACATTTGCTTGTAGAAACTCAGATTGATTTACTCATTTAAATGTGGGCAGCTGTAGTATATGAAGACCAGGTTGGTGTCAGACCGAATGCGGAAACGAAACCGTACAGAAGTATATGAAATGTTCATTGGAAGCATGACACCTAAGCTTGAATGCAGGCTACAGAACCTTTAACGGAAGGTCAGTGTGAGGCAGACTGACCAAATGCCACCCGAAGAGAGTAACCAAATAGGAAAACGAATTTATTCCCAAGCTATCTTTAGAAGAATTACAGGTTCCAGTGTACCTGCAATAATCTTTCTGTTTCAGTGGTCATTCATTGATTTTCCATGACTGCTTATGCAGTGTAGGATCAGGGTGAGCCTGGCATCCCCTGCAGGAAGTTCAGTGCCCACGGCGGGGTACTTATCCTGAATACACACAGGGAAGAACCTACAAACGCACAGGCAGAGGTTGTGCGTCACACCCCCGGGGGGCGAGGCTGCAGTGTTACCTACTCTCCCCGTACACGTGCCACTGAGAGAGTTATATGTGTAATGAAACGATCTTCACGCTTTCTCAGCTGAATTAAATATGGAGTTAGTACTGCACATGAGGGATTATTGAGTTTTGGAGGCCTATGGTCTTGCTATGAGGACACGCTTTCCATTGTGCAAGCTTCTCGCTTTTATGAATTCTTCCACTGAGAATATTGACTTTCTGTTGCTAGCATTTAGCTGAATACAGCACATCAATACAGGCTTGTCCATCCTCCAGGAAAAATTTGATTAGGAATTATTACTGGAATTATTACAGCTAATTGAGATGAATTGGACATTATTATATGATGATGGACTGAATTCCCGGCTCTGTTCGTTGCCTGAGACCCAGCAGATTAATCGAGGATGAGTGATAGAGAGGTTCCTGTTAACAGATGACGGTAGTCAGCATCCTCGCAACCTGGAGACAGGGGAATGAAGGTCACCCAGCCTGACTATGACAGCAAGAACATTTGTTGGTAAACAAATTAATCTTTCTAAAGGTCGCCATTTGTTCCACGGCAACTTTGTTTTTTTTTGCCTGCCCTGCTCGGTGTCGCCCCCCCATCCCGGGTCTGTCATAAGGATTGGGGCCAGGGCTGTCACTCTCCCGTATGCAGGGTGATGCTTGCAACGGCTGTCGACCAACGGGGCCGCACATTGTGACGCCTCAGCATTCTTTGGCGGGAGCCAGCGCCTGATTGCTGCGCCATGGGCTGCTAGTTTACAGCTGTCTCAAGACAGGAGTGTGTACCTGGCCCTGCATGCCAATAGGAAGGGTGCGTGCATCCCCAAATGGTGCCCACTGGCCCCCTGCCCGTCGCCTCACCGGTTCCAGCACTTCTCCATCGCTGCCTTCTGTGCAGACAAAGCTGCTCTCGCACTTCATTTTCGTCAACCTGCTTTTTTTTATTTCCCCGACGCCGTAAAAACAGATGTGTGCCTTTCAAAAGAAAGCCGTAAGCACCTGGCGAGGGCCTGAGCTCCGTAGGAGACCAGCGGCACGAAAACGATCGAGCAAGCAGAATCGGACGGCCAGCGCAGAACGGCACGTTACTGTATTAAAAGTCTGCGCTTCTTGTGCTCAGCTTGGGTTTAACAGCTGGTGCTCGCAGTATGGCGTGTAAGGCTGCACGCTTTAAAAAAATCACTGGTCTGGAGACAGCTTTAATACTGCAGTTTGGAACACAGCAAGGAAAACCGGGAGCAGAATATAAGAGGGCCCCTTCTGTGTTCGCTGCCGCTGTTTGGCCTGATTATTTGTTGAAATACATTTCAATATATCTGTTAAATAAGAAATGAATTGTTTGACAAAGAGGACAGAGAATGGATGAATGATTTACCTGTAAGAGCTTTAGTTTCAAAACAACAAATAAAACCAAAAAACAAAAGAATTTCCAAGCACAGTGTTACAACTAAATCTTACAAATGACTGTCCTGGACTGGGGGGGGGGTGTTGCCTATCTTAGAAACCCAAGGCTGGGGTCCTTCCTGGGTGGTATGCCAGTTCACTAATGATTTCTTAAATTATATGCTAAGCTGCACCTGCTATAACGAAGCTGAAGAACGCGCAGGCCGCCCAGTCGCCGGGAAACTGCTGTACCAGTCGAATTACAAATTGACAGGAGGCAGAGAAAGGCAGCTGTCCCCCAGGAAGCGCGGGGAAAGTTACCGCCACACATGGAGGTGGGTGGCGTGCGGCAGCCGATACAGGCGGCGTCTCACGCAGCCACGCTCCGTCGCTATGGAAACCGTTGCAGTGTTACTGGCATAAGTGGGTGGGGATTAATTATGATTGCTGTGAGAGGGAACATGTTCGGTGCGAAGGCACACTATCAGAATTCAGACCCCAGAGCAGTCCAACTGGAGGAATAAATAAATTACACAAATGCTGAAATTGCCCCCCCAACCATAATTGACCAAAGCAGTGCCAACTTATGATTGATTGCTGCGGGGAAGGAGCTTATTGGCTGCTTTACAATGTCATTATCTGCTGTGACTTTGCGCTCACGTTTGGTGATGAATGCAGGAAATCTGTTAGTTGTAAGTACATATTCACACGTACATGGAGCGCTGGCCGCACCAAAAACAACAATAATCTGTCATTCACACACCGCGGCTGCCCTGATTAATAGATTTTTTTCCCCTGCTATTTAAAAAGTTTTGTTGAGAACTAAATCCAACTTGAGGCCAATAAAAATATTTATTAGTAGGATATCAGAAAACTGTTTTGGCATTTCACATAGTACTGGTAACAAATATCAGAGTTTTTGTCTTTTTTTAATGTAAGGAGCGTTATTATACACATTATTTACTAAATGTTTTTTATCAGCCTGATTGTTTAAAAAATTTAGGATAAGTAGAGTGAGCTAATATTAGGAAGAACAATTTATGGGAACAAATGATTTGTAGGAATTGTTACATTTCTGAATGAAATAACCACGATTAATCACTACCAAGATCAACGAGAGGCGCACACGTGATTCATCACTGTCCCTCTCAACTCCCCTTTCCCTGGATTTGCTAATGCGAGTGCTGGATTTTTGCCGAGTTGGTTTTTATTCAAATTTCCTTATTTGAGACTAATAATTAATCATCACTAGATAACCCTGAGAAAACATGTAGCACAGAACTGTTGACTATAATATGTTAGCAGATTAGCCTAGCATTAGCCTAGCATCACAGAGAAAGATCTAGAGATGCCCAAAATGCTTTCGGTGAATGCCTTTGCACTTCAGAGAAGCGGGGCAGGGCAGCAAAGGACATGGACCTAAAGGTAGTCGACCAAGGTCCAGCAGGTGACTGAAGGAGCCTTTAGCAGTCAGCCTGGACAAAAAATCCAAGTCGCGTGAATCAAAGAAACTAAGAAACTGTTGAATTGTCTTGGAGAAACACGTCTGTGATGCTGTGCCCCCAGCACAGCGGGAGGATCTGATCTGATCAGCCTGGGTACGTGGCTTTACTTTAGCAAAACAAACATACAAACAGCAACAAAAAATAGCAGTTTGCCTAACGCTTGCTGGTTAATATGCATTTTATGCAAGCTTCACGGCGAGGCGCCAGCGCACAGCAGCAGACACATAACGGCCCCGGAGTGATCCCGCTCCCTGATGATGTCATGCCGTTTCCCCTCTGCTTCCTGCCAACTACTTGTGCATTTTGCACTGATCGTAGGTGAGTTAAAATACATGAGTGCGATCCACTGTGACGTTACTGTACAGGCAGGATTGCAGGCCTGCTAACTGGAGGGCAGAACAGGAAATGAGGTCATGCAATATAGTTTTAAACCAGGTGATTCTCAGCAGCTTATTTGGTTCAAAACACACAGAAATGGCTGTGATGTTTTCCGCCAGTCCATCCTATAAGCTGATGTATTTCCGGGTCGTGGTGAGCCTGGAGCCTGTCTAGCTGTGAGGCGTGGGGGGCACAGACAGATACAAGTAGCTGCCCCCCGCCCTTCTCTGACACGTAAGCCCCTTCGTGGTGAGCAGTCCCTCCGACAGTTATCATCACAGTCCCTCTCGTCACAGCGGAGAGGCGGTTGGGCCGGGCAGCCGTCTCCAGGAGCGTGCAGAGCCGGTGATATCGGTGAGAAGGAACCGGCTGGTGGAACTGGTGCCGAACGGGGAGCCAGAGCAGGGTGGGCCCTATAGACCGGCTGCCGGCCATCCGTGAGTGTGGGACCTACAGCACTAGCGGGTGGTGAAGGGCGACGCGGCCCAATCGGAGTGGCCGGGTCTCATATGGCGCCTGCATGGCCTACCTGCCCGCTGGCCCGGGGCGCTCAGATGGCCCGCGTCACACACGCCCCCTGGGCACCGCGCCTCTGGCACCTGGAGGATGTGCTCAGTGGGGTGCAGGTGAGCGCGGCCCACCAGCTGTCGCGCGATGCACCGTTCGGGCTCCGGTCCCCGTGTCCCCGCTCCATTGCACACGCAGCCCTCCCCTCCCCAGCGTGACCCCAACCTCCCACATACTCCCCTTTAACTCCAGAAGTCTCCCCAGGACTATAATATACATGGAATCCTACAGAATTCCTCTTGGATTTTATTTGCATTTCGCTCTGAGAAAAATGCGCTGGGGTCAGAATTCTCCCGGTGTGTGGTGTCAGTTCTGATGTTCTCCAAACATGATGCGGGAGATGGGGACTTAGACATTAATATCCGGCAGAGAGGATCATTCTTGCTGCTCACCCTCACTAGTTTAAAGCATTCTGGGCAAGGCTGTCATTTCCCAGTAACGTCTTTATGAATGCAGACAGCCTTTTAATTAGTGATCACAACTTCATTTATGTATGCCTTCACTCTGTGTATGTTTTCTTGGTTTAAACATTCATATTCTGTTAATTAAACCCTCTAATCTTCCCCTGCCAGTAGCATCATGTAACTGGGTAATTGAATTAATTGGGTGAAGATGTTTTTAAGTATGTAATTGATTTAATTAATATAATTTATGCTTGGTTCGTTCCTGTTATAGCAGGAGAGAGACAAGCACGATTCTGCTTCCCCCCTTCCTGCGGCTTGATGAATATACGCACTGTCCTGTCACTGATCAATGTTCGTCTTGATTTCCAGCATCTGGCAGCCAACTGGAAACACATCAGGTCTTCCAGAAGGACCATTATCCACATCCCATCATTAGGTAGCCCACTCCACCGCCTGCAGATCCATCAGACAGCACTATTACCCGACGCATTATGGCTTCTCAGTTGAGTTCAGGGAGGCTCTCTTGTCTTATTCAAATTGGTCTCGGCAGGAAAATGTGCTGCAGATGATGAGAGTGATAATATCACAGGGAAAAGAGCCCTTCGCTTCAGACGCCATTTAATTTGGAGATTAAGCAAATAAAAAGTCATTATGCAGGGTCGCTTTAGACGCGAGCCGCGGTGATTTGTTGTAATTTCCTTGCATTTATAGGAAATGAACTAGAAAGGATTGAGATTTTACATCCTCGTGTTTTTATGTGAATGTTTCTCCCTTTGTGGGGGGGCGGGGGGGCTTTATGGGGGCTCCGTGGTGTCGGTCCGGTCTGATTAGCTATGCCCTGTATAAGTGTCGGCGTTGAGGGGCTCAGAAACCCAGAGACTCTAGGTTCAGGGAAAACGTCGAGTGGGGCGAGATTCCTGTGCCGCTTTTAATCAAATGTGCAGTCAAAATGATAAGCTACATAGTCTGAAATTATTTAGACCTAATTACGAGCAGATGGGGCTGCTTTATCTGCACTTAGGGCGACTGAGCGAAAGGAAATGCTGTGTGAACAAGAATGATTAAGAAGTTGGAGAGTTTTTTTTCTTTTGTGCTTAAATAATCAACGCCTTCATGTTAATTAGTGCCACTTTATTTATTTAATTACACTCTTGCATTTCAAGCCGCCTTCCCTCCCTGCACTTGGAGGTCATGAAGCTCGCAGGACGCACTGCATTATTCATCAGGCATTACCTTTACTTATTTTTTTTTTACTCATGATATATTTATTTTTTGGCTACGAAATGACAGCATCGGTGTTAACCTGCCCTGGGTGAACTTCCTGCATGTTTGGTGCAGGGTGCTGCAGGAAATTGCAGCGAATTTAATTCGATGTGGCTTCAGAAGGACCCCGTTCACTGTCATACACTGGCGCATCAGTATCTACGGATGCTCTTTATACAAAGTACCCCTCCCGCAGCCTCAGCACGACCCCGCCACCTCTTCTATTGGCAATTATCCCCAGTGAAGCAGTGCTTTACTCCTGCAGTAGCTTAACGACTGGCCTTCACTAGAACAGCTTTAATGAAGCTGAGACCTCAGTGCAGTTTGCCCACCTGCTCGCCTGCCCGCCCGTCTGCCCGCCTGCCTGCCCACTCATCTGCCTGCCCGCCCACCCACCTGCTCGCTGGCCTAGCCCACCCGCCTGTCCGCTGGCCTGCCCTCCCACCTGCCTGCCTGGCCCCCCATCCGCCTGTCCACTGGCCTGCCCATCCAGCCGCCTGTCGCCAACCTGTCTGCCCAATTGCCTGTCCTCTGGCCTGCCTGCCTGCCCACCTGTCCTCTGGCCTGTCTGCCTGCCTGCCTGTCCTCTGGCCTGCCTGCCCGCCCGCCTGCCTGTCTGCTGGCCTGCCTGCCCTCTGGCCTGCCCTCCCGCCCGCCTGTTCACTGGCCTGCCCATCCAGCCCGCCTGTTCACTGGCCTGCCCATCCAGCCGCCTGTCGTCCACCTGCCTGCCCACCTGCCTGTCCTCTGGCCTGCCTGCCTGCCCGCCTGTCCTCTGGCCTGCCTGCCCACCCGCCTGTCCTCTGGCCTGCCTGCCCGCCCGCCCGCCTGCCTGTCCACTTGCCTACCCGTCCAGCCGCCTGGCCGCCTGCCTGCCTGCCTGCCGGCCCACCAATCTGTTTGCCCGCCCGCCCATTTGCCTGCTTGCCTGCCTGCCTACCCGCCTGCCCGGATGTCTGCCCGCTGCCTCGGCTGACGACAGTGCCTTAAACAGGCTGGGATTTATGGCAAAGAGAAGGGGGTCCATGAAGGCACTTAATAGGCCTGGTGTTCGCTTAAACTAATATGCGGCCGTCAGGATTTAAGTGCGTCTGTGGCAGAAAGCTGTGAGGCCATTTACAGCGAAGGTGAGGCACCACTGGAAGAATTTATTCATACATTTTCATTGGTTTATTTCTATATTAAAAGGGACACAGAAAAGTGTGGTGATATGAGTTATTATGACATGTATGATGCTGGAAAGTTATGTTTTGTTTTAACCCCCCCACCCACCCTCAGCGCCTGTTCTTCTACCCAGTATGCGGTAAACGGGAACGTGACACTTATCTTTCACCCCCCCCAGTGGCTGGTTATGTGGAAACGAA
>JAAGVU020000008.1:9629968-9647365 GCA_011763525.2 Mormyrus iriodes
GGAAAGTTATCTTTTGTTTTGTCCCCCCCACCCACCCCCCCCCAGCACTGAGCTCTCCTCCTGTGTCCTTTTATGAGATACAGCATTTAAATACACGGTTGGGACCATGTCTATATGTGTTACATTGCCCTATATTTTAAAATGTATGTTATTCATTGCTGTAGTACCGGCTCATTTGGGAAACAATCTCTTTTTGTTCACCTAAATTACCTATTTAACGAATAAGAATGGGGAAATAATGTACCCATTGTGATGCAATTATGTTAGCTGGTACACAGACACACGTGTGGATGTTGCTGCAGGCTTGGAGCGCGGAGTGACTGGCAGGATGCGAGGCCACCCTGCGTCCCGGAGAGCGGTATTCCGGGTGGGATGTGAGCGCGGTCCAGCCGTGGCGTGGCTGTCCTCTGTCGGAGCGAGGTAACCCTGCGTCCCGGAGAGCGGCGCTCCAGGTGGGACGTGAGCGCGGTCCGGCCGTGGCGTGGCTGTCCTCTGTCGGAGCGAGGTCACCCTGCGTCCCGGAGAGCGGGGCTCCAGGTGGGACGTGAGCGCGGTCCGGCCGTGGCGTGGCTCTCCTCTGTCGGAGCGAGGTCACCCTGCGTCCTGGAGAGCGGCGTTCCAGGTGGGACGTGAGCGCGGTCCGGCCGTGGCGTGGCTGTCCTCTGTCAGAATGAGGCCGCCCTGCGTCCCTTGCCTACAGAGTCTGCTCATATCAGATGACATCACTGTTTACGAAAAAGGATTAACAGTAAGGCTACAAGTTTGCTGTATTTCAGAAAATGACACATCGTTTGCTGCAGTGACGGTGCCATTCAGTTACCCCTGAACGTACAGCAGTAATAGCTTATTGCTACATAAATCATCCACTCTATACATTAATTTTCATTTAGCTATCAATCATCATAAGGTTAATATTAGGAAAAATGGTGTATTATGATCATTGGCAGGAGGGCGGCTCATGAATAAAGTTCTGGGTGTGCATTCGAAGTGGTTTCCAGTCTCACCCCAGTTATTTGCCTGCAAGGTGCTTTGTTCTACGGCCTCTTTTTCTTGTTAAGCTGCCCCTATCTTGGCTGACTAGCCAAGCTATGTGACACGCAGTGCATACGCAGTGCATGACAGCAGCCCCATCTTGCGGGAACTTTTACTTTCTACTGAGCTAAGCTGTTCGGCTGGACATCCTATGTGTCAACCACACATTTCATAGAAACCGCTTGCAAAGCAGCAGGTGTGCTGTAGGGGGCACCAGAGTTGATTAATTGTGCAGTAGGGTTTTTTTCCCTCCTTGCCATCAATAATACAAGTAGTTTGTATGGAACATGCTGGAATAATTCTGGTTATTATGTGCGTCATGCATTATCTCGGACCCGCTGATTTCTTTCGACAGTGCAGATCGGGTGTGAGATCCCAGACCAGAAGGTTTTAAATCATCTGTTTGCCGACCGGCCTGCGCTTCCCGCCATATATCAACCACGCGGCGGCTGCGAGTGATTTAGCAGGCAGGAGACGGTGTTGTTTGCAGACCCCGCCTTTCCCGCGCGCCGCTTTGTCCAAGCCAAGAACCACAAGCACAAGTTCGCCTTTTTTCTGCTTTTTTATTGATTTTCTAGCTGCTTTGATGTTAAACGACGCCAGAAGTGTCACTGAGATGAATGACTGTTAGCCAAGGCTGGCAGCATCTTTTGCGAGTGACAGAAGGATAATTCCATGCGGATCAAATAAATACAGATGTGAAGTAATTAGTTGTATTCCCAAGGAGACCACTGTCAACACGCTAAAGAGGTGAAGGACTGGGTGGCTTCCCACGAGCAGCTTTTATCAATTTAAACTACTCAAGTACAGGATAGGTCACAACCCAGCTGGCTATTAATAATATATCTGTTGTGTGTACAGCAAAATAAATTATGCCCAGGGATGGCTCTTGAAAAAGGCCACAATAATTCTCCTAACCGCACTGCTCGCTTCACTCATCTTCTAGGCTGACAAAGATGCGCTGTTCCTCAGTGCTGACAGGGGAAGCTGTCCAGAACCAAGATGAGTCCAAGTCTGACCTGGACAGTGTTGTTTCCAGGTGACCTGCGTGCCCCGATCCTGATGCCCTTCTCTTTGGCGGCCCGTTCTGTGCCACACCCACTGCCCAGATCCAATCCACACCTGTTTTTCGACATGTGAGGGTATCCTGTGCTGGGGTGAGGGACGTGTCGGGGCCTGGTGTGTGGGTTGCGAGGACCCTGACAGGAGAGAGTGTGTGTAGGGGGGTACAGGCTGTGCTGCCCGACTCCCCACGTAACAGAGCCACACTCTCGTCTTGATATTTACACTGAGGCTCCCCGCCGGTATCTCTAATACTCACTTTGTCATTAATTCACAGGGGAGGGTGGGGGGGGGGGCATTACAAGGTGCACAGCGACCCAGGAGACGCCGAGATGCTTAGAGGGAATTATGAGAAGCCAGGCACTGATCCACATGAGAAGAGAGCACATTACACGGCGCTGATTTCGCTGCAAAACAAACTGTGACGTCATTTTGTGAGCATGGATGGTACCATTAGGAAATATCACAGTAAAAGAAGTTTTGTCACTGATAGAAAAATGGCCTCATGGTGTCAATACTTAACTGGTATGATCCTTATGAGCCTTTATAGGATGCTGATGAAGCCTGGCGTGTCAGTGTGGCAGGCACAGGCTCGTGTGTCCGCAGGCAGGCTGCCGTTTCGCTTTACGGGATCACAGACAGCCGCCCAGCCACCCTGGGGAGGCTGCTCTGCTTTCCCCAGCATGTTATTCACCAAGAGAGACGGCCGCGACCCTTCCCTGCTGTCACCGCGAGGAGTTTGGGGCCCTTAGCTCTGCCGCTAAATCACAACAATGTCCGCTAACCGCAAACACCACCCCCACCGTCAAAAATAAAGAGTCCTTCACTGCAGCACCCCCCTGAAGAAGAACCAGCAGCCCTGCAGCTCCAGGAGTGGCCTGTAATCTGCACTTATCTCGGGAGGTGTGCCTACAGACGCCCACGGTCTTTCAGGCAACCGTAGGCTATCAGAAAACACCAGGATGCCTCAAACTGCATCAATGTAAAAAAGAAAAGGTTCATACATTCCAGTGATTGATCCATCTGCTCGGGGGGGGGCACTAGAGATTTTGAGCCCCATGAAAGGATAGTGACATTAGGGCCCCTGATCTTCGAATTGCCCTAACCCCCCTGCCCTCTACAGCACCCCTGCTGGTACTTATGAAAATAGTACATTTGGTGTAAAGGCTTAATACCTCATTTTCAATTTCTAATTTTAATTATATATTATTTTGAACAAACACGCATTCCTCGTTCTGATATATGACATCATCCTCGTTCAACATATAAGATTTTGTTCCTTGTCATCAGTTATTTTTAACTGCTAGTAAGATACTGTTCTTGCTGCTAAATCTTCCTCCGGACGCTTTGAACTCCATCGTGATGGACGCTATATAAGAATACATTTCATTTAATTAAATACAGCTAGCCTGTAGATAAAAGCAGGGCCTCTGTGTGCTGGCAGAGGCCGGGAGGGGCCGCTATGGCGGAGACTCCGGCCTTTGATCTGCCATCCTCCACTCCGAAATGAATCTCGCACAAATGAAAAATACTCCATGCAAATGGCGCCCGCTTTGTGTGTCTAATGCCGCCCGCGTTCCACACTCTCAGCAATTGGGGCGTAATTTATAGAGATTAAAAACAGCCCTCAGGCCGGCTTGGTTATCCGGCCTTCAAGAATAGCTCAGATAGGTGTAGCGGTTAGCAGCGCATTGATTTAATATGCCTGTAATCAGTACACACACCTTGGGGCCGCAACTGTTAGCTTTTCATATGCTTACAAAAGTAGCCTTTGATTTTCTGTCACGCGTTAATTACTGTGTTCTGCCATTAAATGGGGAGCTTTGTGTATACTAATTGCGAAGTAATCATTGACTACTGTGAGCGCGTTCTTCACCTTTTATTTCATTCCAGGGTGCGCCCACCTCACAATCTGCGGCCACCGCCATCGCTCCCAGCCATTAGCTCTCTCCCGAATTGTGGTGCGGCTCCGTTAAGATGGGGTGGGGGGGGGGCTGTAATTGTTGTGGTATCGGTGCTGTTAATTACTGGAGTAAACGGTTGAAGCATGGCCAAAGTCTATTGTGGGGGGCAGTGGAGGGGTTTAAATTGTGTTTTCACCATCTGGGGACCCGGGGAGCGGGGAGAGCGCGGGTAAACAGCAGCGAGGGCCAAGCGGCCGCTCCCGTCCTCGGGGCTGCAGGGCCATATGGACGCAGTGCTTCATTTCGATTTTATTGTACACCTTGCTGTTTTAATCAATGGCAAGCCTGTTCAGCGGGCTCACATCACGCAGCAAGCCTTCCAGTGTTGTCGGGCTTTTTGTTTTTCCTCTCCCACCCCCCCAGCATCTTACATCCCCCCATGCGTTTGGCTTATATTTCTCACCCCAGCCGTTTTCCCACGATGCAGCTATTCTGTGCCTCCTGCTGCCAGCGGTCGTCTTTATACCCAGGACATCCACACCACGCCCCCACCCCCCACCCATGGTCGTGTTTATACCTGGGGAATCCACACCCCACCTCTACGGTCTTGTTTATGCTCAAGTATCTGCTCCCAGCACCTGTGGTCATGTTTAGACACGGGGTATCTGTACCCAGCGTCCGCCGTTGTGTTTACACTCAGGGTATCTCCACTCAGTGTCCATGGTCATGTTTAGACCCAGGGCATCTGTGCCCCACTCCTCTTTTGAGCTGTTTTGCAGCTTAACAAACAGAATGATAGTATTAATGTTAATGTACTTTAATGTTAAGTATTGCTCTGGTGTCAGCTCAAGGGGCAAAAGTATTCATATGCAAGCACTTCAAACGTCAATATAGTCATAGATGTAGATATGCTGTAGATATAGATATATTTTGCACTTTATTTATTAGCCACTGTCAAATCAATTAGCCATCCTCCTCCTCCTCTTCCTCCTCCAGTTTGGACACTCGTCATGATGTCATCGCAGCACACAGCCCCCAGTCCTGCTTCGCAATGCCCTAGCCTCGGCTAATGTGGCCGCCAAGGCCATCAGGACCTCATTCCCAGCTGCAGTCTCCCCAGGTCTAACCCCAGGACACCCCCTGCCCCCCAGGCCTCCAAGCATATTGTTTAATTACTGACTGCTGGGGGCTCAGCATGAAAGGGAAGCGCTGAAAACTCAACGAGAAGAATGCAAGACCCCATGTGCTCCTCCAGAATTAAGCGTAAATGCAGTACCAGGGAGTGAGGGCCTCTGTGTGTGTGTGTGTGTGTGTGTGTCTCTGTTTGGGGGGGTGCTATAGCTGAAGGGACAATTTTTGTGGATTCTACTTCCCATGTCCTGCAGCTGCCCGCAGGGGACACCCCCCCCCCAGCCACAACTTCAGGCAAAGAGGAAAGGTTTCGAGAGGCGGGGGTGCAGACGGCGGGGTATGGATGGTGGCCACAAAGCGCTGTCCATTCATTGCCAGGAAGCAGCCCCGCACACACACACACACACACACACACACAGAGCCAAGACGACGGATCATTAGGCACAAGAGAAAATTACACTTAATAGCATCAACAGATGGAGTGGCGCTTTTTCCCTCCTTTGTGTTTTTCACGTTGAGTTTGAGTTATAAAAATAAAGTGAGACCTACTGCCCAGTTACCCAAAGTAACTGTGTTCAGTTCTGTCCAGTTACCCAATGTAACTGTGTTCAGTTCTGCCCAGTCACCCAATGTAACTGTGTTCAGTTCTGCCCAGTCACCCAATGTCACTGTGTTCAGTTCTGTCCAGTCACCCAATGTAGCTGTGTTCAGTTCTGTCCAGTTACCCAATGTAACTGTGTTCAGTTCTGTCCAGTTACCTAAATGTGTTCAGTTCTGTGCAATTACCCAATGTCACTGTGTTCAGTTCTGTCCAGTTACCCAATGTCACTGTGTTCAGTTCTTTTCCTAAAAGGTTTCTCTAAGAGTGGAACAAAAAAAATCTGACATTTGTATATGTTTATATATTTATATACTTTTTTAAATATATGGTTTTGCATTTTGCTTTTCGGGTTAAAATGTCATACCTTGAACAGTTGTTCTGTATTTAAAATGAGTCTTTGCTTCATTTTCATTATTTTCTGTGGTTCTTCTCTTATTTTACCGTTTTGTTTTCCTTCTCCTTCTATAACCCTTTTTTCTATCAAGAATCCCTTCGATGGAGATGTGTCGGGCCTTCGATGGAGATGTGTCAGGCCTGATCCTACACCGGACGCCACATAATAATAATTCACAGCATGTCTAGTGCAGGGGCCAGATACACGTCCTTTCTCTTTCTCACCACATGACAGCAACCCTGCATGAAGATCCAAGCGGAGAAGGTCCTTACGGGGCCAAACACGTGGTTTTAGCCTAAATGAATCATTTCCGATTCGTCTTTCCTTTTTTGCCTGTTATGACGGCCCCGGAGTGCCGAGACGAGTCCTCAAAGCGAGGTCACTCTTCCGTGGCAAAAGACGGCAGTTTTCTTACACTTTTCTCGTGCCATTGTGCACCTCATGACTCGTGGAAAAGGCGAAATCGCCGTGCTGTATTTGACCTGGACTCTTACACTAGTTTAATATGATGATGGCACTTTCATGACTCGAATTTCAGTGGTGCAGGCTTCCAGAACCTTCATCATGAGCAGTAGCCAAAACAAACACAATCAACTGGATTTACCCACGTTCAGGTATCATTTATCTCTTCAAATGACTTTATTCATTGATGAATGAAGCTAAATAAGCAGCACTTTCTGTCCGCATGCTACACTGTATCATCATTTGGGTGCATATTCATTATGTGTTTCTATATTTGCTCTGCAGCTGACAGCACAACGTTGCTGACCTGCTGATGCCTACATAACCATTTCTTCATTGAAAGATGGAGGCTAAATATCAAATTGATGTAAAAGCTGTTTCAAATCTCAGTACAAAGGCCAGTCACCTGCACTCTGTTAGCAATATAAAAAATAATTACTTGAATGTCGTTAACATTTCTGTAATTAAATGGTTCTGAATTATTTTCCTTTATTGTGAAATCTAACAGAATCATTGGCGTAGGCCAACCCGGCTATGCCGTTTGTCGTTTTCTGGAGCACGATGCCTTTCTTCGGGCCGTGGGGCGGCGTGGCGACATGACAGCTGTGCTCCTGTGTGGTATCGACTGGCCCCCTCTCAATAGGGCTCCTGGATTTCTGAACTGTGAATTACTGCTGCAGCCTGGTAAGAGAGTGCACAGCCACCCTCAATTACCAACCTGTTCCCAGGCACGGCTACAGAAAGTGTAACTCAGCAATTAACGACATAATTAAGTGCCAAAGCCATTATGGCGTGTTCTAGCCTCGGAGACAAGAGGCTCGTCGATCAACGGTTTGGGAGTCGGCCCTGATTGATCGCCCCAATTGACTGGCTCTCATAGGCAGTCATCAGCAGCAGAAAGCGAGGCGGACACAGGAGCCAGGCGGAATTGAGGTCAGGTGCTGTCCTCGCCATGGTATGTTAAACCTATTAGGCTGCCGTTTGACACCGGGATAATGGGCTGTCACGGCCCGGCCTGCCTTCCCTGCACGTCGGCAGCCACGTGCCACAGCGGCTGTGTCGCACAGTGGTTCCAGAGGCTCATGACGATGTCAGGGCCTCAAATAACAACAGCTGTCCTGCGGCTGCTCGCTACAGCCCGCCGTCTGTTCAGAGGCGAAGCGGAGAAGGGTGGCCTGGTTTAATCAGGTGAGAGTCAGGCACTTTGAACTATTTCAATCCACCGAGTTGAATTAATTCATTCCCAACATGGCTGCTCTTCTTGTGCTATTTATAGCAGGGAAGTCTGATCTCTCTTTTTGATCAGTCAGGGTTTACTGGTGTTTTTTAACAAGTTCAAGTAAAGCTGTGGGATTTTATTGTAGTCCCAAACCCGTGAAACAGTGTCGTTTCTGAATGAGTATTCCAAGTGCCAAAAATACAGGCTGCTCTTTGTTTCACTGTTTTGATGACATTTAGGACTGGGTACAACAGTTCTGGTTCTGGTCTATTTGCTTGAGCCCAAACCGGCATCAAAGACAAATCATTCGCTTGTGCTGGTTGGATCTATCGACATAGATGAACGTGTGAGAAGGGAGATGTATTGAGTGGACCCACGGCATCGCCGCAGCCCCTGTGTAACTGTTCCTGATTGGGTGGGAAGCGTGGTCTTCATTGCAGTTCCTTTCAATTATTAACCAGTGACTGTTGATGGCATTTTGGGGGGCGGGACTGAGGAAACGTTTTGCAGGGGCACGAAGGTTAAGTAAAAGAGACCTGCACGCGTTGCGGGGGGTGCCCATGTGTGAAAGCGCACCAGGCCATGCTGCCGGCCCCTCCCGCTGACGGCTGCCGCCCCCCCATCCTCGCTGTAATCCCCTCCCCGCCTGCTGTCGATCAGGTGGTCGATGCACCCTAAAAATGTACCGGTGAGAGGTCGCTAATTTTCACCGTGGCAAGGCTCCGTGAGCACAAACAGATAGCTGCCCCCCCCAGAGTGCTCCCCAGAGGGCTGTGAAATGGAGAGGCAAGCAGAAGAGCGAGGAGAAGATGATGCGGAGGACCATCAAATAAACTGCCAGGTCTTATTGTGTCAATAAACTAATACCCCTTTTAAGAGTCGCTCTCTGACCTCGCAGTACTCGAGCGACACACAGTCCTGTGAGCAGGCCAGGACATGACATGCCCCCCGTCCTACACTCCTCTCGTTTCCACTTCATTCTCTGTGACGTCTAACATGCTTATTGTTTTCTGTCACGTCGGCTAAGCTGTCACATATTTCAGGCCAAGAACACCTTCACTGGGAGGGAAGATTCCTACTGAAAGATGTTGGCTGCTGTTAACATTTAAGGAATGACCGGTGCAATATTTATGAAAAAATAAAGACAGAGGCAAAGATTAAAATGAATCCTTTCTTCCAGCATGCTGATTTCTTACGAGCAGAGACACAGACATGGTGACAGAGTGGCTCCCCAGCCACTAGGCACTAAAACCTATCGAACAAATTGATGTCCACCAGGAAAGAAAGCTGGGAAGTGGCTGAAAGCCTGGCCATCCAAGCTGCACCAGCAGCTCAAATCCAAAGCGTCGATCCCCTCAAGGTGAGTCTGACCATAAATGTGTACAGCAGTGCGATTTGATATCTGCTGTATGGTTGAGAGTTTGTGTATGAGATAACAGAGAACAGTAGGTCGCTCCACAAGCACAGGGGGTGCTGAACAGATACACAATCACCTTCAGGGAGGTGGCACCATGATCTATAGCATTCTAAAATGGGTTATTGTTTAATTGCTTAAACCAGTGTTTCCCAGTCTGGTCCTAGGGGACCCACAGACAGTCCATGTTCCAGGGAGCAAAAATGTG
The DNA here is from genome assembly GCA_011763525.2 of Mormyrus iriodes. Classification (NCBI taxonomy): domain Eukaryota; kingdom Metazoa; phylum Chordata; class Actinopteri; order Osteoglossiformes; family Mormyridae; genus Mormyrus; species Mormyrus iriodes. Next base: position 9,639,396 of record JAAGVU020000008.1, read on the forward strand.
GACTGTCTGGCAGGGAGCTCAGAGGGAGCAAAAGCATGGACCAACTGTGGGTCCCCGAGGACCGGATTGGGAAACACAGACTTAGAAGATGCTTCTGGTCAGAACCAGTGATGATTTCATGAAGCTGCATATTTCCACAGCATGCTAAGCCGCTTGTCCAGGAATACCGGAGCAGAAATTCTTCAAGGGAAAAAGAGGGTCTGTGACTGCTGACAGTCGTGCTGCCTCCCTGAACTGCAGCGAGATACAATGTGGGTCACGAGGCAGGAAATGAAGAAACTCTGAAATGCCGAGATGAGAAAGCAGCCAAAATGGCAACAAGACATTTAGGGACATTCGGCTGAGGGGACACATTTCAGATCAGAGTTTTCAGGCTTTTCATGCCCAGTTTTCAGATGGTGTTGTGTGTTTAATGTGGGACACATGATCCACCTTGGCTTCCTGAGGATCATTTCAGATGTATGAGACGCTGCTCCATCTGGTCTCCACCTTCTGGCGTGTGTAACCACTTCATGCTGAAGGTTCATGACGTTCGTTCTCCAGCGGCTCCGTTGTCGGCTGCTTCCTCAAACTTTGCCACAAGGGGGCAGCATTATATGTGCTGAGTATGGCAAGAGACTTTGATTAGGCTTTTTACAGGCTTATAAATCTTGCTATAAATCTAAATTAAGGTAATTATATGAAATTGTGGAATTACGGTAATTTTTTGGGGGGGAGGCATTTTCAATATCGCTACATTATTTATATAAAAAATTATATATCACTTAATGTGTCTCATGGCACCATTTAACATTTGACAAATCTATTGCCCTTTTCAGCTGAGGCCTTCTTAAGGAGGAACACAACAGGAATTTCCATTAAGCTCTTTTAATTCAGAATAGTTATTTTGAATCAGCCAGAGAGAGGACCTGCTGCTTAGTGGGATCAGTACTCTCCTTGGAGCCACAAATCCTCCCAGGCTTCTGACCTGACCTGGTACCACATGATGGATTTCCTCAGTACCGCAGTGCACAAAACTGGGGAAAGGCCCTAACACATGACTATGTCAGCGACTTATAAGGTTTTTCTCGAATACTATGCCAGCGAGTGTGATGGGAGGGCCGCCCAGAACGCCTCCATCTGGTGGCTGACAAGGGCAGCACTTCCTCTGTAGCAGAAGCCTTACTGTCCGGAGTGCTGCCTGCTGCTTTCCCTGGCTATTGGCTGCCTCTCAGGGACCGTGAGGCGTGCAGCAGCAAAGGGGCACAGGAACCAGGGGACAGAGGAGACGTGCAGTGGCAGTGGGGGCACAGGAACCAGTGGGATGGGGGGGATGTGCAGCGAGCAGGGCACAGGAACCAGCTGAAGAGGAGGGCAACATGCAGTGGCAGCAGGGGCACAGGAACCAGTGGGACAGGGGGGACATGGAGCACCAGGAACATAGGAACCAGTGGGACGGGGAGGATGCGGGGAACCAAGGACACAGAAACCAGCAGGATGGGGGGACTTGCAGCAGCAGGGGCACAGGAACCAGCGATATGGGGGACATACCACAGCAGGGGCACAGGAACCAGTGGGACGGGGGGGACACGCAGCAGTAGAGGTACAGGAACCAATGGGACAGAGGGGGCGTGCAGCAGTAGGGGCACAGAAACCTGCAGGATGGGGGGATGTGCCACAGCAGAGGTACAGGAACCAGCAGGATGGAGGGGGACATGCATCCCCCAATAATTAATTTGGCTTCAGTCATCCCCCAATCAATAAACCTTCGTATTTAGATTATTAAGTTGTGTCTACCCCAGCATCAAACTTAAACATGACACATAAATATTTATTTATTACATTAAACTTCAATAAATCAAAGCCCCTGTTCGGTAACTAACCCACAGGAACTAAAGTTTCAGGACGAATGTGGAGTGTGACCTGTTTGCGATGGAGCCGTGGCCCAATGTGCCGGTTCGGCCTGCGGTGTGACGCACAGACAGTCTACTGGAAATGAAACAGCGTGCACATTAAATGCAACAAAGAAAGAGAGAGCTAAGTGGTCTGGCCCATTATGGGCAGAAGAATCGCACTGACCAGTTCCAATCTCTCTGCACACGGCAGGAGACGTGTGTACAAACGTGTCTGGATTCGAACACCCATTTGCATTCAGACTTGTTGCAAAAAGCTCTCTCTCTCTTCTCTCTCTCTCTTGCTCTCTTGCTCCCTCTCTTTTTTGACGTGAGGGGAGCGGTGGGTCGCATGTGTTTGCCCTTGTGTTGCCACTCACATTGTGGGGTAAAACGGAGGCTCAGCTGGGGGATTACGGCTTTTAATGAAAACGTACGTTATAGAAAGCAGGAAGGATCCAGACTTGTATTTCACATGCCTTTGTTGCGGCTGACAATAAGGCGGGGCCCTTTCATTCTTACGCACTTGCTAAATGGCTCTCCTGAGGCCGCCCATCACCCAGTCACAGCAACCCCCGTTTGGCGGCAGAGCGGCTGACTCGCTGGCGGAGGTATCCACACCTCTATGACGCTTGCCTGATGATTTCCGAGGTGCGGGTGGGCCTGCGGGCGGGGTGCCGGACATGGTGCCTCTGTTGGAGCAGAGCTGCACCTCGTGTCGGTGCATCCAGCCATCCTGATGAAAGTGCTTCCGGACTGGGGAGAGGATGCAAATGTACCAAGAACGATGAACAAACTTAAACAGCTTTTCTTTACCTCTTAAACTGTACAAAGTCTGCTTTATGCATCAGGACCAGCAGCAGTTTGTTCAACATACTGCTTTGTACTGTGTGAACTCATGTAACAAAGGCTCATAGTGGAAGCCGTGTTTTTGTATAGGGTGACGTAAAACATACTGGACTGTTTGTCTGACCGACACAATTCCAGATAAACTGCTGTTTTACCTGCTGTGGCACTGCTGCGCTAATCCCGCCCCCCCCATCCCGTATATGTTTTTCCGAATTAATGGCTATTTGTTATTTTCATTCACGCTCCTGTAAACCGAGACCGCAGAGAGCCAGGCGCACTACCGGTCAGGCTGCCATAGCAGGCCAGAGCCGGCTCCGTGCTCAGCCGTACAATCGGCAGGGGGGGTCAGGAGCCAGCGAGCCATCTTCTGTGGCTGGCAGGAGCGTTTAAGTTGACAAATAGGATCTGCGGGAAGACTTCAGCCACCTGGCATTTAGTTATTAACAACTCTTTCAGGGGTGATTTATTTCAGGGGGGCATTTGCTATTAGAATATAATTCTAAAAATTAGCCCTGTTTAAGCACAAGGCCCTGACTAGCCTGACCTCTTAATATGCTTATAATGATGCCATTTACCATACAGAGCTGAAGCCCGTCCCAGAAAAGAACCAGAGACATGAGCAGAATTCTTCACGGGGGTGGGGGGGCCATACGCACCCACCTGGACAAGTTTTTAGCTGCTTTAAATAGGCAGTCCGGCCGCGTGCTTCACGCCCTGGCGGGTGCGTGTTAGTGACATGCGCTCACCTCCCTCACTGGGCACCAGCCTGAAACAAAAGGCTACATTAATACCATTTCAATCATTACACAAGAGTTTTGTCTTGCGATATAATTTACTTCTGTTGAAAATGCAAGGGAAATACACAATTTATTATTATTATTATTATTATTATTATTATTATTATTAGCAGTAGTAGTAGTAGTATTGGACAGTGCAATTCTTCTGCCCAAAATGGGCCAGACCACTCAGCTCTCTCTTTCTTTGTTGCATTTAATATGCATGCTGTTTCATTTCCAGTAGACTGTCTGTGCGTCACACCGCAGACTGGATCGACGCGTTGGGCCACAGCTCCATCTCAAACAGGTCGCACTCCACATTCGTCCTGAATAATTATTATTACTTTATTGTACTGTATCTGCCAGCTTTTCTGTGGCCCTGTACTGGATGAACATTTGGAAGATGGATGGATAGATGGATGGATGATGTTTTACTATATTGATTAAGGCCAATCTTTGTGAACAAATTTCTCCCACAGTAACTGAGCTGCTGGTCATGACGGTGAGGAGATTACCCCCGGTCTGCTGGATTTCTGTAGGATTCCAATCGGTTATTCAGTTGGTTTACTGTAAAATTCTGCAATAAACAGCCCGCATTGGCAGCGCCTTATTGCCTACCCCGTTGTTAGTCATTAAAATGTAGCTGCCATGATCACTGTCTGTGACCTCATCTGTCAGTGCAGAAGAGTCCTGCCACTGCAGACTTCGTCTGGGCCTCGGGGCAGCAGTGGAAATGAAAAAACATGAAAAGTCAAATGGCCCAGAATCCATTACTTGTCAGGTAAAAGATCTATCGCTCGGAATATTTCACTTTTGATTAATGATTTAAAACAGCGCAGAACCTAACTTCATGCTGATCCGGAGCCGTAGTCAAGGCTGCATCAGTACGAGTCGACTGTGGCTTCACAGGTGTTACACTCAGGCTGAATAACCCGCTGCTGTGCCAGCACCAAAGCGGGCGCAAGGAAAACTGATTACACGGTGAGGAACCTTCATTTACATGTTTGAATAGTAATTAAGTTCAGGGTGCACTTGAATGCCAGCACAGAACGTGACACTTTCAGGACAGTTTGTGACCAACCCCTCCCCCCCTCCCCGCCACCCACCAAAACCTGGTCGTAAAGTTAAGAAACTGGCTTGCAGTGAAAGATTAGCTAATTAAGCTGCAACATCCATAAAAATTGATTGGTACAAAGTTTGTCTTTTTAATTTTTGTTAAATACAACCAGCTACTGTAATTATGCATAAAACACAGTTGGTGGCTAGGTGCTGAATACATTATCATTCTGATAGATGAGCCTAAATAATCAACACATTAATAATTCATACAGCAATTCATTATGCATGTGAATGCACACTTTGTAGCCACAATAAGCACCTCATCAGCCTAACGCCAGCCCTTAAACAATAGACTTTCATTATTAGTGGCAAACCAGAGTTTACGCTTGTTAAGCTGCAACTTGTGTTATTTTATCAAACATTCATTCATTCCTTGGCCTGCTAGCCCCCCCTGCATTTCAACCGTCCGGCTGTCCCCGTAGAGAATGGCTGTAACAGTGGCCTGTCATTAATGTCACATACGCACCCATGTCCCAACCAGACAGTGCACTCATTGTCTGAAGATACAGGAAGTGATGCGGACTTGAAAAAGCAGCCTGTCCAATCAAACCTTAGCTGTTCCCAGAGGCAAGCGCTGTCATCTCAGAGCTCCGGCAATCAGTTTCCTGTGTGGAGTTCTGTTCTGGGCCCCAGTTTCTCTCTCTCACCTTGCAAGGTTATTTAATGTACACCTATCCGTGGCCCACGCTGCCTCATAGCAGCCTATGCCCCCCCCCCCTTTTTGCGCCTGCCAGTCCTGTGTCAGCAGAGGTGAGCTCTCTGGGCCATGGTGTACAGTGACCTTTTCTTCAAATGCCCAGCTGCCTCTCGGAATTTTAGCACCCGCTGTGCGTGGCAGCACCGTGGCAAAGGCAGTGGGCTATTCCAGCACCAATAAGCTCCTGAGGTTCATTCTTTAACTTTAAGCAGAAGCTGACTCCTTGCCCATTACTTTGGTGATATGGATGTTTCTGAAAGACGCTGTATGATTCAAGGTCGACAGTGCATAGGCTGTAAAAATGGAATTTAAGCTCTATTCAGTTGCCAAGTACACTTTCTCAGAGTGGATTCAGTGCAGCAGATTTCCATTAAGTGAGTGATGCAGCTCTTCTGGGAGGCACACTGGCGCAGCGGGTGGCCCTGCAGGCTGGCATTTCCTGGGTCAGGGTGCTGCTTCCTGGCACTGGCTCTGTTTGTGCAGTGTACGTGTTCTTCCCAAACTTGCCCAGGTTTTATTCTGCCAACCAAACACATGCAGGTAAATGAACTGGTGTCTCTAAATTGACCTTAGTGGGTGACTATTCATGTGATTGTGAGCGCTGAAGTGCCCTGGCATTATCTCCGCGGTGTCAGCTGTGTCATGCCCTGTACCTGCTGGGAACACATCCAAGCCCGGTGCAATCCTGTACTTTAAGTGGTTATGGAAGATGAGTGGAAGACAGATGGATGGATGGACGGATGGAAAAATGGAAAAAATATTTCAATTTTCGTCAGTACTGTAAAAGTAAAAACCATTATATCGTACGGAGAGCGGCCGGTGAGTTTCCTTTAAATGGGAAATTCTAGTGACGCGTCTTATCCGTATTTCAGCGGCCCTGCGGCTTTCCGTGTCTGCGATCTGAATCAAACATCTGCGCGGCCTCTTTTCAGCTTCCCTTGACTTACTGGGTGGCCAACCCTGAACCTCGGGTCACGGTGATACACACAGAAAAGAACGGAAGAGAACAGATTCACAAAGCAAAGAGTCGACGGGAGACTATTAAAGCTTTTCTATCCACTCAAAACTAGACGCTCAAATGGAAAATGAACTCTGGGAACAGCAGGAGGACACGTTAGCTGTTAGTGTGAGCTACTCTCAGGCGAATCTGAGACCACTGGCATGTATTTAGTTGATTAATAAAAGAAATTTACTGCACAAATCCTTCGGTCGACAAGTTAAAACACTTCTTCACTCTTCATGTTTCCCCAAAGATCTCTGCTCTCTCAGGTTGAAAAAATTCATTATGCTGCCCCTGGTGTCGCCGTCCAAAAGCGGAGGTGATTGTGTTTTTTGAAGCAAGCAGAGGGATTCATTAGTAAACTCGTTTGTTTGCGGTATCATTAACTGAACAATCGCTCAGGATGTCCCCGGAGAGCCGCTGACCTTTGCTCGAAATCCTTCAGTCATTCATCAGCAAATATCAGCTACTAATATGCTTGCAGAGACCAGTTTTAAGACAAGGTGTTAATGAACTAACGATTGTTGTTTTTTTGAGGGGTCTTTTAAATGAAGGGAAAAGCACTTGTAATTATTTCGTTTAGCTAAAGGTAATGCTGAAAAACCTAACGCTCCAAACAGCAGCTCCAAGTCTTGTTACGTAAATAAACACCCAAATATGTATGTATGTATTTATTTGTTTGTTTGTTTGTTTAGTCTATCGCCCACCATTCTCATAAATTTGTGTAATCTATTTTTTTTACCAATTACTGCTGGTATAAATTTTGCATTAACGTATGCAGATTCTCAATAGCCAAAGTAAAATGTAAACCTAATAGACCATAAAATTCTATTTTTTACACTCAGAATTCCCTCGCAATCCTCGTTGCTTGTTTATTCGCTGTTATGCGTATATTTTAAAATGAATGCGTTTTCTTTCCGGGAAGCAGACCATAGGTGTGACTAGCGGTGCAGTTCTGCCTAACTGTGTGTTTCGAGCTAGTTGCTTGATAAGGTCAAGTGTGGGATGGCATTCCGTCTTTGTTATGAACTACTGTTTGCACTGAAGACAAAATGATAGAGTGGGAAACTCCGCAATAAAAGGGAAAATAGATGCCTTGGAAGTGAGTGTTTAATGACTCCTTTGAAGAGCCAGAAATACAGATGTTCTTGCAGACTGAACTTGAGTTCATCAGGACAGACAGCGCGCAACCCTGAGCCTGGTACCGCTGAAGAACTCGGCGTTTGTTGACAGTTCACTTACTATTACTTACAGCTTGCTGTTCTATAAAGACAACGCTGCTATTTTAATTCCAAATATTTTAGCTATATGTTCCCCGGTGTTTACTATATTAATATCCTCGTTACTTTGTCACTGTTACCCAAGTTCCCATCCGGTTTATCCGAGTCGGGGTCACGAGGGGTCCTTGAGCTTACTAAGTTCCTTATGAAACATTTTTACCAGCAACACCGGGGAAAGGATTACATATATCCTGCGTTTCTGTTGAAGAATTTTCTCACCATTCCCACTTGAATATTATATATATCAATTTAGAGACAAAAGCTTTAGAAGTTAGATTGCGGTATAGCTTAGCTATCCATCCATCCATCCATCCATTTCCTATAACCGCTTATTCCATATGGGTCGCGGGGGGTCCGGAGCCTATCCCGGAAACTGCG
>JAAGVU020000008.1:9647465-9658500 GCA_011763525.2 Mormyrus iriodes
GGGTTCCCCAGTCTACGCTGCCTCCTGAGTCATTCCGCCCGGCACCATGCCTCGCCGCTCCGCCCGGCGGCGTGACATTAGCCTGTTCTAACAATATGCATTTGCCTTATGTCAGCCCTCTAAGTCCTTTTCCTTGGGCACATATTTATTGTTTATGCATATTTAACTGTTTATGTGTGTTACCATTTGTGAGGAGTCTGCAGTAGCGGTGGGCTGTCAGATGGATAGGGATGTGACAGGGTTACTTGTATGACTACATGAAGTGCTCTTCCACCATGGCACACAAAATCAGTTAAATGATGTATTCTATAGGTGACACTTCAAATGTGGTGTGCTGAGTAATGGTGACATGCAGAGACTTTTCAGGCAGGTGCTCGAACAGGGGGCCATGGCTGACTTTTTGCTTCCATAAGTATTAGTGCTCGTGTTGGGGGGGGGGTATGGGCGGATTCAGTGTTTGCTGTTTGTTAACATGCTGTGTAATTCATATATAAATATTGTTAAAGCGGTGCTGATACTATGTACATGAATTAATGTGAAACCAATTCCATTTTAATTGTACTTCCTTATATTCAAAGTCGAACTGCGATTCTACACCGTGTTTTCAATCGATTTATGAACCGAATTTGATTTTCAAGGTCACTCTCAAGTCAGTTCTTAATGATGCACAACCCTGTTATGTACTCAAATTGCATACAGGTGTTACAGCGACGATCCCCTTTTGCGTTAATTTATAGTGTACATTATAGCTTTATATTGCGATATTGGCCTCTTATTATATCATTAGCATTATTATGTTATCCAAAAGGGAGCTTCAGTGTGTTTTTGTCATCTGTTTTGGCCGATTTCTGTGTCTCTGTGGCAGAACAGCAGCCAAAAGTCCAAATAACGAACGACGTAGGAAACAACGAATGGGTCGGATCGCTCGTAAATCTACGAACGAGATAACGGACTGCTTTAGTTACGAAGGGTTTCTGGAAATGCATGCTAATTAACGATCGATCTTAAGTACGAGATAACGAACTACTTAGCGTTACGAACGTTTCTTGAAAGCCACCCCTGCATGCTGAATGCTTACCGAAGAAGCACGCCGACTCTATTACTACACAGTCCATCCAAACCGAGTGCATTAAATGTAGCTGGACATATCAGATGGCTGACAAGTGTATAAACTGTAATTAATCTTAATCCCCATTCTCCCCACTATCGAAACCCTGTCATATACTGCTTTACTGTATCGTATTCACTTAGGGCGCCCAGAAATGATGTAGGAACTGAAATTCTGCGCCCTGCGTTTCTACACGGTCGCGAAGCGAAGGAGGACGCGCTATGTACGCTTACCTAACATGTGCGCTTACCCAACAGCTCTTACTGAGTCTATGCTAGTGACGGGGGCGTTTTATTCTCCTGATGTTTTAGATTAACAGCTACGCGCTTGTCAATAGATCCAGTCGTGCATTTTGTCCACATTTAATCCCGTACGCGCACCTTTCGCGTAGGAACTGGAGAGGAATAGATTGCAATAAGCTTTGTTTTATAGTATAGGGTGGGAGGCGTTTCTCGTCGTCAATGAGGTTTATTGTACAGTTCTTTTTGGTTGTAAAGGGGGCCGTTAACTAAATAGTCGTAATCTGACTTCAGAAGCTTAAGACCAATTTGCAGTTCAGCTGTGTCCTCCCTGTATTGCATTCATTTTTAACTTTTATGTTTCGTTTGCAGTTTTACTCTCTGCACTTGTTAATTTGACAAACATCAGTGTATTAGGTGACTATTACTGCGTACTGTCCATGCCGTTGTTTTTTGTTTGCCAGGTGTTGGAAAATTTGTTTCCGTAGGAATGTTTTTCTGATCCCTGATTAGCAATGACTCAGGTCCTCCGGCGGATCCATGGGCTCATTATAAAAGTCCTTTTGTTCCCCATCACAGTCCGGAATCGAGGCCCGCGCCCCGCCGCCTCCGAAGTGTTAACGTGTCACCTGGTGCAGCGCAAACTCCCACCTTGGACCTCCTTTTGTGTGCGCTATAGTGACATCTCCAACGATCAGTTCGGACGGTCAAACTTTAACTGGGAGGTATCAGGAGCAAATTATCATATCCTCAGGACCGGGTGCTTCCCATTCATCAAGTACCACTGCACCAAAGCCCCTTTACAAGACTTGGACCTAGAAAATAAATTCTTCACCACAATGAAAGTCATCAATCTTGGTTAGTTTCAAAAGCAGCAATGAGCTGAACAGCTCTTCAATCCACTCTTGTCATTTTGTCATGTATAATTCTGATTTGATATCTTCTATGTTTTGAAAACTAGTCGCTGTTCATTTATATTGTCTTGTCGCTATCCTAGGTATCCCATCGCTGGCCTATGGACTGGGCTCTTGGCTTATGATAGGAGCATCAGAAACCGTGCAGACAAGCTGTGGCCCTGTCACTGTCTACTTCCTGTATAAAGAGAAGGAGGGGGCCCAGTATTAGTGCTGAATAATGTGCTGCTGAGAACCATACCGTGGGGGTATAATCATCAAATTTTCTCTTGAAATTGACAGATCTTAGTCAAGGAACAAATGCTGCTTAAGACTTCATGCAACATGTATTGGATGTTAGACTGAAGTTTAATGTGAAGTAAATTTGTCTTTCTGCACTATTGTATTATTTATGATAGATATGTTTTTATAAACGGCATTTAATGCTTTGATTTTTTGCCATATTCTTAGTTTCCTCAGGTAGTCTTTGTGAATTCAGTCACATCCACAATTCAGGCAGATATCTTAATACAATAATAAATTAAACTTTACATTTTGAAAATTGTGTGTCGCTTAATAATATGGTCAGTTACATACCTTACAGTATTTTACATTTCAATATTTGAATTATTTTGTCGTACCTGGTTGCACACTTATACACAGGACTTTTTTTTTTATAGATTATAGACATGTAACCTATTTGCTGCCTGGGATATACTGCAGACCCCCCATGACCCTGTTATTATTATTATTATTATTATTATGTAATAATTAAGCCCTCAGTATGGACACAGCATACGCTTATTATCTCTTTATTTTTGCTTTGCATGTTTCATATGCTTGCAGGCAAAACATGAAAGAAGAACTAGGCTTTGTCATTTTTTTCCACTCTTAAGCTTCCTTTATTCATATGCATATAAGACCCAAAAAATGGACCAAATTCTGTGTGAGAATCTGACAGGGTGGAAATATCTTTCCACAGTACTGACTACATTATGGTTTATCTGCCCCTGAAATTTCAGAATTTATCTGTAATATGAATTATAAACGCATTGTTCTGTTGACCAAGGTACTTGACTACTGGGACTGCAAGCGCTCTTCTTCAGCATTCAACAATAGAATGTGTACATATATGACTTGTACATGATACCTTGATTGTCAGTTGCAAGGTTAAGTGTAAATGTATTTTTATAAGATTTTTAAAACTCATTTGAGCCTTTTGGCAAAAACTAGATACTAGATTTATTGTGATGAGAAAACTTTAATAAATCCCAAATTAATCGATAGACATATAATCTAACACTATTCAGTATTTAAGTTTCATGGATTGTCCTAATAAGTAAATACATTTCCAACTCTTTTCTAAACTCATTTAAAAAATAAAAGAGTGGAGAAGTTTTCGAGCCTGAGCAGAACATACTCTTGGTTCTTCAGATTCCCATTTGGTTTCCCCCTCTTGATGCACAAAGTTAAATAACTACAGCTCATATGTTTAAAGTCAAATAGTGCTCACTCACTGCTAAGCAGGTTGTCAATAGTGAGCAGCAGGGAATGGTGGAAGCGGAGGTCTGATGAAATGGTTTTTAATTACTAGACACTAAACGTGGCCTTTGTTTGGAGCCTTGCTCTTCCATCTCCTCCCAGCCAGCCCAGGGCTTTGATTTCTAATAATGTGGATTGCTGACTTGGCTTACCTGTTACTCTCTAGCAGAAGCTTCTACACCTTTTCCTTCATGGAATCGGCCTGACAAACTGACTATGGATTGCCACGCCCTCTGCACTGTGCTGCTGGAAGCATTAATCACTGCTGTTGATTTTTCTGGTCTTGTCTCCTCCGTCTCAGTAACAATTAGACAAAGTAATAATTTCTTGTATTACATGGAAATCAATGGACCTTTTGCTCCTTTGCAGTTGACAACGGTGAGAGATGAGGCAGAGCCAAGCGGAGTCAATGGCCTGGTTTTAGAGATTATATTTCTGGGCCTTGGCTTAGTGCTGACAGATTTGCTGGGCAGTCAGGCTGTTTTTTGTCTGATTCTGGGAAGTATTTTTATAATAGGAACGGGTAGCATAGAATATCCAGGCTCAGAGCAAAAAGAAGACTACTCCTCAACCTTAAATATATTATGGTGTCAGAGTAAGTAACTCTGCACTATAATTACAGATTAATCATACTGTTAATTATGAGCAATAATGTTGTCTGTAATCAACAGAAAGGAAAAAAATATGATCCTTTATTTCCGACTATGGGTCTCCTCAGAAAACAGGAATGCCTTATGCAGCATTACTCCGCTTTCATCTTCCATGAATGTTTAAGTGGGGGCATGGGGTGTGGGGGAGTACTCAGGTTGACATTCTTTAATTATCTATTGAAGATTAAAACACTCTATTTTGCAGTGATAGTGTAACCTGGCAGCAGGTAATAGCAGTGGGCTGGAGCTTTGTGATCAGGCTTTTCTTCACCCCCCCCCCAACACACACACACACACACACACACACACTGCTTTTAATTGCAGTATGCTGTTTGGGTAAAACAGCTGCTTACAGCGATATTGTTAACCCTGTGTCAGCAGCCCAAGCTGAATCATAGTATTGAAAATGTATTTTATTCCCTGGGGAAATGCCTTCCAAATGTGTGAAAAAGTGATTAAATCCCCCTCTGTGTTAATGATGGGCATATTTGTTATATCATCTTACCTGCAAGTTTGGATACCGTAATCATAACCCTAGCCCTAACCCTAACCCTAACCCTAGCCCTTACTCTAACCCTATTGCCAACCTTGACTAGAAGTTTATCTCTACACCTGAACCAAACCTTACCATCTAACCCTAATGTCAACCCTAACATTAGCCCTCCTTGATAATAACCACCTTAATACCCATAACAATAATAATAGCCTTTTTCAGGGGAGGGTCACAGGGGGCAGCAATAAAAGGGAGGGCCATCTGAAGAGGAAAAACACTGGCCACCCCCACCACCACCCCACTGGCACTACCACTGACCTGTGGCTTTTAGTTAGTCTTCAATACAGTACAGTATTGGTACACCTCTGGATCTAAAAATGTCAGTAGACTTTTTTTAAAGAAAATCTAATGCTCTTTAAAATTGCCAACATTTTTTTTAATCAAGTACAGCAGGGCATTGGGTCTCATCCAGAGGAGATGATGTTTCTTCCAACTCTAGTGTGGAGTTGCCATATTATCCTCATGTTTTTGTGGAACACTCACCATATTTGAAAAACATAAGGAAAATTGGGCTCACTGATTATTGCTTACCGGAGGTTCCCAAAATAATTTATATCAGCAAATAACCAGCTGTGTAAATCGGCGCTGTGAGAGAAGGAACTTACTGTATTTTTGTGCTTGTTTATAAACTGACCGGATCATAGTGTCAGAGTTTAGCACATTGTCTGTGTTACCCTTTTTTTAATTATTGCAATGAATCACAGAGGCAATCCCGTAGAACGATCCGCCTACACGTGATGTAATAGTCTCGTAAAAGTAATTCCGGGTTATGCTTCTTGAACTTCCGGTATACTTCCTGTATTTTGAATATTGAGAAATTCACCGTGTATAGTTAATATAAACAACCAAAAATGTATATATAGTCAGTTTTGCTATCTTTTAAGTCATCGTTTTTGGAGACGCCGTACTGGACTATCTTAGATTGGTGTTCGATGGATTATATGCAGCCGGGCGAACTTTTTGCCCCAAAATTAAGCCTTTAAATCGGCAGCGTAAGAGAATGTCACGTCTTCTTCCAGTATAAATTAAGTTTGACTATGACTAGTTTAATGCGTCTGTTATGCTTTTACTTGCTCTAAGTAACATTATCGCCATGGACACCGAGCGAATTGTGATTCGAATAAAGACACCCGACGGGGACATGGACTCAACCGTGGATTGTCCATCTCTTCTGAGTTTCAGTGATTTACTGGTGAGGGGCTGGTTAGTTTATTTACGGAATTATTACAGTGGTAATGCCATATATTTCATAATGGCTAGAAAGTGACGTATATAAACATTAATACACATGTATCTGTAATATGGTCACTACTGTTGCAATTTATCCAGCTGCTCTTTTTGTGGTTAGATCCAGATTTTTGGTTCCTGGTCGAGCTTCTGGAAGTAAAGTTAATATATCAGAAAGCCGCCCAATTGACATGCAATTGAACTTATTCTCTCCAGACGGCGATAAGGGACGTGATGCCGGAAGCGACAATCACGGCGTTTGAGTGTAAGTAGCCACACGTTTTTCTGTGTATTTTCTACCGGGAAACCTCGCCAACTTGTAATATTTTACTGCCCGAAATAGTGACAAAAAGAAGTTTATAGCCACCTTTAAACATTACCGACTTGTGTGATGCAGAGTAGTTTTCCTGCCACCTCCAGCAGGTGGCAAAGTGGTTAAAAAGCTGTGCTCTAGGACAGACTTTATGTCTAAGCCAGGGATGGCCAATCTTATCCGCAAAGGGCCTGTGTGTGTGCAGGCTTTTGGGATAACCCTTAGGTCAAATGTTCAAACCCAGGTGTGAGGACTCTTCAGCCAATCAGCCCTCTAATTAATAATGTAATTAGGGAGCTGCAGCCAAAACCCGCCCACACAGTGGCCCTTTCTGGATAAGATTGGCCACCCCTGGTCTAAGCTATAATATTGAATTATGTAATAATAATAATAAAATAGCACTGTAAAAGCTACAAACGGTCTTTGCCAGATGCTGTATCTGTTGGTTTTAATGTCGACGCAAATTTTTGTTTCACTGTGCCTTCAGCTGCATCGCCTAGAATCAGTTTCTTTTTGACAAGGAAAATGTGTTATTATCAAGGGGTATATTCCTCCTCACAAAAAAATGAACTTGAAATGGAAATGCAAAAAATGATAATGGCAAGGTTTCCCCTACACCTCACCTTTCCATTTTCATTTTTATCCCCGAGAGAAAAGCACTGCAAGATACAATATTTCATCTAGACATGGCTTGACTTGCCTGTAAGTGTCGACGGGCATCGACAAGCAGTTAAAGTGGCGTATAAATGCCCTTTTGCCACCTTCCCATGTGTCCTGAATTGCAATATCTGTAAATATCTTCTGTGTAATATAAATGCATTGTGCTAAATAAATAAATTAATTTCACACTGTTACTAACTCCATTGAAAAAATCTTTCATAGATTAGAGTAGCAGAATGAATAATGAGATGGTGTGATTTTAAGCTGGCCAGGCTGATCTGGTTGGCTGATGTTTGTCCGCTGGCCAGTGACATGCTGCTGTGTGAGCAGCGACCAAGCTGACGCCCATAAGTCTGTTCAGCTTCGTTTCCATTTGATGGTCCTGTTTCCTTTCTTTTTTGCTTACTTCAGCTGAAACTGTTTTGCATGGTTGTGTGAATAATTTTCACTTTCATAAGTGTCTGAAGGAAATGTAAGTCACGGGTCAACTAAATTAACTCCAGCGGATAAATGAGAGTGTGGTCAGTCATCATTTCAGAAGCGGAAAAAAACTTTATTGATCCTGGAGGGAAATCTCCTTCGTTTCGTCTCAAAAGAATAAAACGATCGCAGCCATAGTAACCCCTTCTTAAAACCTGCTAAAAGTGTCGTCAAGTGTTATCAGTAAGTCTTGGCATTATTCAGCTAAACCTGATGCAAATTCATTAGTATTTATGGGGTCACATTTCCTGAGTGTAATATAGAGTGTTTGGTTTTCAGATGAGGACGAGGTTGGGGACAGAATCACGGTGAGGAGTGACGAGGAGCTGAAGGCGATGCTGTCCTACGTAAGTATGCTGGGCACAGCGATCTGCGGCCTGCTCCTCTCCTCATCCTGTGAAAGATCGTGCTGCTGCACCTGTCCAGCCCACCCCTCCCACCAAGCCTGGCGTATTCTAGCTCTGAACATCTGTGCTCACTGAGACCGCTTCAGTGTTTTTAATTGAGACTTCTGTCTTTGTGTTGTGTGAGCTTTATGGAAAAAAAGAGATGCGGGATTGGGAAATGGCTTTACCATAATAGCAAAAGGCTTTAAGTTTTTTGCGATTTCAATGAATTATAATTGTTGACCCCATACCCATGAAACGGGAATTACCACCTTTTTTCAGTCATGCTATTGAGAGCTGGAAGTGTTTTTTTTTTTTTTTTCTTTTTTGTTGGGGGGAGAAAGCTATTAAAAATCTATTATAGCAGATCTTTTCACCCAGGAGGAAAATGTTCTCATTACTAAGCAGATTGGAGGGAATGACAAGTGGATACATATTTTTATTTTTTTTGGAAATGCTGAACTGAGAAAGCCCGCAGACCCACTGCGCCAATCAGCGTTGCCATGACAACAGCCAGCGCCTGCTTGAAGTATTTGTCAATAATTTTATAGTCCCGGGCCCCCCCCGTTTTGGTAACTGACAGTGTGTTAACACGGGTCAATAAAGGAGTGAGTCGATATGCAATCGTGTTGGTGATTTTCGCGGCGAAAAGGAGGCCCAGGGGCGCCCGCGGACGATCAGGCGCTCCGAGGCCGGGTGAGGCTCTGCACGCAGACGGCAGGCTTGCCTTTCACACACTTATTCCGTGGCACCGCCGTTGTAAGTTCATTTGCATTCACATTTATTTTCTTGTCGCCTGCCGCCTGGGTGATACACAGTGACGCTGCTTTTAAAAAACATTGCGTGTTTGCGGTGTATTCGGGGACCGTCTGGAAAAAGTGCATCTCTGGATCTGTCTGTTGTTTTGTTTTTGTTTTTTGTTGTTGTGAATGTTGATTATTGTTTTGTTATTCCCCCCTGTGCTAATATTACATATGCTTCCTCCGTACTTACTGCTCACGTTGTGGACATTAAGAGTAATGGATTGTAATGGCTTCTCCACGAGGTACAGTGAAAGCTAAATGAACTATCAATTTTTATTATTTATTATGCAGTACTTAAAGTTTCGGCTCATTAAAAAGCAGACCCCCTGGGCTGGGAAATTTTTCAAAATCTACTTTCATCTGGGGATGTCTTTTACCCCCTGTGAGCCCGCGATGATGTTCTCGTCGCCAGAGGCTCGATATCCGCTCCTTCTTCACATGCGAAGAAGAATAATCCATTGGTTTTATTTATGCAGGGCTTTTGTGTTTTTTAATTTTGGGGTTTGTTTGTAGGGGCTGCAGGCTGGCATGATGGCGGTGTGGGGACTGGCCGTGTCCATAACGTGCTATGCGAGGACAGTTACCTTGCTTTGATTTATGTCCTGTGTCGCGTTTTATGAGGCACCCTTTGACTACAGTTCCCTTGTGATGCTTTGAAGGGTATGGCAAAAAAAGTCATAGATACTCGTGTCTGTGTGTATGTATGTGTGTATATGTATATATATATATAATTAAAAAAAAATACATTTTTCCATTTTTCTTTCTTTTTTCCCCTTAGATCTAAAAGTAAATGTGTGAGGGTGTTGATTAGAAACGGTAAAAATACAGCACGGAGGAATATATGCTAATTAGCCTTTAAACCTTACTCATGTCAGTTATTATTTTTAATTAGCGTGCTCTGACAGGACCGGCGAACGTGCGAATGCCGAACGCGGCTCAGCGGAGCTGAATTAGCAGCGTGAGCGTCGAGGCGCCTGCGATCTCCTCCTCCCACACCTGCTGTGTCTGCGAGTGTTTATTTTGGAAGCCACGGTGGCCCACACTGATGGGAAGCAGCTTTAATCTACCTCACCGCCGCTCCGAATTGCAGAGATATCATTTCTGGGCGGTAGGCAGGGCCAGGGTAGGCTGTCACAGGGAAGAGTTTCCTCCATGTATGACATCCATGCATCACGGTCTCCCTTGTGAGTGACATACGTGCAGCTGTCTCATCAAGGGATGCTGGTTTGAATTCAAGCACGCCCTCTGGTTGCCAGGAGGATTCACCACCGCTCCCAGCCAGAGGCTACCACCTTCCACAGCGGGACTTGCACCTCACCATTCTCATTTATTTACACGTGAGAAAAAACAAACACGATTTGCTGATGTTGTTTAATTTCTGGCTAATGCCGTCCCCCCAGTACTGTGAGCGCAGGTGCTCTGTGCTTCTTATACCCGAAGTTAGACAGCTAGAGGACGGCCTGGGGGGGGGGGGGGTGTGTAAACAATGATGTTATGCTGAAAGGCCTCTAATCAAGAGAAAAGAGCAGGATTTGGCACTGTCAAAGGGATCAGCGTGCCTCTGGCAGCATCCCGGATCAGGCGTCGTCTACCTCGGCCCAAAGACATGGCAGATGGGAGTCCCATATGACACGCCTCCCCACAGGCTGTCTCCCTCTCTCCCATTCCCTCGTGTGGTCCCACACGGGCACAGTGACGTGCACACGAGCCCGACGGCCGTCTGCAACACGGAAGAAGCGCAGTGCAGCTGTCGTCTTTGTTTGGTGCTGACAGGCTTTCGGCGAGGGGGTGGGTCGCCGCTGGCTCAGTGGTTAAGATTGAAAGTGCCACATTGGAGAGCAGCGCCACGCAGCCCCAGTCTTTCAGATTAGGAGTTAGGAGAGGAGGCATCCCTGTTAAAGAGTAACATCGGCAATATGGCCAGATGAGAACATTTGGGATCAGGGGCCAAGAGCCTCGGGGGGAACGTAAGTGAGCGAGCTGCATGTGATATCAGGCAGAGGGGAGCGGGGGGAGAGCGGCGATGTTTTTAACCTCAGGCGATACACTTAACGGGAAGAGAGCAGAACAGTCGGGGTGAAATACGGAACCCGTGGGGGGGGGGGGGTAAAGGGGGGGTCAAAGGGGGGAAAAGGGGGGGAAGGGAAGGGGGGGAGGGAAGTAAAGGGAGACATCAAGGGA
>JAAGVU020000008.1:9658600-9673861 GCA_011763525.2 Mormyrus iriodes
TATATAAAAAACGTGTGTGTGTGTATGTGTATATATGACTGTGGCAATTGTGATGTCCCAATGAGGTGCAGTGAATGTGGTGCTGCTCAGGCTGGGCTACCTGACCCATCACTGTTCCAAAGAGGATGGAGCTCCATTAAATCCCGCACCCGAGCCTGTCTGGTTCCCCAGCTGACCGGTTTACCGGCTAGTGTAAATCTGGCATCATCTGGGTTCAGCTGAGGTCAGGCAGCTAATATCGGAGGCCATGCTTCATCTTCTTGGGGTCAGCAGCCTACAACAGGAGTCATAAGTCAAGGTGGAGGTCGCTGGCCTCATCTTCACAACAAATATGGATTTTATATTACACTGTCCTTTGTGAACACCTGGAAAGCCATGACCCTTTTCTCCGTATGCCAGTATTAAATAACAATGCGTACTAAACCGCGGCGATTAGCCGCTGCACGCCCAATGTTCCTTTGAAGGACGAGTCCCACTGAACCAAGACACTTATGTGCTGAATCGCTCCATCCTGATGTATACAAAAAGGGAGCGATGTCTAGCCTTCTCGGGAAGGTTCTGTAGGTCCCATTATAGTCCAGGGCCCCTCCCAGGATGTCTGGTCTTGCTGAAAGGCTATGAACATGATTCATGTTTGAAGCAAGGATTTGTGAGAGTGTTGGCAAAGGTTATACCTTATTAAATTATTAAATTATTATTAAAGCAAATTCAAAGGCAAAGGTTTAGACCTGGAGAAAATATTGCTTGGATGTCATTAATTCCAGTTGAGTGGAAAGCCATAGTGTTAAAGTAAAGAGAATTAAGACAGGGAAGTGGATAAGAGAACGATTCTTCTGGGCATTTGTGGTGCGCCTGCCTTTGGAGGCGTGTTCAGAGGCTGTTGGGTCTTGACTACATCATGAATACTTTGCTTACAAGGAAAGTAATTGCTGACCCTCTCATTTGTACTTTCTAAGCATTTTTCTGACGGGGAGTTCTTTTGTAGCTAAGGGTGTAATGCTTTACAGGTTTAGATTTAAAGTTTATTTTTTTTCCTGTTTTGCAGTTCCAGACCTGGTTTAAGTAAAGATTCTTTGTTCCATGCTGCTGAATAATGTGTGAAGATGAAGACAAGAAACACTCGGCTCAAACTGCTTAGAGCTTTTACACTTTGTAGCAAGGTCCATTTTAGGGTGTACTCTCACTAGCTGATCCATACCGTGTCCGAGCACATTTGACCCCCAAAGTCCAATTTGTTTAACTAGTGTGATGGGTCTGTACGCTTATCGGTGCCCTGGCCCGCTTTAAGAGGTGAGCCCGAACACGGTTAGTCAGACTCAAGAACAGGACGCATCTAGTGTGATCGCAAACCGTGCCCAGGCACGGAACACGGGCGTGACGTCAGTGATGTGACTGGCACACGCGTGCACGTATCTGCACCATACAGGAACAGAGCGGGTAGGCTGTACGGATTGTGTCATTTGTTTTTTCACAAAACTGCGTTCGACAAACATTTAACAAACATTGTGGCAAGAGGGTCACTTTGGTCTGTGGCAGAGGTGCAATGTTTGCCGGAAATTTGAGCTGACGAGAGTATCCAGGAACAACTGTATGCTACACAAAAACTCAAGAAATACGCGACTTTCTTCTTATACATGCAAGCGCAACTGAATGAAAATCGCCGCGCTGCATATTCGATAGATCTATAAGAGGGCCGTTTGTCATTGCGCCGAAAATGACTCAGAATAAACCATAAAATAAGGACATTGATCATGAACTCTATTGTGCTGTGTAATAGCACATTTCTTCTTATGTCTTCTTTAACACACAAGTTGCATGGTAATGGCAGAGCATCATCGGGTGCGAAATGTTAAGTGAAATGTGAGCATTAGGCTTGTCACTATGGTTACGTTATCGACTTATCACACGATATACGGATATGAATTTGATGATTTTTTTCTGACCTCAAAATTGGCAAATCTTGTTTACATGAAAAGAACGGCCCAGCATTTCAGCCGGTCTCATGCTTCTGCCCTCGTCTGCTTCGTGCGGCGTGAGTGCGCCTCAGTGCTGATTCACGCTGCGCGTGACAGGGAGCGCGCCACGGTGCTGATTAACGCTGCGCGTGACAGGGAGTGCGCCACGGTGCTGATTCACGCTGCGCGTGACAGGGAGCGCGCCACGGTGCTGATTAATGCTGCGCGTGACAGGGAGCGCGTGACAGGGAGCGCGCCACGGTGCTGATTCACGCTGCGCGTGACAGGAAGAGCGCCACGGTGCTGATTCACGCTGCGCGTGACAGGAAGCGCGCCACGGTGCAGGCGGCTTTTAATTAAAAGTCATACTTATGAAGCGGGGAATGGATGTTATAAGAATAAATAAGATTTTTACTAAAACTAACTGTGCACTATGTACTTATTGTCCGCAAGGTAGTTAACGAACACATTTCCATACACTGAAATAAAATAAGATACCAAAATTACAACTAGACGACAACTTAAAATATTATTTCCGAAACCACTGTTACAGTGTTTAATTACTGTTTAGCTATTGTAATGCTTCCTTTGCCTTTGGGCCTCTCATGCAGTGCACTTAGAAACAGCAAACGGCACCGCATCATGACATTTTGTAGTAACGAAGTCCTACAACCTTCCGTCTGTTCCTAGAAGTAAAATTAGTAAAACCTAAAGTAAAATATATAACAACTAATAGACACAGCGTTGCATATATGGCGTTGCAGTACAAAAGTTTGTAGCCCCCTCGGAGTCTTCAGAATCCTGTAGTGAGGAATCATACAAATGCCGGTATTTCTAGCCTTTCTCAGTCAACCATTCTTAAAATCTGCTAGCCATTTTCCTTACTCTGATCACAGAGGGTAGAAAAGGTGTTTATATACAATCTTTGGCCCGACTGCTTTCCGACTTGCTGTTACTTTCCCGCTGGCCAATGAATGATCGCGCTTCGCCTGCGTCACTCAGCGGAGCCTCTGCAAAGCTGGATTGGCAGTAAGCTGCCTGCAAAGGAACCCCTCTGCCATGTTTAATATATAACGCTATTTTTGTAACAGAGCCTTAGAGTCCATTTTATTTATTTTTTTGGTTGTGTGATTTTATTTATATTTTATTTTTTTAGGATATTTACTTTTTTTTTGACATTCCAATTCCAGTGTCTGAATTTTCTTTAGAATTAAAAGTCCATTGCTTTTTGATAGCGTGCACTTGCATGATTATGCTATTACATTGTCATTATATCAGTGACATAAAATGATCTTAAAATGACAATAATGTCGTTTATTGCAATTATTTTTGGGACAAAATATCGTCCAACAGAAATAATTATCGTGACAGGCCTGGTGAGTGCAGAGCGGCGGCGGGGGGGTGCAGTTATGCTTGGGCACGGTAAAGGCAGCCAGCCCATGCATGCGGTTGCCCTTAAAACCCCTGCTTAAATCAGACAAAAGGTGGACAGTTGCTGTGTTCAGCCAATTTAAGACGCATTATAAACCTGTAACTACATACAAAATCAGAAAGACAACAGTCTCTGGCTGAAGACTGAGTCCTTGAGTGGGTGGATGTGATGGCTGAGTTAAGATGGAGAACCGTTAAGAAAACGGTTTTCAGTTTGATCTCAGAGAAGGTGGCTACAGTTGGACCTTTGCTTGTATGTGTCAGAAACCTGCAGTTGTGTAAGCAGATATGACAGATCACATGACCAGCCCACTTGTGGGCCCTGCTTTTTGTCTCCCTTTATTCAGCTATTTTTGCATTTTAATTAACATGAGCTTCAGTAATTACAGGTGAGTGTGTGAATTACAATAAGGCCTCTTCAGAAAGAGCCATGTAGATCTAAACTGGATGGGAGCCTCACAGAGATGCGTGCCGACCACACTCTCCTGGCGGGAATGCCAGCAGGACCGGCTACCAAACCCTTCATCTGCGCCCATTCGGCATGGAGAGGCCCCGCTTTATTGATTTCTCTATTTTTTTTTCATGTTATGTTATTAATGTGATTTGCACTGTTTGGCGTCATTGGCCTTTTCTTTTGTCGGCCATTTCTGCTATTAATTAATCCGTTTTCCATGTGCAATGTGTTGTAATTAAAATTATAATTGCTTGCCAATTAACAGAACTTCTTGGGCCCGGGCTGACTTTTAAACATGGATTTGCTCGAGACTCCTTCTGATGGCCGGTACGCGTCGCCTGACTCCACTTCAGTACCGACCTGCTCCCCCCCTCCCCCCGCCCAGTCCCGATTCCGGAACCGCTAATGATGATGAGGCGAAGGGGACGTGCGTCCCCCCAGGCTGCGGGACAGTATTGCGAACCCGCCACTCGCTTACTTACTGTCCAACAAAGGGAGATCCCTTTAATACACTGCAGCACATTAGTGGGTAATTGCAGCTTTAATCAATAAAGTAGCAGAGTGGAAAATTAAAGGTGTTTGCACAGGGATTCTGTGTGCGTGTGTGTGTGTGTGTATATATATGTCTGTGTGTGTGTGCGCGCGTGTGTGTATGTGTGTATATATGTCTGGTGTGTGTGTGTGTGTGTGTGTATATATGTCTGTGTGTGTGTGTGTGCATGCGTGTATGCGCATGTGTGTGTCTGTGTGTGTGTGTCTGTGTGTGTGTGTGGCGGGGATGAGCCTCATTGTTCTGGGCCTCGCAGGCAGAGGAGAGTACAGCCTGGGGAGGGTGACAGTGATAAACAGCCCTCTTAATAACAGCCGCACCACTCGGCCGCCCGGCCCGAGCCGCGCTCCTCCCTTCCTTAATTCCTCTCCTCCTTTACGCATCCGTATCCAATCGGCAGGCTCCGCTCTGCGCTCCCCCTCCCGTCATGTCGAGGAAGAGGAGGGACAAAATTGCACTATGAACTGTGAGACGGTTGCCTAAATACTTCAGCCATGTTTGAATCCCTTCACCCCCAACAGAGCCTAACCAGTGCAGAAAAAGGCCTTCAGCAGATAGATATACTGACCATGGCGTCCACTGGAAGCTGCTTTTCGCCCTTCAGAGGCTCAGTTTTCCATACATGGCCAGGTTATGTCATGCTGCTAGTGACTGAATGACAGTTATGAATGAAGCCACCCTGTGTGACTGTGTCCTTGCCTCCTGCTGTGTGTTTATCCAGGTTACTAGATAAACCTGCCTGAAAATGAGCAAAAATGTCAAGGGGGGGGTGCACTGCTGCCTCCTAGGCTAAAGCCAGGTGACCAGCCAGGTGGCGGGGTATAGCAGCATCGTATGGGAACAGAAGCGCCACTTAATGCCCCTGACAGCTGCGTGATTGGGTTGTAGCTGGCAGGCATTACAAGGTGTGGATCGATACAAGGCAAATTTCCCATTAAAGAAAGATCACCTGGACAGGGCGATAGGGTGGCCAGTGGCTCCGCCCACTCCTGGCTCCGCCCACTCCTGACTCACCCTGACTGTCTGCTTTCCTCCACAGTACTGCAGCACCGTCATGGAACAGTGCATGAATGGCATCCAGCCCGAGCCACTACACATCTTCCCCCGAGGTAACCCCAGTGCGAAACGGGCATCTTTTCACCCTGTCCTGAGTCGCCTGACCTATGGCACACCTATGGTGGGTGTTGGTGGCAACGCACCTGCCTTTAGGATCTAATAAGGGTTTGACGCTTAATTGTAGAGAGCCGTGAAAGACCACGTGAGATACAATGTGACAGAACTCACCACCACTATTTTTGCTAAGTGGCGTCTTTGTGCATCACCACTATCGCTGGAGCAGCGTGTCCCTCACTGGCTGCCAGTGACGTCACTGCGGTAACTTGAGGTCCCCGGTCCAGGGCTGCCCCACCCTGTGCCCGACTCGTGAGCCTGTCAGCATGGCGCCTGGATGCCCAGCGTAGCGGAGAGGCTGATAGGCGTGATAATTTCAGCTCATTGGTTAAGCGGTGGTGGAGTCGGTCGGCAGAGGCCTGCGGTGTCTTAGTTAGGGCGGGGGGGGCGTTGGGGGATCAGTCAGTCAGTCTGAGGCTGCGTGCGCAGTACAATCAATCAAAACCGACAACCCCTTCAGCTTATAATTTGTCGGCATTGTATTTGGGAAATGAGTGTGGCGTGCGACGCAGCCGAGATCTCGCTGTAGTCCTCAAACATTTCGCAGCGCTAAACACCGAAAGCAATTTGGCTCTGTGTTCGCAGGTCCGCCGAGTCGCCGTTACTCCCTCTCCTCCGCTGAATAACCAAAAGCATGTTTCTGCCTGAGCCAGTTCACTGATTCACGTTATTCCTTCTTGGTAAAAGAGCGGTTTTTACCTCTTTGACTTTTGTTAAACAATTCGCAGTATTTTGGAGGAATACGGACTGCGCTGCAGTATATATGCTGCCCGATTTTAAAGGCTTCGTTTTGTGAACCTTGTGCTTATTCGTGTTCCTATAGTATTGTAGTAATGTATATATTATACTTCACTGTTCTCTGCAGCCTTTAAATTAAATGTGTGCTGAATATATATTATGAAATTATAGACAATGATGCATGCCAAAGCCCATTTCAGGATAATTTGGTGGTAAACCGTTTCTGTGGCTCATGAGGGTCTTGCTCCAAATAGGATTTAAAAAAAATCTGGCAAATGACTGAGGGGGTAATCCGGATGGCTGCCACACGCCCCTGTCCTGTGTGTACCCAATGTTCAGTGCCGTGTGTAAATAGGAGCCATGGACCCGCTCGGAGGCGGCCACTCTCTGTCGCTCCTAATTCCGCAGCCTGGGTCTCTAGAGCCACATCTCAGTCATTTTCCCTGCTAATTTCAGAGTCACCCTCATTTCTTTTTAAACGATTCATTTTGAGCAAATTTGTAAATGGCTCTGATGTGTTCTACAATTTAGTCAATTACTGTTTCAGCCGGCAAGACTCCAGGGATCCGGAACATACATGGCCTGAAGGTACCCATTTCAATAATTGTTTGAGGAAAGTTGGGAATGGATTGGTAACACTGTGTTCCACTTACTGAAATATTAGTTGAAGACTTCCTAGTTCCCTTTTTGCTTTTCTCTGGGTCCCTCCACCCCCAGCGTTTCCCTGCCCCCCGTCCATCAGTCTTCTCTTTCCCGGGTGCCCTCTGAGCCCACTGAGTGGGGTATTGCTCTCTAATCCGCCCCCCAAGTGGGGGACACCCGTGGTCCTCGTGTGCTCCGTTGCAGGACGGGACACAGGTCCGAGCGTTTCCCGGGAAGGTTTGCGTCGAGCACGGCCCCCCCCCCCCCCCTTACCCACCGGCACCGGAGCATCAGCCTGGTTTCCCGTAGACCTGCTGATTTTATTATTTTAAATGATGGTATTGAGTTTTCATTTTTAAACACCCGTCAGCCTGGAAAAATGGCTTTAAAGCGTTTTATGACGCCGGCTGGGGGAGAAACGCTGCCTGCAAGATAAATGTGATTGGTTATTGACCGATTGATTCATTGAATTTTCCTCTCTCATCTCTCTTCCTCTGTTTTGATTTGATGGAGAAAAAAAAGTCATATATTTATATATTTTTCACTAATTGTGTTTCTGTAGATGCTACAAAACCTAGGGTAATCTTTTCCCCCCCACTTTTCTTTGATTAAAAAAATTAATTGGCTTGGAAACAAGGAATAAAATAATATACATTTAAATTAGGTCTTAATGGGCACTAATTAAGGAGAGAACCCCTGCTTTACTGGACTGAACAAAATGACCCGCAGACCTCAATTAAACAAGTTATTTTTAGGCGCATTGCCTGTGTTTTCCTGGAGTCTTTGTTGCATATGACTGCTCTGAAAATCAGGTAAACACACACTCTGCCATCTGAGCGGAATTAAGCTCTTGGAAAGTTTTATTTATTTTTGTTACATTTCTGTTTCCTTCCACGGATCTTCTGCAAGCTCCTCATTTCTTCCTTTAAAATGAAGTGCCTCCCCCCACGGCCCTCCCCCCTTCCATCCTTCCTCGCTCACAAAAGCCAATTAACCTTCAAGGTGAACTGAGGAGTTCTGTGGCAAATCACAGGTTAATTAGTGCTGTGGAAGCCTCGCGTTCCATCGTCTCCGTTTGCCCGCAGGTGAACACGCGTCCCGGCTCCGCCAGCAGCTGTAGCCCCGCCGCCGTGGAGAAGCTGCCCAACAATAGGTGAGGAAGCAGAGATGGGGTCCGGTGGGTGTCAGAGCCAGGGCTGTTTCCCGAATTCCTGATAATAGTATAAGCTGTGACCCTGTGTTAGGTTTATTTTCATTTTTTTGCTTTTATAAAAGGTGTACTTTGGAACAGACCCTCCTGGAAGGGATAGTGTAGCTAATAACAGTGAGAAAGACCCTAAGATGATGGACCTTTTGGGTCCTCAGCGGCGAGCCTGAGGATCACGTCACATCACAGGCCTCTTACAAGAAACTCAGACCTGAATGAGGTTAATTATAACGAATAGCTCAATTTTCCTTGTTAAAACTCCTTTCTTAGCTGCAGCTGTCAGGTTTATTGTATAATTTGTGCATATAGTGAGCTCAGCTGAACAGTGCTTTAGTACTTAATAGGTAGGATTTCCCATTTAGATCTCTGAGTACTGTCTGATTTTCTTGTGTAATGTGATTGTACAAGAAAAAGGTATGATTCTGCTGAGGCTTGCCACAGAGGTGACGCCGTGTCACTCTCGAGCACTCCTCCGTGGCAGAGGGTGATTTCTGAACGTGCTGTCTCTGCCTGTCACAGCTTGAAGAAGTCGTCAGCAGAGCTGAAAAAGATTTTGTCTAATGGGCAGGTATGTTCTCCTGTGATCATAATCAGTTTGTATATTTGTGTTTACATATGTATGATTATATGTCATCCATCCATCCATCCATTTATACTTTTGCTGTACACAGTAAGACCTGACACTTGCAGGAAGCATATAACATAAGGCAGAGGACACCCAGGATATAGTGCAGTTATATACATTTAGCTATAGATGTATGGCTGAAAATGTGTCCTATCTAAGACAACAGAAGGATTGATGACTGAACCTGAACCTAACTGTCTGCTGCATTGGCCGCTTTGCCTTATAGCAACCTGTTACTCGCTCTGCATTAATGACGGGCAAAACAGCTCTTACTTGATTATGACTTTTAAAAATCCTGGAGTTATTAATGCAATTTAGGTCTGTATTTGTATATGTCTGTATACGTACCTTTGCTGCCCATTCATTTGATTCAATGCCCATCTATTTGGCGTGCGTTCCTTACTTTACCCGTGCCCATTCATCATGACTACATCGCGCCCCCCCCGCCGACCCGGATTCGTAGGACCCTGACGTCCCGCTGTCAGTCTGTCAGTACGTATCACACCCTCGTGAAGTGCGTTGCACTGTGTGTGGAGGCTCGCTGTCCCCAGCAGGCCTGTCTGCCGTGCTCGGCCCAGCCCATTAACTTCTATTGACTGCGACACAAGTGCCCCCCCCTGCACCCACCTAAATGAGAGGTTCACCATTGATTTTCCTTAAACTCTGTCTGCTTCCCTTTTTCACATTGGGGAGAGTGAGATCTTTATCCTGACTGAATGTATGTGTTCACCGCCCCTCCCCAGCCCCAACACGAGCCTCGAGCCGCGTCACTTGTGACACGCCAGGCATGACCTAGAGGTCCACCTGTTTTCTAACCGAATCGATGGGGGGGGGTTGCCAAAATGAGCCGCAGCAACGGCACATCGACCCACATAAAGGAAAAGTTATTATCCGTCAGTAAAATCGGCTATCGACAAGCTGCGGAATAGCCGCCCGTGCTCCCGGCAGCGTTATTGATACCAGTCATGTGACATAAATATTTATCTAATATCTGTCACTCAGCTTAAACGGTGACCTTTGGACTGCAGCTGGCGGTGGCAGTAGGGGATTGATGGCTTGTGCTATGCACCTAGATTAGTCTGCTCTATAAAGAGGTCTTCGCTAAACCTTCTTGATTTTCACATTCGACTTGTTCGACGTGACTAAATTAAACAGTTTACCAAAATCCTGTTACAGGAGGATTCTGATTATATTGATTAGATTATGCTTGTTAAAATTGGAAAATTAGCTTGCCAGTTTACATTTTCTTTATCTGCCTTTGACTAGGGGTTCTGTCTGGTGCAGGAAGTATGTAATATCCCTTGCAGAGATATAGTTTGCGTCCTGGTTCTTCAGGGAATTGGAGGCAGTGTATCGCTTCTTTGTCACAATGTTCTTAGTGTGCAGAACTCGCGATTTTCTAAGAAACATTCAACCTCAGTGTCGTTACCACACTGTCTTTCCTGTCCGCCAGTGTGAAGTGTTCCTGTGCGGCGGTATGTCTGTTAGTGTTTCCCCTGAATCATCGGCGGTGGTGATCAGCATTCTGGTTGTTTGGGCTGGGCTTTCGGAGAATGGGATGCACATGGACGCACTAACTGGAGGTCCAGCAAAAACGAAATAAGTGCATAGGCATTTGACCGGCAAATCACAAGCCATGTATGAAATTCTGGTAGAAATCTCTGTAAATAATCTAAATGGGACAACGTAAAAGTTAATTTTTATGGTCAGTTATAGCTCTGTAATGGACATGTAGCTTAATTACCATCAAAGTCAGCTGAGTTAGAATGGAGAATCATCAGACCATATAAGCAGTATTGTCATGTGACCTATCTGATCATGTGACCTATGTTCTTCATGGCTTCAAGTCGTATTGTCATTAGCATCCATTTAACCTGGTCGGGTATGAATGTGCAACACCACCAGAGCCCATTTTACAGTGAATTTGACTCCAGTGGCAGGTAGCTCCTGAATAATTAACTGCAAACTGATGTGGTCATCACATGATGACAGGGAATCTCAAATGCCCAAAAGCCTGTTTCTGTGCAGTTACAGCTGAGATGACTCGAGGCTGGCATTCACCGTCTTCCGTGACTCGAATGAATCGCATTGGTATTGCAGCACCTATTGAGTCACCTGCAGTTATTTGCGGATGTTTAGGAAGCTGACAAACAGACTTGGGCCCTGCGTCACTTTTATGATGCTTAGGAAGCGTTTCATGGCTGATAGATGAAAGTATTTGATGGGCCAGATCATAACAGTCTTCAAACTCGGTAGCCATGCCTAATTCCCTAGGTACTATGCTTTTATTAAAATCCACCAAGTATAGTGTGGACTGTGTGTGCCGCTGTCTGTATCTTTTTGAACATTGTAAAGGTGTAAATTACCTCGTGATTTTTTCCCCCCCAAACTTTCCCTGACGCCCCCCCCTTCCCCCCCGCATCGGATAACACCCATATTATATCATTCTATTCTGACACCTTTTATCAAACTTAAATTAAATGACCCCGGCCAAAAAAATGCCATTTAACTTTCCATCTCTCTGTATCCCACTGTTGTCTTTCTATAAATTGGACAGCAAACGCTGTATTGATCTGCAGCTGAACTTGAAACGACCTGGATGGCTGCCTTGTTGTTTATGGCCTTAAGTGTCTTTTCTTGCCTTGACATTTTCTATCTTCCTCACGCGTCCCTCCTTTTTCATTTATTTATTTATTTTCTCTTCTCCTTTTTTTTAAAAAAAAATCTGTCTAGATAAATGAGCAGAACATTCGATACCAGGAGCTCCTTGGCCACGGGAATGGGGGAACGGTCTACAAGTGAGTTTCCCGGCCTCTCTAACTTGGGTGTGTGGCATTTTGGCCTGGGAGTGAGATTTTTGTATATGTGTGTGTGTGTGTGTGTGTGTGTGTGTGTGTGTGTGTGTGTGTGTGTGTGTGTGTATTAAAATGTTTGTCGTCTCTGATGTCTAACAATCAGGTTTTATGTGGTTAAACTTCAGTGTTTAAGCGTCTCCTTGCACAATTAGCCCCACCCTGTATGCATCAGCTCCAGCCCTGAGACACACACAGGCCCTTACAGCCGCCCACCCTCTGCCTCTCACCTCCTGCCTTCCATCTCTCTTTGAGGCTCACTTGCTGTCCAGGGTGGAGGTCCCTGCTTGCTGTCCATCTGACCATGTTTTATTTATTTATTATGATCCGAAGGTTGGGAAAGGAATACAATATCGATTTTGAAGTTGAGGAATGACAGCGATTCTCAGCGTGTGGCTCCGGACAGCGAAGCCGTGGCCCGTTTCTATTACAGGGATGATATATTATCACCACTCAGCGAACACGACAGGGTGTCGCAGGTCGCCGCGCTGCCAGCCGCACTCCCCACCTCCGTTTCCACCTCGCTCCGCCATTATTGAAGTACTTTATTGAGGCTGAAGTATTGATCACTTCTCAGACTAACCTTGGCGTAACGGGGAGGCCGTCATTTTTTCAGATGGCTACGCTAAATGTCATTAAAAATGAAATCCACTCTATTTTAGCAGCTTTTATTTATTTATTACTTTAAAAAAAGCGTCCACCTGCACCTTCGCCGCAGAGAGCGAGTTTCATTAATGCCCCCCCCCCCCTTTTATGACAAAATAATGAGAGCTGAGGAAAGGCACCTGCCCAGTCTGCCAGCGAGGGAGATTGTTCCACACAGCTGAGGAAGCCAATATTGAAACACAGACAACTTCTCAGTCAATTGAACCCAGCAGAAGATCTGCGTGCTCCCACTCTTATAGTGGCAAGTGAAAACGTGCTGATTTCTCAACTTGTCGCTTTGTTAAATTATTCATTATCTGTATTATTATTATTACTAGATTGCTGTATACTTAAAGAACAGCTTCTGATCCCATATAGCGAGGGGAGGGGGGCTTTTGATTATGAATATTTCATCAAGGTTGTGTTAAATGTGAGGGTTTGCATCGTAACACAAAAACAGTGCCCTAAAGTGTTCTTCTGAACAAGGACACCTGCCTTTTGTCTAAACAGTCTTAAGAGGAGCACTGACTATGCAGCTTGACAAAGAGGAAATGGCCCAACCGTAGACCTCAAGTCTCGAAATACCTATTTCTCACCAAAGACCAGTATGACCTCTCAGAAGATTAATTTAAGTGAAATGCCATTGACTGACTGGTCTGGTGAATGGGAGCCATACAACCTACTGGGTGTTGGGATCAGACCAGGATAAGTCTAGTTATGTCACATGATTCTGTGTTCTAAATGAGCCCTGAAAAGAAGCCTTGTGCTAGCTTGTGTTTTCTGCGAGCGTCTAGCACATGCTGTCCGTTTCTGTGGGGTCGTCTGCGGCGCGGCTGTGGCGGAACTGAGGGTGCAGCCCGAAGTAGCGGGGGGGGGTGTCAACGGGTCACAGGATAACAGCTGGGAGAAATGTACATGCATAGCAATGCAGGGGGGCAAAGCTGACTAGGAAACGGGGGGGTGGGGGGAGACCTTCCTCTGCGGTAATTTGTTTTGTCCTCAACCACTTTCACCCTAAACACTTCCTCGAATGTAAAACACAAACTGCTTTGACCGGCAAGCCTGCATGGAGTTATTTGTGTAGAGCGAGGCACCAGGGGTATTGCCTTAAATTGCTTTTCCTGGAAAATAATTCAGCCAGCTGGTCTTGCGGGGCTTCTGCCCGGGTCCCTCGCCGCTGTGTTGTTTAGCAGGGCCTGTTCTAACCCTTTCGAGAAACGCGCGAGAACACGCCACGCTTGGAGCGAGCTGCAGCTATCGTCACTTGGACACTTAGTATGCGTCCAAGACTGGCCCAGTTGCATGACGTATAAAAGGCAAATATGACAGACCTTCCCCCCCCTCCACACACACACAAATTCATTAAAACTGATGTATACATTCATATGGATGTAGAAAATCCATATTAGGGAAATCTGCTTGCTACTGACTGTCATTGTAGTATAAATTAAATAAATGTTTATGATTAGAGTTAGCAGGCTATATATACGATATATAAAATATAAATATCATAAATATTTTATTTAACATGAGATTGAACTCATGCCCAGCCCCCCCTTCTCGGCCCGGAAAATGGCGTCACAGTAGATCTGCTCCTCTTAACCTCTGACCTCTTTTATGACCCAGGGCTGTCTGGATTCAATTGGCTAAAACAGACACCTCTTTCTGTCCTGAGTGGTGATATATCAACACCAGCCTGGAGTTGGGGGAGGGGGCCGGGCACAGGAGCTGGGGGTGCACTCAGGCTCTCTGGGAGGATGCCCGGCCAGAGAGGCGGAGCGTGAATAAGCTGCAGGGGAACAGCCCGGCCGGAGAGGCAGAGCGTGAATAAGCTGCAGGGGAACAGCCCGGTCAGCCCTGCTTGATAGACCTGGTCAATTAAAGTGCATGCATTTACATTCTGTAATTTCCACTAGATTGCCCTGAGGGTTCTTTTTACAGCTTTGCAACCTTTGTTCCCCTTGTTTTCTCCCCCCCCCCCCCCACCCCCCCATTGATCCTTGGGCTCGAAGCTGATAAATTTCCACTTGTTAGTTACAGTAATTTTGCAAACGACTGTATAAAGCAATATTGAAGAGTGAATTTAGCTGCCGATTAAATGCAGAGTTATTTAAAGCTGCCCGCTTGATGCTAGTTTTTTGGCCCTGGACTTGAGAGCGTTGGGCCAGCGCGGCTCGGTTCCCTGGTGTTCTCCCAATTTATTGTGGCACCCCAGCTTCACAGCTGTCTGCCCCTCTCACAAAACCCCGAGCCAGCTTTCTCGACGGGTGCTGTTACTTCCGGGAAACTGTGATGTCAAGGGTCTGTGGTGCTTAAAGATCTTCCTTAATGTACACTGTCACCCACCTTCGTCAGCTTACAGGTCAGCTGTAAACTGTGCATTAGTTTCACAGGTTGTGAAATGTTCCCATATTGACAGCAGGTGTACCGTTATTACAAGGGTGCCTCTGGGATCCGTTTTTGGTACTTTAGAGGCTTTGGTTCAATATTCACGCTGGATGGTGTCCCATCATTAAGGGTCGTTTATGGAGGACAGTGCTGTTAAAGTCATGTACTGGCAACCTTAAGATGTGGCCCTCCCTCCTTAGTCTTTGCACCTTAGTCTTTGCACGGATGATGTTGTGAGAGAGGGGGGGCATGGTCTCTCCTCACAGAAAGGGATATGGTTCTTCGCTGCAGGTGAGCGCCTGGTATGGACTCCGCAGCCCGTAACCCAAGCAGCCCGTTTCTAAATGTAGCCATGATTGTCAGCCGCCGGCCGGGCCGGAGTGAGCCATGAATAGTGCATGGGGGAGCTTTCATTACACCACAGGCTTGAGTGTAAATAAGATACAGGGCACTCGGGCACATTTAGAGGGGTCAGGATGGCCGCGGATGGAAAGAGCCGCCTGTCTAACCTTGCCCCAGTCGTAGTCCTGTCACTGTAATTCATTCACAATGGCCAGGGGGAGGACTGCTTGTGTGTGTGTGTGTGTGTGTGTGTGTGTGTGTG
>JAAGVU020000008.1:9684386-9707187 GCA_011763525.2 Mormyrus iriodes
GTTGACTCTGTAACTGTAGAGTTTCAACTTTCCTCTGGCATTAAACCTCAGAACAAAAACTGTGCACAGGGAGCTTCATGGAATGGGCTTCCATGGCCGAGCAGCTGCATGCAATCCTCACATCACCAAGCACAATGCCAAGCGTGGGATGGAGTGGTGTAAAGCACACAGCTACTGGACTCTGGAGCAGTAGAAATGTGATCTGTGGATTGACAAATCACACTTCTCTGTCTGGCAGTCTGATGGATGAGTCTGGCTTTGGTGGATGCCAGGAGAACATTACCTGCCTGACTGCACTATGACTGTAAAGTTTGGTGGAAGATTGATAACGGTATGGGGGTGTTTTCAGTGGTTGGGCTAGGCCCCTTAATTTCAATGAAGAGAACTCTATAAGCTCCAGCATACCAAGATATTTTGGAGAATTATATGCTTCATACTTTATAGTTTGGGGAAGATCCTTTTCTGGTACAGTATGACTGTGCCCCAGTGCGTAAAGCAAGGTCCATAAAGACATGGCTGGCTGAGTTTGGTGTGGAAGAACTTGACTGGCCCGCACAGAGCCCTGATGTCAACATCATCGAACACCTTTGGGATGAACTAGAACAGAGATTAACAGCCAGGCCTTCATGTCCAACATCAGCACCTGACCTCACAAATGCTCTTCTAGATGAAAAGAAAAATTCCCTCAAACACACCCCAAAATCTTGTACTTTAGTTGCTAAGTGGGGACCAGCTCCATATTGATCCCTACTGATACAGAATGGGGTGTTCAAAAAGTTCCTGTGGGTGTAACGGCCAGGCATCCCAGTACTTTTTTCCATATAGTGTATATTTTAAATAACCCTTTATCCAGTACAGGGTCACAGTACCGAGGAAGCAGTTGTAAGTGGTATTATTGTTTTGCTTCCTGATGGCAGGGGACAGAACCGAGCACACAAATTTGCTCACACTCACAAGGGGGGATTTAGCAACAAGCATTTGCCTATCTGCATGGTTTTAGACCGTAGGAGGAAATCTGAGTACCTGGAAGAAACCCACACAGTACATGCAAACTCCATGTAAAGAGTCAGGGGCATATAACCCCTGCACCCTCGGAGGTGTGAGGCTACCATGCTACACACAACGCCCCCTAGAGTT
Organism: Mormyrus iriodes; assembly: GCA_011763525.2. Taxonomy (NCBI): domain Eukaryota; kingdom Metazoa; phylum Chordata; class Actinopteri; order Osteoglossiformes; family Mormyridae; genus Mormyrus; species Mormyrus iriodes. Next base: position 9,685,524 of record JAAGVU020000008.1, read on the forward strand.
TCCGTAATGTTACATAAAAAATGCTGCAAAGAATTAATGAAATTAACAACCAATTTAATATGATATTAATAGTACTATTTAAATGCTTAAGGCCAATTCTTACTTCTTTTCCGCGTGCTCTTTCAGTTGCGGACAAGGGGACGTGACGTAACAATCGTCATCACAGGTTGTCTGCAGACGTTTGCAATGTGGCCCAGATATTTATGTCTAGCAGAAACCTTGCGTGTCGACTGCGCATGTGCAAGATAATTGACTAGGTATATCCAGTAGGTGACATGTATGTAAACTTGTTTCCTTTCAATTTGTTCAGCTAAAAACAATAAATATCAATAACTCTGGAAACCTTTTCTCATCTAAATTTGTTCAAGATTAATGATATATTGCTTTGGAGCGCCTAAGAGGTCAGGGTGGGGAAATATTTTTTAAAATAGTTTTGCGATACTTCTGTGATCGTGTCAGGTTAAAGTAAAGTAAAATATATGTTATGTTTTTATTGCTTTAAAAATCCGAGAAGACTTGAAACTTGTGGTTATAAACCTAATCCGTTCCTGCTTTAGCGTAAGCTTCATTCAGACTGTGAAGACTACATCTTCCCTCTGCTGGTCTGTAGGAATATCACTGCAGTATATATGCACCGACCGCGATCATCCATATCTATAGTCTGAATACAAGCTGCCGCGCCGACGACCATCCCTAGACCGGAAGCGCATGTGGAAAGCGGAAAGTATGAACTAGGCTTCATACATAGTGTGGTATCTGGCCTGGGTCCTGAGAGCAGTTGTTTTCTTAAATCAGGGACCTCCAAATGAAACGTAGACACAGTGCTGTCTTAGTAGTAAGCTGGGGAGAGGTTATTCTAATATCCAAGTATTTCAGAAGCATTACACTTTTTTGTCACAGTAAATTTTTTCACATAAAATTGCACCTAGAACTTGTATTTAAAAGTCCACTAAAAATCAGCAACTCTGATCTGTAATTATCAGGCTCAGAATGGTTCAACTGGTTAGTGATTATGTTGTGGTGCCAACAGACAGGTTTCATAAAGGTGCAATTATATATATTGCTTACTTCAGTATCTCAACTACACTAACAGGAAGCTTAGTCTGACCCCCTACCCTTTGAGTAATTTTTTTTGTTCTCATTTAAATTGTTCTGCTAGTTTTTATTTGTGGCCTTGTATCCCTGAACTGGTGTTAACAATAAAGCAGCCAAATAATGACCTTGGATCATGTATCCAAGGTCATTTAGTTCTGACTTATTAATCTTCATGCTAAACAGTTTTATCCATTTTGAAGCATGCTGACAAACGGTATAGGTTTGGCCTTACTACTTCAGCATGATTTCGTTGAACATGAAAATGATTTTAAATCATACATACGGCAGCCTCACTTTGACTTGGTTAAAGAAGCATATATGATGGTTTATGGTACAGTCCAGGAGTCTTATTCTTACATCATCAATATTAATATCCTGCATTTTATAAAAGCTACAGCACACATTCTTATATCAAATGTACCAAAATTTCCAGTAACTTTACTAGATGAAATAAAAACACACACCTGCACAAAACCTAGCAAAAGTAACAAGTATCTATATAAAATTTAAATTAAATGCAATTGCATACTGTACATTCTATCAAAATTGAATGATCAGGATGCAGTGATTCAACTATCGAAAAAATGTCGAAATATGAAGCATAGTACAGGGTAATAATATACAATGTGACAGAGCCCTTTGTTCTGCAGAAAACTCAGTCTTTGACTTTGAATCTAGAACTCAATGGAATGATGCAGATTGAAGTTACAGGCCGAGAAGGCACATGTATTACACCTCAGGTCTAGAAGTGGAAAAACTATCTGTTACCTGAGGCATGAAAGACCTTCAGGGGCCCAGGCATCTGGAGGCTCACATTACACCCACAGTCCTTTCTGGCAGAAAAAGAACAAAACACTTAATGCTACAACGTGTTGGCTTTCTCTGTTTATGGCTCTCATCTGGCCTACTGGCAAAACAGGAAGCAGACCCATTTACATAAATGCTAACATAGTACAAATCACTACAGATAAACACTGTTTACAAGATTTTTTTTTAATCCTGGGCTCTAGGAATTAATATGGAAACTGCAGCTCATCACAAGACTAAGTTTTGTTTTAGGGATGGTACCCCTATTAGCTGTGGGTAGCCCAAAACAGTATAATCATACAAAAGTGATTCAGATTTATCTCAAAAGTATAGTTTTAATCAAGCTAGAAGATAGGAAATGTACCACTCAAATGCAAATAAAACAATTCAGGAATATCTAAAAACTTTCAAGAAAAAAAATTACACAAGAATTGGACTATCCAGACATTCAAAATTATTAGCAGGTAACACTGCCTTCCACAACAATTCAAACCCCATATACATGTATTGCTGTTAAAGAGGAGTCTAAAAATTACAAAGAAAACCTGAGGCTACCAAATTTGCTTTCTTTCTCTGAAACGGACCACTTCAAAAAACAACACTGAGGTACCCGTGAACCAGCCCAATTCTTAGTTACAGGTGAAGCCTTTTTTTGATTATTGGTTGGCTCTTCTTGGGGGGAAATTCTCACCTAACTTGAAACAATATAAACCCCATAAGGTTTAAAGAAATACAAAATTTTCATAGTTGTATGCTATGTATGTGGGACAGGTTGAAATGCACAGCTTTTGAACCTGATAAAAGCTGGCGATGTGCCGACCACAGGCAACACTGTGCTGCAGTACATGATATTGCTCATCTCAAATGGCAGGGGAATCTGTAAAGTACCAAAAAGGCCTGTATGGTAAGCTTTCTCATCAATAACAAAACAGTGAGTGTTTGCAACAAATCTCTTTCAGCTAAGGTACAACTGTATAGGGCTGGTAAGGCAGCATCTTCTGACGATCATTGATGGCAAAAATCCAGGTAGGCTTTACAAAGCACAAACTGCAGTTCTCTATGAGGGCCTGGAAGACAAGAGAGCCATACTGGTTACTAGCAAAAACAGTCAACACATTACCAGGCCTTTCACGCATACAACACTTGACATTTAAAAAAATATTTTAGGCTACACACCTCAAATTGACATGAAATTAATGTTTGCTTTGTTTGTGAAACTCCTTACACATTACGTAAATTTTGCATGCAAAAAAGCACAACTAATCAAGTTTGCCAGAGGTATTTCATGTTTTATTCCCCGAGCGGCCGGCCTACGCCAGGAGCACTGCGCTTACCTCCTCAAAGGAGTTGTGCCACCCCTCAGCAGTGATGACAAACTGCACCTTATCACTCATGTACTCCTCAACCACACTGGCAGGGATAAGAAAATGGCATTATTTTAATTAATACAGATATCCTGGTATCTACTGGTGATGAGACATTCTCCTGTTACAAACGTGCCCCATCAACTCCCCCAAAAGTCTCCCCACTTTCCTCACCATCCTCCCCAAATCTGCGTTCTCACCCATTAAAGGCAATGATGCATCTCATCAAAAGGCGCCTCTCATTTTGGGAGAACTTGCCAAAGAGGAAAAAACGTTTTCCAGTCAGGAAGTCTGCAGAGGGGGAAAAATATGGTCAGAGATACTGTAGATGGAAATAGAGGCTGAATTAAAAATGCAGTAGGGGCACACCTGGCAGCTCAGGGATGGGCTTGTCCTCCTCGGCCTCAGCGTCGGTGTTCTCATCAGTGGAGCCTCCATACATGTCTGCATCCCTGTCTGCTGCTGCTTCCCCGGCCTCACTCTCATCCCTCCTCTGTAGGCTCTCACCTTTGGCTCTATAGAACAAACCCATTTTAATAATGTCCCAGACATAGAATTGTGCAAAGTTGCAGTATAGTGTTGATGACTGTTTACCTCTTCAGTTCATCTTCGGTGTCCATCCCAGAGTCTTCATTTCCTGTGGACAAGGAATTTGGGGAAATGGTGGGGATAGGGTTAAAGCAAACACACAACATGAACTCTGCTGGGTTTTGCAAACCGTTTATATAAAACATTAAATATAGAATGTGTCAAAATTAATTCTGATTTTAAAAAGTCCTGCTTAAAGAAATATAGAGTATTATGTATATTCTGTCAAACAGAAGCTCATCACCCAACAGCTGAACCTTTCAAATATTCATTAGTCCATCCAACCATTTTCTGTAACCGCTTATCGCGGGGGGTCTGGAGCCTACCCTGAAGGCTGTGAGCGCAAGGCAGGGAACAACCCATCACAGGACACACTCACACACCATTCACACCTACGGGCAATTGGGAAACTCCAATCAGCCTCAGCATGTCTTTGGACCGTGGGGGGGAAACCGGAGTACCCGGAAGAAACCCCACGATGACACGGGGAGAACATGCAAACTCCACACACATGGAACCCTGGCGGAGACTTGAACCCTGGTCCTATAGGTATGAGGCAACAGTGCTAACCACTGCACCACCGTGCCGCCCCTATTCATTAGTCTCAATTTTTTAAATTTATTTTGACCCAGAGTAATACTGTTGGCATTATGAGATAACTTGATCAGTAATAATTTCAGTACATTGCATACACTGTGATAAGACTGCTTGCATTGTATGATAAATGTGGCCCGGTAAACTACTCTCTAATGGTGGGCAATATGATCATTTATCATGACAAGTTGCAGCTATATCCACGGTAAGCTTTTCAGAGTTATAAGAATCGCGATAAAGCACTACATTTACATTCATTTAATTTAACAGACGATCTTGTCCAAAGCAACATACAAGTGAGGCAAATGGCACATTACAACAAGTGATCTCAAGGAGTCGACTAGGCATAAGTGCAGCTAAGGTGAGCTTCCAATGAAAGCCCAGTTACAAGTGCACTATTTAACACTTATTATAACGACAGATCAAATTGACAAGCGCCTACCATGCGATAGCTGCGCGTTCAGGGGTTGAAACAGTACTACAATGAAACAAATCAATTTGATGTGAAGCAAAGCAATATCAGCCTGCATAACATCTAAGCACTGTCTGTATATCTCACTGCTTTGTCAATTACCCGTCTCAATGAATTTCAACTTAGTGACTAGATCTTAAACTAAAAGCTTAATTGATCTTTTATAAGCAGTAAGCTAACTTGGTTTAAAAAAAAAAAAAAACATTATATACCATCAGACTGCCAAAAATATTACACTCACGTCACCACGGTACACAACACACAATCTGTAGATGGGTCAGTTACACTGTCGAATAAACAGTGTGCGAAATGGCATATGAGGAAGAGCTGGCTCCAAAAATGTTCTACTTCGATTATGTGGAAATGGTTTGGATTTGCAATCTATTGTAATTTGCAAATTTTTCAAAGATTATTTGTACAACAAGTGGCAACAGAACCAATTTTATCTATTATTTGTTTGAATTTGTTGCCAACTATGTTCAGAAGTGAAGTTAATGACTTGTGCAATAGTAATAAAACATTTACATTAAAAAATTCAAAATCACTATTTGCTATAATCAGTTTCTTTTATATTTACAGTATTTTACATACCTTATTATTTTGATACATGCAGTGTTTCTTGTAAGTACAGAATTGCTGGTTATGTGGTCATGGTCAATTAACAGTACTACTTATATGCCAATTTGGTTGGTTTGTAAACAAAAAAAAATATTGCAATCTATACGTGGATCGTGATTCTAACCTAAAACATTGTGATATGACATTTTGGCCATATTGCCCACCCTGCCAGGGCTCCCTATCTGCCAATCCCTTCCTTTCATTTCTCACATTTATAACCTGTTCCCCTCTCCACAATAAAATTGGAGCATGGCTTGGTCAACCAAGCAAGCAGACCAGGGACATGGGTGTGTCCACTGTGTTCTCCACATGGAGGCAGGGTACTGTATGACCTGGTTCATCTGCATCAGTGGAGCCTGCATACTCATTCCCCGCCTTTCCTTCTTGCTCCAATTTCCTGGGGGTGGCCTGTTTTCTCCCTTTTTGCATGCTCTTTGTCTGTGAAGGAAAAACACTGACAAAATCAGAATAGGTGTCACATCCTTAAGGCTGTATTATACACCCTTAATATGAAAATGCTTCAAAATTTTGTCCAAAATGCAGTCATGCGAGCACCTTACGGGAGGTTTACATGCTCTTTTTGATTGCATCACCATTGCTGAAGTTTAGTATATAAAATCAAGCAAAATAATCACCACTTGTTCCTCTTCACTTTCATCTTCTTCCCCAATGCTCTCCTCTGAGCTAGACTCAGCTCCATCCATTAGGTACCTAACACACACATCAGATAAATAAGATAAGAAGTCTGTGGAGAAGTGTACTGTTTACTGAAACCATCGCTAAACCGATAAAATCTACCTGATGTCTAATCTCCAATGAAATAAATCAAAAGGTGCAAGGTGACAATTTTCACATACATTAAATTTAACAGACACCACCCTTGTTGTGGGACTAGTAGGCAACCATATGACAGTGGAATAAGCAGCAACAATTTCAGTACATTTCACTAAATCCTTGTTAGCATGTGTGGATACTTTGTTCCTTCTCGTGTTTTCCATTACATTGCCAGTAAGAAATTGTAAAGTAGCTTGTGTTCATCAGTTAATACTATTTATGCTATTTTCATTTTTTCCTAGACAACATTTGTATAAATAGCTCACTACTTTCAGTGAATATCTTCCTCCCATCAAAGCAATATGAGCAGTATTAGCTCCCAATCTGAAATTAGATGGGATGATCAGAGAACACTACGAAAACTAAACTGTCAGCGTCTACTAGAATCTCAGTACATTTCTAGAACTTTTTTTGAAATAGACTTTCTTCACTTGTTCCCTTGACAGTTGAGACAGCTATAAAACAAAATTCATTTTACAACCATAAAACTGTACAAACCTTTATGAAGCTAAGCATGGTTATTCAGATTTACATAGTTTCAAAAATGGACTGGAACCAAATTCAACCGAAATCGGTGGTTCAAAAGAGGGGAAAAAAAGTCTTTTACCGTTTGTAGGATAACTTTTGCTTCCTCTTGTAGCAGTCCAGCACCCACTCTTTCCGTACTATAGTGCCCCCTGCTGCTTTCACCTGGCTGTACTTAGGAGTGTTGGCAAAAGCACAGCTTTAAGGGGAACAAAAGGTCTGAGTGAACAAATCAGTGCTAACCATCAAACCAAAAGGAGAGAATACCAAAAGAAGAAAAAGAAGAAGAAGAAGAAGAAGAAGAAGCAGCAAAACAAAATTAAAGGGGGAGAAAACATTCATTTGCGTTAAGATACACTTTAATACTAATGATAATTGCATCACATAAACTTCATCTAAGTCCATAACTACCATCATGACCTTCAAAAAGTGAAAGATGGTAATTAAATTGGAACACATTCACTATGAACTTTTTTGGGTTACATCTGAATTGGCATTCAATAGTGTTCATTCTTTTTTATGGAATTCTCACCAAACGTTAATGGAGTATTTTTCAGGTTTTTAAATTCCACAGAATTTATCTGAATTGACCTCCTTTACAGGAGGCAGTGCAAACCAGGGCATCTTGCTTTCTTCCTTAAGTCTGACACCCAGAAACATTTTTTACTTTGAAGAAATATACAAAAATCTCTGCTCCTTTTTAGATGCATCAGCCAGCACGTAAATCTGCTCATTCTTTTTGAATCAGATCCTGAGTGGGATTCAGCTTCAGTTTTTAATGGTTCTCAAAAATAAAACTAAAAATTCTTCGGCATTTGCCAAATTCTGTCATTTTCTGTAGAATTCATATTTCTGGCCAGTTTCCCACCTTTAGCTTTTTGAAGTAAAGTTAGAGGACCAGGGTGGAACACATTAAAAAAAACAAAGATTTGTCTTACATGAGATGGGTGGCGTCTGGTGTCCAGTCTGGCCGGTATCGGGCTCCCAGGTTTAATGCCTTGTCACGCAGCTCAGCCCGAAAAGGGTTCTGAAAACCACTCAGCACCACCACCACACCTTCCAGGATCTTGTTGACAGGCACAACCTCAGTGGGCTTGTTCTGCACTTTGGTTCTGGATGGCGGTTTGGCATGGCTCTCCTTTTTCTCACTGAACTCTAGGTTCTTTTGTTCTGAAGGATCTGGAGTAGAGTGTGCAGGTAGAGATAAGGTAGATAAGCATGAAGTAGAAGAACCACTGACCAATTCAAAGGGGCGGAGTCTAAGGAAGAGGAAGCCTCACTATACACAATAACACGGTTTTCCATTATCAACAGGGATGCACAAAACTGGTACACAAGTACACATTTGCCATATAAAGGAAAGCATGGCGACTTCTTGTTGTAACAGCACAAATGCACGCTTATTTTATGTGCATTTGCGCTGTAATGGCAAGAAATTACCATGCATTTTTAACCTTTATACAGCTAAATCGTACTTCTCCCATTATCCCCTCCGGCCAAGGTCCTGACTCTGTGTTATCGCATAAATAATCAGGACCAATTAAACTAAATGAAATTTCATTCTAATTTGTCATTCTTCTTTAACATACTCTAACAGTATGATGGAACAGTGACATTAAATATTGCTATACGCAGAGATTTCCCGTCTATTTGCAGGGTAAAGCAAGTACCATATTTCCCCAATGACAGGCCGCGGCTTATACATTAATTTTACAAACCTGTGCGTTGGGTGCGGCTTGTTTAAATGGGGTGGCCCATCTAAAAACATGAAAATGCATTCGCTATAAGTATAATTCAGTGCACAAAAAGACGACATACCCAAATGATTCATTGAATTTAAATGTACCGTTTACTTCAAAAAATCATAGATAAGTAACTATGAACATTGTCACTATTTTAACTGTAAGTCCACATTTGGAAAAGAATACGAATTATGAGTTCTCATCTTTCCGCCAATTTCTCACTTGTTTTTCCATCTACTTCAAAGTGGCGTCCAGCTGCACGATTACCGTTTTCTTTCGCGAAAGCAACGACCTGGAGCTTAAATTCTGCAGCGTAGGACTTGAGTTACGGCATGATATCGGTAAATTAGATGCTTTTACTTCAGATTGGTAAATTCAGTAACGCCGCGGCTAATAACATGGGCCGGCTTATCTTAGAGTTTTAAAACATAAATGAGCATTTTCTGCGGCTTATAGAATGGGGCGGCTTATCGTTGGGGAAATACTGTAATTCTGTACGCCTGCACAGCTAGCTCAGTTATATAAACTTATTAAGCAAAAAAAAAAATCAGTGGGCTGAGTCAAAGAGTCCACAGTCTTCTCTAAATGAATTAAATACTCTTCAACATAGCTAATCTCAGGCATTTTCTTATATACCTATCAGACTGAATTTGGATATTACAATATGAAATCACTAATAACTAACCTTTATGGCTGAAAAAAAGACATAGATCACCATCTCATAAATCTACATTCCAAATCCATATTTGTAACGGGAAAACAAAATTCAGCCTGGTTTTCCCTTCTTTTTCATAGCAGGATAGTGGAGAACGGCATGACTCTATAAATATGCTCAACACCTAATCTCTCATCTATAATGCACTATCAATAGCTGCATAATGCAGTACAAAGCATCCTCATCACAATGCATTATGCAGCTATTTATAGTGCATTATAGACGAGAGTTTCATAGAAAGTGTTACCAAGCTGTTTCTATGGGTACAACATATTAAGAGGTCCTGAATAATGGTGTGAGAGATGTTTTTGTGGGTTACGGTAAAATATCCTGCATGATATGCGACACGCTGTGAAACAAAGAACATGGGTAAAAACTCACTCTTATTCGAGCCCGAGCTGCCTGTGGATGTGGATTTTAGCTGCTGTTTGGGTACCCCGCCACTGGACTCAGCTGCGGCCACAGCGCTGGCTTTCTTGGCAGGGGGCTGACTGGGACCTGAACGGTGTTCCTTACCAAACTCAAACTTCCTTTTAGCTGAAGTCTAAGAGGTGAAGAAGAAGGTGACGAAAGAGATGGCTACAGGACACACTTTCTGCAGAAACCAAAATGCTTTCATTAAGTAGATGAAGTCCAGTGCCAAAATTTCAAGTCTCCTGCTTCATTTCAAGCAAATATGGGAAACGAAATAGGTAATACAAAATTTAGACAGCAATTAGGAAGATTAAAACTGAATTAACAATTACCATTACAGAAACAGAAACAAAAACAAATTACTCTGAATATATTGCAACTAACCATGTTAAGTGAAGAACAATTTACTTAAGACCAAGGAGACAATGCTGATTACAGCGACAATACAAGGCTGGTCATGTACAAGGCTAGTGTTAGCAATTGTCAGTAACAATTTTCACTATATTACAGTTGTTTCAAAATGCTGCTTGCCCCCGCCCCCACCTTTGTCCTCTCCGACCTTTAGTACATGACCAACAATAAGGTAGCCCTCTAAACTGTTACTTTCATTAGCATTCATACATTTTATATGCCTGTAGATTTATACCACACAAAATAACATTTTATGACTAAGGTAGCCATGCCCTTCCAAACATTTATTTAGACAGAATTGGGACTAGATGAAGTGGATTTATGCATTTAAGTATTTTGATCTTAGAGGAATCTTAATCAGAGATTGTTTTACTGCTGTACTAAATGAACAAACTCATAACTCTTAATTACCCTTATATCTAACACTGATGACTGAATTCACATTAGTAGCATATATGATCTGTGGGTTGCTGTCTGGTTCTTCACCACTCAATTGTCACACACATTTGTTGCAGATGTTGCTATACTCTGGTATACTTTTTACAACAGACATTGTTGGTCCAAGGTGATTTCCCTGTATTGATACAGATCCGTAAAATACTTTTTGAGTTACTGTGTTCATAAGACCAAGTGCCTGCTACAGCTGCCATGTATTACTTTTTGACTTATTATGTGCACAAGGTCAAATGTCATCTGCTTTCACCTTTCCCAGTTCACCAAGTGGCATTGCTTCAGTTTTGGGGTGATCTGTCTCAACACTGAAGATCCAGATTGGCACGCATACAATGCTTCTGCAAATTTCAATTGAATTCAATTCAATTTTTTTTATATAGTGCCTTTCACAACGGTGCTGCCCCAAAGCGCTTTACATGGTATTACATGATGGCTTTACATGATATTGAGAGAGTAATACAAAATAAGGAAAAGGAAAGAAAGAAATTAGCTAAAGAAAGAAAGCCAGATGACAACAGAGAAGAGGAACCAAAAACTCCCAAGTGAGGAGTATGAAAAATTCCATCAAACTGTTTTGAGTTATCGTCTTAACAGGCTCAAGTGCCAAAACTGCCCATTTTTTTGCTATCACTATGCTGCGCTGCTTCAATTCTGGGGTGATTTGTCTCAAAATTTGATCAGTTCTACTTTGTCACCCAGAGAATGCCTCTGCAAAGTAAGAGAAAGATCCAACAAATGATTTTTAAATTATCAGCTTAACAAGAAAAGTGTCTGCGACAGAAGAATAGTCCCAAAATCATATGCATTCACTGGCATTCAGGGAATACAATTAATTATGTCAAGGATTATCCATTTCAAAACCTTGGCCAGAACACAGCATGCGTCTACAGTGTGGAGAAATTCCGGCAAAATAAAACAGAGAGGAAGAGATATAGGCTATAGCCTGGCCTACCTGTGCAGAAGAAAAGATTGAGCCAGTGGGCTGGGGCTGACTGCCCCCAGACCCGGACTGCAGTGCTGCAGCTGCATAGCTGAGTTTCTCCTTCTGAGGTGAAACTGAAGAGAAGCAAGGCAGTCAGTAGTACAGTGCTCACTGTGGTGATACAACCCAAGCATCAGAACAACCGGCAGAGTTTCAAATTGCTAATGTTTGATTTTGATGTTTCCCCTTCTAAACTTCATTTGAATTAATTGAGAGAAGTATCCCTACCCTTGGGACTGGCACTAAGCTTGGGGGCACTGTCCCGATTGAGGAAAAGGCTGCCAGGCTGCAGATTGGGGCTGGTGGAGGGAGTCTCCTCCTTCACCCGGAACTGGCCCAACTTGGTCAACTTCTACCAATGGAAATCAAACACAAACATGACAGAGCCAAGACTACATTAGAACAACAGAGCCATCTTAACATGAACATTGCATTCGGCTCCTTCAGTCTCTCAGTAATACAACCCAACTAATTTTATATAAATAAGAATTTTTATGGTTATGAGATTATGGACCCAAAACACTAAAATGTCTACAACCTGGCTAACACACTGCAAAAACCTACCAAGACATTTTCCCATACATTTCTGCTCAGTTGTTTAACAAGAGACTCTTGTGAAACTGTAGGGAATGGATATATTTAACAAATGGAAAAATATGAACAAGAATTCTCATACTGGGGTTGTTGCTGTTGGTGGGTCACTTTTGTCTGGGGGCGAATGGAACTTCACAAAAGCAATTCCATAGGCAATGTTCTGTCAAGCAAAGACCACATGAATCCACAGCTGGTTGGTGGCGGTTGGCAAACACAGGTCAGTGGAAGCCACCCAGGCTTCTGAGAACACATTTAAACTAGCACTGAGAGAAGGCTTAAGGGCAAATTATTATTCTAATGCAAGTGCTAGATGAAGTTAAAAGGCACTGTAAACAGCCAATCATAAATAATAACTACAAAAAACAACTGCAACAACAGATCTGAAACAAGATTACAATGAAATCACTGTATATCACATATACACAGAATTTAACAAATGTATTTAGACATTTAATTCTGCTAAGCAGTTCAGTCATTTTCAAATACTTCAGCTATTAAAACCCCTTTAACCAAGCTACAGAAATGTACTTTAGGCGAATGATGATTTAACTGCTCTTAGTGATGGACATCATTTAATAACACACAAGTTTTTACCTTGCTATAGGGCTGGGTGCAGATGATCTTGACCCGGTCCCATTTCTCCTGGGCTGTAGCCTTAACCAGCTGACTGGGCCCAAAAAGGCGCACTCTGTTGCTGTTGGTGCCATTGCGACTCTCTGAAGGGGACATGAAGGAGGACGTGACCAGCAAAACCTACAAAAAGGTATGAAGAGGGTTTCACAAGTGCAACAAAAACAAACCACATAAAATGTGTAGAGGACAGGTGCCAAAACCTCAGTATGGTTCATGTGGTCTCATTATTAAAGTACCATACCATGTGTAAAATTGCTAATTTATCCAAGAAAAAACTGCACTTGTGTCTCATACAATGTATGCATTGACAAATAACAGTAAATAAGGAACATGGAACATATACCTCATAGTCCTGGTCCTTGATGGAGGTTGAGTGTCCCACCAAGACCTCAATAAATGCAGAACCCTCATTCCCAATGTCTATGCTGTGTACATGCTCCTCTTTCTCAAACTGTAATACAACAGACAATCCAACACAAGACAATATCATGACAAGTTATTTGTAATGCCATGAGACTCTAAAGCACTAGCAGTTTAAGTATCTTCAATGCAAAAATGTTTACCATATGACAGGCCAATATCCGCAACTTTTCCTAAACAAGTTCTTCAGATACCAGCTTCTTTACTTTAATGCTCAATTTTCTAATCAAAAAATTAAAAGAATCTGTTCTTTAGTCATAAACATGCTGGGGCTCCTCCGAATTAACCAATGACCTGTCTTACTCAATAGGACTAGTTCTCTTAACTAAAGTCCTACACCTCCCAGGTACCTAATAAACTGTTTCAGGCTGTATGGATACAATGATCTGTATCTGAACACTGTCTGTATGTAAACATAATGCATATGCAAAAAATACAACGTACTTAGACAAAGTGCAATAACAATCACGACTGCGGCAAAGACAAGCGGACCTGCAGAATCACGGAGGTTTGTTTCTCCCCAGGTCGTGCTGCCTTCCACTTCCTGTAGGTGTCAGAATTTAGCAGGTTTTCCGCCTTGTGAGTCTGTGGTAAGGATCCATAAACCGAGATAAGTTAGGAAACTACTTTTACCTATTATAATTAGATCACGTATTCAAACTTTTGATCTGCAAAATTACTTTATATAAAACTGACCTTACAGCATGAAAGACAAACAACAACCATCGCTATCAATAAATTTCAATTCAAGAGTTGTACACTTACACTATCCTCGCTGCTGCAAGACACAACGTGTTTCAGTTTAATCTCCGGCATATCTTCAGTGAAAATCCAATACAAATAAGTCGATAATTGATGGTGAAAATGTAATGAACGTAATATTCTAATTATTTGCACGGTTTGGGTTGTCCCTTTCATTCACATAACTGGACAAGCAATGCATAGAATCTGATAGAAACACGCTAAAGTTCTCGGCCTCAACACGTACTTCTGTAAGCACGCTGAACGTACAGATTTCTAATTACACATTAAAATAAAGAAGCTAGTTTAAATGCATTCGTCGAGCGAGCTTCAACAAAGAGTGCAGCGAATTTGTTATATAATCATGGAAACGAGTTTAAAATGAAGAAATCTTAAATTGGACATTACAGTGCGAAGCTACGCTTTTTTCTGTAATAATTATTGCGTTAAGTACAATATTCCTATAATTTCAAAGCTTTTGTTGCACGGAACATTGTTTTCACAGAAGTCCATCTCATTGAACATCCTGTGACGTCCCTTCCGGGAGATCTGATTGTACCTCGCATGCGCAGCATTGCACTTTACGGCGCTCTGTGCAGCTTGTCGTTGTATGATTTCACCTATGCGCATGTGTTCCGCACACTATATTTTACGACGCTGCCCGATTTTCAGCAGGCATGTCCATTATCTTTAACGATATTACGTAGGCTGTTTTGAGGGTCTGGTGCAGCTGGTGACGCCCTAGCAGGGATTAAAGGTTTATATGTAATATATTGACTGTGTTCCTGACCTCATCTGACCTATTCCTTGTACTTTGCCGCTAGAGACGCAGCAATTGTCTTATTTTATTAAGAGGAGAGATCTAGGAGGACCCTCAATTGGAAATAGAAATATTATCATTATTCACTTAGCTGATGACACCACCTTGTTTTTAAGAGACAGTAACCAAATTTCCCTCGAAATATTGGCAAAAGTGTTGGGACACCCCTCCAAATCATTGAATTCAGGTGTTCCAATCACATCCATGGCCACATGCATATAAAATCAAGCACTTAGGCATGCAGACTGCCTCTACAAACATTTGTGAATGAATAGGTTGCTCTCAGGAGCTCAGTGAATTCAAGCGTGGTATCGTAATAGGATGCCACCTGTGCAATAAGTCCATTCGTGAAATTTCCTTGCTAATAAATATTCCATGGTCGACTGTTAGTGATATTATAGCAAAGTGGAAGCAATTGGGAACAAGAGCAACTCAGCCACGAAGTAGTAGGCCACATAAAATCACAGAGTGGGAACAGCACATGCTGAGGCACACTGTGCAGAAATCGCCAACTTTCTCCAGAGTCAATAGCTATAGACCTCCAAACTTCATGTGGCCTTCAGATTAGCTCAAGAACAGTGCGTAGAGAGCTTCATGAAATGGGTTTTCATGGCTGAGCAGCTGCATCCAAACCTTACATCACCAAGGGCAATGCAAAGTGTTGGATGCAGTGGTATAAAGCACACCACCACTGGACTCTAGAGCAGTGGAGATGTGTTCATTGGAGTGACAAATCATGCTTCCCTGTCTGGTAAACTGATGGACGAGTCTGGGTTTGCCAGTTGCCAGGAGAATGGTACTTGCCTGACTGCATTGTGCCAAGTGTAAAGTTTGGTGGAGGTGGGATTATAGTGTGAGGTTGTTTTTCAGGGATTGAGTTTGGCCCCTTTGTTCCAGTGAAAGGAACTCTTAAAGCCTCAGCATACAAAGGCATTTTGGACAATTTAATGCTCTCAACTTTGTGGGAATAGTTTGGTGATAGCCCCTTCCTGTTCCAACATGACTGCACACCAGTTCACAAAGCAAGGTCTATAAAGACATGGATGAG
Organism: Mormyrus iriodes; assembly: GCA_011763525.2. Taxonomy (NCBI): domain Eukaryota; kingdom Metazoa; phylum Chordata; class Actinopteri; order Osteoglossiformes; family Mormyridae; genus Mormyrus; species Mormyrus iriodes. The sequence continues at coordinate 9,701,394 of JAAGVU020000008.1, forward strand.
CGAGTTTGGTATGGAGGAACTTGACTGGCCTGCAGAGAACCCTGACCTCAACCCGATAGAACACCTTTGGGGTGAATTAGAGTGGAGACTGCGAGCCAGGCCTTCTGGTCCAACATCAGTGCCTGACCTCACAATTGCTCTCCAGGAAGAATGGTCAAAAATTCCCATAAACACACTCCCAAACCTTGTGTAAAGCCTTCCCTGAAGAGTTGAAGCTGTTATAGCTGCAAAGGGTGGGCCAACTCCATATTAAAGCCTATGTATTAAGAATGGGATGCTATTAAAATTCATGTGTGTGTAAAGGCAGGCGTCCCAATGCTTTTAGCAGTACAGTGTAGGTATTAGCCTTAATATTAAAAAATGTGAGGCTATGGTAGTTAAAAATTGTGATTTACCGCACATTTGCATTGGTATTCTTGTTATGGATAGTATTACTTATTTAGGTATAATAATTGATAAAGACCAAAATAAGAGATGCTTGTGCAACTTTAACCATATTATTGAGAAAACCAAGAAAAAACTCAATTTTTGGCTCCGAAGAGATCTTTCACTGAAAAAGAGTTCTATTAACAAAAGCAGAGGGTTTACTGAGGTTAAATTATTTTAATAAACTTTGATGATATTGATACGCTTTATCCTTACATGTTGACAATAAAACTAGAAAAGTGAAGAATAAAATATATTAAGAAATGTATTATAATGAATGCATATGTTAGAGAAGGTCTAAATATTCTGGAATTTACAACCCCTATTCACACATTTAGAGTTAAATGGATAAGAACATAACCTTAAATCCCCAACTTATGTTTGGAATTTTATATTCCATGTGTTTTTTTCTGAATTGGGTAATGTTCACTTCCATTTTTTTTGCAATTACAGCATTGGCAAAATCCCTCTTAAACAGTCGGTAATTCATAAACAGGTAATTCTATTTTGGTCATTTACTTACAAGCTTTTCTCCAAACACCTATCTCATTTGGAATAACAGAGATATCTTATACAAGAGAAAATCACTGTTGTATAAATACTGGTGTTATAATGGTGTCCTGTTGGTAGCTCAGTTATATAACTGTGATGGACTGTTATTTACTAATGAAGAGTTTCTGAGTCATTTTAAGATCCCCATATCTCCAAGAGAATTTTCAGGTGTCTTTGATGCTATTCCTTCTGGTATTGATATGCTATTTAAAACACTTCCTATACTTCCTAAACAGAGACTGTTTCAGTTTAGGGTGTCAGCATTTTCTTTGAATGAATCACCAATCGGTAAGGTTTGCTTTTCTCCATCCCCTAGAAATAACCAGCCATCCATAATTTACTTCAGAAAAATGTAACTACGGTTCCCCATGTCATCTCCTACTGTAACTCCTGCATGAGTGGAAGAGTGATGTGCTGGAAGAGAGTTGAATTATTACATCAGAAATTTCATCTTGTGAACAAAGTGAAGGAGGTCCCCTTCAAACTGATCTACAGAATTTATCCAACAAGATACTTTCTTCAGAAATTTAAAAAGGGCATAGTAATGTATTGTGGTTATTGTAAAGACTATGAAGAAACTTCATTGACCAAGGAACATTTTAACTGTCTTTTTGGTACAAATGAAACCGGCAAAAGACAGAAATGTGTCTTTTTTTTTCGTTTTTTCATTTTAGGTGAAAAAATAAAAAACATTCAGCTTGATTTCTCGTTTCCCATTCTTACTACACAAACCAAATTTTCCTCTTGATCTTTCATTTCCATGGTGGGCGGGCCTTTGACACCCCCTTACTTCTAATTGGCTCATGTGCAGCCTTGTTTGCACTGTAAGCTGAATTTACATAGCAAGCAAAATGTAGGTGTTAGCGAAACGTGTTACATGAAGTATTTAATGTGACAAAATAGGAGGCAGTTTTTATGTGTGTGTGGGTTACTATTAAGTCAATTACGAGCAGAGGTGTCAGTTATACTGGGAACATGTGTCACGATGTAGCCTGAACAGAGGACACCCAACAGGCGATACTCAGAAGCCAGCGAGGCGGCTGCAGCCAAGCACAGGAAGTGTGGCGAGATGGCCGCAGATGCGCAGACAGCTGACGAGGCAATGGTCGTAGGCGAGCAGGCAGGAATCGAAGAGGAGACAGGCGTAGGTGAGCAGGCAAGCAAGCAGGCAAGAGCCGATGAGGGGGCGGCGGCGAGCCAGCAGGCAGGCGAGCAAGTAGTAGCTGATAAGGCGATGGCCATAGGCGAACAGGTAGGTGAGCAGGCAGGAGCTGACTGGGTGGTGACAGCCGCAGGCAGACAGGCAGGAGCTGACTGGGCAGCGACAGCTGCAGGCAGATGGGCAGAAGCCATCTGGGCCACTGGCGTAACGGCTGGCAACTGCCTGGCAGGAGCAGGCATGAATATTGGCGACTACGTGGCAGGAGCAGAGACAGGGGCGGAACTGCCCTCCTGGGCGACTGCGAGGCGGGACCCTCTGACGATGCTTGAAGTCAGGGTGAAGGCTGAGTGGCCTCCACTGGGCCAGGAGCTGCTAGCATAAGGCTATGCACAATGGGGACCTCTGGCAGTGAGCAAGGCATGGCAGGGGCCTCAAGCAGCAAGCAAGGCAAAGCAGGGACCTCGGGCACTAAGCAACAGGGAGTTCAACTCCTCTTGGCCGTGGTACAGCGGTGGCCTTTCCTGGGCCAGGCCCTAGCGGAGCAGCGGCCTCTCCTGGGCTGGGCACTAGCAGAGCAGTGGCATCTTCTGGGCCAAGCGCTAGTGGAGCAGCGGCCTCTCCTGGGCCAGACCCTAGCGGAGCAGCGGCCTCTCCTGGGCTAGGCGCTAGCGGAGCAGCGGCCTCTCCTGGGCCAGGCCCTAGCAGAGCAGCGGCCTCTCCTGGGCTGGGCACTAGCAGAGCAGTGGCCTCTCCTGGGCCGGAATCTGCCACATCAAGGGAGGCTTCTGGAGAAACAGCTAACAGCGGGTACAACATTAGAAGAATGGCGGTAGTCTCTGCAGGCCAGGCAGCTATGACGATAAGTAATAACTAGCTAATTAGGAACATGAGCAAGAACCCTCCTTATGATAGACAGTTGAGCAGTGACTTCCCTGTCCTGGCTGTCCCCCTGAAAACAGCGGAGAGGGTCCAGTAACTGTAGCTCCAGCTGCAGTTCGCAACACAGGCGATTCTACGAAGATCCGCAGACTGACTGTGACTCCTTGTATTAATCAATTCATATTTATCATTTTATTAGTGTGTTTTGCATGCAGGCTACCCAGCGTGTCTGATCTGAACTATTGGAGAGTGTTATTCAGGGGAAAGTGACATGGTAACATAGCCTACAACTGGAGGGAATTGGTTCCAAGATTTTTCGTTGGCTTGGCTTAAAAATATTAAAAATGTAATAAAAATAGTGACACTGATGAATACATACAACAACAAAAGTATGAGTCCAGGAGTTATTTGTATTTTAATTATATTTAAATTAAAGTAAAAAGTAATTATCAAAGGTAGCAATCCATCTTCTGGTCATTGGAAGGTACTACTCTACGGGGGGCATGCCTTTCATGCCTTTCGTGACTCAGCAAAAGATGGTTCCACAAAAGCCTTGTGTGATTCCACAAAATCAATTTCGTTCAAGAAATGACTGTGTATCATTCATGACATACATTTCAGCCACAAAATGACTTCCTATCACTGAGGAAGTGCATTTTGTACATAAAATGAATTTATTTAGTAGACAAGATGCATTTCGTCCACAAAATGACTTTATTTCATTCACAAAGTCAAAGTGAACTTTATTGTCATCTTTCCATATACAACTAAACAGAGAAACGAGATGGCGAAGCTCAGAAGCCACAGAATATACATATACAGAGAACAGACAAAGAAGAGTGCAAATGAGCTGAGAAGTATTTTAAGTACAGTGGCAGTAAGCACTAACAGCTTTCTGGTGGGGAAGCATAGTGCAAAATAAGATTGTTTTGTGCAATATGATTTGATTTTTGCGCATATACAGTATAAATACAATATGATGTTTGTGTGAAAATGCAGTATGGATGCAGTTTGATATCAGGGTGTAATGTTTCAGCAGCGACTTGTATGCAGAGTCAGTTTAAAATGTAAAAAAATATCGGAAAACAGTGTGGGTCAGGTGGGTTAAGAGAGGGTTGAGGTAGATTGGAGGACCCTGGGGGCAGCATGGTGTTGAGAAGCCTGACAGCCTGGGGATAAAAACTGTCATGCAGCCTGGCCGATCTGGCTGTGATGCTGCAGTATCTCTTCCTGGATGGCAGCATTGAAAACAGTTCATGTGAAGGGTGTGAGGGGTCCTGCACAATGCTGCAGGCTTTTTGAACAGTCCTTGTGGTGAATGTGTCTTGCAGTGATGGGAGAGGCACCCCGATGATATTCTCGGCTGTTCTAACTATCCTCTGCAGGTGCTTTCAATCGGAAACGTTGCTGTTTCCGTACCAGACGGTGATACAGCTGGTTAGAACGCTCTCAATGGTGCCTCTGTAGAACGTGGTGAGGATGGGAGGGGGAAGGCTTGCTCGTTTCAGTCGCCACAGGAAGTGTAGTCTCTGCTGGGCTTTCCTGGTTAGGGAGGTGGTGTTTGTCGTCCATGTAAGTTCCTCGGTGATGTGCACCCCAAGGAACTTTGTACTCTCCACAATCTCCACAGCTGAGCCACTGATGTTGAATGGTGAATGTGCAGGACGTGTCTTCCTAAAGAAATGCATTCAGTCCACAACACTGAATAATTTTATTGACAAGATGCATTCAGTCCACAAAATTAAGTAATTTTATTGACAAAATGCAAAATTTTGCCCACAAAACAACTTTCTTTCATTCGCAAAATGCATTTTGTACACAAAATGAATTCATTTAGTTGATAAAATCATTTTGTGAACAAAATGACTTTCTTCTGTCTACAAAATGCAAGGTGCTGGCACAAAACAAAATATTCCTTTATAATAATAGATACTTTATTGATGCCCGTGGCACCCCGTTCTCTTTACGCCTCTACCAACTTACTCTCTGTAGGTAAGAGCAAGCTGGCTGCAAAGGGTAGTCACCTGTAGCAGCACCCAGGGAGTTGGGGGATATGGGTTTTGCTCAAGAACCTGCAGATGTGCCAAGGCTGGGCTTGAACCGGCAATCTTCTGATCAATGATGTGTTCAAGACCATCTGTTTCAAGATCAAGACAAGATCAAGACTCATCCAACCCAAGCCCAAAATAAGATCAAGACTTGAAAATTCACAATCAGAATTTACAACCCCAAATCAGAAAAAGTTGGGACGGTATGTTAAATTAAAATCAAACTGAAAACAGTACTTCGTTAAATTATCTTTCACCTGTATTACATTGAAAACAATACAACAGCACATTATTTAATGTGTTCCTCATGAATTTTATTGTTTTTTTCAAAATAAACACGCATTCCAATTTTGGTTCTTGCAACACATTTCAAAAAAAGTTGGAACAGTAAAGCATTTACCACTTTGTAATGTTGCCATTCCTTTTCACAACACTTAAGATGTTTAGAGACTGAAGACACCAAGTGATGAAGTGTTTCAGGTGTAATTTTGTCCCATTCTTCCTGCAATGAAGTCTTAAGGTGAGCAACAGTACGGGGTCTTTGTTGTCGCATTTTGCGCTTCAAAATGCGCCACACATTCTCTGTTGGAGACAGGTCGGGCCTGCAGGCAGGCCAGTCAAGTACCCGTACCCTCTTCCTCCGCAGCCAAGACTTTGTAATGTGTGCAGAATGTGGTTTTGCATTGTCTTGTTGAAATATGCATGGGTGTCCCTGGAAAAGATGTCT
>JAAGVU020000008.1:9707287-9717377 GCA_011763525.2 Mormyrus iriodes
CCTGGATCATGTCCCCCCTTAGTCTCCTCTGCTCAAGGCTGAACAGATTCAGCTCAGCTAACCTCTCCTCATAAGACCTTCCTCTAAGAGCAGGAATCATTCCTGTAGCCCTAAATTAAACCCTTTCTAGGGCAGCAACGTGATAAATCATGATTGGCGATTGTTGCGTCATTGTAGAAGAAATAATGTGTGGTGACTGCCTGAGGTGACGTTTCGGCAGAAGGTAGCCCTTAGCGAGGAGTGTGTGTGTTCCTGGCCAGCTTGATGGCCGCGCTTGTAGGCGGTTTCTGGGCTACAGAAGTCTGTAATGAGAAGCACTTGAGGCTTATAGCGTTATCGCTCTTTCTTCTTGTGTCCTTGATAATGCGGCGCTCATTGTTATGCTTACAGTGGGGAATATAAAGGTGAAATGTTTTCCTGTTAGCCCCCCCGCCCCCACCTTGCCAGACACCATATATAGCCAAAGGTCTTGTTTTGGTGTTTCATCACCAAGGGTTGATATTAACAACAGGTGATCGTTTCCCCTTTCCATGTGTGTCTGTGTACAGGGGGCTCGCTGGACGTCTTCCGGAAGATCCCAGAGCACGTGCTGGGCAGGATCGCTGTGGCGGTGAGTCAGTTCGTGTTAGGGCCATTCACCCTCACCAAGTCGCACTCCCCATCCATTCGCACTCCTACAATCTCCTCAGACGCTCGGCTCCTCCGTCCACCTAGCCGATCAGTGTTATATTTTTCCGGAAAGCCTGAGTCTAGACGTTGGAGCGCTGAGCCTTCTGCAATGGCAAGCTGGCAGAATCGTGTCAGCATCCTGGTGTCTCCATACTTAAATCCGTTGATGTTGGTGTGAAGGCGTGGGTGTCTCGCTCTGCATGAAGGCTTCTTAAGCACACTGAACTGTGGATCGCTGTAGTGCGACCGCTGATGTTTGCTCTGATGGATGCTGGTGTTACTTTCACCATGCGGTTGATTGTTTGAACAACAAGGCTCCCAGCCCAGCCCAGCCCAGCTCAGCTCAGCTCAGCTCAGTTCACTCAGCCCAGCCCAGCCCAGCTCAGTTCACTCAGCCCAGCCCAGCCCAGTTCACTCAGCCCAGCCCAGCCCAGCTCAGTTCACTCAGCCCAGCCCAGCTCAGCTCAGTTCACTCAGTTGATGTGACTCACCCTGGTTTTTTGACCTTCTGCTTTTCAGTTTGTGGATTCTGTGTTTTACAGGACCCCCCCCCCCAGTTTAAGCAAGCTGAGATGGCCATTTAGATGTTAACTTTCAATCCCCCCCATTCCGCCCTTCTCACTGACAACAACCCCCACCCATCATCTGCTTAAAAGCCCCCAGGCCACCTGAAGGCCCATGCAGCTCCCAGGTTGGCCACGCTAAGCACATGACTCCTGCTGCCAGGCCGCTCGCAGAATTGTTTTTACACTCTCCTCTCCCTCGAAAAATGAAACGCAACCAGCCCATGGCAACTTTGATATCTTGCGAGTCTGACAGATCCTCTGGTCCAATATTAAACATTAATAAGTTGGTTTCATTTTTAATTGTTCTAAAATTGATTTAACGAAGATGAGCGTTTCATTAAAATCCTTTCACTCAATTTCTTCCTCCCATTGATTGCACCAGCAAACAAATGTCATGGGAAATGAGGCGTCGTTGCGAGGGCTGCATGTCTGGAATAGAACCTGTAACAGGTCTGACTGATTGGACCGAGGGGTCCGTCTCGGTCACGCCCACATCATGCGATTGGTACTGAGCATCAGCATCCGGATCTCCTGTCCTCAGCCAGATTTCAGTTGGATAGTCGAGTCTGACAGTTTGACTGAGACGTCGGGTTATTTGTCCTTCTCTACAGTATTTATGTTTTTATTGCCTTAAGTCTTTTGACATATAAAGCACTTTTATCTGACGCCTGTCGACACCCTTCATATGACCCAGTATGTCCTCGTTGCTTCCAGGTGGTGAAAGGTCTCACGTACCTTTGGAGCTTGAAAATTTTGCACCGAGGTGAGTGCAGAACGCCCGGGGTGTCGGGCCTCGCGGGCCTCGCCGAGCTGGCAGCCCGGCACATTACGGTGTCTGCAGCAGTGTCCTCCTCAGTAACCTCAACACCTGCCATGTATTTTTCTGTTCTTCAACTGGCACACCTGGTTTATGAACTATTTGCCAAGCAAGACCAACTAATCATCCGATAGTGGATTTGAATAAATTTGTGGAATGGCTGGGGGTCTCCTTGGAGACACGGATGATGCCTCAGAATGTGCGAGCCGTCTGTGCGTGAGGCTGAGTGCGGTCTGCAGTGTGTCGCTGTTAGTGGCCGTGCGAGGAGCTTGGAGTGTCTCAGTGCTGTGGGGAGAGTGCATTGGCCCGTGGCTCAGGCGTGCGTACAGACACACACACATAGACACACATGCACACTCACACACAGTTACATACACACACACACACACTCACACACAGACACACAAACTTGCACACACACACTCACACACAGACTCACACAGAGACACACATGCACACTCACACACACTCAGTCACATACACACAGACACACACAGTCACACACACACACACAGTCACACAGTCACATACACACTCACACACACCGTAGCCCTGCCTCCCGCTCAGTACACAGCACCTGAAGGCAGACAGGCAGGTTACATGCCCCCGTAACCCCCCTTTCTGAAACGGCTGTTCCTGCGGTGCCCCTCCAGATGTGAAGCCGTCCAACATGCTGGTGAACACGCGAGGGCAGGTGAAGCTCTGTGACTTCGGAGTCAGCACCCAGGTACGCCGTTCAGAGAGAGCGCGCCAGCGCGTCACCCCGCCTGCTTCTGTGTGTTCCGTCTACCTGTGGGGATATCAGCCTGTGTGAAGGAGCCCCCCCCCCAAGCCGAAAGCAGGCTCCTTTGGCGTCTGGATGGTGCCTGTCTGAGGCCGCATTGTTTCAGCACCGGTGGGGGGGGGTGGGGATGGGGGGTGCTGGTGTTGTAATTACTACTCGGGAAAACAAGGTGGCCTACTTCATTGATATGTGTCTGATGACAAGGCGAGAGCTTGGCTGACAGACAATAGCCAAGGCCATTGGGGGGGGCATAACACCAGGGAAGGCCCTGCCGCCTCAATGAACGCAGGGGAGGGTGGGGGCGCAACAAAAGCTATGCCATTCACCACTCAGACCAATTTTAATTAATTTTCATCCCTCCCTCCTTTGAGAGCCCCAAAGATGGTGACCCCCCCAGATACGAGTTTGAATGGCTGTTAGCTCTGCTCTCTGCCTAGAGGAAGGTCAGTGTCAGCACCCCCCCTCCCCGCCCACCGAGCTCTGGGTGGCTGGAGAGCACGCTCATTATCCAGCCCCCGTCATTAATACCGCGTGCTATTGTGTACGTCACCTTCATGGTGCCCTCTCTCTGAGGCGGCCCCCACAGCACGCGTTCCTAATCACACCGGCAATAATGCCGATTCCTGAATGGAATGTGCTGGCGAAGAGCCATGGCCGGCGTTTTCCACAGTCCCCACCCTGATTTTGACGGGTCTCGAATGCACCTCTTCGATTTAGACCCCTGGGGTGCGCGTTGTTTTCAAGGGCCAGGTTCACGGACTTGGCTGGAGCCGGATGACACAGCCACAGATCATTAGTGTGCTTCCTGCCTGGTTTGTGGTCTCTGCTCTGTCCTTCATTCTGTATGTGCTGCACGGCATCTGGTGGTCTGATTTCATGACTCTGGAGTCAGCTGCACTCCACAGGTATGCTTCCAAAAGTGTCCCATTTAAGCAAATGGGGAGGTGGCGGGGGGAAACCAACCATTGTCTTAATCCTGTAACATCACTTCCTGTCAGACCCAGCTATGCGTTCGCTTCATTCGTATACTTGAACCCAGAGCCTAGATTTCCATGGAAATAAAAGTTTCAGTGTAATGTAACGTGCATTAACTCAATGTGTGGACAGCTTCACCGTTAAGAAGCGGAAACAGTAAAATGCTTGTGTCTTTTTCTGCAGTTGGTCAACTCCATCGCTAAAACCTACGTGGGGACTAACGCGTACATGGCGGTAAGTGTAGGGCGTGCTCATGTCGCTCCCGGTCCCTGCGGCAGCTTTGTGCACTTTCAGCTCAGCGCAGTGGTGGAGGTCGCCTAAGTGCTGCAAGTCTTTCGGCTCTCATTGCCTGCCAGGCTGCTCTTAGTGTCTTTAAATAAGAACGTGAACTAATCGGTTCTCTCCTTTGCTCGTAACTTACATTACCTGCTTCTCGATGCCTGTAAATAATCATCACTCCCATAGAATTCAGTGCGGTTGTAAACACGAGTGCCATCCGCCTGTTGAGTGTGCCGTACGAATGACACAGGAGGCCAACTGGCCTGCAAACACACTTACACCCGCCGCTGACCCTGGCTAGGTTCTCCCCACCTTGTACAGAGAACTCAAGTTTCTATTCTGTTCTTGTCTCACACCCCTGGAGATCCAGACCCACTTCACATCTCTGTATTCTGTGGAGCTTGTGTTTGAATAACCGCTGAGCCGAGCCTTCACCAGCGCTGCTGAAGTGGCTGTCATGGCCGATTCCCCTCCTTGTTTGTCTGTTTTGCAGCCTGAAAGGATCTCAGGCGAGCAGTACGGCATTCACTCGGACGTGTGGAGCGTAGGCATCTCCTTCATGGAGGTAAGCTGTCTTCCCGTTTAATTACCTCGAATGCGGCGGTACCTTGGCTCATGGCGCGGCGCGGAGATCAGCAAAGCCGCCGGCGAAGGTCGGATCACCTGGGAAGGCAGCGGGGGCATGCGGCGGCTGTGGAGACTTAGAATAGAAGGAAGGATTGTGGGAAAGGGGCTGCGGGAAGGACGACCGCGCCGTCATGGCGTCCGATGGCCGCATGGAGGAAGGCTGAGGCTGAAAAGCCCATCAATCAGGCAGCCACCAGAACTCCCAGTAATTAGAGCACAGCCCCCTTGCTCTCTCCACTGCCAGGAGACGCACGCGCTCTCCTCAGCATGGACACGCTTGGGGGGACCTCAGACAGGGTTACGTCTTAAAGTAACGTCTTAATTTTGCATTCCGATGCTCCGAGCTTGTTCTGATTAACATTATCGATTCTCAATCCGTTACCGTTAAGGACTTTCTGCCGCCCTGACAAATTGTTCCGCGCCTCGCTCCACAGGAGCTATCGACGGCAATGCATATCAGCGTGGTCGCAGAACTAGTAAAGCTGTGTAGGATGGGGGGGGTCGTGCCCATTGTTTTCGGGCTTCATTGTTTCGAGACGCCTTCACTTAATAAAGATTGACTTCACAAGCCTGGATCGAGACATTTTAATAAGAGTGAATCACAGCACCGTCAGTCTCATCGGGGTTAATATCATGAGGTGCGGGGATTAACCTGCAGGTAGCGGCAGGTCTGCTCACCCCAAACCGGCTTTTTGATGAGGAATTACTGCCAAGTGACATTTTTCAAAAGATGAAAGCTCCTCCGTACGCTCCGGATGAATCGTCATCCTGCCGTTGGCCTCGTACCTGGGGTAGCCGCGTCCGTCCGGTTGCGCTGGAGCCCGTAATCCCTGAGCTTCTTGGCTCTTATAGGTGATTAACTAATGGCTGGGAGCCTTTGAGGGGGCTTCTGTCCGGCGGGGGGCCACGCCGGTTCTGTCAAAGCTAATCCAGCCTCAGCTGCCTCCCCTCTCATCAGCAGATTGGACCGTCGCTCTCCCCTCGTGCTCCGTCCCATCTGCCCAGCAGTGCCCCCCCCCCCACCTCCTCAATGGTCCAGCAGATTGCGCTCAGCGGGAGGGGGTACTGCCCCCCCCCCACCATGTCCTGCTATTGGGCCCGGAAACACTGCCCTAGCCAACCACGGCCTCTGTGTGACCTCTGAACCTGTCTGCTCCCAGTGGCCCTGGTCCCGTCTCTCTCCATGTTTGGGTTTAAAGCGCTTTGATGAAACACATGAGGTGGATTCCAGCTTCCCGCTCAGCACAAACGAAAAGCAACAGGTTCTCGGTGGTGGTGGTGGTAGGGGGTAGCCAGCCTCTTCTCCCCCAGACTTGTAACTGTTGTCGGATCCAGTGCCACGCGACCCGCTTCCACGGGCTCAGGAAGTCACACACCTCATCTGATGGCGTTCACTCCTCTCCGCCACCCCACCTCTACCCCTACATGGTGATCCTTCTAAAAAACCTCAGGAAAAGGCCCACAAGGGCCTCCATTAAATGGGAAACGTGGTTAACAGTGGGGTACAGCCCAAGGCTACTTGGGGGAGGGGGTGGGCGCTCGGCCCCTTTTTCCCCTGGGGGCTGTTTCTTCAGTTGGGCTCAAAGGAATAGCCATAGAAACAGCAACTGAGCTTAATTCACATATGAATACGAGAGCAGCATGCTGGCCAGGAGAGCGGGCACACTGACAGCCCCGTGCCGTGGGGGGGGGGGGGACACAGGGCTTCATCTGCCGTCAGGTTCTCAGGCCGTAAAGGTAAGGAGAGGCGAGGCCCTGAGAAGCATCTGGTCGTCCATGTTGGCTACCCAAGGAACGTCATAGGGATAGAAGGAAAACGATTTTCTCTTATACAAGATAAAATGACTACTTTTACTTGTAATTTATGCCTTGTTGGCTGTGATTGTTATTGTCTGGCTTTGTGTCTTGGAGGTATCATTGAAAGTGTGGCTGAGAGCAGGAGGCTTTGGTCACGTGCTCCTTATGGGGCTCGATCTAATGGCCGTCGAGTCGCTGATGTCGCAGTCGCGGTCACACTCGTAGCATTACTGCTGTCACCAGAAAGCCTGATGGCCGTCGAGTCGCTGATGTCGCAGTCGCGGTAACACTCGTAGCATTACTGCTGTCACCAGAAAGCCTGATGGCCGTCGAGTCGCTGATGTCGCAGTCGCGGTCACACTCGTAGCATTACTGCTGTCACCAGAAAGCCTGATGGCCGTCGAGTCGCTGATGTCGCAGTCGCGGTAACACTCGTAGCATTACTGCTGTCACCAGAAAGCCTGATCGCAGTGTAGTTTATTTAAAATGTCAAAAAGACTGCAGATTCCGTTCCCTTCAGATACAGCGATGCATTTATTGTTGATATAAGATCAAGTAAACAACAGCAGAGTCTAGATCTGTCTGGAAAAAGAGCCTCCCGTCCAAGGATATCAGGGAAATACAATCACTATTCACCAAAGGATTTTATTGACTTGCTGTTGAATGTAATGCATTTGATTGGCCTTTCTGTGTATTGGGCAGGAAGTTCTTCCTGTAGATGGCCACCCGCTTTGCCCGGGCTCCGGGGATGGAGTTTGGCAGCAGGCATCGCGACGGGCCCTGCAGTGGCTGCTGGGATATGCACCATCATTGATATTTATGCATTATTAATAAGGGAGAAGAATGAGTATACTGATAGCCAGCATCTCCAGCAGCTTCCGCCCCAAAGGCCTTCGCAACTGCGGAATGTGGTGCTTTAGAGGGACTTATCTTGGGCAATACTGGGCAAAGGACATAAGGAGTGGAATGCCCTGCATTGAACATTGAAATACTTGCCTGTGTTCTGACTACTCTCTCTTTGTCTTTACCCCCCCCCCCACAGCTGGCTCTGGGCACTTTCCCGTACCCACAGGTAAGTACTGATCTCACCCTGAAGGCGTGCTGCGCGGATGGCGCCCGTGACATCGCTACTGCGGCTGTAACTTTCTTTATTCTTTAAATGCCATGTGGGCGTCATCGCTCCTGTGATTTGTCTTGCACACTAGTTGCCGTCAGATTTAGGATTTTATTTTAGAATTCCTCCTTCGGGATATATAAGGGATGATGAGGATGATTATTATTATCATTATTGCTATTGTTATTATTCATAGTTATTATGTTTTTTTTATAATTTTATTTGTTGTTCTCCTCCTAGTGTAGAAACCGTTGAATGGCATTCCCACATCGCCATTCCCAGACCTGTTTAGCACTGACCCGTTAAATGGTATTGGGTTCATGTTGAAATGTCGCCCTGATACCAGGTTGGACAGAAGCAGCTACTTACTAACCGATTACATCTGCATAGTATAAATGGCTGAAGTTTTTAATTACAAACGTATGTTAAATATGTATTTCTTCAGCTTTGAGAATATGATTCTTTAGTGCTGCATCTGTGTGGGGGGGGTGCAGAACGTGTTGTTGTTTTTTTTTTTTTGTTTTTTTGGACTCGAGATTGAAAAGATGCCCCCCCCTCCACTTCATGCACCCATCCCAGAAGTGACCGTTTTGCACGCAATTAATAACGTCGTCCTGCAGGGCTGCAGTCCAATTGCATGATGCCAGTCTATAGGCGGCTGGGGAGACGTGCCCCCCCCCCCACTGCCTTTCACCCCTGTTATTTAAGTGTGCGGTCATGGTGTGGAGGCCTCTGTGGGTATTCCCTAATGCTTTGTGTGTCTGCAAGCCCGCGGCCCGCGGCAGTCTCATTTCAAAGTGCTGTCGCTGTTCTCCCTCAGCATCTATTAACACCGGCCATTATCATGCTAATACTCATTGTGTTATTACATAAACTAATGTATGCACACTTGGATTACGTGGCTCTGCTGACACAAACACGGTTATTGAATAATAATTGGCCAGTGAGGCCATCCGCTCCCTCTTCCTCCCTCCTCTGACCGCGTGGATGTCCAGGCGTCCATGCTCCGGGGTGGGTGTACCCCCGACCCCCGGCCCCCGAGCCCCATCGTCTCCTGTCCTCCTCTAAATCGCGAGCTGAGCCATGGTGACCAAAGGAGGGAGGGGGAATGCCTGTCCGAGTTCTTGCTGTGTGTTGTGTGTCTGTGAAAGGCTGTGGCGGGTTTACGCCACACAGAAGGGCGGTATTGTCCAGCTTTTCTCTCTTCCTGTTGACTGCTTAAATGGTTATAAGGCAGCACTTTAGAATGTTAGAGAATAATAAGCTCACATCCCCCTAAACAAGACCGACCTTCCTTTCATGGCGGTTTAGGACACCCGCTAAAATAAAACAGCCATTGTGGCTGATGGTTTACTTAAATCCGGTAAGGCTGGCATAACCAGTAACTAATGGGACTTGTACCCTCTTAACCTCCTTTTGTAAACATTGTTTGGGCATTTAGTGGCCCTCCAGCATGTGAGTGGTTGAGTCTTTCTGTTTGGGGGGGTGTGTGCAGCAGCACCTAGGAAAATACACAGCTACCGGTTTTTATTTACTTATTCCCCCCTGGTTGTGGTGGTAGGTAACGATGTTCAAATAAATCGCACCTGTTATGTACAATCCAGGAGGCCCTGTTTGATAAAAGCCCAAACGGTGGGGGAGGGGACGCAGTAGGCCCCGCCTCTCCACCAATATAAACGCACCGAGATGCACCGCGGTCACAGTCGGGGAGCATCAGCTGTGTCCCGCGGCACCGTTGGCAGGGGGTGTTCAGAGCAGTGAAAGTATATTTATAAAACCCGCATCGAGAAAATCCTTTGTCTTCCCATATACTTAAGACAGACTATGATTAATAAATTACCTCAAAATGACCTGAAGTGTAAAGGGAAGGAAAAAAGAAGTTTTTTTTCTGTGTAAACAGTGCCGCTGGTGTTCTGTTAAAATGTTGAATGTTTTCACACCCCATTAATTTATGACTTCTCCCCCCCCCCTCCTCATTCTTTGCACACTTCTTTTTTTTCCGAATTTCATTTGGAGCAGCGACAGGGGAAGGGGAGCAAGCGGAGGGAGGCTCCCCGTTGCCACAGCCATTCTCATCTCGCTGTTAATTTTCCCTCCTCCATATGGTGCTGCAGACAGTTCACCTGCGGGCTTTACCGGGCCCGGTGCAGTGAGCAGGCTTCCGCGGGCTGGAGCTGTCATCTCCGCAGCCCTGTGCATCTGTCTGTGCCGCGCTCAGCCCGTCCGCCGGGCCGCCGAGCGCCCCTAACAAATTGGATGCGCCTGAGATTTGCATGAGCGCCACATTTGTTTCTTTTTTTTCTTAATGGGAGGAATTTTTTGTGGCAGGAAGCGAGTCGGGAGGCACGGGGCGTCCGGGAGGCCCGTTCTGTCCCTGCTGGGAGCCTGGGCACTCACCCCTTCCATTTGGGGGACTGATTTAGAATAGCCAGTATCGAGGCTTGGATGGATGGATGGATGGA
>JAAGVU020000008.1:9731770-9752824 GCA_011763525.2 Mormyrus iriodes
GTGTGTGTGTGTGTGTGTGTGTGTGTGTGTGTGTGTGTGTGTGTGTGTGTGTGTGTGTGTGTGTGTGTGTGTAATTATTACTTTGTGGGAACCAGATTTCGCCGCAATGTAATAGAAACCCTTTTTACGTTGTGTCAACATTTTTTCTGTCCCCACAAGGATAACCTCGATTTCATAAAAAATCTGTGACTGCAATCAAAAAATTAAAAATGCCAAAAGTCTTTCTTTCTCCAGTGTTTTGTTTGGTTACATATGGTTATGGATAAGGCTGGTTAGGGGTTAAGGTCCTCACAAAGATAGGAGTACAGGTCTGTGTGTGTCTGCACATGAAAGCTCACCTGGCAGCCCTGATGTGGGGTGGGGAGGGGGGCGGGTAGGGTGGGGGCAGCTGTTACTGTCATCTCGCTTTTCGGATATGTGTGCGGAGTGGAGAAGCGTCTGACATGGCCGCGGCCCGGCCTTCCACTCCATATCGCCGGCGGCTTTCGTTAAGACGCGTGACAGCGTGAATTAGGAATTTTAGTTAAGCCTGTCAGATGACTGCAGTGCATTTATAATATTTGGTGCTCGTTAAATAAAATTAGTGATACAGTAGAACCCCCGCCCCCAAGCTGTCACAATGCCCCCTACAGGTGTGGCTGTTTGTTTAGCCCGCCATGGAAGCCCCAGCACACTGTTTACTGGCTGGATCTGCCCCTGACTTGTGCCGTTTACAGGTCACGGACAGGAACATAGATGTTTTTCTTCTCAGTCCCCCCCCCCACAAACGTGGCTCACCAGACCTCAGTACCCTCCGCAGTGTTTTGAGCCACGTCTGTAATTGAAGCTTGAAGCTGTCACAGTTTGACATGCCAATTAGAGAATTAGCAGCTAGCTTAGAACTTTTTTAGCATTAATTGAATCATAAAGAAATGTCTGGAAGGGCAGTCTACTGGTGGGGGTGGGCAGAGGATGTTTTTTTTTTTCTTTAAGGCAAGCCTTCGAGCACCAAATGCCCTGCAGTCCCACAGTAAACAGCATGGGGGAGCTGTAGCCCGAGCTGCTGTCGTTCGCTTTAGTTTATTAGGTTGTCTTCCCCAGATCCGCTAATGCTGTCTTTCCACAGACAGCGTGTGCAGCGGCACAGTTAAATGTCAAACGTTTAAATGTCAGAAATGTCCAAACTGCGGCCATCATGCCTGTTAGGCCACCTTGATCCGCCGCATGATGGAGGCAAGGAAAGGCGAGAGAGGCCAGGGTGGAGCAGGGGGGTACGGGGGTGGGGTGGGGGGGGTCGCCTTTTATCTCTCCTCAGTTTGATCTCTGATTTTGACTTCTTTTGGCATCTCTGAACCACTTTCCTGCTTGACCAAGCATTTGGGTGCTCCTTAGAGAGCCCCCCCCCTTCACCAACCCCACCAGCCCTCGCTGCTCACAAAGCCATTAGGAGCCTTTTCTTTCTTTAAGGGACCTCGGAAGCGAAGGGAGGGGGAGGGAATGGGGTTGGGGGGGGGAGGCAATGCTCCAAGGGTGATGAGAGTGGATCTGGCTTGCTGCCAAGTGAAGCGGATTTAAATACAAGCAGTGGCCCGGGGGGGCTGGAGAGGTAGAGGAGAAACATCTCTGCCATTTAATATTACAAGTTAACGCGGTGGAGTCAGGACGGGTCACTGGTTGGCGGCGGCCACTCGCCTGGGAGAGACCTTGCCTTCAGCAGGGAGGTAATGGATCACTAAATGGAATTTTCTTTATCTTTGACAACAGAGGTGGACCGCTAGCCAGCAAGCGACATACAAGTAAATCTCTCACAATGGGTGCAGCAGATTAGTGTGTGTCTGTGTGTGCGTGCTCATTCCTCCCATCCGGATGTAGGGTGTAACAGCCCAGAAGTAGTAGCATATTTATCCTTTCAGTCACATGACCTCAGGCCTTCCCCCCCGTTGACTGTATGTGAGGTGGGCATGGCTCCTTCTGTGCCTTATATCTTCTGCTGCCCATTGGTCATGTAATCATCATCATCAGTATTACTTTTGGTTTCCCCCTGTGCTCTCCCTCCGGATGTTGTTAGGCTGCCATTCTGGAAGGGCCTGGGTCACCACTCTTCCCGGAGTCGGAATGTTCTCTCCCAGCAAACGCCGCTGTCTCGGTTCACGTGCCCGGGGAGTAGGGCTGAGCATTTGGGGATGCTTGGCTTATGAATCGTGACGTGCACAAATGGCACATGTTCGGTGATGTCCAGGCAGGTGCCTCGGGGTCGGCCTCCTGTCCTTCCTCTTTGCTCACTACTGCCCCCGTGAGGCTTTTTGGGGTCTGATGGACCAGAGGCAAAGGCGAGGAGGCTTTTGGGGGGGATTAGGCTTTGCTCCCAGATGACAGGCGCTCGCAGTTTAGAAGCAGGCCTGCTCTGAAAGTGTATCCATGCAGCCAGAGGAAGGAGAGATGCCCCCCCCCCATTCACTGCAGTGCTGCATCTCTATGCGTGTAGACAGGCGTGTCGGTCACAGGCGTAGGGGACAATGGCGGCTGAAGGCTCGTGCTCATGTCCCTGCAGGCTGATTCTGGCCTTCGGGGGACATCCCGGGACCGCCTCGGCACAGATCCCACCCTGGCCCAGGAGAAAGGGGGCCCCTCCGTGCCTGCCCACCTGATCGGAAACCCCTACGCCTTTGGCCTGGCCTCTGGATCCGTCGTACAGGACTCCCGATTCCAGCCCCTGAAGTGAGTGCCCTGAGCCACCCACCACCCCCCAAACCCTGGGAATACTCAACTGTATATTCATTATAACAGTCCTGCTTGTATACTCCATCCCCCCAGCAGCCTGCCTCGGCAGATTTCCCACGTGGCGCCCCCTGCTGGTGTCCCAGAGGAGTACCTGCGCAGCTTCAGGCCCTATGCCACTGCGGAAGAGCTGCGCATGCCCTCGCTGCCCCTGGGCCTGGACCCTGCCACGGCTGCGGCTGCTGCCGCTGCATACTATCATCCCGGCTATTTGCCCCACCCGTCCTTCTCTGCCTACAGGTGGGCCTAAGGATTTTGGGGTGGGCGGAGTTACACACTAATAAAAGTTAAAAAGAATATTAGGATTTCTCCCCCCCTTGTGATGGCAGCGGTCAGAGCCTCGTGACTCACCTCTGCGGCTCAAGGACACACCCCTGCCGTGCACAGTGCTGACCCGTGTCTCTCGCCCTCAGGATGGATGACTCGTTCTGCCTGTCTTCGCTGCGTTCGCCCTTCTATCCCCTGGCAGCAGGGGGTGCCCTGCCACCCCTGCACCCCTCCGCTGTGCATATGCACCTTCCCGGAATGCGTTACCCGGGAGACCTGGCAGCCCTGCAGTCTGAGAGGTACCCCTCCACCCGCCCATGTGGTACCCTGCAAACATCCACTGAGACATACACATACAGCTGTGCTGATCCAGGTCTTTCATCTTGCCCCTCTTTCTTTCTCTCTCACTTTATCTGTGACACACATGCGCGCACACACGCATCCCTCACGCCCTGCTAGACACTGTAATCTCACACTGCGGGGGTGTGACAGCATTTCACCTTAGTATTTTTAGCAGCCATCCGGCAGTTATTACCTGTCAGTTGAGCAGCTCTGTGACTGACAGGACCACTCCTGTGTCCCGCTCTTCTGGCAGTGCCTCCTCCTGGTTAAACTCCGGCCCTACCGCCACCTGCGATGCCTTCTGCCAGCGCGGCACAACACTGACACGCCCGCTCACCACTTCTCGCTTGGCCCGCAACATCCCTATGGCTTCTGGAAGGTCTCATGCCCCGTGGTGTCTTTCCCTCCCCAACCCCCCCCCCCATCCCCACAGGCTCCAGATGGAAGATGAGCTACGTCTACGTGAGCGGGAGCGGGAACGCGAGCGGGAGAAGGAGAGGGAGCGCGAAGCCGAGCGGGAGCGAGAGCGAGAACGGGAGCGAGAACGGGAGCGCGAGAAGGAACTGGAGCGGGAGCGGGAGAGAGAGCGAGAACGGGAGCGTGAGAGGGAGCGTGAGAGGGAGCGAGAGCGTGAGGCCGAGAGGCTGAAGGAGCGCGCCCGTGAGAAGGAGCTGCAGGCCTCTAAAGCCATGGAGAGCCACTACCTGACGGATCTGCATGGCATCCGGGGAGCATCAGAGGATAGAGCCAAGGCCGGCGAGCGGCTGACCCCCAACCGGCCAGGTGTGACGCCTCAGCGTAAACATCAGCGTTAGCGTAGCCACCTTATTGTACTGTCTCTGTGGAGCCAAAGCCGGGGAGCGGCTGCCCCCCATCCAACAAGGTGTGACGCATCGGCGTTAGTGTGCAGCCACCTTATTGTACTGCCTCTGTGGACTCAAAGCCACGGAGCAGCTGACCCCCAGCTGGCCTGGTGTGACACCTCAGCGTTTGTGTAGTCACCTAACGGTCTTTGCGAAGCCTGCCAAAATGGCTCCTGGGAAGCCAAGGCCATTCTACTTAAGCGTTTTCCAGCTGAACTGAGTGGGCCTTTTCCTCCTCCTTACTCTAATACTGTGTGAGTTGCTCCCACAGCTCTGTGTGCCGTACTGTATGGGCTCGACCCCGCGGCCCGACTCGGGTGCCCCTGCGGGGCCATCAAGTCCTGAGGAAATGAGTAACGCAGGAGTTTGTGCCCGAGTTTACCTGAAGAAAACTCAAATTACAATAGCTCCTCAGTAATAATAATAATAATAATAGTAATAACAATAATGACAATAATAATGTTTTGTTGTGTTGTTATTATTATTGTTATTGTTTTTAGCATCATCATTATTATTACTATTAATCATTTGTTTGCTGTTAGGCGTTTAACAAACCTAATGCTCATAAGTATTTCTGTCTCCTTTTTGAATATCTATGCATTTAAGCAGAGTCACACATGAACTCTCCGTAAGAATTCCTGACCCTGAGGATGCTAATTCAGCAGCACTGAGGGGGGTTGAGGGGTGTGTCAGTGCCTTGCCTTGTTCTGCCCCAGCCGAGCGCAGGTGGCACGTGTAGCCGGCCTCGTGCCGCACTGCGAAGCCCCCCCCTTCCCGCCCCCCCCATCCTATTTTTACTCTCATGCTCCCCTCCGTCACCTGCAGCCTTCCGCTCCTGGCACGGAAACGCTTTACGGCAAGCGCATTATTAGCTGCTTTCTTGCTGTGAGATGCTATAAAAAGGGTGGGGTTTCCACCCCCCCCACCGTGTCGCGACGCTGGCACCGCACTCGCTCTTTCTGCCATGACACACGGCCGCTTGCTCGTTTTGTCACGGCTGTCGGGACCCACCAGATTGCGGCCGATCGGTTCAATCTGGTTCTTACGCTTTTTTTTTCACCCCCTTTGCTAGATAAAACCAAAGAGGCCCTCCTGCCCGCCCCCAAGCCCGTGCAGCCGACCCTGCACCCCGCCCTGGCCGCCGCCCACCACGCCATGCCCAGCCTGCTCTCAGCCCACGCTGCGTACCTGGGGCCGGGCGGGGCGGCACCAGGGGCCCTGGCGGCTGCCATGATGCTACAGCGCGCCAACGAGGAGGAGCGCTGGCTGGCACGGCAGCGGAAGCTGCGGCAGGAGAAGGAGGACCGCCAGTACCAGGTGTCCGAGTTCCGGCAGCAGCTCCTGGAGCAGCACCTGGACCTGGGCCGGCCTGGCGAGGGGGCAGACCCGCGGGCGGAGGGACACCGGTAAGCTGGCCGTCTGGCTCTGCACCCTCGCACCCGGGGGGGCCTGGGGGTCAGCCTCGCCTTTCCGCTGTATTATCCGCCCCCGTTATCTCCTCCTGCTGAAGTCTGATCCGGCTAGGCCGAGCAGCCAAAGCCTGTGGGCCTCGCTTCCACTGTCAGGCCACAGCGTCGCCATGGTGGCTGGGGGGGAGGGGGGTTCTCATTGTAAGGATTAATGAACCGTGCGGGTTTAAAGGCAGGGGGACGGCAGAACGTCCTCAAAATGGCCGATTTTCTCTCGATCCTCGCCGCCTGCTTAAAGTGTTTAAATCCCACTTCCTTTTCCCCTGAATGATATCCACCCCCCCGGCTCTGTGATACGTGCGCTCTTGGCCTGGCCCGCATGCCGTTATTGAGGTCAGCCCTAATTAATACTTTAATTCGGGGGCCGATGTGGCCGCCCCCCCCCGCCTGTAATCCTGCCTGATAATGAGATTGTTCCCCGGCACTGTGCGCGGGGGCCACGCTTAGCAAACATAGGCATAGGCTCAGCACCTCGCGAGCTCTGATTAAGGCGGCCGCTCCGGGTGGCAGATAGCTCTTTAATTAACTGTCGTATCGGCATGGCGGCTAGCGCCAGCGCCTCCTCCAGCGCCGAGCTGCGTAGCTGTTGCTAACCCTTAAAAGCCGCTTGTTATCCTGCGGTTTTTGCGGGGATCCTTTTAAATTAAAGTGCTCTGAAAGGCGCCATGTGACGCCACCCCCCCCACCTCGGTTTCCCGGGCTGAGAGAAATCCATTTCTGCATGCATATGGTTAAGGTGTGAGAGAGGAACTTCACCTCGTTTTGCTGCCATGGTTTTCTGATGCCAGTGTCTGTCTCATCCCACCCCCTACACAGGCCCCTTACAAATCACCACGAGTCAGCCAGTCGGGACGTCCTCTCCCACCTGGGAGCACCTCCGCCCCTCATATCACCCAAGCCCCCGCTCCGGGACCACGCCCCGCCCCCAGCCCCACCCACAACCCTGTGGAACCCTGCCTCCCTCATTGATACTGCCTCCGACTCCCGGCGCAACCATGAGTCCCTGAGCCTGAGCACCTTCGACCCGAGCCGGCCCCCCCTGTCCCTGAGCAAGCCGGACCACCCAGAAAAGGTGGATGACGTGGGCAAGAGGAAGGAGGGGGCAGAGAAGGGGGCGTCCCTTAGGGGGCACAGCATCCCAGAGTCTGGCACGTTCCTTGCGGAGCTGGAGAGGTCTGCACAGACCTTCCTCAGCCAGCAGAGGGCGCCTCTGTCCCTACACAGCCAGTACGGCGACTTGAGCGGCCCTCATAAGGCCAGCGCCCCCCACAGGGGACTGCAGGGGCCCGCCCGACCGGGGGTCGACCCTATGCTGGTGTACGACGAGTTCCTGCAGCAGCACCGCCGGCTGGTCAGCAAACTGGACCTGGAGGAGAGGAAGAGGAGGGAGGCCAAGGAGAAAGGTGACTACTGCGGACAGTGCACGGCTGCAGTCCGTCATGGCCCATGATCCCTCATTCTCCTTCATCTGCCCGTGACTGCTGGCCTTCTATCCTTTTCTTCTCTTAAGCTCTGTCTCCCCCAGCACATCCTCCTCTCCCCACTCTCTCTCTGTCCCCCCCTCCACCTTGCTGCTTGACCCAGCTAATTAAGATGGTGTCTGACAGGCAGAGCAGGCACAGCGGGTCAGCACACAGTCTTGGCACTGGGGGGATATGAGCTTGGGGGGGCGGGGGCATGTTTTTCCGCTGGGCCTGTCAGATGTCTGCATAGCATCCACCCTCCCCCCACAGGCTACTACTACGACCTTGACGACTCCTATGACGAGAGCGATGAGGAGGAGGTGCGGGCGCACCTACACCGGGTGGCAGAACAGCCGCCCCTCAAGCTGGATGACTCCTCAGAGGTACACCCCCCAAATGGGTAGAGGTGATCACACACTTAGTCCTTTAATAAGGGCTGCAGACAAGGAAGCAGAAAAAGGTTTAGCTCCTCACACACAAAGAAACAGACATCCTATTTACAGGCATATTTGAGTTGCGCAGTCGCATGGCCGGCTGGGATACATTCCTTTTGTTCTCTGATCTGTAGCTGCCTCGCCCCCTCAGCCACCCTCTGTCTTTGTAACCTATCAGAAGCCTCACTTGGCTCCTCTGACCCCCGCCCCCCACACTCCGTTCCCTCTCGCAGAAACTGGAGTTCCTGCGCATGTTCGGCCTGACCACGCGCACCCACCGCGACGAGCTGCTACAGCAGAAGAGGAGGAAGAGGAGGCGGATGCTTCGGGAGCGGAGCCACTCCCCTCCGGCCGTGCAGAGTAAGCGGCCGGCTCCGCCCGCGCCCCCCCTCAGCACCCGCTTCACAGCTGAGCAGATGAACAGCGCCCCCGAGTTGGAGGACAAGAAGAAGTTCCTTACCATGTTCAGCCTGTCCCATGTCAACATCCAGCAGAGGAGAGGTAGGCCCACTGCTTCCGCCATGTCACCACTAAAATATTATGGGATGCACAGAATCGTTAGACATCTAAGCTGTGTATCCTTGCTGTCCAATGAAAAACAGGCATCTCCAAAAATCTGATATCTCAGCAGCATGAAAAATACGCATCTTTGCAGAAATTACTTCACAAAATGAACCATAAAATAATAATAACGATGAGACATCCTTAGCACCACCGATGGAAATCCTCCATCTACAGGAAAACGTCACAATCGTCAAAGCGGACATGCGTGGTTTTCATTGGACAGCGGCGATGTGCACTTGTCTACTTGTGTGTTTACGGGTACTTTGGGGAGTTTTGAGCTGAGCTGATTGGCTGGGTTAGCAGTCAGTCACACAGACTCCATTTCTTCCCGCAGACAACGAGAAGGTTGCAGAACTTCTGCACGCAATAAAACACAAGACTTTGACCCTGGACTCCATCAGACACACGCCTCAGCCTCTCTGCAAGAGCCCGTCGGCCCCACAGCCTGGTAGGAGCCTTGTACGCAAACACACACACACACAGACACACTCGCACACGCACTGCCCCTCACTGTCTCAGCACCTGCCGGCTGTGTGTGTGTCAGGGACAGATGTGCCTTGCAGGAATGACAGCTCCATCTGTGATGCATCGCTCCTGCTGCACTGAGCATGTGCCACCCCCTCCCCCCCGCCAGGTCCTACAGCAGACCCACCCTCTGGTGAATCTGACAGGCAACTCAGTGCAGGACCTCCCAGTCCTCAGGCCCCCGAGGCCCCGGGTGAGCAGCGCCGGGTGTCAGGTGATGGTCCACGGGCCAAGGAGCCCGCCTCAACCCCCCTACTCGACAAACCTAAGCCAAGCGAGGGCCCATCCGCCAAGAAAAACCCCAGCCTCCTGAGCAGCATCCGGGCCCCCCTCACTATGAAGGACGGCCCCCACAGCCTCAACGGCAAGACCAAGCCGTGGGAAAGCGTCACAGCCGAAGAGTTCGCACAACAGTTCCACGAGTCGGTGTTGCAGTCTACCCAGAAGGCACTGCAGAAGCACAAAGGTTCAGACTCTGCCCCCGCCCCCCCCCGCCTGCCTCCAGCTGTCTTGTGAACATAACCAGCCTCTGATAGCCTTCCTTCTTTTTCTGTCATTCCTTTTTGTTTCCACTAGGGGCCGCCGCCATTTTGGCTGAGCCCAGTCACAAACTAGACACCTCGGTGCACTACAACATTCCTGAGCTGCAGGGCCCCCCCAGCCGACAGCTCCCTGCTCAGTCCAACGGGCAACACTGCCCACTGCCGCCTCGCCGGGAAGAGCTGTCCGACGAGGAAGACTCCGGAGATGAGGAAGATGAGGAGGAGGAGGAGGAGGTGCCGACTCCACGATGGCAGGGCATTGAGGCCATTTTTGAAGCCTACCAGGAGTACATTGAAGGTGAGCGGGGCTTTCAGAGGGCAGTGCAGCCAATGCGGGGGCTGTTCAAGCCGTGGATTGTAAGACAGTGCTGAATCCTCATCTTCCTGTTAGTCAGCTGCTGTTTTTTCACTGACAGTCTCTCTGTGCTGCACCATGAGAAGAGAAGGAGTGTCTCCATCCTGAGGGCAGCTTCCTCGCATGTCTTTTCTCGTTGCCGTTAATCAGCCCATATGGCACCTTTAGAAGAGCAGGTGGTGTTCCTCCCTCTGAACACCAGAGGGCACTGTTCAACTCATTTCACACATTTTCTGTTCATTAATAATAACTAACAATAATATGCTAAATACAATGTATTTTTTAATTATTGCACATTATTTGAAACAGGATCTCGATCTGTCTATTTTCTAGCTCATATGGTTAAAATATTTGGATCTCAAGATGTCACATGCTTCAAGGTTTGAAAATGAAAGCATAATTTTTGAACAGTTTATGGATATTAACTGGAGTGGATGAGGTTTTGCCAGTCCTGAAGCGACCCACTTGCAACAGTTGTGCGAACAGCTTACAGAAGATATTAGTGCTCAGAAACTTCCGAAGACAGTCGTATACAAACATGGATGCATACACACACACACACACACACACACACACACCCTCTTCCTGCCCATGGAGCGGGCAGGGAGGTGGCTTCCCACACACTAATGAGACCCAGTGCTATAGCCCGGACGCCTGGGGCACGGGCCCCGCTCTCCAGTGATTAGCGCTTAGCGTGCAGGACTGGGGCTGTCTGCTGCGATCGTAATGAGCCCTATGTCCCCTCCTCCCCCCCTCCCCCATATCTCTCAGAGCAAAGCATCGAGAGGCAGGTGCTGCAGAGCCAGTGCAGGAGGCTGGAGGCCCATCACTACAGCCTGAGCCTGACCGCGGAGCAGCTCTCTCACAGCATGGGGGTGAGTCTCGCTCTCTGCATGCCCCCCCCCCCACAGCCAGGAGAGCTCTTCCTCCCCATCTCCCTCTCTGTCTCCCCCCACCAGCATGCTGTCTGTGTTCCCTGCCTCCCCCACCCATGCAGTAACACCTAACAAATTTCTCTCCTGTGAACAGATGTTCCTATGCTCCCCTCCCCCCCACACACACACACAATTTCCTCTGCTATGAGACGCTCATTTTTCTTTCCACACTTACTATATGCCACCTGTCCAGAATTTTAATTGGTCACAATTTGCTCCAGCCCCGCCGCCGCGGGCAGCCACTCTCCCCGGGCCGCACCGTATCGGCTCTGATTTTCCGCAAAGTTGCACCCCCCTGCTGGCTCTTTAGATGGCTGATTAATAAGCCCAGGTGGCACCCTGCCCTTTTTTAACAAGTGCTGCATTGACCTCCCCCCCCACCCCCCCGCAGGAGCTGATGGCTCAAAAGCAGAGGCTGGCCTCCGAGAGGGAGAAGGTCCAGGCTGAGCTGGACCACTTCCGAAAGTGCCTGACCCTTCCTCTGGCTCAGGGGTCTAGGGGATACTTCAAGGGCTACCCCCCCAGGTGACCCGCTCCTCCTTCACCCCTGACATCACCCCCTGACCCCACCCCTGCCACCATGCCCCCCAATGTAGCTCAAGAGTCTATTTTTTCACCTGGATTACTCAGAACAAAAAAAAGGAAAAAAGTAAAACTCTTCACCGCGCAAAGGACCCAAGTGACAGCTGGCCGTGAACGTGCCATGTGCTGAGGGGGGTGCTGGGTGGGCGGGGGGGTGCAGTTGAGCGTCTGGTTTGGCCTGGGGAGGCACCCGGACCACATGGCCTGTGTGTGTGCCTCAAGCCGCTCCCCACAGCCCAGACGTCAGCCAGATCGTCCCTGCTGATGGCCAGCATGCTGAGAGAGCCATCGGGTCCCGCGTGAAGACCCGCCAAGCCGCTTCAGGGACCGCCGCCGTGGTGTGACAGCGCTGACCCAGTGCCAGCGGCGGGGGGGTGGGGGGCAGGCAGCACCTCCGCCCAGCTCCAACGCACTGATCTGCGGTCAGCAACCTGCCCTCTGGGTTAAACGGGCTTTTGACAGAAAATGCACTTAAAAAAAAAATCAAAATGAGTAACATTGGAAAGCTACCTTGAGGTACTGCTGTCACAAGGAACTTCTGTTGCTGTCAGATTAGGGAAGGACACACCAATGCACATTTTGGAAAGATTAAAGGAGATGTTTTATTACGAAATAGAAATTTTGAGAATAAATTTAAAGAGGCCCTTAAGCCTTGTAATGTAAATAATATTAAAATTTTTGTATGGTTTTATTACTTTAATCATTGTTCTTAAAAGCCTGTCATTTTTAATATGTTGATGCTTTTGGGCTTAAAAAAAACTTGCTTTAGTGTTTACTGCTGCTGGTCAGGATAAAACAATTTTGAAATGTTTGAAAAGTATAAAAGGGGAGGAGCCTTTTCTAATGGTGCCCGCCCCCCCTGCTCCCTTCCGCGCCGCGGTCACTCTAGGCCTGTAGCATTGACTAGGGGGGTGGGGCCTGTGAGGAAGCGCCCCCCCCCTCCCCCATAGCTGGCCCCTGTCTCTGCAAATCAAAGCTCAGGAGGCCCTCCCACCCTCAGCCTATGGGCCGGTCCGTGTCCTGGAGGAGAATGCTTAGTTACCAGAATCGCAGCAGCACCCCCATGAATAGGTCTGTAATCAGTAACTTCTTAAGAATCTCTTTTTTCCTGCCAAAACTCAGACAGTATGAGCTGCATGTTTCCCTACAGCTTCCTTCTGCCCGAGTGACCAGCACAGCCTGAGTGCTCAGGCTCATCTTAAAGATACCAAAATTCAGACAGCCCTTCAGCGGAGTTTTTTTTTTACATAATAAGCAATACATATTAACTAGCAGAGCATCTGATGTCCACGCCACTCACAGACTGGCGTATATCGCCGCTCATTTTCCTCTTTATTCATGAAGCGTACAGTAGGAATCCCAGCGGCCAGTTTGCATGCCACAGCCATTAGTGACTCTTAAGCCTCCTTGTCAGTGATGGGGAGTTGCGCCACGCCCCCTCCTGGTCTCTTTGTCTGAATTTCTGCAGGCAAGTTTAAGGAGGGCATAGATGTGCTGAAACCTGCCTCACTGTGACCCAAACCATTGTTATTTCGCCATGTTTTTTTTTTTTAATTGTGCCAAAATCATTTTAAGGTGGCCCCACCCTGTTAAAGCGAATGCAGCACACAGAGCGTTAAGGGCAGCCTTCTCAGCTACTGAAGGTAATTTAAACTCTCCTCCATTTCCCACTTTGTCCACCAGAGGGCTGACCTGTTCAAAATACACTGCAAGAAAGGCACTGTTTTCAGCTGATTCTGTTTTATTTCATTAGGCTTCACTCAAAATGCACACCCATTGAACAGTTTGACTTTTACGTTTTCCCAGTCTGGGGAAACTGTAATAAATGGCGTCTAGTATGAATGACATTGTGATATTGTTTCCAGGAAATTCGCAAGCAATACAGTTTATGGTGTTACATTTCATAGGTTACAAGACTGGAAAAGACGACAATAAAAAAAAAAAAACATAAGCACGCATCCGTGCTGTCCTGCATGCACACTCTACTCCTGCCCCGTTCCCATTCTTACCCGGCCAGCTCTCCATTTCCTGGGCCCCCACTGCAGTCGCAACATCCATATGCAGATTATACCAATTTCCATAAACGCATCTGAAGGCTATTTTTTTTTTTTTTATTACTATTTTAATGCTGTTCCAGTTAGCGAGGACTGGTCGACATGCCATGTGACAGACAGGAAGATGTTTACAGGCCCCAGGCAGAGCTGTCATGATGCAGTTTAGTTAAAAGGTTTGAGCACCACCCCACCCACCAGCTGATGTAAAGCAAAAAGGTGACCCCCCCCCCCCTCCTTAGTCAATGGAGAATGTTTAGATGCTGTGAAATCATGTTTTTAATTGTACTTGTTTGAATTAATTGTAATGTAATATATTCTTTGTTGAATGTAGTAATTAGGTATTTATGAATATATTGCTGTAATTTCAGACAAAAAGAAATAAATTACAAAATGTACATAAGCGGTTTGGTTCTTGTCCATTAAACATACCCCCAATGAAGGTGTGGATAACGGCAACTGGACCAGTCATGTCAGAGTGGGGCGCTGGTGAGCTCACACTGGGAAAACCAGCCATAGATTTTTCCATCCAGAAGATAGTCACATTTCAGCAGCACAGGAATCAGAAGATACGACTGAAAGTGGTCAGCCGTGAATCCTGAGCCAAGGGGACTCTAAACGCCTGCTTACCAGGAACGTAAAATAATAAAACTCCGCATGTCGCCACGCTGTAGTCTTCCCGTCTGATCCTCACTGCTAGTAATGGTGAACTTGGGCACCGGGCTGCGGCTGCAGGTTGGTGCGCAGTTTGTACATGCTGTTCAGAGAGTCCAACAGGAATGTCCGTGTGGTGTTGATCTCCATTAAAGTCAGGTTGTCCAGCTACAGAAACAAAACAGAATTTTTGCACACGTTACTGAGGCAGCGCTGACCACCCAAAGATGCAGGATGAAGTGCGCAGCAGACATCTACTGTAAAGACCTAGACCTCCAGGGTGGGCTGCACCCAGGGGGAAGGACAAACCGTTCAAGTCATAAACAAAGACAGCAATAGCTATGCAGCTGGGTAACATTACAGCTGGGCAGGAATACATTTTTTTTTTGTTTTGATTTACCTGAGATAAATCCAAGGTACTGCTTTATTGCATATGATAAGTAAATTTTAAATGTCATTTTTAATAATCAGTATGAATGTAAACATTTTATCCATCCTCCAACCCTTCTTCCAGTACCGAAGGCCTTTCCCAGGCAGCACAGGGCACAAGGCAGGGCCACCCCAGGCGGGACGCCAGTCCAGCACAGGGCACAAGGCAGGGCCACCCCAGGTGGGATGCCAGTCCATCACAGGGCACAAGGCAGGGCCACCCCAAGTGGAATGCCAGTCCATCACAGGGCACAAGGCAGGGCCACCCCAGGCGGGATGCCAGCCCATCACAGGGCAGCACATGTACACTATCACACTTGTCAATTCAGAGACATCAATTTCCCCAAATGCAGGACAGTGGGAAGTAACTCAGAACCCGGAAAATACCCAAATGACGCAGAGAGGATATGCAGACTCTGGGGTAAGGAAATCAAAATTACGCAGAGCTCCGCATCGGCAGGACCCGCACCTTGGCGTGCACCTCCTGCTGACTGATGAAGCTGTCAGCAGACAGGCGCAGCTTGGCCACACGCGTGTCCCAGATGTCCTTCACCAGGGTCCGGATCTCGTCCGCTTTGGGGATGTTGTCTGACGCACTGCCGAAAGAGGAGAGATGGTGTACCAAATATGTTATATCGGGTAATTAAATAGTTCAGACAGTGACTAGCAAAAGGGCTGGATGATCTGCTACTCACTGATTGAGGAGCAGCTTAGTCAGCTCCATGTAATGTGGGTTCGGTATGGGAGTGAAAGTCTCCTCTTTCCTCTCTTGCTCTCTGATTTCTTCTAGTTTTTCTGCCAAGGGTGGGAGGGAACAGTTGTAGTCAGTGCATCAGTCAGTCATTTGCAGCCATGATGACATTCTGACTGATCTTTCCTTACCGACATCCATCCACTCCGGGGGCACGATCCTGCATTTCTGCCTCTGCTTCAGGTTGAGGGCCAGCCAGAGAGGCACATTCACAGGCAGCCCAGGGTTAAAAGGACCAAGGTCCCCCTACAGACATAACTAATCAATTACTGTCAGCCGGTAGCCACAAATGCTATAGTTAAAAGGTTCACCAAGTTAATTATATACAAATTTATTACCAAGTACTAATACACTGTTACTGAATAATACTATTTACCTAATTTCAGTAATTAGCTTCAATTTGATGGCACTGGGCCTGCATGCAAAATTAATGTTGTATTACACAAATCCACCTGCTTGTTACCCACTGAGAGAACAGAAGCCCCAAATGAGGGCCACGTCCACTAATAATTCTGCAGAAACGTTTCTCACACACACGTCTCCCCAAAACTGCATGCATGCAAGACCACCTGACTCTTTCACCTATCAATTTCTAATTCATTTAGAAATGCATAACATTAACAGTAGTGACTGTCAAATAAAGCTTTATGAACCACTCGCTGTATGTATATATGCATAATCTAGTGGGGTCAGAAAATGGATCATGAAGTTTCATTTGGCCATCACTACTTAACAGCTTTTAATTGTGCCATTATGTTTTTAAATAATTAAATAAAAAGTATTATTTCATGATAACGTTCGTTCGTTCGTTTTCTATGTATAATCCTTAAAATTTACATAATTCAAATAAGATTACTTACAAAATTCCAATTATATTTCAAATAAAGTTCAACGTGTCACACTGATGCATTTCCGAATGACGGTTTTCCGAACTAGCTGTTTATTTCATAAGTCCTCTTTTCATAATATTGCTGCGCTCTGTCTATTACTATCAGGGGGGCGGGGTCGAGCCTGTGATTGGATCAAGGGTCCCCTGAATGTCTTCACAGTGACTGAAGTCAGAACTAGTTGCATTACAGAAACACCGAACACATGGAACGGATAGTAACATTCATTTTAAAAGAGCTGCGATACCATTTATTAATATGGTTCATTCTTTCTACACAATGTGTTTTTTTTACCCTCTCCACGTGGGTCTGCTGCATCGAAAACATTCTGCGCTCTCAAGGGTTGTGGAGTTTGTAATAATAATTTACCCCCCCCCATAAGACATTTCTTTTTTAGAATGTTTGCCGTTTAATGCACTTATTGTAACCCAATTACCTGCGGCTGCTTTTTAAGCTGTGGTTGCTGGTTAACTTATTATATGTACTTGTCAAATCATTTTTTTCTTTTTAAAAATAAGATTTGGTATTCCAAAAACTTTTTTTTCCCTAAAAGATAGTTACCAAAAAGTTGGGTTGTAGTCTAATAATCGGACCAATACGTTATAATTAGTATAATTAAATGTACGCCTAGAAGAGGCTCCTGATCCTTTGATCACTATTCGACTACCATTACTAATACTAATTGTTAATATCATTCTTATAAAAAGTGTTATTTCTGTAGTGCTTTATTACTGTTGTTATTCTCGTTTCAAAGAAAAGACAGAATACACAACAGAAAGGAAGGGTGCAGAATCCAAACAGCCCTCTGACTACTAACCATGGTGTCCAGCTATTGAAAAGATCAGGGGGCCAAGTCAAGTCTACCTGACTTTGGACCTTTTTTTAAGTAAGATTGGCATCGAGACTACAATACTCGTGGCTGGACTTAAAATACTCAGGGCTATAGCCCCGAGTGATCGGACCTTACGGCGCCCATGCTACTAACCTATCATCATAGTTGTGTTCACTAGTTCACCAGGCGGCTAAACACTTACCCCAATCAAATAAATTTTGTCGAGACTGAAATTGGGAATTATCGTCACCATCTCCTTCTCAGCCAGAAACTCAACCTCAGAGGGATCCATCTGCGCTATCAATAACGGAATGTATCCTACGAGCACAATCCGCACAACACAGAGAAGAGTCCCGCGCAATATTCAGATCGCGCCCTCTCACCCGGAAGTGATATCAGAATGTCCTCGCTCACCTGGAAGTGATATTGGGACGTTGATTTAGCTGTGATATGATATGAGCCGTGGTATTATTCTGCTTCTTTTGTACACAGCACAAAGATAACATGAGATGACATGACATAACATGAGTATTATGTTCCGATTTCCTAAAAAATGAAATAGTCTGTTTCGTGAAGCATTAATTCTGTGACACTCTCTTTAGGCCGATCTCAACGTACCAGGGTTGCCAACTTTGGTCAACTGGCTGGAGTGAGATTTTCAATTCGGGACAAGTCTGCACACGCATTAACATGATTGGAACAATTGTATTACCTTATAAATAGTCTTTAGGGTGACCCCAATGCTTTTGTTGTAGCTGATTTTGGGTTTTTAATGGAATAATATATATTTGCCATAAGATTTCTTGTGTGAGCGTGAATCAGAACTTGTGTCATGCCTGGTGCCTGAAAGGTGGCAACCATGAGTTTACTTTAGGTATAGTACGTAGGATTAGCAAAATTACATTATTCGTCCATTTTCTGTAACCGCTTGTCCTGTTCAGGGTTTTGGGAAGTCCAGAACCTATCCTGGAGGCCGTGGGCGCAAGGCAGGGAACAACCCAGGATGGGGCGCCAATCCATCACAGGACACATACTAGTCACTCACACAAGCACACCTACAGACAATCTGGTAACTCCAGTCAGCCTCAGCATGTTTTTGGACTGTGGGGTAGAAACCAGGGCACCTGGAGGAAACCCCATGACAACATGGAGAGAACATGCAAACTCCACACACATGGCACCCAGAGGTGTGAGGCAACAGTGCTAGCCACTGCACCACCGTGCCTCCCCCAATTGTGTTGTCATTCATACTAATTATTTCATACTCCCTTTACCATAACACCAATTCTAAAGACAAAGGTCCCAAGAAAATCACCTGTGGTCAAATAATTCTCATCAAAACCAGTGGGGGCCCTCCACTTTTACCATGTTCTTGAATCATCTTTTTTTCAAATGTCAATCCTTTGAAGGACATTCTTGGGAATGTATAGTACAATGTAAAATAGTAAGTAAAAACTCTGCAAATAAACTTGGATAAGGGATAAGGTGACGAAGACCATAATGCAAACTACAGATAAATATTGGCTAGTCAAAAGATCTTGGGAACAACTGTTCTCAAAAGTATTTATTTGCAAATTCAAATTCTTTTAAGTTGCACTTACATGCAGCCTTAAATGGCTTCTTAAAATTTATGATTTAAACCAAAATTAGTCTTAATTCAGCCAGTGAAATACTTAAATAATTAAAGTATTATCAAAGCATTCTAATCTTTAATACAATCTACAGTTAATACCAAACATTGGTCAGGAGATCCATTCTCCTAGGATATAAATATTAAGACTAAATAAAGAACAATTAAATGCATTTAAACATTTTTTCCACACAATAATTTAGCACTTCAAACATCTGAAAGATTTACTCAATTTAGTTTTGACTTATATACTCATTTTATATGGCTACAGTATAAATGTAAGCAACTCAAAGAAATGTTAAAATTTATAATGCAATAATTTATGTTTAACTAAGCTCATTTACAACCATTTATCCAAGGGGATTATGTTAAACATTTTTAGTTTAATTCTGACACTAATGTCTTGCTTGTCAACTGATTCCCAAAATACATAAATCTCTTTGTGGAGGCTGTAGGTACTTTTGAAAATATACTGAGGGTCGTGCATGAGGACATTTTATGAAGGAAATTTACTGGAGACAAAACCAAGTGTGATCTGAGTCCTGTTTTGGCAGACATGGCTTTGAAGTGGGACACTACTCCCTGATGTTTTAGCATAGGTGCAGCACAGACTTGTTGATCTCTGGATTTGTCCAGTCATTCCGTAGGTCATCCAGGTGGTTGTCAAAGTCTATCAGGTTCTCATAAGACCTACTCTCCAGGAGTGCCGATGTAATCTTCTGAGCCTCCGCCCAGTCTTCACAACAGTCTCTGTACAGAAAGTTACATTGATTCCTCACAGAAGGTCATGTCCAGCAGCAATCAATGAACATCACTAACTGAAGAGTTAAACAGGGCAATATTGAGTGCAGCTTATAGACCGGCACTACAGACATCAATGACACAGCCCACAACTACTACTAAAACGGAATAATATTAAAATATTTATGGTACTGTAAATACAATCTATACGTTCAATACCAATAGGGAAAAAGTACTTACACGTCAGCATCCCGACATTTCCATTTGTTTTCATGATGTTCAAAAATAGTAAGTATTGGTTCATAGCAGTCCATAGTAAATCTGCTATTATCCACCTAAAAGAGCAACATACAAACAGTAAAACACGTGAAATGTTTCGGTTTTCCCCTAAATTGGCAAAGATGTAACAAAATCACGTACCACTATTAAAGTTGCCTCACTGAAGTTCTCCGAGATCCTGGCCGCTACTTTCTCAGCAACTTGGTTAGGCCTGCGAGGTAAATACCGAAAAGCATTAAATCGCCAAGTTAAATCAATAACGATGTCTGCTCCGGCTTCGTATACATGCCGCACCTGAAGTCCTTGATCCGCTCGTTAGCTTGGTAATACCCTGCGATCACATATCTGTTCTCCTTGCACCAGGTGTCGATCTGGAAGGCAACAGCATATCATATTTGTTTCTATACAGCAATGATACAGCAATGCAATTTTAAAGTGACACTTACATAGGCAACTCCCCCCCAACATAACACCTACGTGGGCAACTACACCTACTACAGTAGATTCACTCAGTTAGTGCATCTACAGTTCATAGCAAAGGGTCCGCACAGTCTTGCAATACAGGTGATAAGATGGCATCGCTACTCATGCAAGGGCACTGAAAATGTGCGCACCAGATTGAGTGCCACCTCCAGCATGGGCGCCAAGGCGAGCGTGCCGTGGAAGAGGGGGACGCAGTCCACGTAGAGCACCGGCGCCGGGTGGCCGTCCCTCCTGCGCTCCTTCTGCTTCTCGGCCACCAGGAGCCCGTTGACGGCACAGTGCGGGTATTTGGCGGCGTGCAGCAGCATCTTACAGTACGCCTGGGTGGTCAGCTTCCCGGTCATCGCTGGAGCTCTGCCTGCCTGCCTGCCGCCTTCGCTAACAACTTCTATCAAGTTATCGGAAAGAAACTTTAGCTCCCTAGCGGACTAGCTGTCATACCGACACGGGAAACCCTGCAGCCGCTATTAGCTATGCAGCTATTTGCTATGTCTATATAAATATCCCGAATATTTGTAAGCGTGAGTTCTTGAACTCGACTGTTTAAAAAGGACGCGCTAATAACGTGACTTTAATCAGCCATCCGCTATTTTCTCGCTAGTCATTCACACCGGTACCGTAAAGCATGGCGTATTGTTAAACGGCGGAGGTTCGCCATTGCGGCTCAACACGCCTCGTAAAGGGGGAAAGTGGAGCCAACATGGTTTCTCAACTGATGGGTTACATCACGAAGAAATGTCGTAAAATATTATTTCGTGCGATTTTTTACGTATCCCTTTTTAATTCAAACATTGTATTTGAGATCACGCCGAAGCCCGTTACTTTATACTCCTTAAAAACCAATTTTCAATTTTCACTTTTTTAAACGTATAACCAGCTGACCTCTGCGTTAAAATACGTCATCGTGTCATTTACCGTTGTACTTTATAATAACTGCTTCCATGTAAACTTTATTTTAAGCTCAGTATGTTTACGAAATAATAGTCAAATACCCAGATAAAAAAGAAATATTTCAATGTGTATTACTTATTTAAAATCAGTGAAGTGTTAATTAAAAAAATATTTTTAAACACATGTCCATACAAAGGAGGGGCGGCACGGTGGTGCAGTGGTTAGCACTGTTGCCTCACACCTCTGGGATTAGCGTTCACGTCTGCGCCCGGGTTCCATGTGTGTGGAGTTTGCATGTTCTCCCCGTGTCGTCGTGGGGTTTCCTCCG
>JAAGVU020000008.1:9753024-9763037 GCA_011763525.2 Mormyrus iriodes
CTCCGGGATAGGCTCCGGACCCCCCGCGACCCGGAATGGAATAAGCGGTTCTGGAAAATGGATGGATGGATGGATGTCCATACAAAGGGTTCAGTTAAGTGTTAGTAACTGTCATAATCATGTTTCGGTATACGTCATATAATTGGCCTAATATGTAAACGCTTTCAGATTTCTTTGGAAATGTTATATTGCAGTTTCTACAATTTAGTTTTTGACTTTGTCGCAATTGCCTTGAGTTTGCATGTTCTTCCTGTGTCGGATGGGTTTCCTTTGGGTACTCCATATTCTCCCTCTGTCCACAGACATGCAACGATGTTAAACGGTGTCTTATATTACCAGAGCATGTATGTACTCTGTGATGTACTGGCATCCCATCCAGGTGGTATGTTTTGTAAATGATTACAAAAAAATTTAAATGAACAATTATAACATACTTATTACATACAGTTATACAAACATTAACATTGACCTTTAAATATACATGTACATTTACAGTTGCATACGTCACTCATCTATTAAGACAATATTTTCAAATATCATGTATTGTATAGAAGGACCCTCTGAGTAGGACTAAGCATCGGAACTAAAGTTCATTCTTTGAGCGCCCGGAGTTTCCTGTCGGATAATGTAGTCTGCTTGCACCCCTACGCACAATGTGACGTAAGATCCGCCTTCCCGTCAACGCTTTGAAGAGCCACTTCCGTTTGTGTGCTTTCTTTGCAATTCCCGGAACGACGAGAGGTGCTGTGCTGTTGTTTAATGTTTTATTTGCTCGAAATTCAATGTAGTGCTTTATAATAACAATGATTAATCACACAATAGTGTGTATAAGAGATTGTATTGTTAGTAGAAAAGTTGCTTTTATTTTGTGTTTCACATAAAGCCGTTAAGTTTTCATCCGCGTAGCGTGCGGTTAGTGACATTGAGGAGAGAGGATGATATTAGCGAGCTAGCAAAGGAAGCAAAACACCAATTTATCAGGGCCAATCCTCATATTTGTTAAAATTTTGTTGCCGCTGATGTTTTTACAATGTAGATTTCATGAGACTAAAGTACTTTGGCTAAGTTTGCTTATACTTTGGAGGTTAATTTGTGTGGTCGAATGTGACCTTGTGATTCGCCGACTGCTTGCGCTAACCTCGCCTAGTGCTAACCGCATAGCCTGCTTTTAGGTATATTTCCTTCAAAACTAATTCAAAAATCCATTAGTGCGGCTTGAACGGAAATAGTTGATTACCTGGTAGTCAAGTACGTTCATTTCTACAAGTACGATTGTCTGATGCGTTGCATTTTAACAGACCTTTAATTTATGGGTGGGTGAAGTAAGATCACGGTGACTGTAAAGTTGACCCTGAAGAGGAATCTGCAAGATAAGCGCAATCTTACTTGCGATTTTGGATTAACCTTATATGTCGAATTGATAATGATTTATGGTTATTTGTTTTTTAAAAGCCGTTATTTAAACGGAACTACGTTAGTCCTACACCATATTGGGGAAAAATCACATCGCGATTATTTGAGATTTTTAAGATTAATATTGCAATATTTATGGAACAAAAAAGGTGAAATGCACCCGAAATAAACTACCCAAGTAGAATTTCTCTATCAATAGTGTTAAATAAGTTGGTGGTGCTGCCGCGAGTTCTCAACAGAGCCAAAGCAGTGCCGAGGAATCGTGCTTTTGCTCAATATCGTCTCTGCGGAATACAAAACATTTAAATACAGCAGAAGGCGAAAACCTTTCGGTGACCAGTTCTTGTTCGCGTTTCTCGTCCTCACTCATTTTTGCTAAACATCTCACAAAAGATATATCGTGCAGCCCTAGACTGGGTAATGGTCCCAATTAATTCCTATGATATTTCCTCCCCAG
Organism: Mormyrus iriodes; assembly: GCA_011763525.2. NCBI lineage: Eukaryota > Metazoa > Chordata > Actinopteri > Osteoglossiformes > Mormyridae > Mormyrus > Mormyrus iriodes. Next base: position 9,754,895 of record JAAGVU020000008.1, read on the forward strand.
AATGTTGGCATCCAGGGCATTATCGCTCGTGGCAAAACGGGCCCTTTCAACCTCCGTTTGCCTGAGGGGTAGCCATGGTAAGGCTGTGCTGCTACCGAGAGTTTGCCCTATAGTTTGAGTCCCTCTTTCTTTCCCAACACACTTACATTACTGGGACAGATGGTGGTGTAAGGAACTGGTTTGTCCACCTTCCTGAAGATCTCTTTCTAGCCCTGGAATGGAAGGATCAGCATACAACTATTAAAAGCAATTGAATGTAACTGCTAAGCTGTACAATGTCAATACAAGCCTTTTTGAAAAAGACATTTCACTTAACGTTCATTATAGAAATTAAACCTTTGGCAGAATGTATTTTGCTAGAAGAATTGTAGGCGGAGAAAATGTACATTCCAGAGTCTGCTAGCTACCTTTCTTTTGAAGAAAGCCATATTAAAAGTGCTCTGTGCATTTTCTCAGGAGTTGCCAAGGTGGAGGAATACGCACTTCCGGCATACTTCGATCGACTGGATGCACCCCTTCCCGATGTCAAGTACGTGACCAGTCTGAGTGCAGAGCAGAAGGCTCTGAAGGAAAAAGAGAAGGGGTCCTGGGCCAAGCTGTCCAGTGAGGAGAAGATTGCATGTATGTATCCGTGCTGCGGTGTATGGGGTCCTGAGCAGCTGTGTGCTGTGTACATGGTTTGTCTGGCTTGGCTTGAAGCTGGGGATTGTGGTAACACTTATAATGGGATGTGTCAGCATATATTTTTTACCATAATTGTGCTAATTCATTCTTCCCATGACTTGGTTTCCCTTTTATGACATTAAATGGGCGAGTGCCATCGTTCATACTCTGGTTGTTTGTGACCTGCATTAGTTTTTTTTCCCCCATTCCTCATCCCTTCCAAAGCCTTTTTTGGAAATTGACATCAACCAGTAATTGTTTGTGATGTTGATGTGTAGGCTGGCTTACTGTGCTATCTGCATTTATCTTTTATCTGTTCTTTTCTTGACAGTGTACCGCATTAGTTTTAAAAACAGCTATGCTGAAATGAACAAGGGATCATCTGAGTGGAAGAGCGTCATGGCCGGGCTCCTCTTCTTTATTGGCGTCACTGGCCTGCTTGTCGCCTGGCAGAGGAAGTTTGGTAGGTGTTCTTTTTAAATAATGTAAATTGAACAACATGCTGTTAGAAATTTATATGTATAAAATTTTGAGAATCTCAAAAATGTACCGAGCATGACCAAAGTTGAAACCTCTTGCAGGCCAGACTAAATGTCCAGTGTGAACTGGTGACATGGGTCTTAAAATCACTTGAGTGTCTAGTGTGATTTAAAATGATTCATTCAAAATGGCAGCTAAACTAGCCTTAGCTAGGAAGATTCATGTAGACTGAGGAAAAACAATAACATTTTATATTAGCATGTTCATAATGCACTCATAGAATATTCATAAGCAGTATGTAAGTGTATCTTGGTATCCTAAAATACATCAAGAGCTTTAACTGACATAAACATCAAATATTATACCATTATATAAAAGCTATCAAAGCTGTTAAGGTATAGTTATATGCTGCTTATTAATGCATTATGGAGGTTATATGAATGGATTATGAAGGTGCAATTAATGGAAGGCGTTACCCATAAAAACTTAATTTCAGGTTGAACTGGAGAGGTTCCTGCCAATATTCTGCACTGAATATTTACAGGAAACTAGCAGAGCTGTCTGGCCTTTCCAGTTCTTTGGTTTAGCCCTGCCCCAGTGCTTCATACCTTAAGCAGAAACTGTAATAGAAATGCAGCCCTGCGTGGCACAACCTGGTACAGGGCCACAGGCGGCAAAGGAATGTCATGCTGCCTGAGGTTCTGAGTGAGGCTTTTCCTTTCCTTAAATCCAAAGGGCCTTGTTGTTTGGAGCTCTCATAGATATGGGAAATTCTGCTGATGAGCATGTTGATTTTCTGAGGGAGTTTGCTTGCCGGTATATTAGCCGAATATCGATCTGAATAATTTTCTGCTTATTACAGGTTTGTAGGGCTTTATGCAATGCTATTGCCTGTTTCCATCGCTGAACTGTCGTTTAACATGGTTTCCCCGTGTGGTGCTCTATGACTGTTCATTGCTCTTTGTTTCTGCACTCAGTGTGTGGCGACGTTCCCCACACCTTTAGCGATGAGTGGAAGCAGGCTGAGGTACAGCGTATGTTGGACATGAGGATCAACCCCGTTGAGGGTTTCTCCTCCAACTGGGATTATGAGAACAAGCAGTGGAAGAAGTAAAGCACCTGGTTCGGGGCCAACAAGCACATCAGTTAGTGCATCGTTTCTCAATGTTACCTCAGTCAGATACATTCTGGAAGACTCCTTCCTCTTAAGGTTCGCGTGTAACTTAAAGCAAATAAAATTTCTGTATTACCCTGAATAATATCCTTGATCTTTGTCTGTTAAATGGGTATGAGATTTCCTTTTAGTGCACGTTTTCCTTTACACAGCTGTAGTGGTCCTTGTTTGTAAGTTTTGGAAGAATTGTTGCAGTTTGGATTCCACATCCCCCTCAAAGGTATACACCTGCAGATGGACACTTCAGTTAGTTACATTTTTCCATTCATAACTCTTCATAACTCACTCTTCAATCCTGTTTAACAAGTGCTTGTCCCATGAAGAAATTCAGCACTACCAGTCCATAAACATGTGAGTAACTAAAAATGTGATTTTGTGTTGAATATATGTAATTCTTTTCCATATTCAGACCCATTTAGTAGACCAGAGGTAGGCAGCCGTGGTCCTGGAGTGCCGGTATCCAGCAGCTTTTCCATCCTACCTGGTCTGTGATGAACCACACCTGATCTCAGGCAGATAGTAACTCATCGGGTAGGATGAAAAACCTGCTGGATACTGACACTGTAGGATCAGGGTTGCCTACCCCTGTAGTTAGACGGTTGTCACTTTTACGCTTCTCACTTTCAACGACAAAAAAATGCAGTGTTACCTACTGATATATAGCACTTTATAGTAATAACAGTAGAATGCAATAAAAGCCAGGAATTAGTAGTGTAACATCGCAGGAAGGTGGTCTGTATGTATGTGTATTAATGTCAATGTAAACAGTTGCAATAATAGCCTGCCCAGAAGGATTTGCTTTGCAGCCAGTATCTTGTTGGAGCTGAATCTATTGTCCGCATATTGGTTTGGTCAAAGTTTTACACCAGATGCCCTTCCAGACGTAACCCTCCCCATCTATCTGGGCTTGGGACCGGCATGAAGAAATGCTGGCTTGTGCATTCCCAGTTTGGAGACAAAGCCGGAGAGGCAGGAGTGCGTTGGTCTGGACATGTACAGAGGAAAGATACTGGGTATGTTGGGAGAAAGATAAAGCTGCCAGGCAAGAGGAAAAGAGGAAGGCTTAAGAGCAGAGTTATGGATGTGGTGAGAGAGGACAAGCAGGTGGTTGGTGTGAAAGAGGAAGATGTGGAGGACAGGAAGAAACGGAAACAGATGATCCGCTCTGGCGACCCCTAACGGGAGCAGCCGAAAGAAGAACAACTCATTGGAGCTATCCATAAGTTCTTAATTGTTTTTCAAAAATTCATCATAACATTTGTCTCATGGTATCAAGCATCATGGATTGTGGTGTTATGTGTACGTCAATTTCACTTGGCGCAAGTCTGAACGTTGCACACAAATACGAAACGATAAGAACCGCAATGACAGTAAGTGGCGATAACGCCACTGCAGAAAACACTGCATTTACATGAGCAAAAGGCAGTGGCAGAATGTAGGAAAATCAGTCAGGTTGTAGCAGCAGAAATAATTTTGGTGAGTAATTGGCATACACTGAGGAAGCTAATTGTCCACGGTTGGAGAATGCCCTCATTTAGATCTTGCGGTCTCAATACTTGTTATCTTGCGTTGTGGGGTCACTAGTAGCATTTCTGATGCTGTCTGTCTTGGGCAGCCTGCAGTGTATATGGCCTGGATTATGGTCAGCCGTCTTCAAGGTCCTCTTCAGTCCTTTATGATATTGTATCAAACTGCTGTGTAACCAGAGTTTGATGCAGAAGTTGAGGATGGATTTTATAAGGCACCTGTAGAAATATAGTACAGCTGATGGATCTTTCTAGAACGGATCCAAGATTAAAATGACCCTGCAATAACTGAGCATACATGTGAAGTCCATGGATGGCATGGACTGTCTAAATGTTTGCTACAGCATTTGTCCACATGGGGGCAGTAAGTCATCACTGAAATGGCAAAAATCACTTTCCAATTTCCACTGAACCGCCATGCACACTTTCAGAGTTTTGGACATACATGTACCATGAATTATATAAGAACAGATGACATCTCTGTTATTAAACCCTCTGCACACCTGCACATTAGCATCATTATAGAATTCCCTGTACTAATTTAAGTTAGTAAAAGTAGTGCTCAGGGGTGAATAATGCTGATATTAAATCACATCGTAATGGGTAAAGACTATATTGTAAAAGGTGGAATACAGTGTAGTGATGATCAGGGGTGAATCAAACTTCTTGGAAGTTGGGTTGGAATCTGGGAAAGGGAGGTGAGTAATTTTCCCTTTAAAAAAGCAAATCAAAACTTACTTCCTGCTTTTCTACATTTTCTCCACAGTAATAGTTTGTGAATTGTATCATGTTTTAATATAAAATGTGGTGTCACAGCATAACATACTCATCATAATCACAGTTCATCAGCACGTCCTACTGCTAAGTATTTGGCTCTGTTTAATCTGACAAAACATGGGGGGACTGAATCGTCTTTCAGCAAAAATGGGTGTGTTACAAAACCACCGCCCTCCCACCCCCCGCCCCTGCTACATCCATGGTCATAATATTATCCTGTTGCTATGTTCTGATCTGTGTTTGAGAGAAACAAGGTTAACTTGGCATGAGTCAATGGTAACACCCGGAACCAACTGATTCCTAAGTGTGATGTTTTTAAGAACTCACTGACGTGAGCATTTAAAAATTCTTGAATGGTAACAAAAAAATCTGAGAAAGAGGCCCAGTTTATTAGGCAGGACACCATGGGGGAAGAGCCTGAAGGTTACAAACCAACACTGTAATGTGAAAATTTAACTGAATGGGAGCCTAACAAGAGAGACATAAAACGTGCAATATCTGAGACTTTGATTCTGAGGTGAAACAAAGCAGGAGCCAGCCTGAAAGAGAATCATATTATTTGGCTATTTTTACTGATCGATGAAACACTGAAAAATGTACCCAAATCAGTAACACAAAAAACTGCTACTTTGTAGCCCTTAAAAATCTCAGTATGTCATAAATGATCAGAATGATGAAATATAGATTATAGATATAGGAATAGGTTTCGCAGCCAAATCAACATTTTTTGCAACGTGTCCCGCAGTAACTTAATTGGTGAAATTCCCTAACCCCAAGTCACATGCTCCTCTTGTGGCTGAGTGTTACACTGGTAGAGTCCCTGCAAAGTATTGTGGGCATGTGTCTGCCTCTGTGACTCTCGAAGGGCTGGCTGGAAGAAAGACAACGCTGTGACACTTAGATCTCCTCCCACTGCGATGGTCACATGTACAAGTGGGGAATTCTCTCAGTGGCTGTGCTCAATCAGATTAAACACCTTGAGGACCGTGAGCTTACATCATAGAGTGTTACATCAGGGGCATCTGCTGGCCTCCTCTGCATAAGCATGGTGTTCTGTGTGTTTCCATCCCCGAGTTTGCTGTGAACGTCATACTTATGGTTAGGGTTTTTCAGTCTTGACTTCATCTGCCTATTATGTTTGTGGTGATCTTCTAACATTCTCTTAATCCATCAATGCACATTCGCTCAGTGTAATTATGCATGTTGAACTAGCACACAAATTGGAGTGGGGGGGTATACTGTCACTTTGTACTGGAAAATAGGTGTTTCTAGTGAGTGGTGATGAAGATGACGTCACACTAGGAAAAATATAGACACAGTACATTGATTAGTATGAATATCTGTACTCCTTGTTTGTTTTACTTACATATTGGATATAGTGCTGCATTCCACAGTGGTGATATGACTGCAATTAAAGCAACTTATACACGCCTCTAATCAAAATGAACCAGCACAAACTTCAGGCAGCAAGTAAGGTTTTTTTTTCAATTTCTAGACTTTGTCAGTTTATTTCGCACATTACTCATTCATCCTTTCATGTCTGATTTCAGGAAGGGTTGAAAAAGAAAAGAGATGCTTACATGGTTCTCGTGCAGCCATTGTGGGAATGAGTCCCCTTGTGCTGGATTTTGACCATAGTCTCCATAACATGAGAGAATCACACAGTTGGTCGTGACCGTGTCTCACGGCTGCCTCCACAGCTCCGCTTCTGCATTCCATGGACTGACAATAAAATGACAGTGCTGACAAACGGCCTGGTTTTTTCGTTGTGAGCTGAGTTTCAGTCATCTGTGGGACGCCATCCAAAAACTGACGATTTGGCCGAGCATGTTGGGGGACCATGTTGAATTGGGGATAGGTTTCCAAATTAATTTGACAGAATTCTGGTTTTTGTGACCTGCTAGGTTGTAACACTTAAAGAAGAAGGGAAACATAACCTATAAAATATAAGGTGGAAAAGGGTTGGGGTGTGTGTGTGTGTGTGTGTGTGTGTGTGTGTGTGTGTGTATGGTGTGTGTGTGTATGGTGTGCGTGCGTGTGTGTGTGTATGGTGTGCGTGCGTGTGTGTGTGTATGGTGTGCGTGTGTGTATGTATGGTGTGCGTGCGTGTGTGTGTGTATGGTGTGCGTGTGTGTGTGTGTATGGTGTGTTACTCCCCATGCCACATGGGTTTCCTCCTGTAATCCAAAGACATGCAGTTAAACCTAATTTAGGTGTCCATAAATTACCCACAGTGTGTGTTTGTATGTGTTGCCATACCCCCCCTACTTTTGGAAAAGTAGTGTGTGGATGGATGGAAATCTGATCTTGAATCTCAAGAAAGATTTGACTGCTGGTAGACAGCATTCCCCATTTGTCTGGGCACATTGATTAACCAAAATCACATTCCAGCTTAATTAAACTAATAAATAATACACCAAATGATATAGTTTTGGGTAGGGGGGGAGGCTGGTTCATGTCTGACACAAGGTAGCGGACTATCCCTGCAGCGGCTGAAGTGTGCGTGGAGGTGCTGAGTCGCCTGACGTGACCACCACTCCTGCCCAGTGCACCAGACACCCGCTCCCAGGCACCCTGTTGCAATCTTGGAGCTTGCAGACTACAGAGGAAGGAAACTGTGCTTCAACACCCAGCGGGGCCTGCCCGAATAGGCCCCGAAAAATGCACTGTCACAACCTGTGGGGGGATAAGAATACGGCTAACGGTCAGCCTTTTGGTTACACCGCTCACTGCAGGACAGTGACCACAGCTGTCAACACAAATCACTGACCTCCATGCCGCCCAAGGCGTGGCGGCGAGGACACGAACATTCCTGTTTTACTCACCCTGAGTGACTCAGACATACAGCATCATTAATCCATGTCACATAATAAAATATGAACATTTCTACATAGATGTTAAACCCAGCGATATATCAGAGGCTTGGGTTTTTAGCCGTGTTTCCCTCTTGCAAGGTCTGTCTCTTGCCATGGGCTAAGAGTTTGAACATCCCATAATGTATGTATGTCGGTACGGTGGGGCAGCACAGTCCGCTGTTATGGCCGGCCTCTTGTTTACTGCACTCCAGCGTCTGAAAATGTGAGCTGCTCTTGCCTGTGCGCTTATTTGGTTCAGTCCCCGTTCCATGGACCCTGTTTTAACTTCCTTCCTCTTTCTAGAAGCTGTGAGAAACATGCCTCTGTGCCCTAATAATGTCATGTTTCAGTACCATTAACTTATGATTTAATAAAAGAGGCTAGTTTAAAATGCACACACTTATTAGCTTGCATTATTTATTTGCTCTGAGTGCAGGCACTGCCTAAAACTAAAACTGAAAACTATTAAACTATAAAGATTTTTAAAAGTTAAAAAACAATTTAAAAAATGGGCTTTTGTCAAACTGTTCTGTCATAAATGTATGGTAAAGATTACTAAATTAAGCTGAAACCGATATTTTAGTCAGAAAGCAAACATGACACTTATTTGGTGCCAAACCAGCACACGACCAAAACACAACTAATATTATCCTGCCTTTGTGAACCTG
>JAAGVU020000008.1:9763137-9784033 GCA_011763525.2 Mormyrus iriodes
CAAACATGACACTTATTTGGTGCCAAACCAGCACACGACCAAAACACAACTAATATTATCCTGCCTTTGTGAACCTGTCTGTGAGCACATTGGAACAGGATAAACAGCAGGAACGCATTCAGCCTGAAATTCGATGATATTTTGAATGAAAGTGCCAGTGAACTTCGTAGTGCCAGCGCCACCTTGAGAGTATAGGATGGTCGGCACAGCAGCCTCACGCCAACCAACGTGTGGGTTTGCCTCCCTGCTGGGTGCTGGGCTGTCTGTCAGGGAGCTGGGAGGGAACCAAAATGTGGACTGTCTGGGGCTCCCCGAGGACTGGGTTGGGAAAGACTGCTTTAAGAGATTAAACATCTAACATTCCTTTAGCACCTAGCTAGACCACGGGGGGTACATGCACTCAGAAGACTGCATACCTTAAATCTGTCCTCGGGAACCTCCATGTTTTTTACCCTGGAGCTGGGAGGGAGCCAAAAAGTGGACTGTCTGGGGCTCCCCGAGGACTGGGTTGGGCAACACTGCCTTAATAACTCTTTGGGAACTTATATGACCCTGTATGACCTTAAGTGGTATTTTATACAGAAGAGATTCCATTCTTTCAGTCTGCTGCACGACATCAAGTGGGCAAAAATAAGCAATTACTTTATTGTTTGTGGCATGTATTTAAAACAAAAATAAAACCACAAATAGCAGCCACACGGTGCTGATCTACACATACTGCAAATATACGCATACAGCCGGAAATGCTAGTCAGGAAGGTCAAATAAATGCTGACATTACATCTTTTCAGAAGGGTTGGCTCTTTGGAAGAAAAGAATTTTAAAATTATATAAATATCTCTTGACTGTACTATACAGTGGCTTCCTTCAGCCAACAAAAAGCCTGATGTTCTGAGACTTGTGTGCAAATATGTCTGTAGTGTGATTACTGTGCCTTGGTTGTTGTGAAATTTTAAAGGGATTGGAAACCGACTGATTAAGCAGCTGATTTTCAGAGTTGTAATTAAGACAAAGACGCAAACACTTAACAAGCAGCTAACTGCTAAAACGTGCTTATTTACAGAGCAGGGCCCCTGTTTCTTCAGCAGTTAGGGGAGCTGGTTGCCCATGCCATGCAATTGAGTTTGTGTGTCCTGCAATGGACAGTCATCCGGGAAATGGTGTCCCCTGCCTTGTGTCCTTTGCTCTCTGGGACGGACTCCAGGTCCATCATGACCCTGTACAGGATAGATGTAGTTATAAAAATGGATAAACTGAGTAACTAATTTCCAACTGCATAACTGAATTTATTTTCTCAAGTTATTAAGTCATCGAATCACTGAAATAATTAGCACTGTAATTTATTTTAAGCAATCTTAAGCATTTTACAAACATCCATAGGCCTAGTCTGTGATAGCCATTGAATCTAGAATTACTGAATTGAGTAGTATTTTGAAATTTTTGACACGAACTTCAATAAGTACTTACTTATAACGCTGTTTTTCTTTAATGTAACCTTTTGCATAAATCCCTGGCGGTGATTATTTGGAAAATGTCTTTTCTCCTTTGATTTTACAAATTTTATTTCTTTTTTCCAATTTGGACATCTTATTTAGTTTTAATTAATAATAACAAATCATGTCATTATTTATTGTAAGGGTATACAATTCATGCTAAATTCAAATTGTATGTCTGTAATATCATTATTAATACAATAGATGTGAAAAAAACGGAAATGGTCAGAATGGCAACAGAAGATAAATGGGAGGAGACAGTCCGCTGTGGTGTATCACGACAGCTGGATGCACAACAGAGCTGTTTTCCACAGCCTAAAGAGCAGGGACTGAAAGAGCAATGAAATTCCAGGACGCATGCAGTGTCAGGATAACCTTGAGAGCATAGGGTGGCCGGCAAAGCAGCCTCACACCAACCAGTGGGTGTGTTGGTGTCATGTCTGACTTGATTATGAACAGTTGATGGATGTCAGCGTACACCGTATGTCCTCAGATAATTGAAGGAGTGTGGTTATGCATTGATTCACAGATCTCAGGCCTTTTCCTGCTCCATAAATTGCATCTTCATGCCCCTTCAGTAAATCCTGTTTTAACACCTCATATACAGGCTCTTACTGGGGTCTGTGCCATCTCCTCCTGAGACTACTCTTGACAAAAATCTGAGCATATCTCCAGGGATTCCTGCTATGAAGACGTGGCTCTGTTATCGGGCCGAAAGGACATTTCCATGGCAGTTAGAAACTGAATATTGTGCTGGCAGGAATAAAAATATCACAAACTGGGAAGCTGATCATCTCATGTCTTTGTCTCATTGACAATGTTTACTTAACAGTAAGCACAGTACAGCAAATTCTGTCTGACAAGCATTTACGAAGATCAAGAGGACAACAAACGGAGTCTCTTTCACCTTCCATTGCTATATTTAAGATAGAGAAAGTTAATCAGAAAAGGCTGTAAATGTCAGCCCTGAAAGTGAACACACTTTTTCTGTTTCTCTCTTTATCAATTCATTGATAGACATTTAAAATTATTCTAAGAAGAAAAATGCACAATCCTGAGCATTAAACACAGCGCCATTGTGAATTGGGTGAAACTGCTCGCTATGTTAAGTGATGGAACCTGTACTTAAGTCTGACCTTTCTGCTCTTAAAGATCTATTTTTCCCACAGAGGGCCTTCAGAGTTTCAAAATACCTGATTAGAAGCATCTGGCCGCACCAATGAGCAGAAGGAAGAAGCAGTTGTTCATATTTCACATACAAAAAAAAAAATCAAAAGTATTCTGGGTAGCGGCCGCAGAACAGAACCCCCCCACGCTGAGAAATCAGCATTTCTCAGAGCAGGCCCCCCCACCACCGAGATGGCTCCTTGGCTACTGCTGTTGCTCCAAAGTCAAAATAATTGGATGAACAGTCTGCAAGCTGTCATCTTCAGGACCTACCACAGGAGATCACACAGCATTCTTCCCATGAGGGATCTGCTGGCATCCAATATCACTCTTTATAATGACTCCAGCTCCTGAGAGTTTCACAGTACACTTGATGGAGTCATACACAGAGACCTGTTAGTAAAATCAGGCTACTTCCTGCCCTGCAGACAAAAAAATAATGTTCTAGTGTCTTTATTCACCACCCGATATTTATATTCAGATGACCAGCTTGATGCCTGTAGAGCCTGGGAATTAAAATTTGTTGCACTACCAAACAATGAAATTGGTCAATCCAGTGGAAAAAGCAAAGAAAAAACCCTTTCTTGCTGTAAAAAGCAGAGCTACACAGAACTCACACCTTCACTAGGAGGCGTTACTGCTATTTGTCAAGGCAGGGAGGGAAACTTGTAACTGTTCCGTCATCTAAATAACATGCAGCTAAGATGCCTCCCCCTCGATGAACGACATGAAATGCATAGACCTCCCGATCACTGAAATGCATTCAGCAGTCAGAGAAGACAGACAGTGGGAACTGGTTATCTCCAAGGTGGTGCCATCAGTAGTGAGGGAGGAAGTGAACACGCAAGCTGTTATGAGTCTGCGGTGATGTGAGAGACTACAGGGGATCATGAGCTACTATAGAAATCGAAAGTATTATTATTAATAACAATAATAATATTAATATTAATTTTTATGATTATATCATTATCATTATTGTTGTTGTTAGGGTTATTGCTATTTGTAACATTCCTCCTGGACACTGGAACCGTACCACCTTGCACAGTAATGTTACTAAGGGGTTCTGTTTGGCTTTGTGGGTTAGGCTGCTGTGTCTGTGGTCAGCAGGTCAGGGGTTCAAATCCTGTATTCTGCAGTGTGCCTTCACTATCAGGAACTTGAGCAAGGCCCTTAACCCCAAATTGTTCCAGGGACTGGTGGACCCTGCTTTTTTTTTTAAGTGTTTGTTATTTTGAATGAAAATATGCTGAAATTGTGTATGTACCATTGCATCTGAGTGGGATTGTCTGAGGACACAAATGCCAGTTATCCTTCATGACTCTCTCACTAGTGTAACACGTAACTGAAGCTGTACGTGTGATTGGCAGGTGCTCTACAGCCGTGTGTAATAAATTCTGCATCTGTTTAAGGTGCACATGGCGCCTTGGTTGTGCTCTGTACTGGAAGGTGTGAAAACGCTCTTCCTGTCAGGGTTCATCATCTTGGGCTGAACCCTGTGTACAACCACTCAAGTTAAAAAATCTCTCAGATCCATGGGTGAATCCATGGGTGGGAGGGGTTGAGAAAACAGCAAACAGCTCCGTGTATGTACTTTGTAAGTATTTAGGGGAATTCAAGGGGCATGCTGCAATTGCAGTGCTACAGTTTGTCACGTGGGCACCCCCTCCCCCCCACTCCCAGGGTCTTGCGACACGATGTTCAAAAAGGACCAAAAAGTATGCAGCGTGACGTCGGCCTGCAAATAAAACACGGCTCTTCTCTTTCGTTGGCCAAATCACATCAGAATGGCTCACGTAATATGAATGAACATGGCAGACCTACACTCCTACTGGCCCAGAGGCATAAGGCCTGATTTTGATAATCCTTTTTGTCATCAAATGTGCAACTTACATTGTTTTAGGAGCTACAAAACTAGCCATAATTAAACTGGACTCACAGACACTGGTGCTAATGAAAAACAATACAGTTCTTATAGGCCACTGACTTTTGTAACTTCATGGCTGCATCATATATATTGACAACAGTATTTTCTGCTTATGTTTTCAAGTACCAAATAACTCTGGATAAGTATTATTTAACTGTACAGTTCCTAATGAAACCCAGCCGTGAGGAAGTATCCTGTGTTTACATATGATGAAGAATTAATTACCATGATTTAAAGGGTCATACAGGCACGGGAGATAAAAATGGAATGTGGTTACATTTACCATTGTTTAAAATGTCAGTTATGGTCAATGTTCAGACCTGTGACCTACGTGAAAAAAGATCAATCATTCCGTTTAATGTGTCTTGAAATGCTGGCTGTTAAACTTGTACTCCAGGGCTATCAATCACAGAAACCACCAACACTGGCCTGTGGATGAATTAACGTGTGGTTAGATTACTGTTCACTGTATAAAAAATGTTTTACATTTGGGTGGGCAGGAGAGTAATGATGAGTCAACACCCTAGTCAAGGCTGATAACAGCAATCATGCTGTCTGGCTTTTAGATGGATGTCTGTATATTCTTCTAACGATATAGTGTTTTGACAGCAGTTTTGCTACCTTTTCTTTCCCCACTCTGGCGTTCCATCTCTTTGCATTTAGATACTGTGAGGCTGTTTTACTGGAACATGTTACGCAACTGCTCAGCTTGCCATATTTTTCAGGAATACTTTCAGTTCATTGTGTTTTGCAACGCCGACATCAAAAGGCCATTACGCCCGATTTCCTGTTTTACGTTTGCTGGATTCACCCCGCAGACCACATACATGAAAGCTGCCTTACTGATCTGAATTAACTATATGTGATTTACGTTTTGTAATACTGCCTCGGGTTCGCTTAACATTGTGCTGATCCAACAGACAGGGAAGAGCGGGACGTTGATTTGAGGGACACTTGTACGGCACGAAGGTGAATTGTGAGAAAAATTTACGACTGAACATCATTCAGAAATGTAAATATTGCAGTGTGTTTGACACAGCACTTCATTCCCGCAACACAGTGCCTTGATTGTCCACACATGTCTGGTAGTTTGGAATTTTGGCCCCTGTGGAAACATCTGAATGTATCTATGTGTTATGGTCCAGACAGCTCACTGTCTGATTTTCCCTCTTCTCTCCAAGTAGAGCAAAGGGCTTCAGGGTCGCCTTGACCCTAATTCAGCAACCAGGACTCTTCACTTCCTCCTACCTTCAGCGATGACAAAGACCAAGACTGAGAAAGTGACAAATAAACATCTGCTTCACTGTCAACTGTGTTACACAGGAGAGACAACAGAGTCAGTTAAGGTCCAGTCCAGTTATGACATCACTTCAAACAGAAAGCAAATGGTACAATCTTTTACTGATATGATACAAAGTTTAGACTTGAGGACTTAATGTTTTACTTTGGCTGTTCTGCAAAAGACATCCCAGGGATTTGTCCATATTCAGTTCTCCATTAATACAAAATATCACTATACATATTGCTTTTTATAATTTTAAAACTTATTGCATGTCATACCCACGTTTCCAGTGCTCTGCGGATCACAAAAACTACATGAGATATAACTTTGCAACACATATTAATTTTAGTCACCTTCAGAATAGTAATTGATACTTTATTGATGCCTGTGGGGAAATTATCTTTTTACCTTCACCATCTTGCTCTCCATGACAGCAGGCTTGGCCATGAAGGGCAGCCACCCGTAGCAGCACCCAAGATGCTGGGGGGTTAAGGGCCTTGCTGAAGGACTCACAGACGTGCCAAAGCTGGGCTCGAACTGGCGCAGAAGATTAGCCCACTGAGCCACACGCTTCCCCCTGATGAGATGATTAATTAACCTAAATGGCATAGAGGTCTGCTATGCTCTTCTATAATACAATACAGTTTCAAAACACTCTGCAGAGGACTGTATGAGCTTTAAAATGAGGGTGTCATCCTCACAACCATCTTACTCTAATGTTTACCAAGAGCAGAAATTGTAGAAATATACAATTTGTTAAGGATATTCATAGTTTTACTTTGTTTTTTGGGTTGAAGTAAAATACCTACATATTTTTTTTCTGAATATATCATTGTCCTTAAGATTCTTCCTTTAGACATGAATTGAATTTCAGTTCAATTCCTGTTCCTCTAAAAGACAATGGTCTTCACAGAACAGCACCTCAAAGGAGAAGAGGAGTCAGCTTCAGTAGCAGCGAAACCTTGGCATGTCACTTAATGTGGCTTGTTTGCCACTCTGGTGTAGCAGGTGCCAGAGCGTATGTTTCTCACAGCTATTTCCTCAAAGCAGCCATTAGGCCACACCCCAAAGCTACACAGAGCCCACTGAGGGGGGGGGAGCAGTTTTGGAAAAGTGCATGTAGCACCGTGGGACTATCGGGGAAATCAGCCACCCAGTGCACCCCCGAAATTCACCCAACTCCAAGTGTAACAGAAAACCCCACACACTATAGGCCCTGCTTTGCATAACAGAGCATGCCAGTAGCTCTAGGTCCACAACACGGAGGTCCACCATATTGATATCATTGACCCAGTTGTCAATAATAAATACTCCAGTCGCTGGTGACTGCAAGTGGTGCTTTCATATCTTCACTCACTTAGCCAACTGAACAGCTTATCTGTTTATACAACGTGCATATTGATGGCCAGGATGCAGGTCACATCAGCGCCAAAAGGTGAACGCAAAACCATAAATGCTCACATCCTAAAACAAGCCCCTTGTCACGTGACCCTGGTTTCATGCATCCGCATTTCAAAGTTTCTGTATGAAGTTTATTATGGTAAAGGTGTGGAGAATTAACCATTTCTGGCTGAAAACATTCCAGTACGTGGTCATGTTGTCAGCAAACATAAGCATGTATGAGCAATGGCCTTAATTGCACCAAGGCTCACAAGGCTAGGAATCTATCTGAAATATGTAATAGAAATTCTCAATGTGTGTGTGTGTGTGTGTATGTGTGGTCCAGGTGTACCTTACATTGTGGGGACGTTGTCCCCACAATGTCCCCGCAATGTGATAAAAGCCTGTTATTTTAATGATGTGGGGACCATTTTTTCGGTCTCCACAAGTGGAAATTCAGTTTTATAAAAATCTGTGACTGCAGTCAAAAAACTAAAAATGGCAAAAGAATTGTGTTTTGTTTGGTTACTTATGGTTAAGGTTAGAGCTGGGTAGGGGTTAATACGATGGTATCATTTGATATGATCTTAGGTTCTAGCATCATGTTAACATTTAACACTTAAAATCACAAGGCCAATGCAACAGACAAAGCCTGTGTCATGCCAACTGCAGAGCCCTAAAAAAATGCATTTAACTCTTGAAGATTAGCTTAAGTGACTTGCAGAAGTGTGCAACCAGAAGTGGTTTTGGAACAGCTTGTTTACAAGGTGTATTCTACTATAGTACACTGTTCTAATTACTTTGCAGGAAATATGTCACCAGGAGGCTGGAAGAAGTGACTGGATAGGCATCACATTTGGCCAGTGTACAGTGGGCATCACAAGCATGCGTCAAATGGGCAGCAGTCTATGGCCAACAGAAATCTTTGTAGGCAGCACCTAAGGGTGTAGAGTGACATTATCAGTCTAAAAAATATCCAAATTTGGAAAGACTTTAACAGGACAAAAGAGATGAAAAAGGAGGAAGGGAACTCAAAAGGCTTTCACCTGCTTTTAAAAACTACGTACATCTGAGTAACTAAGGTAGGCGATTTTATAGAATACAGGTCCCACCCTTTCGACGTCCATGGAATAGTTTACGTCATGCAAAAATATCTCGGCCTGGTAAAACAGCCTGGGCGGATTTCGTAAGTTTATCCGTTGCAATTTTTTTTTCCAAATGTGAACAGACCGTAGGAATATGAGGGGGTCACAAAAAATGAAAATTTTTGGAAATTAACCAACCTCTCCACAACCACACCCCCCTTCACCAGTTCCATGGCCCAGTGGAACACTGCCCATGGGTCCCTACCATAAAAGACCTGCTCTGTAGGACAAAATCATGCCTTCAGTCTGCTCAAGCTAAAGATCGAAACACTATAGAGCTTCTGTTTCATGTCTTACCGTTTGTCTACGCTGTGGAAAGTAACCTTTTTTGTTAATGTGTTTGTTATTTATTTTTTTAAGAACACCAGTATGTGAAACTCTGCACCAGCTAGAAAACACTCATGCAGTGTAGGACAATAATGCAGTCCTCAGGCATTGAAGGTAAGTTTTGCTTAGCATCCTAAAAGAGATCTCCAACTCCAACCTGAAGCATCTGGCAGGTACACTTTCATATTGCTGGTGTAGCAGTAGAAATTAAGAGAGTTCTTATTGCTAATATTACCCAGGGAGAGATATATATCCCTCTCTATATACTGTATATATAATAAATAAAAAATCTACGGACTCTGGAAAGGCTCAAAAATGCGTTGCGTATTTTTTGGTGGATTCCTCATTGATACGCAAGAAGCTGTAGATATCAGACCGCAAATTTGCATTTGTTGGGATGGTACATAGATCCACGTGACAAAGGGATGAGAAGAGGAAAAGGCAATTTATTAGTACAAACAAGATACAACAGGCATGGAAAGTTAAGGAAATATCTAGGAAAGTTTTTTTGGTGCGAAAAAAGGGCTGGTGGAGAAAGTTGCGATGCAGCTTCCAATCTCTCTCATCCAAGGGGATGTTTTTAATCCCTAAAAATTAATAATTAATTATCAGTGAATTTGGGGCTTGTTGTCTAAAACATCCATACTCCCCCCTACTTCACATGGACTTTAATACTTTATTATAAACATGAACATTTTTACAGACATATGATGAGGCAATACAGCTACAATAAATGATACTCTGTGCCTGTGATCGAAAGGTCATTTGTTCCGGAAGGTTGCTGAAAGGTCCCGGCCTTAGCAGAGTAATTCCTATTCCAATAATCTCCATTGGGGCCTTGAGCAAGGTCCTTAATGCTCCAGGAGTGCCGGATAAATGGCCTGACCCTGCGATTGGACCCCAAGCTTTGCTTTCATGTATGTATGTGTCTCAAAGGAGAGCAAGATGGGCGAAATAGATAGAGAGATAGAGAGGCGAAAAGAAGCATTCCAATATACCTGTACTCTCATTGGTGCGAATGGCATATAAAGCTTCAGTTCATCTATATACACTGTGACCGTCATATACAGATGTATCAGTGTGGACGCAGCAGGAGGTGTGGTGATGTGCAAGACATCGATATAAGTATCAGTGGGTGATGTGAGCAAAAGTCATCAAGCAACTCGTGCAGGAAAGACAGACAGGAGCAAAGGGTCGGACCTGCAGCCCTGGTCTGAGAAAGCTGCAGCTTGATGCACAATGCAACTGCCATCAGCAAACCTCAATAAAAAACCTTTAAATGGTAGACGCTGTAATTCAATTTTTTAGAGCAATAAATTATATGAAAAGCAAGGGAAGAGGAAGAAACTAATAGTTTTATGAGTGTCAGAGTAGTTATTTAAAGAAGGGAGCAGAAGAGATTTATCTTAAGCGAAAGAGGCAAGAGAACAATTCATAAGCAATATAATAAAACAGAGGGTGATGGAGGCAGATGCTATAATGGAGACGTAGGACTAGATATTGTATTTTGGTCGTATGGTATGAGATTACACCTTTCCTGTGCTTAGAACTGCAGCGCAGGCCTCTCAATGAATCACTGTGGGGAAATGTGTTTCATACAAAAATGCCTCACTAGGCGACTTCAAAATCCATATAGATGGTTTTAACCCAAGCAACTTATATACTTTAAAACATATGGCTATTAATATCCACTACATCAAGATCGGATTTGCAAATCTGGTGTCATGCTGTTAGCAAGTCAGCTAAATGCTAGCCGAAAACAAAAGGTCTGTAAGTACACTTGGCAGAAGAAGATGGAGTTTTCTGGTGTGACTCATTGGGCAGCTGTGTAGGTGAGAATGCTGGTGTGTGTGTATGTGTGAGTTTATAGGCCTACCTCACTAAGAAAGGGGAAGTACTGCACAGGCAAAGGAAGCACTACTGTGAGGAAAACGAAGTGAGATTCCCTGGGCGGCCGTATCTCCAGCTGCACACTTTCTTCTGCAGGAGGTAGACGGAACAATATGAAGTGAATTCCTTAAGATAAATGCTTGTGCCACGTACAGCTTCTGACTCCCGCTTTCTCACCCAACCATCTGTCAATCTATGGCTCACTTTTATTGTTAAATCTATCCATCTCCCAACTGCTTATTCTGGTCAGGGTCATAGGAGGTGGCGAGGGGGGGGGGGAGTCTCAGCAAAGGGTATAAGGCCATGTGACGGGATGCCAGTCCATTGTAGAGTGCACACACAGTATAGGCAATTTAGAGGCATCAAATAACCCCAGACTATGGTACACAATGAGGGTACCTGGAGGAAACCCACGTGAGGAGCTGCAAATTTCACAAACAAAGCAGGGGTGACTACAACCCTATTCCTTGTGTAAGGCAACAGTGCTAGCCACTGAGCCTTCATGCCAGCCAAACTGTTAGATACGTTTGTATCATATGTATATTAGCTATGCATTATATGTATTATTTGAAACACTCATTAAAACACATTTTGGAGGCACCATGATAATCAAAGTTAAAAATTCCTACATTTGTCTATTACCCATTCTTCACAATACAAATGTAACACCCATAGGTATTAGGGTTTTATCGGGTTTTAGCCCGTTTTGCCGTCTCACGGCTGCGAGATGCAAATCTGGCGGGTTGTTTTGGCCAAATTTTATCTCGGGGACATCCCACCTGCTCGGCAAAACTGATTGTTCCTTACTGTTCTTGCTAAGTTTTACAGGTTTTTCTTTATCACCCATCTCACCGTTTTACTACAGCTAGGCTGACATGTATGAACACCCCGAGTACGAGTATTAAATTAAATATTTAAAAAACGGAAGACGGAAACAACGTATAATACCAGGAGCAAAAACCGGAGGAAATGTTTCTTTAAAAGAAACAAACAAACAGATAAAGTAAGTAAACATGATACATGGTCCTGTGTGCAGAACCTGAGTTTTATGGATATTAATAATCCGTCATTCATCAACATCATCGGTTTTTACCTATAAAAGGGCATTTTATTTTTAAAACAAAGTATAAATCATAAATATTGTTGACTGTGCAGTTTTTTTCTGTTTACGCATTGTTTCTGTCACCTACAAAGACGGAAAAATGAGAAAAACAAGCATTTATGAAAATTATGCCGATTTCCTGCGAAACTAATTAATATTATATTCCGATAATGTGGCGCACACGCAAAAGCAGTGCGGAAATATTTTAAGTTCCCTGTCTCCACCTCGTAGGGCTCAATGAAACAAAAAATAATAAACCTGACAGACACGACGTCTCTGCTATGATTTCTCGGAAGACGCTACGGTTCGAAGAACAGACGGAGCCGCGGGAGTAGCTGATTGGCCAGCGTCACAGCGGCGACGTAATACGATACTCCAATTAGCTTCTTGTGAATGGACCGATAAACTTCGGGTACCAGGCTGAGATTGATTTATATTTTGCACGCCTGTGAGGTCTTAAAAAGCTGTTCGGTGTCAGTTTGCGTATCGCTGAGATCCAAACTTCTACCCCTAAGGTAAATGTCAATTACTTTTAATTTTTTTTTGACCACTGCACACACAACTTTATACATAATACACAATTTGAACATACTAATTCTGTGATATAACAATATTTCTTGAAAGATTACTACATTTATTGTATCATATAATATAGATAATTTCATCTTAAAATATATTTATTTATACTTTCTCTTTAAATACATATTTTTTTTATCTTTCTCTGCCTTATATCATAAAATGTAGCATTTCAAACATTTCCACTAGTGTGGGAATCTCTTCTACACACGTGTCACTCGTAGATATCAGTGGGATATGAAATGAAATAAGATGAAAAATCTACACGCTTTTTGTTTTAGATGACCGCAAATCCCAGCGGACGGAGACTGAGGCAGTGGCTGATAGAGCAGATTCACAGCAACCGGTACCCGGGGCTCTTGTGGGAAGATGAGGGTCGGACTATGTTCCGAATTCCATGGAAACATGCGGGGAAACAGGACTACAACCAGGAAATCGATGCGTCAATTTTCAAAGTAAGTCTTACCTTCGCACGTGATGTACGCTCGCACATGTAAAAATCTTATCTCAGTTCTAAGTTGCCACGTACGTAGGCACGCTAGAATAACCCTGATGCATCTCGCAGTACAAATTTCCCGCTGTTACACATTCAAACGCAAATGCGCATTTATCTTTCATTGCATTCTTTACGATTAAAAACCTTTACAATACAATTGCATTTCGTGCATAAATGGCGCAAACCGTGGGCAACGGTGCGATGCTAGATTACACTAAAACCTAAGTGCTTGTAGATTTCCCAAAACCTGGTGTGCTGCGTTTCAGTTTTAGCATATATACCATGAAATAAAAAGTGCATATTGCCAGAATTACCGGTTTTCATAGGCACGTGTTACATTAAAACAGGAGGTATTGGACAATTTGTCGAATTAGCCTGCCAAATGGACGGGCATAAGAGTTACGGACAGATTAACTGTTAAAGCACGTTTGGTTACCATAGTTGAGCTTGTTTAACATATCATGTCAGTATACGATGTGTTTAATGTGTTATTAATTTGTTTTTCTTGTAGTAAGAAGCTTGTTTCGTACAAAGTGCTCAGTTCAGGAAAAAAAATACACTTGACTAACTATCCAGGATGCAGAAATTCAGTTATTTATAACAACGCTAATAACGCGGTCAGTAGACTAAATATTAAACGGCCCAAAATACTAAAATGGATTCATTACAGATTGTATCTTTATCACTAATATGCATGTGCTCTCTTCGGTGACAGTTCAACGTTTAATTTATGTTATTTTAGTATTTTAAGGTTGGGGAATCTCAACGACTTTATGAGAAAGTAATAAATGTGTCAACAGTCCTATGTGGTTAAAAGGTCAGCTACGACTGACAACGGAAGAACTGGGCGTTTACTCGGTTAGTTTAGCGATAGAGTTACCCAGCACCATCCTTTACCCGATATTATAAATTGCAGATACATGGATATGTTAAACCGCTTTACCGCGTGACCGAAAGGCTTTTACACACAGGGTTGTTCGTATGTTATTATTCCATTGCTCAGGGCGCTTCATATGACGTGTGTTTCAAAGTAGCTGCATAAGTAATTATTGCATTTAAGAAATGAGTGCTAAGGGCCTCAAAGAGGAGTGCAGGAACAGAAGATTTAATGCTCTGAAAGTCTGTGAGCATCAGGCTACCTGTTACCTTGCACTGCTGAAGGCTTGTCACCCTGGCTTGTAGAGGGGGTCACTGAGCCCCCCCCCTTTCTTTTTATAGGCTTGGGCTGTGTTTAAAGGTAAATTTAAGGAGGGGGACAGGGCTGAGCCAGCGACCTGGAAAACCCGGCTCCGCTGCGCTCTGAACAAGAGCCCCGACTTCGAGGAGGTGACCGACCGGTCCCAGCTGGACATTTCAGAGCCTTACAAGGTCTATCGCATCGTACCAGAGGAAGAGCAAAAGAGTGAGTTCCCAGTAGTTACCTGGGGGAGGGGGGGTGGGTTCTGCTTTTGTGTCATGACAAAGCTGACTTGCTGCGAAGATACATTCACGCAGCTGTCTGTCTGCGCCATCACTCTGATGATGCTAAAAGCTGTTGTGAGCATTATGAAGGATTTTAATGTTCACAGAATGTGCACCAAACAAACCAAAGTCTCGATCCCAGCAGGCAGAGGGGTGGCGGCAATGCATGGAGGCGGGGGCTCCAGTGATGTCCACAGCATGGACTGCAGTGCTGCTGACCTGGAGGAGCTCATCAAGGAAGTGAGTGTCAGTGTATCATGGCGGCCCAGCCGTCTCGCACAGAGACATACGCCTGTCCAGACTAGTCCTTTGAATCTGGGCTTGTGTTTGAGTAATGGCTCTCCTTGATCCACACAGTCCTCACATGATGAATACCTGGGCATCATCAAGAAGAGCCATTCCCCAGAGGAACCCCCCAGGGCCGTGCCACCGGCTCAGGAGTGGTGGACACAAAGTAACCTGCGCTGTAAGCTTCCGAGTACCACACAAGCCTTCAGCATGGACGATAACATTTACAGTAAATTTTTACAGTGCCGTAACTGCACTACCTCAGTCACAATACAGGAAAATTCTCAAACTCTAATCCAGCTTTAAATAGCCTGACATTTGGACGTCCACAATTGTATGAAATCGATATTTTCTCACAGATTTTTGTGAGCCACATTGATTTGCTTTCCAAAGCATTTACCCGTTTAACAATTACAGAGCTGATCCTACGTTTGCATGCCATTTAAAACACCTGCCTTAGCCAAATACATAAACCGTAAATATCTGTGTTGATGAGCTCTGTATTTTTCTGAGGTGAGGATCAGCTAATTTTCTATCACTTTGCTGACTGTCAGTCTGGCACTGGGCCATAAGATGGTTTTTCTTTTTGCTGGAACAGCTGAATTTTTGATGAACACACAAAAGATATTTAAAGGTTACTTCTGTATAGATTTTCTCTCATGGTTTTCAGCGACGCTGCTGGTAGTGAGAGAGCTATGCAAGTGGATTTGAACAAATTAATGTTGTTTTTTTTAACACCTGAATATGACAATAGTGTGTATGGACTGAGGAATCATTTCATTTCCTTTCCATTTCACAGCCATCCCAGTGAGCCAGGACCCTCCCCCGACTGGGAACTTTAGTTCAGGTTTGTGTGTTTTTGGCACGTGTGTTTTGACAGCACAATTAGTAATACTGGGGAAACTAGTCTGTACTGCATTAGTTTGTTCCCTGCTACTGAGAAATTCCGAGAACTTCTGGAGTGATGAAGATGGCCCCACTCCTCTCCCCTACAGCCTTCTCCCAAATGATGGTCACCTTCTTCTATGGAGGCAAGCTGGTCGGCAGCACGCTGAGCACTCACCCCGAGGGCTGCCGCATCTCGCTGACGCCACCATCCGCAGTGGCCGCGGAGGTACTATACGGGCCCGAGAGTCTGCAGAACATTCGCTTCCCGCCGGTGGAGCTGATCGAGCACGAGCGCCAGCGTCATGTGACCCGCAAGCTCTTCGGGCACCTGGAGCGTGGCGTGCTGGTGCGCGCCAACCGCGAGGGCGTCTTCATAAAGCGCCTGTGTCAGAGCCGTGTCTTCTGGAGCAGCCAGGGCTCCCAGTATGGCCCCGGGCCCTGCAAGCTGGAGAGGGACGCCGTCGTCAAGATCTTTGACATCAGCAGGTTCCTGCAAGGTAGGTTGGTCATCAAAGCCCTGTGGTTCCCTAAGATCACATGTCATCGGCATGCGGTCCATAATAAAATGGTTTATGGCTTTGACACCGCTGCTGTGGAAGTGTCTGATACCACCTGTGAACAACACTAATGTCATTCCAGTGCCTGTATTGTGAGCATAAGTATGATTTGCAGCTCTGCAGATGTACCAGGATGGCCACTATCCAACACCTGACCCCACCATCACCCTCTGCTTTGGGGAAGAGTTCCATGACATCAGCACTGCCAAGAACAAGCTGATAATCATTCAGGTAAGCTAACTAGCAACAGCTATCAGGCAGTTTCGTTGGCGGACTGCGGTTTCCGTTTACCTTGATATAACAGCTTCATGCACGGATGGGGCGTCCCATTAGCCACACAGTGCCAACTGATCCCTTTCTGGCCTTTGCAGATCACCCCAGTCACCTGCCAGCAGTTGTTGGAGGAGGTTAACATCCACCGTTCCCAGTACAGCAGTGGGAATATGGACATGGCAGATGAGTCGCAGAACGAGCAAGTGGCACGCATTTTCCAGGAGCTCTGCAGCTACAGCGTGCCACAGCGCCTCAGCTTCAGAGAGAACCTGCCAATCACAGTCTGAAGCACTAATCCCCACTGCCTGCCTCAAACAGGACAAGCAACCCGCCAATAACCATCTGAGGCACTAATCCCCCACTGCCTGCCTCAAACAGGACAACGAACCTGCCAGTCACCGTCTGAGGCACTAATCCCCACTGCCTGCCTCAAACAGGACAAGCAACCCGCCAATAACCATCTGAGGCACTAATCCGCCACTGCCTGCCTCAAACAGGACAACGAACCTGCCAGTCACCATCTGAGGCACAAGTCCCCCACTGCCTGCCTTAAACAGGACAAGGAACCTGCCAATCACCGTCTGAGGCACTAATCCCACACTGCGTGCCTCAAACAGGACAAGGAACCTGCCAATCACCGTTGGAGGCACCAGTACCTCTTGCCTGCATTGGACAGGACAACGAATCTGCCAGTGATTATATAATTGACCAGGCCCACCTGCGTTCATCTGTACCTGGGTTGTAGTTATTATATGTTAAAAAATGATGATAAAAGTCTGTAGACGCTTGCTTGCCCTTTGATCACCAGGGCCAATATCACCAGCTCTAAATATCCTTCCAGTCACCATTCAAACCGAACAAGTACGATACACTTCTTTGATTGTCTGACCGTGTGCTTCCTTTCTTATATGACCATTTCTAGTTTTGTAATAAACAGTTTTGCAAACTAAATGAAACTGAAATGAAAAAAAAACTGTACCAATAAAGGCTTTCTTAAAGCACCTGCGGTCATATCATTTTTACCCCTAAAGTGTCATTACTAACACTATCCATTTGGGTTCCTGTTCTGAACCAGTGACATAACCAGAGATACGTTACAGTAATATCCACACAAATTGTGCTAAAAAGTAAATTAATCACATAGTCATCGTTGACACTGAGACACTGAGACACTGAGACTTGCTTAAAGCTTCAACACAGATCTGAGTGTTGGGCTGCATCACAGATCAGGTGCAGAAGTGAATGGGGGGGTGCGAAAATGCTAAAATAGCTATGTTTTTTTTTATTATTTATTCTAAACAAGACGTATTAATTACGTGATATTATCAGCTGGCCTGGCTCCTAGAATGGAATGGTTACATGCATTGTGCTGGAAGGGACTAACTAGCAAACACAGTGGTAAGTGGTAAAATCAGACCTCAGCAGGTGAAGGGAGAAGTGAGAGAAAAGGTCAAGGTATAATTAGCTCATTTTCATAAAACAACGTCCAGTCTGCACAAGTTATGGTTTCACACTCACCATATGTAATGCCTTGTTCCTCTCTCTGACTCTACCTCTACACGCAGACCAACTCAGAGGACTGTCACCTGTAACTCCCCCCATTAATCTAGCCCTTAATGCAAAGTAACTACCTTGTTTGAATCATGTGTTTAACCAGTAATAGCATTTACCCATTAATTTACCCAGTAATAATTCATGTAAAGATGCAGGGTGCAATAGGGTGTGTGCTAAGGTTTGTTACTGGGGCTGGACAGAGGGGCAGAAGTGAGGGTTAAATAATCCAAAGCTCCTTTGTTTGGACAACCCAAAGCTGCTACCTAAAAATGTCATTAAAAGAAAGCAATGCAATGTAGCACAGTCCTGTACACACTGGGGTCTATGCCTCAGACTCCCCACACCAGGCCGCCGTCTCAGGGGGGCCAGGAAATAATGCATGGAGGGCCTGCCCTACACAAACCTCAAACTTGTCATCAGATCATTCAGAGTTAGTTGGAAGCAACAGGCTGGCGATCAATAAAATAACCCAAATGCAATTTTCCATCTTTACAGTTCAATTTATCTTTATGGTCATTATACAACGCCAGAGCAAGTATACTCTACCTCCCACAGGCTATTAAATATATTTGATTATGAGATATGATCCACATTTACTTTGACGTTTATTTTATTTAGCTGATGCTTTTGTACAAAGGGATCTACTAGTGAGGCAAATAACACTGTATTATACAGTCTGACATTTACGTTTTTAAGAAGACAGCCCAAAGAAAGAGTAAAATCAGTGTAATTCTTGCATCTTGACCAAAAGTACGCCGTGTCTGAATAAGGAGGTGTGAATGCCATAAATAGTTTGTCTGCTTGCTGACGTGAACAGGGCAGAAATTGCAAGTTGCCTAAAATACAAAAGCTACAGATATTTCTAGTCTGATGTGAGAACATGTCCCACGCCGAGCACGCTTCAGCGGCCTGGAGGAAGGGCGTGTATCGCAGCCTGTGGCTGTGACTACAACAGCGAGGCGCGCTGGCTGACACGAACGGCTGCCCGTGCTTGTCATTGTGTACTGATGCTGAGATATAACTGCCATCTATGATGACAACAAGAAAAGACAAGTTAGTAGGCTAACAGCAGCTATATCTGGATTGCACCTGAAACTTTGGGGCAGGGAATGTACAGTGCTAGATGGCAAACATCTTCATGCATTGAGGCATCTAATTCCAGTGTTAAGACATACATCAGTGTTCCTCATTTAAGATTGTGGTGTAATTGAACATAAATGAAACCAACTGAGCTGAAAGGAGCAGCATCCTCTCATAGTCTAGGCGAACGAATAGTCATCTGGGAGTTGTGTTGATATGGTTTGTAGAACATTGTAGAATGTGTCTTTGTGGCTGCTGTACTATTCTATTCTATTCTATTCTATTCTATTGAAGTCAATTTGTTTCAGTTTTGTTTGGTTCAACTACTTTCATTTAACTGTGATATATTTCTTTCCTCCAAAGACTTAACAACAACTGCATCACAGATCAACATACTGTTTACTTAACTCCGTGGGCATGTTAACATTATGTATAAGTTCACTGTCATAAAAAGGTACCAATTTGTACCTCTGAGAGTACAATTACTTGTCACTGGGGCTGTACCCTCAAGGGTCTGCCAACTGTTTCCCAGCTGTAGGTAAATGTAAGTTTTTAGGTACAGAAATGGACTCTGAGGATCTTTTTTGTACCATTGGGGGTACATTAATGGTGTTTGTACAAAGTTTCTCTTACCTCTCGTTCCTAACTCGTGTTAATCAATCCCAGCTGCCTCTCGTTAGCTCTCTCCTTAGTCTATTATATATGTGCTTCCCAGTCCTGTGTTCCCCAGTCCAGTCATTGACGTTGTTCTTTCCTGTTGCCTGTACCCTTTCTTGCATCGCTCCAATCTTATTTTTAGTCACTTTTCTTGAGTTCAATAAACCCAGAATGCCTGCCTTTGAGTCTCTTGTCTCTCACTATGTGACAATTGTGACCAAATGAATTTACAATAATGATATTATCATGGCATGTATAGAAAATTTGAGTAGAATAATTATAATAATGCTAGCAATCAAATTCATCTTTAAATTAGTTTTTTGCAGTTTTTTTTCTCTTATTTGGCCAAATATGAGTGTAGTGAGGTAGAGAGTTTGTAACCAGAACTGTATAAAAGCAAACAAAAAAGAGAAATTATACTACATAGATAGTGAAAAGATAAACAGGCCCCCTTCTGCACTCACTCATGATTGGCACTTCCTGCAGACTGCACCCGAACTGTTTTTTTGTTTTTTTGTTTTACAAAATCTCATAGTGACACCATTAATATTTCTTTTAACAACATCAGGTTCATTTTACGGACTGCTTGTAAATGGTCTCCTCCTCCCCCGGATGGGATATTCAGTCAGATGTTCCGATTTTAGACTCTGTTTTCCCTGCCTGTTTAATAAAAGGTCTGCATAGCACTGGCACTTTTCTCAGAGTGTTTATGGATCCATCTATCCATCCATTATCTGCTGCTTATCCGGGGTCGAGTCATGGGGGCAGCAATCTAAGCAGGGATGCCCAAACCTCCCTCTCATTGGCCACCTCTTCCAGTTCCACCGGGGGAATACCAGGGCGTTCCCAGGACAGCCAAGAGATATAATCCCTCCAGCGTGTCCTGGGTCTGCCCTGGGGCCTCCTCCCGGTTGGACATGCCCGAAACACCTCCCCAGGCTATACTTTGAGCCCCTCCCGAATGTCTGAGCTCCTTACCCTATCTCTAAGGTTGAGCCCAGCCACCCTGCAGAGGAAACTCATTTCAGCCGCTTGTATCCGCTTGTATCTCATTCTCTTTCGGTCACTACCCAGAGCTCATGATCATGGGTGAGGATAGGAATGTAGATCGAAAGATCAATTGAGAGCTTTGCCTTCTGGCTCAGCTCTCTCTTCACCAAAACAGAGTGGTGTAGCGTCCGTATTACTGCCGACGCTACCCCAATTCGCCTGTCGATCTCTCGCTCCCTTTTTCCATCACTCGTGAATAAGACCCCGAGACCCCGAGGTAACCCATCCCTCACCTGGAGAGGGCAATCCACCCTTTTCCGGTTGAGAACCATGGCCTCAGATTTGGAGGTGCTAATTCTCATCCCGG
>JAAGVU020000008.1:9808592-9829295 GCA_011763525.2 Mormyrus iriodes
ATTTAAATACAGTACACCTAACCTAACAAGCATCATAGCCTAGCCTATAGCCTACATTAAACATGCTTAGAACACTTTGGGCAAAATCATTATCACAAAGCTTATTTTATAATAAAGTGTTAAATATCTTATGTAACTTACCGAATAATGTACTGAAATTGAAAAACATTTACACATCGTAAAGTCTAAATATCGTAACACGGACCATCGTAACCTGGGGAGAGTTTGTACAAATGAACCAGGAACCATGAGCCTGTTGCTATCAAACCATTAATTTGATTAATTAGCTGGATAGCAGATGGTCACTGCAGTATGAGAAAGAGAAGGCTGGATCTGTGACCGAGGACTGAAGCTGATTAAAACAGGCGCTAAGTCTCTCCAGTACTAGAGACAGGTACCTCTCTCTACTGCTCCAGCCACTAATACTGCATCACCATGATGACCACAGAGCTCCAGTGGTCCACATTTCCCCTCCGGGTACCCAGTTCCCTCTTGCTGCCCTCCTGCGCCAGCCAATCAAATCAGACCCAATCCTGCCACAGAATTTATCTGCATCTTGTAAACATTCTTATTAGGCATATATCCATATTTAAACTACTGAACAAAAGCATTTCAGTGAATTTTATTTATAGTGTGTTATTAGGCAGCATTCTTTAAATAAAAAAAGGAGTAGGTCTGGAGTTTTTGGCATCCGGAAAAGTGGCATGGTGGATAATGCAGCTGTATGCGATTTAAACTGTAGGTCACCAGTGAGCATCTTTAAAGCCGAACCTTTCTGGAGGAATCGATGGAACACTCCGGGTCTATTTCTGGGGCTATGACACACCGCGGCTGCGCCGAAATGACAACCAGACGGCCGCACAAGAGCTGGTGTGGTTTTAACGAGGGGAAGATGTCCTGCTTAGCCCACAACACAGGCTGGCTGAGGTGGGGGGGGAGGGGGCTGGAGCCCAGTTAACCTGACAACTCCAAAGAGATAGACTGAGGTGCTCCCCACCCTCTCCCTGAGATGTCCCAGCTGTCTTTCACCTTCTCTATAGGTGTATTAGGGAAAAACTCATTTTTTTGGTCTGTCATTATGACCACATTACCTTGTGACCCTTGCATTTTCAATTAAAACTTACCCCCCACCTCCCAGACTTGGCCTCTGTTAGCACAGCGGGTGCACGCAGAGACAGTCCATTTTTATATTTTCCTGCTCTGGACAAAAACCCCAAGATCCACTTCCTGCTGACTATAATTTCAACCGAACAGAACATCTGAGGGCAGATGAGTAACAGGCATCCGTTGTGCTTGTGAACCCCGGCCGTGATCCCTGGGAGGCATACAGACTGTGCAGGCGTCCAGCAGTCGGACAGGAAGCACTGAGGAACACAAAATCACACTCAGGTGATGGAGACCACAGGGGCACTGAGATCCTGGCCATACTGGATGGCACAGTAAAGAGGCACCTGCCCTAATGACCAGGCGTCGGATGGGTGAATTAGGGATAGCCCATCCTCAGAGGGGACAGTTCGCCTGTTGCCCATGCCACACATGAATTTCTGTTACTTATGAAAAACAAAACCTCTTTTAATGGTTATTTCTTCACTACAACACAAAGGCAGCATCAGCTCCAGCAATCATGCAGAGCATCAGAGAACAATCCTTTGTCAAACAGTTATTAATGCCAGATAAGGGTACAGATGAAACGTCTTAATGTACCGTCTGGATCCCGGGGGCGGGCATGGTGACTGCAGAAGTGCATCTCGAAGCTCCAGGGATGGACCATGGATGCGATGACTCACAGTCGCCTCGTGCTGCACAGCTGGATTTCGTCACGCTTCCCCGCTCCAATGAGGCTTGGTCTGGACCGGGTCTTTCTGTGGAACTTGCAAGGGCAACGGGTGAAACCATTTTGTATGAGGATCGGGGGTGGAGAGTTGGTGTGGGTGAGCTGGGGTGCCAGGAAAGACAAATGTCTTCCTTTCAGCCACCTACACCTTCTGGGAGGGTAGAAATGACAAATGACGTGTTTAATGCAACAGCGAATGATACCACTCTCTGGTCTGACCATGTTAATCACTCTGAGGTCCAGATTTGATGGAGTAAAAAGCTATGTAAAACCTGAGTACCCTCCCTGGAGTTAGAAAGATAACATCTGGTGGTTGATAATGGAGTGGCAAGGTCAGGAGTCACCAAGATACGTCATGGGTGGCTCACATTGACCTCTGTCCCCATGAAGGTGGTCTCCTTGCCCTAGATAATGTCATATACTTCTGCCTCAATGTGGGCAGCACGTGGAAGTTTACAGACAACTAAAGACCGTAGTAAAATATATTGTAATACCTAGTGTATCCTTTGTGACCTCATAGGTAAAGAAGAAATATCGACTAGCATGGACATTGTGTATCATCTAAATGGGCTTTAATTTGGGCACTTGTACAGACAGTCTAAAATCAAAGGAAGCAATTCATATTGGAACTGAGTGGGAGTAGCTCAATGGAGACATGAGTTCTAGTACGACGACCAAAGGACAGACCAAGACCCAGATTCAAAACAAACTAATGGCTAAGAGTCTAAGTCGTAAAGCTACTGACGTTTTCTGCACTCATACGACAACCAACGGAATAACTTTCTGACCTCATCTGAAGCTCATCCTCTAACACTGACAGTAACATTCAAGCTGAGCTATGCTGTTATTTCACCCTTAGTTTAGCTGCTTTATTTATACTGGACACTTACTTTATTGTCTTACACACCATCCAACTTGGAATAGCATCCAGTGAAACCACAAACAAATAGATGACTCCACACCTATACAGGACAAACTTAAACTCACAAAACCAGTGTTAGCTGCACAAAATATACCGCAAGAAGTGTAAACTATTCGGCAACCATTTTAATTCTGGATACAGAAATCAATTTTTACAAAAAGTATAGTGGGAGCTGTGGTAGTGGTGCAGTGGTTAGCACTGTTGCCTCATACCCGTTGGGTCCAGCATTCATGTCTTCGCCATGGCTACATGTGTGTGGAGTTTGCATGTTTTCCCTGTGTCATCGTGGGGTTTACTCCGGGTTCTTCAGTCCCCCCCCCTTCCCCCACAGTCCAAAAACATGCTGAGGCTAATCTGAGTTTCCAAATTGCCTATAGGTGTGAATGGTGTGTGAGTGTGCCCTACAATATGTTGGCACCCCATCCTGGGTTGTTCCCTGCCTTAAGCCCATAGGCTCTGGACCCCCTGTGACCCTGAACAGGACAAGTGGTTTCAAAAAATGGATGGATAGTGGGAGTTTGGATGAAAAGGATATTCTTAGTAGGGTTGTGAAGACATAGTGTTTAGTCAGGACTACATAAAATTAAATACCCCTGTTATTTATATGTTTATTTCCTTAGTGGGGGTGGGGACAAGGAGCTCCGCCCCCTTCAGCTATTTAAACCAGTGAACCCATAAAACCCTGCAGAAGATAAGCCTCGTCACCCAGCCATAACGCTAAAGCTTGGTCCCTGTTCACTGCTCTTTTCTGTCTCAACAGTGACAGCACTGGAATCGCTGAGCACTGACACTGGTCCTGCTATAATAATTAAAGCACTGACATCAGCCACCAAATATGCTGCAATGATTTAAGACTGACACTGGTCCTGCAGTAATAATCGCAGCATTAATACCAGGGCTTGTTGTTATAATAGAGCACTTTAGCATTTTAGCGCTTGCTTTGTCACCGGTATAATGAAACGGCACTGATACTTCCCTGAATAATTAAATACTGATATTATTCTTGTTGTAGCACCAACACTGGCTGGCATTGTGCCTCACATTCAGCACTGATGCCTATAATAAATGTATCTATCTCTCAGCACTGACACCAGGACTTCTGTTCCACAGCATCCGAACAGAGATCAGGATTTCCAGTAACACAAAAAAA
The DNA here is from genome assembly GCA_011763525.2 of Mormyrus iriodes. Lineage (NCBI taxonomy): Eukaryota > Metazoa > Chordata > Actinopteri > Osteoglossiformes > Mormyridae > Mormyrus > Mormyrus iriodes. The sequence goes on from JAAGVU020000008.1 coordinate 9,812,499, forward strand.
TGTAATATGATGCTCTTACTTATGTATTAATTAACCACAAACTAAGTCTTAGTTACATATGATTTCAGGTTTGTTCATCATTAATGAATTGTGACGCATGTTTTATCTCAGGCAACTATTGTAATTGTTAGTATATTTGTTACTATATCTGTTAATTCTTTAAAACTTTGCGAACTATTGAAGGAACACGTCATGAATGACACAAGTGAAATACTGATCTTGTATTTGGTCATCATTAATGAATCGCGACACATCATTTATCCCAAGCATTTACTATATTTGTTACTATATATGTTAATTGTAAATTTTAGGGAACTATTGAAAGAACTACTGAAGGAACAAGTAATAAATAACACAAGTTATTAATTATGTTTATTCATCATTAATTAATCATTATGTGTCTTTTATCTGAAATAAATACTATATTTGTTCATGATTTGTACTTCAGTAGTGACTGAGTTACAACGAGGTGTTTGTGTCCCCTCAAGTAAAGTGTTACTGGATTACCAAAGGAAAAATGAAACCGACTGCTTCGTTTCTTGCTTCTGTGGTAACTGCTCTCATGTAAACAGGTTCATGTGATGCAGTTTCTAAGAACGCACGGTACAGAACAATACACAGCCTTGCCTCGCTGGGATGATGGTAAAACCTGAAAAAAAAAACACTGGTATGCGAGTCAACAGTCACAGATCTGCTGACAGAAGGTTGGCTCTATAGTTGTCTCTCCCCGCCAACCTGCTGGCGTATTACCTACCACACACTGATGATAAGTATGGTTAACATTTCGGAATAACTATGTCAGATTCAGGCGCAAGGACTGGGTAGAAACTGTAAATTTAATTTGTGCTGTTCAGCTGCAAAATGACTCTTCAATGACCATGAAAAACTTAATTCTAACTTAACTGTAGTGGACACATTACGGGTTTGGATTGCCTGCAGATCTGCTGAGCTGATTCTTTTCTGTTACACTTCATCCAGATAGATTTCTACTGCCACGCCTCTTCATCAGCAGATCTTACCAGGGGTCCCGGTCACCTTCCATGTCAAAGCTCAGTGATAAAGCTGTGGCCTGTTCTGCCACGTCCGACTGGATCACAGACCTGATTTCTTATTCTCTCTCTTTTTTTACCCTAACATGCCTGTGCCTTGAATTACATCCAAGAACACATCCAGAGAGAAGATGAAGAGTCCTGGATACCAACACCGATAGTCTACAAGTATGTATGAAAGCTCAGAATGCCTTTATGGTTACTATAGAAACAAGGCCTCAAATGTGTCTCGCTGGTGAGGCACCACTTGTTTCTACATGGATTCCACCCCCTCCCCCAGCCCCCCGAAGAGTGTGCTCTACGTCCCTCCTGTGTTTTCCCAGCAAAAGCATCACAAATGAAGCATTACCACAAACACGGAAGGTAGCTGTGGGAATGAGCCACTACCCGTGACCCATACCTGTCCGGGGTAGCCTGCTTTGCTAGCTCATTGACGCTGCGATGGACTACAGCGATGGACCTGAACACTGGGGCCCTTGTGCTTTTGTGGGATCCATAGGGGAGGCACAGCACCCCTCAGGGGCCCTCAAGAGCAACCCGCTTGCTTCTGCCCCAGAGGTGAACGGCAGCTCTGAAAAGAATGCGGCCCAGGAGACAGCCAGCAGACAAGAGCTCCTGTGCGTGTTGAATCAGACCCAGTTCTTACTCTCCATCTCACAAACGCTATATTACCTCTGACCCACAGACAGCTGCAGAACTGGGGCCAGATGCCTATCGCTTCAGCTCTAGGCACTGCAAGGACAGAAGAGGCCTTCCCTGTGAAATTATTGGGAAGAAAATACTGCCCGTATTAACAGGACCCTACAGGCAGTAGGAAACCTGATGACACTGCTCTGGGCTGCTAGCGTTTTGATGTCTGTCGTCTCAAGGATCTAAGTAAACTAAAAAACAGGCACTGCCTATAATGACTGTAATTAAATGTGCATGCAAACATTCTTGAGTCGAAAAAAAGGACATGGAATGAGGGGATTTTGCAGCATGCTGTTTCAAAAATGTTCAATATCAAGTCAAGGTGCGCAGGAATGACCCTCAACCTGTAGAATAGATTGAATTTCTCTCTGTAAAATATAAACACGAAATCTATAGGAAAGGAGCCCAACATGAAGGGAAAATACCCATGTGTCTCGAATTTTTTCTCTTTGCCCCCCAGGGTCAAGAAATGAGTGGGCTGGGCTGGCTTCCTTATCTGAGTGGCGGGGCTCTGGGATTACAGGCGGCACTGTCTTAGCGCCATGCTTGGGACTCTTCATCGCGGACCTTGGCTCTACTATCTGTCCTGACCCCACCTACCATGCCACTCCATATTTCACGACTTGAGGACAGGGTCATCTGGGTTGGTACCTTGTCAAGATAACCCTCTCTTGACCTGCTGCAGACGTGCTGATGGATTACCGCGGTGATCACTTCCAGCGATGCCCCTACCGTCCAGGGCAGGGACCGCTCCTGAAAGCAGAGGGGATGCAAATGAGGCCGTCACATTCCCCAGTGCTCTCCCTTTGTTGTGGAGAATTACATTAATCACGCGTACTAAGGCACTAATAGGGAAGTCAGACATGTCAACTTAGCTGCAATGAAAACAGCAAGATGAGCGATAAAACCCCAATGCAACTCAGAGAAAACAGTAAGCTGTTAACAAAAGGTCTCTTCTTATATATAGTGGTGTACCGATGTGGAAGTTTTGACCGAGACCAATCACCGATATGTTTTTGTTTCATATTACCGATTTCGATTACTGGCTAAGCTGTACGGCAGTGAAGCTTGTCGGCCAGGAGGAGGTGCCAGTGGGGAAACCTGCCAGCTGGATTAGTTCTCTTATCTTGCCACTCAGCAGCACGTCATAATTTTGTCACAGAAGTTAGCTTTTAGTTTGACTTGGATGCATGACAACCTGTGACATTTAAATCTCACGGCCTGGAGATGGCAACATGGGCTAAAAAATGTTAGTCTCACAGGTAAAGCGTGAGCCCTAACCTGCATTAACCATTTGGGCATTTGGGCACGTGCCCTGGGGCACCACGTCCTCAGGGTGCACCAAGCAGGGCAGCCCCCGTTAAGTCCCCCCTCCCTGCCCCATTCACAAATGTCTTTTAACAAGCTAATGCTATTTAATATCTAATATATTTAATATGATTGTACAGTCGACCCTTCAGCAACACGGTGGTTACGGGCACAGGCCCCCGGTTCTGTCCTCCAAGTCAGCACCGTAACATGTATTTTAAGCATTTATGAGTCACTAAACTTTTTGTATGTCATCTACTGGTCTTTGTGCGTCATCCGCAGCTTTCGCAAAACTACCAAAAAAATCTCATTTCATTTCTTATGCCGAACCCGCAATATATTGAAACGGCAATGAGGAAAGCAATGCAGAAGGGCCGACCCTATATTGTTCTTTTAATATGGCACTCACTGAAAAGCTTACGTAACATTCTCTCATGGATGCATTTTTGAATTTTGTGATTTACCGATCTATTCCGTCTCTTTCTGACATGATTGTAATGTGTGCTGTTGCCCAGGGGCATTTAATACTCTTAATCCAGTCCTGTGTGAGACTTGACACCTATGCGGAGTATAAAATTGGTTGTGACTGATTTTGTACAATGTGACATGGTGAGAAAGCTCAGCCATTTAGTGTTGGTAAGTACTCTGCTGTCAGTTCAGCTGGCCTCATGTCGGCTGCTGGAAAGTTGCTGCGTGTGAGTCAATGAGATATGTGCTACTGTCCTAGAGACCGCCATCCTGAAGAGGAACAGGTGTCCAAAGCACATGGCATCTACCCTCCAAAAGAAAGGGGGAGGCAGTGTGGGACAGACCAACCCGTAAGAGAAATAGCACCAGGGAGGACACAAACCGGAATCTCAAGCAACTACGAGAAACCACGTGACCGGGCTCCGAAACAATGCTGGAATCAGTTCCCCCGGTGAGTGTGGTACTTTTCCTTTTCTGAGAAGTCAAGAGAGGCCTGTTCTTCTCGGAGGAGATGGGGGGGAGTAACGGCAGAAGATGCTGTGGAAGAGCCAGGGAGACAGACGTCTGGCTGAGCTCCCCGGCAGGGCCCACGGAGTGGAACCATTTAAATCTATTAAAAGTTTATAATGCATAAACGGGCCGGTATGTGTCCTGCTCCTGAATAAGGGGCTTTGTGGAGGGATGCGTCCTGATGACACAGTTCCCTGAACCTGGCCCCTCTGGGACCTCCCCCCCCTGCTCCCTTTTCCCTTTTCTGGCCTTTCATATTTCGAGCCCGTGTTGTGATTGCGCTCAGCCTTCCCATTGGTCTTCAACAGTTCATTTGTGCCCAGACTCTATAAACTTTGCAGCCGCACACTCCAGCCCAGGCGACCACCCACGCCAGCCAGGCTGTCTAAACAGCATTCATCTCCATCCTGAGCCCTCTGCTGGAAAAAAGCGTACCGGGCTGAAGGGGGATTTGTGTCCTGGGAGAGGGAGCCGGTAACGGTAAGGCTTGGCCCCATGTAGGACTGTCCCTCGCTCAGCTTTTAACAGCTCTGAACTGCCAAATTCTATAAGAAAGCTGGCCTTACAGATTTCAGGAGACAAGATACTGATGCCTGGAGCCAGAATGGGCCCTAAATCCTTGGTGCATTATCTGGTAAATTACCAGAAACAACACCCCCTACCCCCAGCCTCCATCATGACCCCACGTCTAACCTTAACCCAGTGTCTTCTACAGAATGCCCTAATGATAGCATAGTGCAACGATGCCGCCCCAGCCCCCTATCTCGACGCACAAGCCAGATTTAGGAGCTTGCGAGACATCAGAGAGACAGCAGGAGATCCACTCTAAAGCCTTTCCCAGGCTGAACAAATTGCCACAGTCTCTCTCAGGCTCCTGAAGCACCCGCCATTAAACCCGTACAAGCCAAGCAGGGAAACAGAGGTCAGAGGTCAAACAGTGATGCGTGAGAGCAAGGCTCTCTATCAACTGTTCCTGGGCCACCCCAGCCTAATTCTTTCAGAAGGGTACAAATTACCTGTCATGATTTCCCTTGGACATGATAACAGATTAATGACATTCTTGTAATACTGTATATCCATGCAAAAATAAGTAATACTCCCAAATATCATTCAGTAAATTCCAATACAAATAACTGTAGATGAAAATATGGAAATTGTTTTGTAGCTTGATGAATACTAAATACTATTTAATGTCCGTCTTTCTCAATAGATTAAATTATAATAATTCATATCTATGTAAAATTAATTACAAACATTGATCCATTTTCAATACCAGCTATCATATAGCCTCTGGGAACTGGGGCCTGTCCAGGGGCAAACGGTACACACAAGAAAAGTCTTAATGAGGGACTGAAATCTCCTCACAAAGGGAATAACTTGGGTCAAACGTTAACACAAACTAATTCTGAATTAGAGAGAAGTCGACATTCTGATGGCTCTCCTGTCCTCCTCAGCTAAATGCACAACAACCTCCTCCTTCAGGAAGCCAGGGTCAGGGTTGAGGAGGGTCACGGCTGGTCGTGTCATCGTGGCCCACGGAGGCTGACAGGCAGGACGCGGGCTCGGCCGCTAGACCAGGGGGGTCCATGGGGGTAAACCATTAGACTAGTACACGGGAAACTGAGCCGGCTGCCGGAGTGATTGACAGCTGCACTTCAGAAGGCTGGCTGACCATTGAACATAAATATATTATTGAGAATAAAATCAGTATCTGTCTAGATCTGTGTCTACACTATAGCCTAACAAGGTAAGAGAACGCAGACCTGGCGAAAGGGAAAGCACAATGGCTCCTTAAGTCAAGGCTTTTCTCGTGTGTGGTATATCATTTTGGCATTCATGGGGTAAATATTGTGCTTCCTGTCTCCTTCGTAACCGTTTGGGTAATTGGCTTGTGTTAACCCCATGACCCCACAACCTGAAGGAGGTCTCGTCTTAGCCACGGGTGGTGGGGGGGCTGGGGCTCATGATGCTCCCCCCCCCCCCCCATAACCCGCCACCCATTCCCCTTCCCTCAGCCCCAATCTCCAGCTGCCTTCTGGGAGCTCAGCAAGCAGAGAAGGGGCAGCCTAGCCATCCGTCACCAGTGGCGACATGGTTCGCATTAGGGTTGATGGCTGAGCTCTTTGCCTGAAATCCAGACCCGCCTACAGTTTATCCTGTCTCCACTGGACCAGGTGGCAGGCTCGGATACGGGTCAGCCTCACCTTGATCTATTTCACGCCCACTTCTGCCATGGACCAATCAAACTGAAACCCCCCTCCATCCCCTTTTAATTGGTCTTGTGAGCAAATATCAGTGGTGAATTTCATGAAAGCATTCCTCAGTTCCATTCATTCCTTCTGTTCACTCACATTTTCCACTTAACCTTCTGATTATAATATATCTGTGTTAATGAATACATACTGTAGGGATCTGCATTACTGTAATGTATTTGTACAAGCGGTAATTATACAAGCAATCAGCATGATGCCATGTCATATAATCGAAAACACATGAGGTAGGGATCGTTGACGAGAAGCTCAGCCAGCGCAGCCTCAGAGATCGGCCCTGTCGCCTCCCCCCGTCCTGCATAGTTAAGGGGTACAAACAAGCTGGAAACAGGGCAGATGCAGGCAGGACTGCAGCAAAACAGTGTGGGAACATCGCAGGATGTGAGGAGACACGGAGTCCGTACTGCTCAGAGGGCATCTCACACTCGCACGCACAGTACAGTGCGATAGTCTGAGGCAGTCACAGAGAATTATGTGTAAATGATCTTGTTGTCATTAAACTGTAATATTATGTCCGTCAAAGTATGTCAGCTTAGCAATTTCAAAACCTCTCCTAAAGTCACCCCAGTACTTGCAGTAACCGTGCCATATACACATGTATTTCCTGACTCGACCCCTAGCACACCATGTTTGGCTGACCAGTACCTTGTGGAGTTATTTAACTAAGCAGTTTAATGAATTAATTATTTGAGCTCGTGGTGAAATTTGACATATACATGGAATGGCTGAGATGCCCCCGAGGAGAGGTTTGGGAGCTGAAGCGATGTTCATCCAGCTGTCCAACAAGATATCAGTAATTTTTTGGAAAACAGGAGAAATTCTTGTTTGTTTTTATTGTGTTAATATTAATTTGCACATGTTTTAATGTTAAATTGCATCTCTTTCTGAACAAATAGATACTTACTATCCAGATAAATAGATGTAAGCATTTTCTTTGCCTGCCAGTACTGTTTATACACACACAGATACACAAACAGACTCAAATTCTGTTAAGGTGTGTCACAGTTGCATACACATTGACACACATATGGGTTAGTGGGGCATTAACACCCTCTGTGTCTCTCAGTGACACTCCCAAAACACTCAGAACAAAGGGGACTTTGCTCCCTACCACTTCCCCTCCATGTGCAGGCCAGAAAAGCAGCCATATGGAACAGAAAATGGTAAGGGGGGAGCGGGCTGGGGGTCAAAGGTGGCGTCACTATATATCAAACGACGGTCACATGGCATCGCCGGAACCGACTGGCGTGAATTCCAAGTCAACTTCCAATTAGGTCGCCTTTCGGCCAGCACTCGCACGCGTACGGCCCCATCACACTCACGGACAGGAAACACGAACTTATGTAAACAGTCTTGTTCTATTTTGCCTGGCACGTTCTGCGGGCCTGACGATCTCTCATCACCTCCTTTCATCCCCCCCATATTTCAGAGAGCTCGTTTTGGAGGTAATAGCCGTGTTGCCCATTTCCCAAAGTAATTAGGGCTAATCACAGACATGACTCAAGGCACCGTATTCTCTTTCCATGAATCACAAATTTTCGAAGGTGGGCTGAATCCGCCTGAATGTGCGTGTGGGTCTGATCTGCTCCCCTGCTCCGTAAGTCTGCGTTTTCACTGAAAAAGACAAGGAAACGGAGCCAAAATATTTAAAAAATAAAAAATGCGCAGAGACATTTTTCCAAGCCTCGAGGAATTGGCATGCCAAGTCGATGATCAAAGAATCTCCTGTAAGCAACGCCATGCCCCTTTGACAAGCGGTAACTACCTGCCTAGTCATCCCACCATGGTAATGCAATCACAGCAGCACTTTGTCGGGAAAGACTCTCGTTTTTTTTTCCCACAATCCCCACCAACCACTTAGAAGAAAAGTTCACACAGCCCTAGTAGCCCCCTCCACCCCCAGCCACCCACAATTAGAATGAAAAAGAACAATAAGTTGGCAGGCTGCACACGTGCCCCCCCTCGCAGCGACGCACCCCAACGCGCCCCAAATGAACCATCAAACGGCCTCATACTGACTCAACGCATGCTAATCTGCTCTCTCCTCACACGCACACAGAACACATCGCAATGCAGTGACCCTATGCATAAGCACGGCGGGTTCAGCACACGTGAACCTGATGGTCACATGCCCGGCCATCATCACTGACGACCAATCGCACCCCTGCCCGCTCGCCACTGCGTGATGCACGTGGCTGCATAGAGGATGCAGACAAAACGTTAAGGGAGGAGCCAGGGCCACGTACCTTCTGGAACAACGGATTATATCCTTCCCATGTGTAATTACAGCACGGCAGGGCCCCATGCGTAAACACAGCTTCTGCATCGAGAATGAACATGGCAGGAAGCTCGCTGGGCTGCGTACGGGGCAGCCCCCCCCCAGGCTCACCCCCTCACTCCCCAGGCTAATCTCCAATCCAATATAAAAGGCAGACTGGAGGCAGATTTACAAACTGTAAACCGGCTGCCTGACAGGCTCAGAAAACAGGAGGAGCAATAGAGCGGGTACATGTTATACCATCAGCAGCTGGATGGCAGACAGCTGAGCCTGGGGCTGAGCTGGGTGGCTGCTTCTCTGGTCCAGTAAAAGACCCGGTCAGAGACACAGAGCTGCCACAGAACAGCTTTGCCTCTGTTCCATAGGGGGGATCCATCCAGGCAGTTTAAAGTTAGTACCAGAGGAACCGATGCCTGCTTCTAGGCCTGGAACGGGGAGGGGGCCGCCTGGGAAAGGCTTTGCCCCAACCAGTCATGGCCTGTTGCCTTTGGCCAGGGTGGCCATCCCCTGCCCAGCTGTGGAGCGATCAGATTAAAGCCTCTCTCAGAGACGACAAAGGCCCGGAAAACGCCAAAGAACCACATGTAAGGGCCCAAAAAGAATCTATTGTGTTCCTCCCGTCTCTGATCTGTTGTGTCGCATTGCCTAATTGCCTAACCCTAACTAACAGAAACATGCACAGATCCACAGACTGGCACGGCAGAATGGCTTTGGAGACACAGCTGCCGCCGCCCTTGTTCCCATGGCAACGATGGCCCCGCACAGCTTCGTCTCCAGGATGGACACCTGACACCGGCAGGCACCCGCAGAAAAGGAAAGTGACAAATGAGGAACAGGCTTCCCGAATCAATGTGGGCAGGCTCTGGTCCTCCTTGTTTCCTAAAGGATATTAAAACAAACAATCAACATGCGGGCCTCACTTCCTGCCTCTGTGTGGGGCTCTATCGGTGGGTGGCGACGAGGCCGGGGCTGGGGGTGGAGGTGGGGGGGGTCCTTGTAAACACAGGGGATACCGCCGTGAGTGAGGTCCCGTCGTGGGTGAAACAGCATCCCCAGATCAGCTTGCGACATCGCCCTCGGCCGCCATAAGCTTAATCCCCGTTTTCCCACTCAGCCTCGACACGTAGATGTTTGCCCTGCTTAGCTGAGCCACTCGGGGAGCAGAGAGACGGACTGAAAGCGATTCCGACTGAGTGACTCTGTCCAGAGAATTTGTAGCAGTTGCCTTCCATTACTGCCATTGCTATATGTGACGACGTTTATGGCTGATTCATGGTCTGTTGACTTTCTTTTGGCTTTGAAAAGACGTTCATGCTTCTCTTTACTGGATGTGAGAAATGAGGGAGAGGGAGGCTCTTCACGCAAAGTAATCATGCTTTTTTGTTGTTGTAGCTGTTGTACACTTCTGACCCAACCAGGGTGGGAAACAGGGGTAGATAAATGGTTTATTTCACAAAAATCTGCCCCATCGTCCAACCTTGTCACTTGTTCTCCTATCCAGAGCACAACAGGGGGGAGTTAAAAACTCCACCCCCACCCGACCCCCAATTCAGCAATCCCTGATGAGTGAGCATGTGTGTCGCTCGTAAACTTTTCCAAACATTCAAATGTCATGGCTGAGTCACAGAGAAAGACATGATTCCAATCTCAGCGACCAGGGGCATAGTTATTTCCTGCTGGGAGTTGGGGGGGGGGGGGGGATGATGAAGAATACCTCATCTAATAAAGCAGTTTGTACACAACCTTTAAAAATGCAAAAAATATCATAGGAAATAATCACTACTAAGGGCTGTGTTTAAATGAATTGATTGTAAAATGACAATTTATTGTTGCTAAGAGGAACGACTGAGCTCTATATTCCTGTTTTCATGCATGCCTTTATAAAATATTTTTTTCTATAGTTATTTTATGAAAATATAAGAAACTATTTTGGTGATTATAGTGTAAGTCAGTGTTTCCCATCCCAGTCGTCATCGACCCCCCAGACAGTCCTTGTTTTGTTCCTTCCCAGCTCTCAGGGAGCCGGTAGGGAGCAAAAATGTGGGCTGTCTGTGCGTCCCCTTGGACCGTTTTGGGAAACACTGATGTATGTAATATAGGCATTAATTCATCAATTAAAGAGTACTGGTGAAATCTGCTACCTTGTTATATATCTGTCTCCTCATCGACAGATAGTTGTTTTGTAACTCAGATGGATGTTTCTCACAGTGGGTAACTTCTCTCCTCATGCCACACTGTTCTCCAGCACTGCACTGAAGAGTCCGCCGCCCCAGAAACCATCGTCCCACCCACAATCTGATACGGGGCCATTCTGGCCAGATAAAGAGGAAATTATGGCTCGCTGCTCCAGGTTTTGACGCAGTGCTGTAATGCCCTGTCCCCCCCCCCCCCCCCCATTTCCCTGTGCTTCCTCGGGCGTCACTGTGACGTTCTCACAGTCCTCCCGAGTGTCTTCAGGGTCCCGTCTGCATCTCCTGGTGCCGTCAGAGTCTGACAGCAGCTTGTGTTTGATTGGCTGCTGTGTTTCTCTCTGCCGTGCCGCTTACTTGTAGCACCCAACGCTGGGACCATCCACAGGCTTCGCTCAGATCGTTATTCCATGGCTCCAACAATCAGTAATTGTACAGTAATTGTAATTACGAATGAGCGTGCAGCTTTCTGCAAATTAGCCACCCTTCTTCCTCCAGGGATCTATGGTTACGTAGCGTCGGACGAGCCGGGATTCTTTCAGTCAACAAATTACAGGCAATTAGGGCTGGGGGAGAATTAAGAGAGTGGGGTGGGGGGGTTCTGGCAGGACAGCTAGACTCTGCAGTACCTTTCAGCCAAAAAGGAGCAGTGGGCACTGCCTCAGTGGATTTCCCCCTGGGCCTAGGGGGGCACCAGCAGGGCCCCATGTGAGGGTGCATTGTTGGCAGACGCAGGTGCGGATGTTGACAGCGCAAGTTATCAATCATCTCCACGCCCTCTCAAAGATCCACCGTCTAATCCTGACTGGAGGACATGAGCAGGAATGGACCTCCTTCTAGCATGATTGTCAACAAACCGCACAAACCTCAGAACCCGCTAACTCAGACCACGCTGTTAATTAATTATTCATTTTATTCTTTGAAGAGGACAGGGAATATTTATGAGATTTTGAACAATATTGTCATTTGGGATTTGCTGTTTTTTGCTTTCTGTTGGAATAATGATAATCATCATTGTCTCTTTTGATAATGAAAAAACATAAATGTAAAATAACTTCTAGCCTTCAGGAGAGGATAGCCTCCAGACTCCGCGTTATCCTGAATAGGACAAGCAGTTAAGAAAATGGATGGATGGATGGATGGATGGATGGATGGGATAATACCAGGTGGTCAGGTGATGGATCATGTGATGATGCAGTACAGAGAGGATCAGGAGGGTTCGCAGGAGACACATTACCGTGGAGATATTCTAGGACCAATCTCCAGCAGTAAAACCTGAGACATACTTAGTGAAACGTTACTTAGTGGTGGCATTTATGACGTTATATATTATAAGTATGAGATGGAAAAAATCAGCAGAATGTCCTCTAGAGCTTCTCGGATAAAGCAGATTGTGTTTGGCCGCAGCGGTCGCATGCTAAACGCGCATTTGGTTTTCATTCGCTGTAATTGCGGTGCAGCGCCGCATCCTCGCTGCGCCCATCGTTCGCAGTGCAAATGCTTTGTGCTGAAATCGGGCCAGCTGTCAGGTTGGCTCTCCGCTTCATGCCCATGCCTGTCGTCACGTTTGGCTCCGAAGGGCCCGCTCTCAAATCAGATTAATAACGTCAGCAAATTTGTCTCATCTGCGCATGTTTAGCCATTTCTGATGAAGAGCTTTTTCCGTAACATACGCAGCTCACTGTAGGTGAGGGGCCCCCCCCGATCTGGCCCCAATCCTAAGTGGGGCCCCAGATTCATGGCAGGTTACTTGCCTCAAGGAGGCCCCCGAAATGGACTTTGTCAGAACAAGCCCGCTGAGAGAAGCTGAGTGGAATATGGGGGGGGCTGTCTCATGGGGGATGGTTTAGTTTTGCCCCGCATCCCGAACCTTTCGACAAAACCAATAGGAGGCCCAGCAGTGAGGCCAAGCGCATGGGGGGCACATGGGGGGCCAGGCCTGGAAAACACTGGGAGTGATGGCTGGCCCCCACCCCCGCCCTAGCCTGACCCACTCCCGCATCGGGGTGACGGAGAGCCCAGTGACAGCTCTGACACTCACCAGAGCTTGAGTCCCCTACCAGGAACAGGACCAGCCACCCAGAGGGCCAGAAAGAGTTTATTTTTGTAACTCTTGCCCTGCCATGTTCAGTCTCCAAGAGACCACCGACGGCGGGGTCATTTCTGCAAAAAGCTCCTTTTAACCCCCGACACCTCTTCCTGTAAAACTCGACAGCAATACACACTGATAGAAGGATAATACCAATGACAAATAAAATTAAAATGGCCCTCACGTGGAAGGATGCGCATGTGTTTCACATTTGGCCCTATCGTCGTTTATTTTAGCCAATAGCGTAGCTGGGGGCCTGAGGCGCTAGGGAGGTGAAAGAGGACCCTGCCTGGGGAGAGCGGGATGAGGTACTTTACAAAGCCAGCCGCTGCCACTCACTCCGGACTGCTTACAGGACGAACTTTCTGCTGTGCCGCCTATCCTATCCACGTAGAATACAAATTAAATGCTAAATATCAGCGCTGATAACCATCTAAAGATAGACAAAAACAGCAAAAGAGATGATATATTAGATCAAATAACAAGGTTGAAATGCCATATGCTCACCGATGCACATATTACTACATTTTACTAAAAGGTTTAAAACATATTTAAATAATAAAGACATTAACAGTTTGGCTACTTATGTATATATGTATGAAATGTAAACTGTACAATGGAATCTCTAAGCATGACTATTTTTTGTAATCATTACTTAATGCTAATTCTAAAATCTGCATAAATATTAAGATATCATATATTATATATCGCACACTTTTCCTTAAAAAATGGGCTAAATGTCAACACACAAGACAACTGATTTTGCCCCATTTTTATTTTCCTTCGGGTCTAAGAACCCCGAGAGCTATAGATGTCCCATTACGCCGTTAAAACAGACAGCTAAGCGCTTTTCATATGTGAGCAATTACAGTATTTATTTTTGCGACGTGGAGAGTGCCCAGCAGTAGTGGGGGAGGAGGGCGAGGAGGGCGAGGACACCCCTGTCCCTGCAGATCGTCCTCTGACTAACACTGAATGTTCCTAGTTTAGCTTAGCTTCTGTCCTGGGTACCTCTGTGTGCATGCAATATTTTTAGCATTTTTACATTTCGCATGTTTAGATACGCATGTTAATGCATATTAAGTATCGTTGTACTATTTTTTGTGCAATTAAATGTCATTGAAATCGATGGGGTTTTAAATTTCAATAAATCCATCGATTGTTTGCTGCGCTATTCCATCCAGTCGGGTCCGCCTGTCACAATCGCCGCCTGAATCCTGCCAGGCAGTGAGAAGCACAGTCACGGTGACACGTTTGCAGGAACATGGCCGCCGCCTAGCAATCAGCAAGGAGCAGCGAGTCGGCGCTGCACTTTATGCACGTTCACAAATCCTTGTGTTTCTTAGAAGGACATCAATGCCAGTGCTTTTCACATGGAGTGCCGAGGGGACCGCAGCCCCAGTGTGACCTCGTTTAACGGCAAGCCTCACGTGCCCATCCCAGCTGTACCGTAGTCGGTAGGCAGAATGGTTAGGCATGCCCCCGGCTGGGAAAAAAGGGGCTTCTCTCTTTGGGGCCGTCCCCAGGTCGAGGATCCTCAGAATAGACCCATAACTAAGCAGCAAACACAAACAGTGGATCCCATGGCTGTCTGCCCCCAGCGCAGGACCTTCCTGTCTAGACTGGGGGGGACGGGGTTAACAAAGCAGCCCACCAATCACTGCGGCGCTCTGTGCATCTTCAGGTCAAGCTCCCAAGGCAGAGCCTCGCACTTCTCTCCGCCCCCTGCCGGCCCCTCCCCCTCCACCCAGAGCTCACATCCCCACTGTCACTGTGGAATTCTGGCTCCCCCTCCACCCTCCCAAGTGAAGGCAAAGTTTATAAGACACTCCCGAAATAAATGGTGGTCAACAGTTCAGAATATTGGCCCATCACACTCTGTAAATATAGATGACTGCGTCCAGCCATGAAGAGAATGTAACAGTGCTCACCCCAAGCCCAGCGCGCGATTCCAGCCGAACACCTGGAAGGTGTTAATCACACGCTGGTGTAAACATTTCCGCGGCGCATGTACGGCAGAAGAGCCGGGCCTGGAGCACCACAGCACAACCTGCGACACACAGCAGGAGCCCGTCAGTCTGCGGCTGGCTGATTGGACAGACTCGCCCCATTTTGGTACGGGGGCGGGGAGGTTGATCTGCCACAGGGCATTCAAATGATCACTGGCTGGCAAGGATGGTCCAGATGGACATACAAAACAGCCAGATCCATTTTAACTCCCATACTGGGAACCGGATCCCACAAAAAGCATACAGCACCTTAATGGATAATTCAGGGTGCAGTTCAGGATGTAGCTCAGTCTTATTTTTAAATTACGGGTCCCAAAGGCTCAGCATTTTCATCAAATCCCACAATTCACAACTGCAGAGTGTCCAGCTATTCAGCTGTACAGAATAATTACTGTTCTGTATTAATTTAACAGCCCTTTATTCCAAACATTTAATGGTGTAACTCATGCACAACCCGATTTTATTAATTCTGTTATAATTTTGAGGAAATTAGTCACACAACTCAAAAGTTGTCTATACAAATGATATGAAGTGCTGGGGGAAAAAAAACAAAACATTCAGGAAACACTAGGAATCACCATATATGGTACGTTGGACTGTTCTTACGCTTTTGTGAATTACAAATATGTTACAAATATGCTTCCCTGAATCTGGGTCAGTGGTAATATCTCTCCCACAATGCACCTGAGTTAAGGGCGGCAGGTGTCACCTGACTCAACTTCCCAGAATGCCTCAGAATACTCTCTTGTTTGTCTCCTTGTTGTGCCCAAAACCATTTTTTGAAACTCATTGGTAAGGAAGCTGTCCATGAAATGTGCTGTTCTGTACAGGCCTCAGGCATCAAAAACACACATGCAAGAAAAAGCAAATGTTTTCTTTTCTTCTTACTTATAAACTTACTACTCCTAAAAACAAGTTGGACTTTTAAAAAAGTATGACTCCCAAACAGGATTGTATCATGTCCCACAGGCCCTGAAAGACCCACACCGTTCAGCAAATAGCAACGTTTTCTAAATGCTTGTTTTCACATCAGCTCAGGCCCCATGTAAGGCACATTAGCCTTCAATCCCTCCAAAGTCAGCACCAGATAAATTAAAATCAGTTTTTTTTTTAATCCATCTGCACCCCAGGCCCACACTTCGAAGGACAGCCATCTCCTGGACATCCTCCATTAGCACAGGGTCTTTCAGCCAGCCAGAACACCCAGGTCCTCGCTCCCCAGGTCCAATGGGCTGCTGATCACGCTATATATTTCCCCAACATCCACGTGCCAGATGTCTTCGCTTCCATTAGCCTGTGATGCCCTAACGCTGTTTCAGACGTTAAACCTGAAGGCTGCTGCTAAGACAGGTCCCTCGGGGGAACTCCTGCGCCTTTCTGACAGTTAAATCCTGCCTTTCGATCACACTTCGGGACTCTGAACATCGCACGTCTTCCAGCTTTCTCAGCTAGTGCCGCATCCCCCCCCCAGGTTAGATATCCTTAACGAGTCCATTGTGCAGCTATCAGAACGATTTCCTTCCTCACAGCACCGCTGAAAAACCCCAACGTTTCGTGTCATGTTTTACAAAGTCATCTCCCGAGTGGAGGACAAGACTGTTTACTGTGCTGTGAACCTTATTCTAACCTCCCAAGAGAAAAACAGCTTAAATCACTTGTATGGCCCATAGCCATAGTGGCCCTTATCTGCCTGAGAGCTGGGGAAGGTTAATGGATCATAATTAATGTCATTTTTCGTAACGTCAACTTTTGTTTAATAACGTGCCCCACGGGGGGAGGGGTTCATGTTGAATAAACAGAACTGTCATTCTTACTTTTCAGTATTGGTGAAATAATTACCTTGCCACCAGAGATGGTTGGCTATGAGAAGGATGGATGCTTTGCTCCATATTTTGCTCCAATCAGCTGACAGTCTTACGTTTTTTTGTCCTAGAATT
>JAAGVU020000008.1:9829395-9842611 GCA_011763525.2 Mormyrus iriodes
GGGATTGGGTCTCACAACAAGCTAACAGAATGAGAGATGGAGCTTTGGCGAGCAGAGAGTGGATATGTTGTGCCAGGTCAGGCTCACAGGCTCCTGTCGCATAGTGTGGGGTCTCTTGCCTGGCCACATGAGTCTCTCCATAACAGCTGCAGCTACAGTGGTTCCAGCATGGAGTTTCCCGTGCAGTAGCTATAGGCAAGTCCACCACACGGTGGAGTGGATGTCAGATCTACAGCAGTTTCCAAGTGTGCTTGTCACGGTTTTAGCAAAACCCTCGATCAAAAAGACCTGGGCTGGTAAACAGATAGGTCTCAGGAAGGGTGTGGATCTCCAAGTTGCAAGTTCTATAGGGATTTTCCAATGGGATTTTGGATGTTTCTTGCATGGGTTCTTGGACCACCGCATCAGAGCTGTTGGTGTGCAAGATGCTGTCCCAGGAAAGTAGACCACGGCTTGAGCCCACAGATGAGCTGGCGCTGATGTCATCCTGATGGAAAACTCCTGAATCCTCACTGCACAGAAGCCCTGGATTTTAACACTTGAATTTCTGGCTAGCTAAAGGCAGATGAGTGCTTCTAAATCTGTTTCTCAATTAATATTTTAATGGCTTCAGGTGCAATAGTGGTTCATTAGAGGAATCGCTGTAATGGATGCATTCTGTTGCTCCTGTGCTCCATTTATGTAGGACCTCAGCTGCCTTTGGTAGAACCTGCACTGAGCAGATGGTTACAAAATGCCCCATTCTTTCAGTTCAGCCCATCTGCCCTAGCTGGCATTATGCGTGCGTCCGCAGAAAGGGCTAGGTACATTCTAAGAATTGTTTGGTTATTTTCCTGTGGGATGAGCCTTCGAACTGGCAACCGCACCATCCTGGCCGCAGCCACAGGCAGCCAAGCTGGAGTTTCCAGGGCATTGGACAGAGAAAGGCCAAAGCAGGTTTCTTGAGGGTCATTCAAGCAGTGGCTGAAGTAAGCAGTCAGGGTGTGGTAGAGGACTGGAGGTGAATAGGTGGAGGATGGGTGTTATACTGCCTGCACCCTCAATGTGCACTGACCTGTTAGAAGTGGACTCATGATCCCCTGGCAGGCGAGATACCATGATCACAAAGGTGATTCATCCAGGGTGAGGTTCAGCCATTGCACTGTGGATGTGCTAACTCTAACCTTAACCCTAACCCTAACCTTAACCCTAACCTTAACCCTAATCCTAACCCAGACTACAGGAATCTTAACGATATTATTTCTGGTAGTGGAAGACTGTGTTCTTGCTCTCCCCTGATTTTTTTAAGGAGAGCAAGATGGGATTTGCGAAAAGAAGCATTCCAATGTAGCTGTACTCGTACTTATGCAAATAAAGCATCATTTCACATGACCAAGTTGCAGTCCCCAAATGTGCAGCTCAGCACCACCCCTAACCCTAACCCTTCAGTACCCGAGGAAGCAAAGCAGCAGCTTCACTTTTGGTCGTCACTTCTTTGCAGAAAAAGGCATTGCTTCAGTTTGAAATCACCATCTATAAATGGGAAAAACCATAGGCTTCGAAAGAAATAGCTTTGATAGACGTGTTTATTAAGAAAACAAAGCATAATTAAAAATGTATACTTGGTGTCAAAAGTACAGCCCTGGTTTTGGCCCAGAGATGAAAACCACGCATTTCTCACATCTTGGATACAAACAATAACATCACAAACATTAACAAAAGTGGTTTTTCTGTGTTTGCTGAGGCATTTTTAGCCTTGCTCTTTTTTTTGCGGCACAGTATTCCCTGAGTCCTCATCGTTTGTGAAAATGTTCCAGTGCAGAATACAGAACAGGCGCTACGCTGAGTATGAGCCGCAGAGTGCGTGGTATCATACCTGCCAGCAAACACGGTTTTATGAGGAGACCTCCATGAAACCAGAGGACAACACCCCACCTGTCAAGAATCTATCCCCTGGGAACAAAAAACACAAGAGATCCCAGCAGAGTGGCAAAAACACAAGGGGGGGCTTTCTTACTGTACAGACTGCATATAACTGCGCATGACCCCCGAATGTAAACACCCTTTGTGTTTTATTTTTTTGTGCCCAAGAGAAGAACAGAATACAATATACACTGTGAGGACTTCAGCTCAAATGGGTCGGCCACATGTAGGAGAAGACAAGATGCAGTTTTCCCCCACAGTAATGCAGAGAGACGTTTATTTTTATTAGAATGATTCGACTTTGACTCATCCTGAAATGTGCTGAGCAGTCCGAGCAGTTATAGATCTTCTCAAACAGTACATCTAATTTAAAGCTAAACTCAATTTCTTTGCGATGCAAATTCTTAGATTTTCTTGTGTTCTTAGGTTAATGCATTATAGTGCCTGGGACAACATCAAGTGCTCAGTAATTGGGTAATTCGGACAGCACAGTGATTCTTTAGTCCTCTTTCAGTCTGTTTCCTACGGCACTCTTTCACGCTTCCCAGAAATAAGTGTGACCCAAAACATAAGACTTAGATTGCATTAAGATCACTAGTCCAGTCCAAGCGCTCCCCAAAGCCAAGACGCTGTCGTTGAGTACTCCCCAAGTCCAACGTGCCACGGCAGAGCAGCAGAGCCGCTGTAAATCTGCTAGTCATGAAAAGGGAAAGCAAATGAGCCTGGGAGAGAGGGAGAGGCTCCTGACAGCAGCTCCTTCATGCTGGCATCGGCAGACCTCACTCTAGAGCCATGAGCAGCCGTCTGAGCCAAGCAGGCATTCAAGTCCAGCAGAGTGGTGTTGACATGGGCTTGGTTGGGGATGAGAAGAGGACACGGGGAATCTTGTTTAAGCTGCTCTTCCCCAGGCAGAATAAGGAAACTAGACACCCTGTTATCCCTGCTCATAGGACACTCTCCTTGCCTTAGTCAGAGGATACCCTACTTCCCCTGCTCCTAGGACACCTTACTCCCTTTAGTCAGAGGATACCCTACTCCCCCTGGTCATAGGACGCCCTACTCCTCTTGGTCAGAGGATGCCCTACTCCCCTTAGTCAGAGGAAGCCCTACTTCCCCTGCTCATAGGACACCCTACTCCCCTTAGTCAGAGGACGCTGTAATCCCCTTAGTCAGAAGACACCCTACTCCCCTTAGTCAGAGAATGCCCTATTTCTTTTGGTCAGAGGACACCCTACTCCTCTTGGTCAAAACACACCCTACTGGCCCTGCTCAGAAGATGCCTACTGCCCTGAGTCAAAAGATGCCTATTGCCCCTAGCCAAAGGACACCCTACTGCTCCTGTTCAGAGAACGCCTTACTGCCCCTAATCAAAAGAAAGGTCAAAGAAGAACCTGCCCAGCTGCCCCTGATAAAAAATACATTGTCGATCTGCTCCACTCTCTATGATGAGCTTCTATCATCTTGGCATTCTCCTCTATAAGTGGTACAAAGCATGGATATATGGAGACCATGTTTAGTGATATGTAATTGCTGTAACAACTGATATCAACTCTGTCAGTGAATGAATCTCTGTCAGTGAATGAATCTCTGTCAGTGAATGAATCTCTGTCAGTGAATGTCAGCTATGGTTTCACTGAATTATTCATACAAATTATCTTTGTGTGTACACTTGGTAACAAGCTTAGCAATACTACTGGAAGGCTCTGGCCCTTTTGCCTCTGTTGACATGATATGATGTAAGATTTTGAAATAACTACGAAAACTTGGACAAAAATCTGACTAATTTAACTCTTCATGTATCATCAATCCTTCCCTCCATTATTGTATGCCAGAGTCCATTTCAGGAAGCACAGGCCTTAAGCAGGGATACATTATGGATCGGGTGCCAGTTTATTGTAAATGTCTATATTACACGCTGGTTTATTCACAAAGCCCACAGACAATATAGAGTCACCAACTTACCTGAATATCTGGTGTTTGAAAGTCCCTATGGAAAGCCCCATTGGAACATTCTGAGACGCTGACCCTGCAGTGTTCAGTTGTTACATCAAGGTACAGACCTGTAAAAGTTTCTAGGTGTGCTCCTGTATAGTGCAGGTAACTATGGATACCATACCAGAAGGGTTAAGTTAGTTGGTGATTCCAGCAAGCTGTGGAACGTACATGGGTGTGCACATGCAGGCGCCCGTGAAGACAGCATGGCTCAGTGCAACTGCACAGCCGCAGTGCGTCAGGCCCACTCTGCTAGGACCACCTACGGTGGGTGTGGGAGGGTGGACCGAAACATCCTCCGGGCTTCAGCTCGTCTTGGCAGCCGGGCGTGTCCGACGGAGCCTGTCACAGGGCAGCATTTAGGCAACCGCAGTCACGTCAGCCTACCGCTCTTCCGGGTTCACAGCACTTCCCGTAGAAGCTAGTTTTGTTCTTAAACCACCCCACCACCCACCCCTTACTTTCTGCTAGGCCCTGAATTGGGGGCACTGAAGAGTCCGTGTGGAAACATCCGGAAGCCGCAAAAGATGCCGACGTGGTCCGTGTCCCACAGTCTTGGCTATTCCTGGAAAGACGAGGGGTAACAGGAAGGGGGGGGTGCTCATGGACAAAAGAGGTATT
The DNA here is from genome assembly GCA_011763525.2 of Mormyrus iriodes. Classification (NCBI taxonomy): domain Eukaryota; kingdom Metazoa; phylum Chordata; class Actinopteri; order Osteoglossiformes; family Mormyridae; genus Mormyrus; species Mormyrus iriodes. The sequence continues at coordinate 9,833,911 of JAAGVU020000008.1, forward strand.
TAAAGCTACCCCCCACCGGATTGACATGATGCATGAGCCATATTGACAAGTGTGGGCTGTAAATGGCCTATGCAGTACCCATCTGTATTGGGCACTTACATGTGGGCAGCAGACCTGGAGCCCTTTCACGATGGCCCGGTTTGGTTGCCTGGCCGGCTTCATGCCACATCTGTCCCCCAGTCCCCTGACGCAAGCCCTCGCACCCACACCCCCCAGCACTGCTTCCCCAGCAGCCGCGTTCTCCTGCCTTCGACAGGCCTTTCATTTTCTTTCTCCCCTGACGCTTCGTTTAGACTTCATTTAAAGGCATGTGACAAAGTACGCCCTGTCTGTTTCTCCTCTCTACTGACCCCCACCCCCCACTGGCTAAAAATGCACCACCTCTGCTGTGCTTGAAAACATGTGGATTTCGGGAAGGAGCAGTCATTTTTGTTTCTCGGCCCAAAGTTGCCGGATCCAAGCTGGCGTAATTGTTTGTGAAGCCCGCATGGGGATTGATGTTTGGCAAGCGCTCTCCATCACACTGAGGGGTCACTGCGAGGTAGTGTTCAAGAGCAGCAGGATACCACCCAGGATTCCCCTGTTCCCCCAGCACCCCTCAGCAGGGAATTCTGGGATAGACAGCATGGCAGCCGTGAGTGCTCAGTGCTGTCACACGTCGAGCACAAGCTGGGAGGGGCAACAAACAGGCTTGCACCCCCCTGCCCTCCAGCACCCGCGAGGCCTTACTTATGCATGCTTTACTGAAGCTGTCGACTTGCCGGGGACCTTGAGATTTTAGGCCCACCCAGGCTAAGCAGTTGTGCAAGCAGGTAAGCAGCTGGATTTGTGCCCAAATAGTCGGTGATTTAAATCTCATTAGAGAATGGCTTCAGGAAACAGCTGTATAAATGGATTTGGAATGGCGGACGAGCAGAGATGAACCTCCTGTGTCTCTTGGGCTGTTTCTGTCTCTTTTAGGGGGCTACCCTTAACAAAACACAGTGTCACACCACAGAACAGAACTCTTTCTTTATTTGACATACTGTATGTTGCAGATACAACAAGTGAAGATAGCAAGAAAAAATTATGATTTACTTGCTTTCCCATTTCCAAACTTTACTTCAATGCATTCTGTATTTTAATGATAGACTAATATGGAAAATCACAGTGTTTTATATTTAATGTATATGTGAAATTGTAGCTTTTTTTAGCAGATAAGAAATATACAATTAATCATGTTGCCTCTGAGAATGTTATGCGTCACACAATTTGTAAAGATATGCAGGTGAATGGTTTGCGAAAGGCCAACAACAGTAAAATTTTTATTAGATTTATTTATTTATTTATTTTTTACCAGAAGTGATCATATGGGAATAATTATGAAAAGTTTGTAATTTTCGTTTGTAAAAGACTAACAAGAAGTATGAACAATTCATTACACCAGTGACAATGCAGCTGGGAAGCCGGATGATACAGACTGAAGAGGTTCTGGGGAAATATTCTGTACATCATCAACTAATCGGCTCCTAATAATTATTACTATAATATTGTTCCCCCTTCCATTAAAAATAGAAGTTAATCATTTTTATTCTCCTGAAAAAACCTATGACCGTAGTACTATTATACAGCTGTAAGACGCCCTAAAACATATTTCTGCTCAAAAATGGCCTGAAAACTGTATTAAAATAAATTACTGGAATGGTAGTTAGAACCCCGACCCGGACCCAACACAAGCCCCGCCTTTTTGCTCCACCCACTTTCACCCTAATCTCCCTCCAATGTACCCAGATTGAGGCTCTGCCCAGGTCTCTACGGAGTCTCTATACACGCACAACCAAGAGAACTGGCTGCCAGCGTTCCTCTAAATGTTGCATGGTTTGATTTTTTTCTTTGCCCTCCCTTTCCTCACCACTTTTCCAGCTCTTCGTCGCCAGGGCTGCCAGCCCTTTTCTTCCAAAAGACGCACAAGCATTATGAAGATATGCCCCCTCCCCCCCCTCAATCTCCCAGTATTCTTAATTTTCCATTCCTATCCTCCTCAGAGATTCCTTCTTGGCACACAGCATGGAGAGGAGAGCGTCTGCTTGCATGCGATGGCTGTAATCCAGTTGTTCTTTAGGATGTACCAGTTTCCTGCTATTCTGCATGTGTCACTAGGCCTTTCAGCAGAAGCCTTATGGGAGCCAAATCAGGGAGAGATTTGTCTGCTTCGGGTCTGGTGTCACGCTGACATGCGGTCAGTGGGCTGCCTAGATTGGCTCCGCTTGGCCCCTAAAACATATGTCATCTGTCCCACTGCTGGTGCGGGCATGGAAATGGGCATCACGTAACTGTAGATGGGAATGGACACTATGAACTTTCGTAGGTGGTACTCTGAACCCTTCGCTGAGCCTCAACAAATTCATTTTACTGGGTAAAAAAGGGGACGTGCTTCAGATCTTTTTCCCAGTTTGGTAGTTTGAGATTACTGAAAAGACAAACACAGTATCAGAGAAACTTGTCACAAAGCAGAATTTATCATAATAATAACAACAACAATAAAAAGAGTAATTACATTTAATTATTGTCAAGTTGACAGCTGGAAATTCTCTAGAATGTCTTATTTCTAAAGACAGTATTGAAAAATACACTTTTCAGACATTAACTAAAGACAGTATAATTAAAAACTGATACACAGACATGCAAACATCTTATGAAAATCACTGTTAAACTTAAAATGAAATATAGCATCATTCTAAATGTTAAACTGTAAATTATACCTTATATTGTACTTTAAGAATAATAAGTTGTTTACAGCCTGGACAGATGTGTGTAAGGGAAAGATGTGAATGTAGCTTCATGTGCTTTACCTGATATTCCACGTACACACTCACACACATGTACACACACACACACACACACACACACACACACACACACAAACTTGAGCGAGTCACAAGTACGGTGTAGATTTTGTCACTATGAATGAAACACCTGTGTCGCTGGCAGTAACGCGAGACTCTGAATGAAGCGGCTGTTAGTCCCCTCAGCAGCCCGGTTAGTGGGCTCTCCTCTGCGGGGGCCGTCCTGATGATAGAATTACAGAACCTCTGAACCGTGCGGGACAGTCTTCCTAAAACAATTACAGCCAGCAGACTGGTCGTGTATCCCAGCATGCCCCTGTGTTTGCACAGCGGCCCACAGCGCGTCCCACCACCCACAGGCCAGGGTGGAGGAGGGGTCATGTTCAGCGTGAGACATGAAGCATGAGACACGCATGTACCTGCTTAGCATGACGGGGAGGAAATATTATATGCTGGACAGATGGCCGCTACCCTTGGATGGTGTCCTGGGTTCAGCGTGTTACAGGTCACTGAGCAGAGGGGTTAAGAGGTTTGAGAGTGATTTAGTATGCTGTAATACGCAAGCATTTCCAATGCGTATCAATTTAGCTTTTATAACAATGCAGTTCAGGTACATTTTTACATTGAATCAACTTTGAATCAATATTTTGAATCAGAAACACAAAGATACAGTATATAAATTATATATTATTATATGCTATATATAATAGATACTATATATAATAAATCAGAATATATATAGCAAATGCTTAATGTGTCAAACCTCAGCCTAAACTCTATATTTTTATCTTCAATTCCAAAGTAAATTTCTAGGTATTTTTTTGTAAATGTAAAACCCTGGTTTCAGGGTGCATTTCATCCCAACTTCTCTATTGTATTTTTTTTATTTCAGTTTTTTGTGAGGTCTGCATTAATTACGGGTCCAATCACATCCCGCAGGATCCCTATTGTTTTTCTTGTTATGTGATTCTTACAAGATTTACAGGAAACTTCGCACGACAAAGATGCACTTTTTAAAGCTTTACTTAAGGCTGTAACGGGGGCCACGTTCTGGGCCGGGCCTGTCCCGTTCGGACACGCTGATGACGGAGTGTGCCGCGGGCATGGTGCTGCCAATCAGCCCGGGAGAGCCCGCTATACGCTATCACGGGCCGAAAGACAAATGAAAGCGTTATCAGCATGTTTATTTGCGGAGCAGTCTGTGTTGAATCTAATTAGCACGACGGCCGAGCAAATCACAGGAATTCCCCCCCGGTGAAGGAAATCCCGGAATGTGGCCTGGGGTCAGCAGAGTCTTGCGCCAGTTACGAGGTCCACAACAGGGAGGTGAAAGGTCACCGGGGGGCTCATTCCCCCCTGCCCAGGCGCCCGCCAGGACAGACCTCAATTTGTAAAAGCGAACACCGGCGTCCGGTGGCTTTCCCCAGCAAAACAGCGCGTAAACACTATCAGCCGGCAGCAGCCACGCAGCCTGCGGCCGCAGCGGGACTGGTGCATGCGGCAGTGGCCTAATAAGAGGAATTATCCTGCGTGGGGAGGCGCCCAGGAGCCCCCACCTCATTACTGGGCGGATTTATGTAGCGTCGCAGCCCATGTTCCAGGGTCCACTCAGCGGCTTAACTCCTTGACCCGGGACTGTAAATAAGGAAATTAATAAATAGGAGGGTAATCTCCCGGGAGCTGGACTGGGATCACAGACTATCATCCCTGCTTCCACACAAGCGGCGTGATGCTGCCCAAACTGGCGGGAGATCCACTGTTTTCAGTATATCTGATTTCAGGGAGCTGGAATTTATGTGGCCAGCAAATCTGTCCCACCCCATGATATACAAGAAGTAAAAATGTAAGAATTTTTATTTGTTAGGGAGTCAAATAACATAAACTGGATTTATGTGTTTATAGCTGTGATTCTCTCTTCCCTTAATACACAGATTTATGAAGGGTGCATTACTGGGAAAAATATATATTTTAATATTAAATCATGTCATTAATTTCCAAATTGACTACATTATTATTATTATTGTTGTTGTTATTATTATTATTATTATTATTTCATACCGAAAATATACATATTTCTGTTTATATTATTGACTGCATGTGGGCTGAAGCAGCCATGTTGTTTAAACCGGCCCTCTCACAGAAGTCACTGTCACGTTCACCTTCATGTAAAATTCCATCGTGCTTGTTTTGGAGGTATGGAGTTGCAGGCGTGTAAGTGTGCTGTCCTCTGCTAAGGTGGAGAGCCAGTAGACAAATTTGATCTTTACTCCTGCATTTTGTGGGCTACATATACGGTCCTTGGCTTATTCCTGCCTCCGCAACCAGTCGCTACATGGCGGGGAGGACGTCCAGCTGTCTTAAAGGGCCTGAACTGCTGAGGCACATCACACATTCACAGAACATCCATTCATTCACTGTACAACCCATTGTGGAATAGTATTTATTTATTTTTATTTATTTACTGCAGAATTCCCAGTAATTCCTTCTCTGATGTTATTCGCACTGATACACTTTATTGTGTATTCCCTGTGTTTTTCAGAACTACCTTGCACCGTGCTATTGTACATCTTTGTATGAGACGAAAAGCTATACAAAGCTTATACAAATGATACATATACTAATTAATAATACTAATTACACCTTTATTAAATAATTTTAAAAATACATATTTTATGTTATCTTTAGCCACACAAAAGTAACAGTCATAGGGCGCAGAACCACAGAATTTCACCCAAATACAGGACCCAGTGTTTCAGACATCAAATGTACCTTGTAAAGAGATGCCCAACTTCCCTGTGGCACGAATAGCTGTCCATTGTGTTCCTGAAATTACAGACACAGGCAGTGTTTAGAACAGATCAAGCCACATCATTTGAAAAGGAAAAGTTTGACCCCCTGCCTCCCGCCCAGGGTCTCCTTGGACCCAGTGTTGTGTCCCCTTGCCCAGCCCGGGACCCTGTCTCTCTTTCGGCGGGGTCCTGATTTGGCCCAGCTGGAGGAAGACGTTGCTCAGAGTTCAGTTGGTGCAGACAGAGCTAAAGTAAACAGCCATGGCCATTCTACAGGCAGTTAGCAGGCCTCGGACAGATGATCGGGGGCCCGGCGGACCACACACGCAAACCCTGGAGGACCACACAGCAACCAGACTGCAGGGCCTTTGCACGCAAACAGCCCGCCCCACCCCCCCGGCTCCTCCTTCCACACCCGCCTGCCCTACCCCTCACTGGCTCTCTTTTGCAGGCGGAGGATCCCCGTGGACATGGGCGTGCATCATGCAGACGACAGGGGGCTGGAGGTGGTGGTAGGGGTAGGTGGGGGGAGGTGGGGTGCATGAGCTTGGTACTGAGCATTCGCCAACACACAGTGCACTTTCAGTTCCATGCCCTTCCCCCCGCCCAGGCCTAATTTTGTGGACCTTCAGGAGACAGTGACATCTCATAAACAACTCAGATGGGTCTGATACGTGCAGAGCTTTCTCTTCCCATCATGCAGAGACAATCACATAACCATCAACAGCAAAAGGCCGGTGAGCCGTAATGCTGAAGTGCCATTTAAACAACACAGCTTATGGCCGTAGCCATTTTAACGTACGAAAAAACATCACAATAATCTGGGGAACACTGCTCTCTCTCTCTCTCTCTCTCACACACACACACACACACACACACACACACACCATTATCCTAAGCATATACATCATGCATGCCGCTTTAATGCAGTTTTAATGTGTATGTTTGAAGAGGTGTGTTCTATACGGAAAGGACGGAGCAGGATAGTGTTTAAAAGTCATCCGCTGTCAATTAAAAGGTATTTAGCAAGTATCAAACAAGACTGAGAGATGCTTGTCTTTGTAGGACGTTTTTGGATATGTTCAATAGGAAAGTGAATATTACTAATTTGAACCTGGACACAACAACAAGCCGTGTTTGTTTCCGAGGTGTTGAAGGAATCGTTTGTTTCCTCATCGGATCTCCTTAGCCTCGCCCCCCCCAGCAGCATGCGTATTTCAAGAGAGGCACACACAAACAGGCTCGAGGCCACCCCCACCTCCCGAGTTGGCAGGCAGTCCTAGTCATCAGTCTGTCTTTATCTGGACACTGTCAGGCTGACCTGCAGGCCACAGCGAGGAGTAATGCACTCAATCATAGCTACCCCCGCCCCCCCAATACCGCCGACCATGTTGTTCCCCCCACCCAGAGAGCTGAAGTCAGCACCTCACAGTAGATACGCCGTGCTCTGTAAAGCGTGACAGGCCCCCTCCCACCCCGTGGGATGCCGGCCTCAGCAGCGGTAAGCCTGCCATGGGGTCCAGGCCACGGTCCTCCATCAATCTCCACAGCCCTTATCATCATAATCAATTTTGGCCTCATTATAAAATACGGAGCCCCCAGTCTATTCCTTATGAGCCGTCACTCAGCAGGGCCATTTATTAATTAGCTAGCAATAAATCCAGTGCATCAACTTCCCCAGTTCTCCTTTAATTATCAACCTTTTAATACAACCACAACTTGCTTTATAAAATGTCATTTTTGAGTACTTAAGCAGGTTTGTTCAGACTGAACCCCAGGTTGTGTCACGCCGGGGCCAGAAGTCGCCTGATTTCAGCAAGCGGCCTCGTTTTCCCTTCGGATTTCCAGGAGCCTCCCGGGCCGCCGTCGGAGACTGTGGTGGAGCACCAGCCGCAGGCCAGGAAGGTCATGGCCCCAAACTGACATATGTCTGTCAAGCAGCCAGAAAGAAAAACATAGGCCCTGTCCCGCCTGCAGTCCTGCACAGGAGCGCATGAGTCCCTGTGGGGTGACACAGGGGTCACGCCCTGCACAGGCGAGGAAGCTGGCCCTCACAAACACATACGCACACACACACACACACACACACACACATACACGCACACACACATGCATGTACACATATACACACGTGTACACCCACACAGACACACACAGACACACACACCCAAAACACAAGACCTTATACAGTCTACGGAAAAGCATCAAGCTACAGCAATTCAGTTTAACATTTAGATGACAAAAGCAATACAAAGCCTGCTTATTGTAATCCGAGTGTAACATGTCTCCTGAATTTCTTTTGACCTCTTAAATGCTTCCTGCTTAGCACATAAAGATGGTCGCTTCTGCCACATGAACAATGAACATTGTATAAAACAGTCAGTCTAAATAATGCAGCAGTGAATGATGCTTGCTCCTGGTTTATGTGAAAAAATGCCAGATCAGAGATGTATTTAACTTTTTTGGAATTTTTGTATTTTTAATCAATTGAGTATTGTTGCACTGTTTTTAAATAACAATGATGACCAACATTGGCTTAGATTGTTCCTGTCAGTTCTCATAATGACACTGCAAAGTCCGTCTATTATGAATTATTCAGTTCAATTGTTACAAGGGAGTAAAAATCACACTCTCAGAACTGTAAATACTGGATTCTGCTATTACTATTTTTTAACAAATTTTTTAATCAACTTAAAATGTGCTAACCTAATACTGCATGGTATATGCACTCTGCATCCTCTATCAACTGAATTATCATATGCTTAATTAAATAATGACCTTTTGAATTGCCAGGATTGATCAAATTTGATTAATAAAATTCATGACTTATGTTGATAAGCTGCTGATAAGCACTGAAGAAAAAGTTTGGAAAAATGTACAGTATTTATAACTGCACAGTATGCGCGGTACGTTTTCTAATATTGCTTCTCCCCCAAGCTGATCTTTTGTAAGTGCAGCATTGCAATCTGAAGTGCGTTGCTGTCTAACAAAGCAAACTTTGTTTACTTTAGATGTAAATGATGCAGAACCTACATGTTTGAATTCCGTATTTTAGCGGTCAGTTCCAAGTGAGCTTGAACTTGCTTG
>JAAGVU020000008.1:9842637-9864274 GCA_011763525.2 Mormyrus iriodes
TATATATATATCCTTTTTAACACCGCTTAATCAATGACAAGGAAGCAAATTTAAAGTCCAAAAATAGCGACACTGGCCGTCTTCCATCTATTGTTTGACGAAAGGGGATTAATATTAGCGCACTTAACTTTGCGCTGGTATTTCAAAAGCCGCAGCCCTAGTCTCGCGCGTTGTTTTTGCCTTGACCTCTGTGTCTTGGGAGGTTTTGAAGCGCAACCTGTGGTTCCGATTCGGAAAAGCCAGCCCACCTGGCAAGGAAACACCTCGTAAGTGCGCACAACTTTGCAGGAAGGCTTAAGAAAGTAAGGAGGCAAGGAGTTTTTTGTATTTTGGCATGTAAATCCGCTGAAAAATTATGCGCGTTTCCGCTGGCGGCGTCTACAGTAACCCCCTGGGCCATGCCCTGGCCAACAACACAGGCGTCCTTGTGATACCTGGGAGTCCGCGCTGGGCCTCGGCTTGACCTGCCGTTTAAATTTAACAAGCCTCATATTTTCTGTTTGGATGATGTCTGGTACATATATTTTTCTATTAGGTCTATTAGAATTTGACAGCTGGTTATTTCACACCGCAGTTGTGATTTTAATGGAAGTTGTTAAAATACAAAATAAGAAAACTAATTATAATTGAGAATGTTGCATAGGCCTGTTCGTTGTCCAAAGTAATAATGCTGTATTTCGTGGCAGTATTTTATTAGAATGATCAAAACATTGCTCAGGTTCTGGTGTCCTAAAATATTGATTTATTAATCAATCTTTTAGTAGCCTAGTAAAATCATATTTATACAATAATACTTGTAAGAGTTTTGTTATAAAACAACACCATCAGTATCATCATTGATATTATTACTATTAATACTGAAGTAGTAGAGTTAGTATAAATGTAGTTATATAATTAAAATTATTTTAGTAACCTTTACCATGTGTTATGAGCAAATGAAATAGGCTATGCTACATATTAATAAATATAGTACTGATAATAAATAAAAAGAATACATAGTTATACTTAAAATTCGTCTTTTAAAATTATCTGAGAAGGAGAGAAATCAGAAGCCCTAATTTTAAGGAGACATTTAAAAATATCCTCCAAAAACTACGCTGAGTTTTGATAAAACCTAAACATCTGAACAAAACCAGTAAAAGCAGCCACTTAGGAACTATTCTTTATTAAAAATTGAGACAAGACAATACAAATGTTTTGTCAAGGAAATCTGTATGACGTAGTCACAGCGGGAATTCTTGAACACGTGGGAGTCTTAACTTTAGGAAAAAGTCGTAGGTAAAATGTTCATCCACGAAAAAATATATTCATCCACAATCTGTAATGGAAAACCGACTATTCTGAACATAAATATGTATATTTATTCAGACTGAAGAGCGTATACAAACTGTACCATATGCAAATATCGCCAATATAGTAAATTCTAGGCAATAAAACCCTGATCCAAATTCCGCCCGTTCTTTTATTGCGCAGGCAGTGCGGTGTCGCGGGAGAGCCGCACTGCAGCAATGTGGTCCCGAAGGAAGGAACCGTTTCAAAATTTATATGACGTGTTATTGTCATTTTTACAAAGAAATGAAAATGGACAAATGGTACTTTATTAACGGATTATGACTACATATGCATGAATAAAATGGGTGTACTTTCTTAAGAAATTAAGAAAGGTAAAATCCTCGCAAAGCATCAATTAAATATTTTAATTTTGGTTTCTATAAAACTGGGAAAATAATTGATTTTATTATTTTCCAGCACATGTACCAGTAAGATTAAGCGCTAACCAAATAAAGAAATGGCATAGACAGATGCGCAATTTTAATATGAACTCTTGAAAATGACCGGTTTATTATTTTTAAGAGCCGTATATTTAGCACTTTAGTTGAATTAATAGAAATTGATGAATTAATGAATTAATGTAAAGATGTACAATCATATCATGCATCAAGTTTAAAGTTAATTAACTCTCAGAAGTAATCGAGTGTTATTTGTGCAGTAATGAACATTATTTGCAGTTACTTTGACTTCAAAGACTGGTAAAAAGTGGAATTTCCTTGTTCAATTTGTCCAACAAGATTTATCAGTGACTGAAAAAATTCTCAATGAGTGAACTGAAGGTTATTACTATTTAAAAGTTATTATTATTTACTGAAACATAGAAACGTTTTGGATGTTAGTTTTCAAAACGTATGCATGTTACACAGATTTTATGGAATAATACAGCCTAATTAAACTATCACAGACTGATATTGCTATAACGGTATTGAATTGACTTTGAAGAATTTGTACATCTCTGATATGGACGTACGTGGGATATGTGTTCCTGTAATATAATACACGTTTTTATTTAACTTATTGTAAAATGAAAATGACAGTTCTACATCGAAACCGGATCAAGTTAAAATCATTTTTCCCCATCATCTCTTAAGGTTAATTTCATTTTTAGATTTCCCATCTATCCATCCATCCATTCTCCAATTTCTCTTCTCCTATAATATTATTTTATACCGTACTTAAACTGTTATAGGCCTACGTCATGTCGTCGCAACTACGAACCAGGTAAAATCTGTTCAAATGACATGAAACATTTTGGGATGAAAGGTTTCTGTCTGTCAGAATTTTGTTTCGGAAACATCAATCGTAGGCTTGTATTTCGATTTCTCTGAGGGACTCAAAACGATAGAAGGATATTTCTAATTTACATTCCTGAAAAAATAAGGCATTAGTTGTATTGGACTCTTGTCCAATTTATCAACATCTAGTTACTTCAGATAGGTAGTGCAGTATTTGCAGGTATATTACCGCAGTGTACAGCCACGTCTCAGGTAATTCCATACCGCCGTCACAAAGTCTCACTTGCTGTCATTGTCACGGGCACAAAAACAGAGCGTACAGTCTCGCGCTATTGTACTCACATATCCCTCTAGGTGGCGTCAATCCACCTTATTTTTTATAACGTGGACATTCTACAGTTTCGGACCAGCAAGTACATTGTTCGTTGCGAGGCCAGATAGACGTAAAACCGTAGCTTCAACTTGTGTTTATCAATACGTAACACTCACAACACTAAAGCAATTACAATTTTAAGTGGGAATTTGGAATAAAGAATAAGATCGCTCAAGGGTTTAACAAAATTCTGTGCCATGGTGCATATCTCAATATTTTCTTCCATCCATCAGTTAGGCTTAAATGGATCGAGTTTGTACGGAGTCACGCATTAGTGTACAGCAGCGCCCTAAATACAGTACCAATAACTAGTGAGCTTTGACTTAATTTGCTACATTGAACGATTTAAAACGGAAGATATTTTGGGGAAATGCTGTTTTTAGGTAAACTTTTTTTTTCCTCTCAGCCATATTTTGTGGATTATTTATAAGGAATGACGAATACACAAAACAAATTAGATTTGAATATAATTACATTTTGCGTAATCAAAACAGTGTCTGCTTTGCCGCTTAAGATTTCAGATAATTGCTTTATTCCATTACATGTAACAGTACTTTAATACAATCAGCGCTTTCTCGGGGAAATGCGTACCGCATAAGACTAATAGACAAGCACTGTCCAAGTGCTGAATATATATATAAAACAGTATAAGGTTATTTTTCCAGAGACGAAAACAAGCTATTACGATGCTGCACCGACATAAATAGTGGCGTTAAGGAAAACCTATTGTCACTGCTGTCCTTCTGGGCACCCAAGGTGCATTAATGATTCCGAAGCGAATTGGCACAACAAAATGACTAAATGCTTATACGGCAGGTATGGCCACCTTTGCCCTAAAGTAGGCCTATAATCGTGACTGTTGCAAGTTGATATCAGAGCCTCACATACACATGGGTCCTTGAAATGAAGGGTCCTTGGTCGACGAAAACTTATGTTGGGGTCCAGGGAGAGGCGTCAGGGTTATTAACAGTTATTTCTTTAATCAACACGCCTAGTACTAAGCAGAATAGTGCATTAAAAGGCAATTCTCTGACGTACGAAACAAGGCAGAAATAAAATGAACGTGTAGTTAAAAATCAGGTGTATTATTATTATTATTATTATTATTATTATTTATTATTATTACTACTACTACCTGTTATCGTAGTATGGTGGGACACAAGTCATACGGTAATGGGCAGGAACCTGTATGAAAGAGATCACCCTTTACTGCCATAATTTAAAGTAACCTAATTCCACATTATTAAAATTTGGTAGTTCTATAATATGTCACAACTGATTATTAACATGCCGTATTGTGTAAAGAATAATTCTGATTGATTCTCTGTTTAGTGAAATATTGTTTTAAGATAAATAAAAAAATAATACAATTTAATAAATATAAAACAGCAAGATCTGCGTGTAATGAGTATTTTGAAGTTGCAAAATGCAGAATTAGACTTGCTGTTTTGTATATGATTTCCATGTAAAGTAAAATTCTCCTGCAGAACCAAAATTAAGTGACATTTAAATATATCTGATACCATGACAAATTAACTGAGTGGTTAAATGTGGAAAAATTTTATTGGGCAAAAATATAAAACAACCACGACACGTTAAATCTATCAACAGGAAAACGGAGACTTTTCAAGCTGGCATATCATATAACAAGCAAAATGAATAAAGAAACATTAATTGAGTTGATTATTTTTTTCCTTTGTAATATCGCGATAAAACCCAATAATATTAATAATTTTAATATATAACTGCATTATATACCAAATCACCATGCCACTGGCAGCTTCTGCTTTGGAGAGCAGCTGGTGAACTATCAGAAGAAAGTGACTTGGGGTCACTGTGAGTAGGGCAGAGATGCACAGGTCTCCCTGTCACACATATGTACTCCGTCTGTACCGTTGGAGGGGGGGGGCTGTTCAAGTGTGCTGCGTCCTGCTGTCTGTCAGAAAGGCCCTTATCATGTGATTCTCTGAAATTGTCTTGTAGTGTCACATGACCCCTGCTACAACGTGCAATAGGGATACTTTGCCCTAACAGGTAAGCTTCACGACTTGTACTATGTGGAATAAAGTTAGATTATGATTTTAGTTTTTTCCTTCAGGATATGCCCATATATTGGTTTATGTGAGCATAGCTTTTTAAAATTATGATATATTATTTCATATATATAAGAAGAACAGCTCTATTCATCATAATAAATGATACTTTGTGTATATAATAAACACTACATCATTGATAAGGAGGATTATCTCTCTCACACTGAACAAAGAAGCAACTGGCTTGCAGAATGAAAACAGTGTCTGGTGTAACATGATAGTTTCAGAATACCTCCCTCTTAAATGGCGCAGGAAATAGACAAGGGAAGCATACACATATTAAAACCGAACAGGGAGGAAGCACATTCTGCTATAGGAATGGCTCTTCTCTTCTGTGTATTAGATAGTTTGGGAATTTCGTTGTTTATGAGCCCACAGGAGCTTTGGGAGGACAGGAAAATGCGTAACCGGAGACGAAAGCTCCATGAGGATCCACCGTAGGATCTGGCCCTCATCACTGGGATGTGCTGGTGCAGGGAGCTCCTGTCGGGTGCTGTCATTCACCCACCCGCCTGTCCGATGGCTGTGTGGGTGGGTTGGCAGGTGGGGAGGGGCGGGGCACTTGCACTGGGCAGCAGGGGGGGAACACCAGCTACCCCCAGCTCTGTTTGTACATCTCTGTCAAATACCTGTCACCTCATTAGAGAGGCAGACACCTTGAGGAATGCGGGAAAGCAGGAGCACTTAGTGCAGCAGGCCGCCGTTCGGTGGAAAAAAACACCAGCCAATGAGGTGAGTTTGTGCACCGCGACCCCCTGTCTGCGGCGTGATTGATGTCTCTCAAAGAGAGACACGGGGGCCGAGCCGGTCGCCTCCCACAGCTTCGGTGTCAAATGCGTTTAGTCGACGCATCAGGAGGAAACCAAATGACACCTGCAGCAGTGTGCTGCTTCAATCTCCGCATTTCCGTAATCCACTTTTTTCCAGTTCGGTCTTCAGGGACTCGCAGACAATCCGCATTTTTGCTACCCAGGAACTGGGGGCGAGCAAAAATGTGGACTGTCTGGCAGGGATCTGGGAGGGAGCAAAAACGTGGACCGTTTGTGGGTCCCCAAGGACAGGGTTGGGAAACACTGCATTATCCAAAAAATGGCAGGCATGCACACACACACACATACACAGATGCAGGCACAGGTACATGGATGAAATTTAGCAGGCTTTCAGACTTCACCAGACTCCAAAAACAACACATTAATGGGCCAAAAACAACACATTAATTGGGGGGTGGGGGGCTCCTGCTGGAAATGAAAGAAAATGTAAGAACCGGTTTCGTCACGCTGATGTCCGGGATGTATTGCCTTAAATGATTAATTCCAAGACTTGTATGCTGTTACATAAAAAGCAAGAAAACATATATGCCTAAAAAATCATAGGCTTTGCCTTTTAGTTTATAAAGCCTTGGACTAGCACATACACCAGATATACACAGACCCACACAGACGCACAAATATAAGCACTGACAGACAGCTGACAGAGACAGACATATGTTACAGCGTGTGTTAGTCTGTCTGGCTGCCATGAACGAGTGAGTGAATGAGTGGCTATTTACCATATTCCTACCCTATAAAGTCCAGCAGGATCCCACACTGCCACTTTGAAAAGTTAAAAAATCCCTTTATTTGTCATATAAAACTGTTCATCCCCTCATAATGTGACAGGCTGCAAAAGAAAACCTTCCATATCATCACACATACTAATCATGCTGATTTTTAAACTTTCTTTTAGAGCATCATAACTGTTGCACAGTTCATTGTCTCATTTCTGCATGTTAATTCAGTTACGCATTTTATCGGAAGTATTATTTATGACTCAGTACAAAACAAATGAGCAGCCAAAAAGTCCCATTGATATTTGACCTTTAAATTGATGTATTCTCAGGTCTTGCTCTTATTTTCCACTACAAATGAAATAAAACATTTTTAAAAGAAACAGGAAACCTAAGGAAGAATCACTGGTGAATGTTTCACTGTCCATCCACCCAATAACTCCATCTTTCCCTATCTAAGTTTCTTTTCAGACACAGAGAGGCACATATCTAATAAATGGTGCAAATCTGCTTCAGCGTGCCAACTAGAAGACCCAAAAAACAGTATATGGGGTGAAAAGTTCACAACCTCCTTCTACTAATTGAGGTATGGCTGCTATGGAAACAGTGAGATAAACAGATCAGTCCATGGGGACCGTCAGAGAAAATGCATTTGACTTCCTCTGGCAGGAAGAAACTGGAGCAGATAGTGCTTGTATTACAGTGAAATTTGGTTTTGCTGAAATGGTTTGAGACCCTTATGTTATTGATGACAATCCCATAATATTCTGAGTGAAAGTTACTTTGACGTGAATGGGGCAAATCCAATTGACTCCATTTGTCCTCTGGAGGGTCTAAACAAAATGGAGGCCCCGTGCTTCCAATTTTCCCCTTTAAAGGGTCAAATTTTTAATGAGGTTTTAAATATCAAGCTGAACAACAAGCCAATTAATAAAATAATTATTTAAATGGATTTTTTTAATGTCTTACAGTATTATGACTCTTTGGGTATGATTATAATTTGTCAAAAAAAGCTTTTTTAAATATTAAAAAGCATTATTGATGTCTTCTGACAGGTGACTGTGACCCCCGTAATGCATCTGAACAGGGGAGCATGGGGGGGGATCAATCAGAATCAGGAGACTTAATTTATCCCAAAGGAAATTGTCCACTTATCTGTTTGCTTTAGAAAAACTCAGATATAACATTTTGTTTTAAAAAATAAACTGACATAATTCAGGCTTTTATTAATGAAGTTTAATCGGTTTGCATTAAATTATTTGTAGGACATATTTTGTGATTGTTCATTGCTGTATTCTTAATGATGCTCCAGAAGTTACCCTGGCATGGGCCCTGATGCCCCCCACCCCCAGTTTTGGGGTCCATGCACATGACTGAGGTGAGACATCTGCAGTCCCACTATCCTGCGTGCCAACCAGCGGCTGGGCCAAAGACATGCCATGACTGCCCGTCGAGATTCGCCGCAGGCAGAGTAGAAGAGGCAGCCCCTGCTCTGCCCGAGCCCTGCGCCCTCAGGCCCTGCTGCATTACACCGCAGAACATCCCGTCTGACCACATGAGAGTCGGACGCAGACGCATTTCAGCCGAACGGGGGCCTCCACGTGTGTGAGAGTGACAGGCTTGTAGGAAAGTAAAGTCATTTCCAGCTAAATGAGAGGATCTCTTATTCCCAGGGCCTGAAATGCTATCTGCACTTCTGGTGTCATTAAAACGCACCACACCATTAAGAAACCTCCTTATTCCCTGGGAAAATGACTGAATTTCCATAATTCCGCAAGGGATATAGTTTCTCTAAAGTAGGCCAGCAGAAACCATTTCCCTCCAAAACCGCTTAGTTTAGTTAGCATATATTCTTATAATAAATAAAGCAGGGAATGCGGGTAGCACACTGGCCATGTTTGTCTCCCAGAGCACTTCAAAGTGCAGCTTATTCAGGGTAAATGGCTCCCGGTTGCAGTAAGTTGCTCACCCAAGGCCCTCTATGCCGTGTATCGGTGTCACAGATGTCTGTCTGGCTGTCAGGCTGCCCCTGCAAAAGCTAGAATAGTCGGAGCAGCTTTGCTAGCTATGGCTCTTTAAAAAAACCAATTAGAGTTTCCCTGACTCATGGCAAATTTCACAAAGGGGATCCTCCGCATTGTAATGTCTTGTCTTGTTGTTTCGCCTTAGATCCAAGTTGGCAGTGATCTGTTTTTGGGACACCCCCAATGGCGTGACATCACAACGGGTGTGTGCTGAGTCAGGGGGGTCACATGGCAGTCCCTCCCAACTGTCAACAAACACACATTTGAAAGGTTGTGGGCAGCCGTCTGTATCGAGTTTGGCTCATCTAACAGATGTTAGTCTTTTTCTCATTTGAGAGCAAGGAGAGAACTGGGGAGACCTTGAAGCCTTGAATTAGAAGTTTCTGGACCACCCCAGCTCCAGGTCATAGGCACTGTTTAATTTACTGCACATCACAGAGAATGTGCTATTACGGCACACCGAGAGAAAGTGGGAAAGGCCAATTACACGTGTTTTATGAGGCAAATGGTCAGCACAACGTTGCCTTTGTGGAGGGGTGAATCCAGCGCTGTCCATTCTCCAGCCCAAAGTTTTCCATCCACAAGCTCTGAGCTCTTCGTCAGTGATAACGGGGCGTCTTAGCAGGTCGTCTCACGGCTCCGGTATGTGAGGCAGATGGGCCGGAATAAGTCAGCATGTTTCTTCTCTAGCGAGATGCCTTGACATTGCTGGTATGTTTGTGGTGATTCTAATGGCCTCATCAATCTTGTGGACTCTGTAGTCTGTATCTGTACAGACACTCTACGGACATCGGAGAGTCATTAAATCTGCCACCAGGTGCTGGGGCAAAACAAAATGGAGGACAGCCAGCTTTGAAAGCAGTTTTGTTTTTTAAATCTCATTTGTAGATCTTGGAGAACTCAGGCTGATACTAGAGTTGCAACCCTTCTGTGTTTGCCTGGGAAAAAGCGACAGGTGGCTATCTGTCATATTCCCCATCCACTAGCAATGCCTGTTAGGGAAAGGCTTCTTCTGCAGTTTGCAACAGGCTGCAGCAATGGCACCACCATAAGAAGCAGAATAAACTGCAAGGCCTTGGGACTTCTTTGGAAAATAGAACTCAGCGAATTGTTTAGTCTCAGAATTGGTCTGTTACCACCATTTGGCATTTACACCAGCACAGACACATGCAGTATAAAATATACACACTGTAAAAAGTTGCAATCGTTTTGCTTACATATTTGCTGTTTAATTCCCAGTGAATATGACTGCAACAGAGGTGTGTATTTTCAGTAATGTGCTACACACATCCAACCCCTAATTAGGCACTCAGGAACAGATGAGATGGTCCACAAATGGATCTCCAGGCTTTTGGCTTTTCTGTCCGTTCAGTGCAGCTGTCATAAGTGAAGTATCGTTTAATCCTGCGCAATGGTAATGTTTTGTTTTTTTTCCCAGTCTGGCGTGGGTGGGAACCGGGGTCACTACTTGTTAATTGTCGTGCGGAGAGCCGTTTCAGGCCCCAGGTCAAGGCACTCTCAGACATAGTGGAGACCTCCTTAATTAATAGGAGCCAAAGAAAGAAAATTATATTGTAAGTGGTAGTTTTAGCCGTGAGATAAAATCCCCCAGCCTTGCACAGTCGCTGCTTCATTCGATAACGGCTGGCTGACATCAAAGCCCCTCTTTGTAGATAGTAGACTGTTAAAATGACTCTCCCAGACTGTGCTCAAATGGGTAAAATTATTCTGTGGCTTTGGAGAGTTTTGTCTTTAAAAAGTGACTTTTGAGCCTTTTTGTCTGTACCGCGGAGTATCACGGAGCGGCGAGACTGAGGGTGAACCGAGGCGGAAGCAAGGGGGCTTGCACGCGATGCCAGTTTGTCTGATAAGAGGCCGTCGCAGAGGGGATGATGAGGGCTGGGCCGTGGTGGCAGTGGAGGGGCAACTCCCCTGTGGAGGGTTGCGGGGGAGGGGCCGGTCTTTCTAGTTCACTCGATAAACAGGGCAGGCTCAAAATTACTCCCAAATCCCCACCCCCACCCCCTATTCCCCTGGCTCAGGGCCAATCCTTCGTTCTTCTATGGGTGGGGGCCACACAAGGCCCATGTTCAATCCCCCCCCACCCCACCACTTTAATCGAGAAGACAAATGAATCTTTCAGTGCCCGCTACAGTGCCTCTATACATCAGTCATGACAATGTTAGCTTTATTGGGGGGGGGGGGGGACTCTCACTGAAGCAAGCCATATGTTACCCCTGCCCCATACACAGACACATATATACACACACTTCTGCACTCTTTTAAGTAACACCCATAATTGCCTGTTGTTTTATTATTAAAGGTAATTTAGGTTCTAATGGAATTCATTACACTATACGCTGGTCTGCCTTCCTTGGACCAGAATATAAGGACCAGCAACAAGACAACTTATTCTCCACACCAAACAGCACCTGGAGGCTCAGGAATCACACTTTGAATGTTATTTGGAAGCTTTTCAATCCCAGCTGTAGCACATACAAAATTGACATGATCAGCAATGATCACTAGGAGATGTGTAAGGGAATGTGTGTACAAAATGGGTGGGAATAAGATCCAGGAGATTCAGGTCATTCCTTTTGTGAGTGGATTCATTGACGTGTACTTGGATGACCTCAGTATTGCTGGATGTTCTTAAGAAGAAGCGGCCATGTATTGTGCAAATGCCATCATTCAAACTTTAGCATACGGTCAATGACGGGTGATCAGGTTTCTGAGCTGTGCCATCTCATAATCTGCAACTGTAAAGGGGAAGGATTTATGAAGAGATTTACACCACCAGGTCACCGTGGTCTTATCTGAGCCCTGCAGGCTAAAATAAAACAGTCCAGTTGTAAATCTCACCCCATCTGTCTTCTTCAGTGTGCTCTGGGTGTAATGGGATGAGATGGACCTTGATAAGACTGTCGTTGTCCAGGATGCCTTAGAGACACACATGGCGCTGATTGTGAAAGCAGCTATACACGGGCCTCGGAAAAGGAGTCATCACTAATGTGTGTGTGTGTGTGTTGGGGGGGGTGTGTATATATTACATCGTGGGGAACATCATGTGATAAAAACCTGTTATTTTGATGTTGTGGGGACCATTTTTTCGGTCCCCACAAGGTGAAATTCAATTTTATAAAAATCTGTGACTGCAGTCGGAAAACTAAAAAGTCTTGTATTTTGTTTGGTTACCTTTGGTTAATGATAGGGTTGGGCAGGGGTTAAGGTTGTCATTTTTGGGATTAGGGTTTTTCTCATAGAAATGAATGGAGAGTAGCCATAAAGATATGAGTATGCTGTGAGTGTGTGTGTTTGTGTGTGCGTGACACCGAGGGTGGGATCCAGCTCGAGGGAGCTGTCCTCAGGGAGCCCATAACGGATAAGCCTCCAAAGTACCGTGATGGAAATCCTTCAGAGGGTTGCCACTGCTTGAGGAATGCTACAGCTATCAGTTAAAGCTATTTCCCTGGCATTCCTGCCATATATCCAGGGTTCTTTGTCATAAATGTTGTATTTTGTTATTTATAAGCTTTGTTGGGGTCAATAAAGCATTGAACACATAAGCTTAGAACTGGGTACATGCAGGAATGAGGGGTGGATATATCTGTCTACTCTGCAATTCATGTGATTTTATGGTGTTAGCAGAGATTTAAAGGCTGGGGTACAGATCTGAACCTAAGAATGCAATGTGAGCTGTAGGCAGGAGAGCTAGCTGTGTCACGGTCAAGGCAGAATCAGGGTGAAGGTGTGACAGGGACTTAGGACGGAATCAGTGTTGAAGTGTGATGGGGACCCCGATCAGAATCAGTGAAGCTGTAAGATTGGGGGCATCTAAGGCCAACTTTCCCACTGCAAAATGTGTATTCATGACACAAACTTCAGTTTGAAAAAAAAAATGACTACAGCAAAGCTACTAAGGCACTTATTATAACAATAGAAAATTTACAAGAAACCATATGAGTATGATAAATGGCTAATTCCATTCATACTATAATTCGGGGTCAACATTTTAAGAAAAAAAGAATCTTTTTTTGGCATGTGTTTGGAGGAAATGCACTTATAGAAGTCCCAAAGTCCATCATTTCATCCCAGTCTGTGCATCTCTCCCTGTGGGAGAGTCAAAGGGCACTATCTGCACGATCCAGCTCTCACAGGCGGCGGAGTCCTCAGATTCCTCAGTGCGCCTTGTCTCAGCCTTCAGTGTCTTTCTCCACTTCCTTTCAGCGTCTGCCCTCATCTCGCCTCAGGACTACACACAAAAGTGGCCTGTATGGTTCCCAAACTGAAACACACACGTTCACATTTCTGTGTTTGTGGGGGACTTTCCACTTTTCCTAACCTCAAACGTATAAAACTCAAGACACATTAATAAGAAAACACATTTTGCCCCATGTAGTGTTTTTTAGAGCAGATGAAAGTGGGACAAAATAGTGTTTTTTGGAAGCATTCATAGTCTTCCTGGCAAGTAAGTAAGTAAAACCAGTAACCACAGTTACACACATATATATTTTTATACACACAAACACAGCCGCATGTGCAATGACAGGCGCGCACAGTCAGACTCACACTCTCGCACTGAGACATACAGACCGGATGTGAAGGACTTCCCAGCTTACCCAGCCGTGCTCCAGGCAGGGAAGCCGGGTGCTGGCTCTTCCGGCCGTTCCTGTGGATGGGGCCCGCGTGCCGATCCGCTGAATCGGGAGCTCTCAAGTGGGGGGGTGTTTTTTTTCCATGTTCTACTCCTGGTGTCACATTTCCCCGATAGTCTCACGGAAAAATTCTCATGAAACTTCCAGGCATTCTGGATCAAAAAAAGCCACACTGGCAGGGAGTGTGCCCGACTTTCATCACCAAACAAGCAGATTGGCACTTTGGGAGAGTGCCGGAGGGGTTAAGCCAGTGTCCCAGGATGCTGCTTCCTGTCAGGATGCCACCAGGGAGTGCAGCTGGAGAACGTCACGCCGGCTTGTGATGGCATACAGGAATAAAGCCACTGGAGCTGAATGGAGGCAGGGGCCCCGTGGTTTGGGCTGGCGTGTAACTGGGGCCCTGCAAAGGGGGGGGCCCACACTCATAAGACACAAACACGCACATCCCCCACCCCCCCAGGCGTGGGCTGCTGGTAAGGGGATAGGGCACAGATGCAGGCTAGTTCTCAGCAGTTTGTGAACCCCGGCCAAACGGCCTTATCTGTGGGTCCCAGAAGAGCTCCCAGGAGATTCCCAGGAGGGGCTGCTGGAGGAAGTGGTGGCCTGATTAAAAAGCCCCATTAGAAGAGTTGTAAAAGCCCCCTGGGTTCATTAAACTCCTTAATCTTGTATATCAAGGCACTTGTGACTCCAAGCTCTCATGATTAAGGAAAGAACTATTTTTTTTTTTTTTTACTTGCAGAGAGCCTTCCATCACATGGGGAGGCAATTCTATATTTAGTGTTATTCCCTGTCCGACTTTTGGTGCTCATTCTCAATGAAGATGCAGAACTAAGGCTTTCCTGAGAATAAATGGTTGGAATAACTCTGACCAGCATTTGCCGCTGATCTTCTGGAGATGTTCAGCCACCAATCAATTTTTACACTATTATTTCAGTAGAGGGAAGCACAGGGCAGAGGAGACGCTGGATGGGATGCCAGCCCATCGCAGAGAACAAGTTGTAGGCAATTTGAACGGGGGGGGACACAAACACCAAGCCAGGGATGGGAATAAGATCCAGGGAGGGTGAAGCAATAGTAAAATCCATGGTGCCGCTGTGCCGCCCACAGTGATGCACATATTGATGAAAAAGTAAACAAAAACCTTATGAAAGATGGGCATGCAGTCTTATTGTCAAAAGCAGATGTACAGCGAGCATTGGGTGCCGGTTTGGCAGGACAGCTTGGCTGTCTGCTGTGGTGACAGTTAGCACATATAAGCACATCGCTAAGGCGAGGCTAAAAGACAGTGACAGCAATAGCCACCAAGGTGGCCGCCGGGGACCCCATTCCGCAGCTGGCGCCTTCATAAGAACTCTATCCAACCTGCTCGGCCCCAAGGCCACCCAACGCTCCCTGACTGGGCCTTCCAGCTCCCCAAGGCACTGCTGCTGCCTCACACAAGCCCTCCCAGAGACAGCGAGAAGCATTTCCAGCTCTGTGCCACAGGGGGCAGCACCTTTGTGGTCCTCAGCACATGGTCCCACTGAAGATCACCGAGGTCCCCCTCTGCATAATATGTGAAAAATGAACTGCGTCGAACGGAAACATCTAAAAGGACACATCCACATGGGATGATTTATGTAAAACAGCTGCAAGGGGATTCTGGGATTGCGATGCTGGAATGGAAGGTAATAGCTCCGCACCCCCCCCACACACACACTCTGAGCCCCTCCCACTCTCGCACGCTCGCTTGCCCGAAGTGGCACGCTTGCGTAACCCAGCCCAGCTGACGGGGGTCTCGACATTCCTTGCGAAAGGCAGCACAAGCTGACAAATTGCGCTGGTGTTCGCTGGCCCGTGTTACTGGCCCGTGCGCTCGCCAGCAGATCACCGCGCTCCTCACAAGAATGCGGCCCACCGCCGCCATTATCTGCAACCTGCGCCCGGCTATCTCATCCCTCCATCTCTTTTGAGTGCTTGCACCATGAAGTTCTCGACATCTCCGTGACCCCCCCCTGCCCCCCCGCCATGTAGATAATGAAGAAGCAGAGGAGCCAGTGATGCAAGCAGGGGGTCCTGTGTTCAGTGAGCTGTGTCACTGAACTGGCCAGTGGTAATTCGGTACATGGAGGGGGGTGAACTCTCCAATCAGGGACGCCCGAGTTCTTCAAGGTCATGGAGGGGCCTGGAGCCTATCCCAGGCAGCAAAGGGCACAAGCCTGGACTGGATGCAAGCCCATATACACCACAAATCACAGAAGAACATGCTCAATACACATAGAGTAGAGATGGGCTTCAAATCCCGCAGTGCTACACCCTCAGCCGCAGTCAGTCGCCAGGAAAATAAGTCAATGTAGTTAAACATTTCTTACCAAATTCTAATTAATACCTGCTAGCCATTAATTGAATCATTTGTATCTCAGCTGATAAAACGTTCAGTCTCTATACCAAGGGTTCTCAACCTTTTGATTTCCACAGACTGAATATTAGGAACACCAACACTATACCATCTCTTATGGTTTTTTTATTTGGCTTTTATTTAACCAGGGATGGCCAATCTTATCTAGAAAGGGTCGTGTGATTACTAATTACTAGATTACTAATTAGAGGACTGATTGAACAGCTGACTTAACGGTTATCCCAAAAACCTGCACGCACACTGAGCCTTTGCGGATGAGATTGGCCACCACTGGATTAAAAAAATAGCGAAAGAGAATAGGTTTGAGCCAGCGCTGGTGTCTGTCAGTGTGCAAGGGGCTTCGTACAGCATGAAGGTGTGGAGAGCAGAAGCCTCTGATGGTCATCTTTGTCCTCCAACCTCACTTGCAGCACCTGCTTCCCTGGACACCTTTCACCTGTAACTGAAGGCTTCCGCTTAATCCGGATGACTTGAGGCAGCACTTCTGTTGTGACGAGACTCCCCGGGCAGCCGGTCCTGACTGAAAATGGATGGATTATCGTGACTGTTATTATTATAATACAGTGATCCAAGCCAACCTCCAAACCCCGTCACAGACAGAAAGTCATACATTCTTGACTCACGGCTCTGTGAAAACCTGATATCCACCGACTTTGCAGTTAACGGTCTGCACTTAACCGCTCACATCCAATAAAAACAGCACGCTCTTTCCTTTGAAAAGCCAAGGCTAATTTTGCATCTGCTGGTTCCCTTGTATATTCTGGCTGTGTGCTTTATAAAGCACAGGACCCAAAGTGAAACAGAAGCCCAGGAGGAACATGCGCAGTGCGTGAGGATTCGGTTACGGCGTTTTCTTGGATAATCAGTGCGTATCCATCAGCTGGCCGTGTTTTTCTCACAGTATCACATGACCAGTGGCCTTCTATAGGGGTTCTGCTCAGTTCTGCCTCTATGCTGCAGAAGTTCTATGAGTTTGGGGTGAGAAAACATAAAGTGCCTCTCTTTAGCAGCACCCCGAGCTGTTGAACAGTCTCACAGCTCCACGGTGGGCAGCCGGAGATAAGGGCCGCCTCGGGAGAGAGCTGGGAGCATGTGTTAAACGACTGGCTCGTTTGTCCATCAACGCGGGCATTTAGGGCCAGAGCGGTGAGCCTCGGGGAGGCTCAGACAGCCGGCAGCTGTTACACTGAAGCCTCCTGTCATTACTTGGCCTCTGCAGTTCAGCAAAGAGGCTTCCTCAGGGACCGAGCACAGCTGGAGAAGGAGAAGACCATGCCACTGTCAGCTCTCAGAATGAGTATGGCTACATACACATGCGCATGCATTTATATGTACACACACACGCACACTCACACACATGGAGTCAGTAGACATTGTTAATGTTGTAAAGGACTATTGTAGCTGGTTTTTAATGTAATATCTACTTTAGCATACAGAGGCCCATTATCAGCAAATATCTGTCATGTGTTTCAAAGGCACATTGTGTTTGCTAACCCAAGTTTATCATTTTATAAGGCAAATCTGTTCATTATAAATCCCTTTTGAAATTATGTCAGCACAGCTGAAAACTGTTGTGCTGATTAAAGCAGCAATAAAACTGTCCTTCGTTAGATTAGCTGAGTGTCAGGAACATCAGCAATTGTGGGTTCGACTGAAGACTCAAAATGGCCAGAAACAAAGAATTTTCCTCTGATACTCGTCAGTCTATTGTTGTTCTGAGAAATGAAGGCTATTCCATGGGAAATATGTAAGCGACCCCAAACTTTTGAACGGTAGTGTACATACACTCTCATGTGAATTTCCTACACACCCACCCACACACACATTCACATAAACATATACACATGCACTTTCATACAGACACACATACCCCATACACTCACTCACTCACACACACATAGCGCAATACAGAGAGCATCACCGACAGCCTGATACAAACACACACCCACACACAGAGCGTGCAACTCTGAGTCTACAGTGAGGCACACCAAACGCAGACATATAAAATATTTTGTATTGTAATATATATAAAGAAATGCAATAAACTCGACACATGGGGAGCTTTGGGTACTCTCAATAAATACAGTCATCGCCAGACCCTACACAGACATCCATCAAAGATCACAGGGTCGAGATGCCTTTGGTGCCAAGTTGGGAGATGCATCAATTGAAAATAAAAAGTTGTTTTGCTTGGGACCAGATCAGCGTTATGAAAGCAGGTGTTCCGTCTGTACGGTGAATATATCATTGCATAATTACCTGTGCTGGTCACAGTGTGAGCCTTGTCAGAAGAACCCTTGTCAGAGCCCAGAGCCAGCAACTGCAGTTAGCAGTTTACTTTGTGTTTGTTCTGGTGGCGCGTAATCAGGAGCGACCCTGCTGCCCCCCTTACCTCCCTCCGCCCATTGGCATGCGCCGGACGGGGGGCGCTGACCCCCCCGCATGCTAAACAGCCCCGAGCTCGTCGCGTGTTAGTGCACGGGATTTGTGTTGGAAACCGTTTTGAAAGTGGAGTTCGAGCCGGAATCCCTCCCCGGTGTTTAATGTACGATCAGACAGCAGAACCGCGGAACCGCTTCAGCCGAATGCAGACGGAGTTTCAGCGACTGCTATTAGGAGCACATCATTCAAATACAAGTCGTTTTTAAGTGCTTAAATGACTGAAAGGCGGTTTCCTGCAGCCGATGGAGCTGAACGCTTCACAAGGGCTTCGTATCGCTTTCACAGTCGTCCACTGCTCCCAGTTAGCGGCGTGCGTTTCAATCTGGCAGCCGGCAACTGTTGCGAAAGTGGCGATGCTTTCACTAACTCAGCTGTTGTGCTTTAAAAACAATCAAATCTGCCGTAGGGGAAATCAGGACAAAAAGCGATGGCTAAATGTATAAAACTAATAAAAGTCAACGGAGATAATCCAGTATCAGCGAGCTGGACAAGGAGACAACCGTAAAATGATGGGCACATTAAAATCACATTGATATCAGGCAAAGGCATGCTGTCTCTGCACTTCCAGAACAAGTGCTTTAGGCTACAGTTTAAATCATGTGTGGATTTGGAAAAACTTTTCACATAATCTGTTTTATTTTTTGGAGGGGGGGCTTCACCGTGGTAATATAAAGACATCTGTAAGATGAACGCTTTCGGGAACTCCTCTCATAACAATACCAACCCCTCAGACCTTCCATCCATGCGTTAAGATTCAATAACAGCTGATCCGCATAAGCGTCCACTAATTCACAGGCAGACATGCAAAGGGAAACTTGGATTCACCCATGGACCTGAGTGGCGTGTCTTTTGACCCCAGGGCAAAGCAAAAAAGCCCTACAGGAAATGACACAAACGTGTGGAAAATATACTAATGTGTTAAAAAAAAACACTGCGCCCTGAGAAGTAGGAGGCAATGTTGGAACCCAAGAACCACCGAATTGAATTTTCCGCATTTCTGTGTATTTATTTGCTTATTCTGATTTCAGTTTGCCTAGTTTGGTGTCTCCCCAAAAACAGCGCCGAGTACTTTTTCCCTCTCGAATTGTCAGTCACACAGCAGTGCGATGGATGAAGAGGAAGAAGCAGACCATTTTGTCTTTTGTCTCGTCTCTTCATTCTGAGGTGGATGCAGGTGACACAGGTGGACCACTGCCCTGGGGGCAGACTGCAGCAGGAAGTAATGTCTTCTGCAGCCCCCACATGGCCTGGCAGGGGAACTGGGAAGACTCCCAGCTGCTGCAATGCACACTGTTCAGCTTGACCTCCGAGACCTTTGAGAAAATTCTGGAATCGAGATGGATGACAAGAAAGCGGACCTCAGTTTGAACCTGGAAAGGGGCCTCGGAACTCAATCTGAAGCTGGAGGGAGCAAGACAAAACTCCTCGAACTGGACCGGAATGGAAGATCTGTCCAAATGTAGGTGGCGCTGCCTGTTCAAGATACAGCTGGACTCAACCATCTGGTGAATCTGGAACTGGAGCGAAGAAAACAAGGGAGAGCTCCCTCAGGGAACAGGGCAGATGTAGAACATAAGTATAAGAATAGTGCAGCAGGCCAGGCTCCTTGGCTGCGTTCCGAGGGCTTCTAGCATCACTAACTCAAAGTTGCTGGAAGACACATAGAATGCAGACTTTGGCCGGGTTAAAACGCAGCAAGACAGTGAGGCAGATAAACCAGGTCATGAGAAGGATGAAAGGCACAGCTAGCGGGGCCCAGCTATGTTTCACGCTGCAGCCATGAGTGCGTGACTAGAAACGACCCTGAACTTTACTCTGCAAAATCAATCAATTAGCGTCGCACCTACACATATCCCTAACCCAAACCACTAAACAAAGCCCGGGAGAGTGTTTTCAGTGCCGAACCCAAACATAAACACTACGCGCTGCATGTTTACAGAGGTTATGAATGGCGTGGCCTGCGCGGTATACAGATAACAGCCGGGGTAGGCGGGGCACACAGGCAAAAGGGACACACATCCATCCTACATACGTGGTGAACGAGCTTGTTTCTATAACTGGATGCAGGCATTTTAGGGCTCAAAGATGCATCATTTTTCTAATGTGTTCCTGGGACAGCATGCTATTCTGGGAGCAGCATGTGTCAGGCCAGTGATGGGAGTCGTTTGGAGACCGCGGGTGGTGGTGGTGGTTGGGGGGGAATGCGAATCCAGTGAGGCGCAGATACAACTCACTGTCAGGCCTCCACACTCCAGCGACGTGGGCATCCTTATAAGGTAGCAGCACGGTTCTGCACTCCAGTGTGCAGCAGCTGGTATCTCTGCTTAATTCAAACAGGATTACAGCCCCCCCTCCCCCTTCCCGCCAGCACGCCTCGGCCTCACACTGTCAAAACACTGACGACATGCAGGAGCGCTCCCCGGGGCGCCCCCTCTCCCCTGGAAGCAGGGCCGCCCGTGGCTTAGGCTCACCGTGATCCCCACACTGCCTCAAGCCTTCACGGGCGGAGCAGATCTACTCACCTTCTGGTGCAGCCACTTCGGCTGAGAATTTGTTGCCTAGAATTGAATATGATTGCACTACAGAGGCCTTTGCAAGTATCTGTGCTTAGAGCAACAGGACAGGAATCAGGCACGGAATGGACGACACGGTGTCCTGGGGACAACAGCGGTTTATTCTGACAGTAATGAGATGTGATCGTTATGTAAGCACGTAGGGACCTCGAATCGGCCACACCATGCAAAAACAAAGGGCCACATCTCACAGACCAAAAAAATGGGTCATCGAGCCATTTGTATAACATCCTGAGAAAAGGGTGCATTTGTAAACTCTCGGATAATGGCACCTTCCCGGCTTGACTGGGATGGAGTAGGAGATGCGGGAAAAACAACAGCTGGTCTGTGATCGCAGCGAGAGAATGAGGGAGAGAGGAATCACAGGGGTGGCTGATTAGGACGCCCCAATGAGCCGGCCTGGCCATGTGTGTCACACGTGTTGCTGCCGCCATTCTGCAAATATTTATCCCCGGTGTGAAGCTCGCTTGATCTCTCTGCTGTGTTGATTCTCCACCATTTTCAGATGGCCGGTGTACACTGTCGTGGGGGGCAACGAGAGGGCAGAGGGGCGTGAGGCTGGGAGGCATGTGAGAAGGTCCTCCCGATGGGCCGGGCCCTAGCATGCGAGGACCTCCAGTACCAGCCGATCACACCAGGGGGCTTCAAAATGCCTGAACTGCACAGGGTTAGAATCTGTTTACTGAAGGCCTATTACAGTAATCAGTTATTCACAACGTTAGAGTTGTCTTTTAAGTAGTTTTGGCAGTATTAAATTTGTTAATCATTCTGTGTTCATTGCGATAAGTGCTTTTAATCATTCCTAAAGTGAGTTTGGTTTTAATCACGAAAGCAGGCATTATGAGAACTGATGCGGGTCTCTCTTAAAGCAAAGCACGTAATTAGCTGATTATCGGCACAGTGAAATTAGCTGAAGGATTCTGATAAAGAAAGCCTCCCAAGTGATGGGTCACGCAGATCCGC
>JAAGVU020000008.1:9864374-9878085 GCA_011763525.2 Mormyrus iriodes
TGATTATCGGCACAGTGAAATTAGCTGAAGGATTCTGATAAAGAAAGCCTCCCAAGTGATGGGTCACGCAGATCCGCTTATTCAAAACCGCTCAGTAATTTGGACTTTATAGAAGGGTTGAAATTGCTGATCTATATATCATGTGGATTACAGGGTGAAGCTGACCTGTCCTTTAAAAATGTATAGAAGATATGCATGTATGTAAGTGCAGCATCTTCTCTCAAGCCTGATGTATATTTTACACGCAGTTCTTCTCACCATAAATAATATAATTATTTCACTGAAAAAATTACGACTAAAAAGCCCACTAAGTATTTTTCTTATTCATCTTTAAGGCCTGCATTTAAACAAAAACAAACTTTCAAAAAATAATTACTGTGCACCAGAAATCTCTCCAAAATGTTGAGACATGTTTAAACACAACACCAAAATTTCCTCAGTGCATCTGTTAAGTCTGATTAATTAACAGCAGAACTGGAACAAAGACCAGTATAAACTGACCCATGTAATGACACACTATCAGGAAAAGAATATAATAAAACGTGAGTCAGTTACAGCACACAGCTTGGAAATGCATTTTATTTATGGATAAGTGACTGAGTACATTTTTAATTCCAATACTGACTGAGCATTGCGCTTTTTTTATTGGATAGTCCCTGGATTGATTGTGTGCTACTATTGGTCAGCATTTTTTACACAAAAGTGCAATGCTGAAGTGCAAATGGAGACTTATTCATGAGCTAAGATGATGCTAATGTGCTAATGGGGTGCTAATCCCCTATAGTTTGTATGTGTTGGTGCCTGTACTTTGGTGTCTTCTGCTGATATAAGCAGGGCCAAGTGGCATCCAGCTCAACACTTAAGGACAAGGATTTGTAACCTGAGGGCTAATGGTCCTCATATAGGCTTAGTTGCTGTATGCTTCCCCTAAAGGAAGAAGCTACTTTACCTGAATTACACCAGTAAAATCTCCAGCTGTACAAATAGGTAAAAGCTGCTTTGGATTAAAGGTGCCCTTTTAATGAGATAACATGATTGGCCAAGCAAGAACATTCTGATACCCTACTGAGTTTCCTGACTGTCCAGTCCTATAGGCCAAACTGAGGAAAACCTCTGCCGGTCCAAAGCAGCTCGGAGACGTCGTGTTTTAAACAATGAAGAGGAAGCTTTTGTTTTTATTTTTTCCAGCATTAAATTGCACGCTGGTCACTGTAAAACCGAATCGACCTACTGGTACCGAGATGCTTTGGTGAAAATGAGTCTTGTCAGTCCCTACAGTTTGGCTTTGGGCAGCTTTCATTGCAATTTGCTTTTCTTGATTTTAAGGCCCAGATTAACCTTCCCAAAACAACCACAGCTCAATAAAACGTGCATAATTAGCATCTAAAATGTGTGATTCACCCGGTTTTCATTTTCCACTATTTCCACTTTTTTTGCGTTTTGCTTTTTTTTTTTTTTAAGAAATCTGTTCAATTTATAGCGACACTTTGCAGTCAAAGCAAGTCTACCAGACATATTAAATTAAACACAGGGAGGCCTGATTGTGAAAAATCGTTGTGGTGTAAGCTGGCATTCGAAGGCCCCTCATACATCCAGGGTGAGAGAGCTAAACACAGCTCCACCCAGTATGGTCATTCGACTGAGACAGACCGCAGGACCAGGCTTAGGGTTAGCTTGGAGCCCTGGCTGTTTATACACAGGCCAGTCTCTTCAGAGGAACAGTCCAAGTCACCTTTAACCTTTCATTGTGGCTACCCAGAAGTCTGACTGCCAAGTGCCAGGGGCAGGCTGGGGGGGGCGAGGCTTGGTTTCAGTCATACCAGCAACTGCACATGACCCACATCTTACACAGCACCTTCATAATCACAGTTTTCTGTCCACAACCATAAAAGGAGCATAGACAACATAAGAAATCATCACACTTTACATAGAAAAACTTTAGATTTCTTTTAACTTGCAATTCCCCAGGGAAATTCCTTTGCTTTGGTCATATTTAAATTTTAAATAAGCATTTGTCATGACAGATAAAACATCTCATATTTGGCCTCACGTTACATTAGGGCTCATTATTTACCGCAGTAGGGCACGGTGTTACTTTTTTTTACCATAATTTCCACATTAATTTGCCATTTTAAGAGCATACCTCTCTGCTATTTGGGCCGTGGGGGGTGTAGTGGCCATGGAGAGGGTCTACAACCAAAGAAGTCAGTTTTACCGTCTCCACAGCTCCTCTGCAGCCATCCTGGGCTACGACCAGCATCCAGAAAGACCAGACTGAGTCACTCAGGACAGTGAAGGGGTGGTGAAAAAAAAAGGCTTTTCTCAATCTAGCCAGTACATGACTTCACAGCGCTGGCAGCTTCCATTAAAAGCTAATAAATGAACAGCTAACGAGGCCGGTCGGGGCAGAATCCAGGGCCCGCACGTCCATCGGACCTATCAGGAACACGCCAGGGAACCCGAAATGCATGGGGAGAAACTGGCAGCCCGTTAGAAAATCAGCCCCAAACTATAAAAACACACACCAGCAAAGAGTCGAATCTCCCTCGTGTAAACAAAAGGTGGGTGGTAGCCCCCAAGCCGTTTCTGACGGCTAGCGGAGGCAGTGATGAATTTGTGGAGTTATCTAATTTTCCACTGTTTTAATTAGAGGCCAGGTTCCATGAAGCCCAACAGCTGTGTTCTTTGTACCGACTGCTGTAGCCTGACAGAGAAAAATTCCAACTGCTCTCTTTGCCAAGCTGCATTTGACCTGAGTGAGTGGAACGTCTAAGATCCCAAACTGTGTTTTTGATGCAGATTGCAGAGTTTTTTCTCTCTTTTTAATTCCCCCCCGCCCCATAGCATATTTTATTTTTATTTTCTCATCTAGCTGTTCTAAATGTGCTCAATGAGCTGGGTAGCAATTAACCCCTCTCCTCCTAAATATAGATGACGCACTTAAGCACCAATGACAGACTGACCAGGGACCTCAAGCATCTGACTAGGTGGGAACATTATCTTTAGTGTGGCAGGTTTTTAACAACACGCATGGAGGCCTCAATGCAAGAGAATAAGTATTACATATACCCGGTGGACCTTGTCCAATCATATGACCCCTTTTGAAATCCACTTACTTATAACAGCTAAATATGACACCCTTATCTATCCTGTACCAATCTGTATTCATATAGTCACCCGCAGTGAGGAAAAAAATGAAGAATGAATGAATATGTCACAGAATAAAGGCAATCCTTTAGGGTTCATTTGTTTAGCTTCATTTACTACATTTAAAAAAATAGGCTGTTAAAAAATAAAAGTCTATCCTTTGTCCTTTGATCACCCAAGAGTGTCCAGTCTCATTATTTAACCCTACTCATTTTAACATTCCATCCATCCTTCCATCCATCCATCCATCTAGCCACTATCCTGGTCAAGATCCCAGCTAAATTATTAATGATTCATAATAATAATAATATGTGATTTATTTTCGTTACAAACTCACGTAACTGTGTAATGATTTAGTCTACATACTGAATGGAGAAGGTCTTAATTATTTGGACTTGAATCTAAATGAGAGTTGGCTAAATTAAACTTCATGGTACCCAAACTTCTCACACTTAACATCGGCGAACGGCCTAATTTAGTTTCAAACGTATACACCTAATATAAACATGTAGATCATTTAAACACTGTATCAAAAAAGAGAAGACTGATAAACTCTTCAGCATATCTTACAAAAAAAATTCCTCTGACATAAATGCAGTTAAAGTTTTAAATATCCATCTAATTTTGGGATAAAATAAAGTCTTCGATCGAGTTTTACGTTTCATTCAAATGTCGCCACGTTTATACAAAAGCAAAGCAATGAGTTTTTAATACTGCCTAATTAAACACTGTCTAATTAGACTGCAAGAAAATATATTTCCAAGTATACTCTCTAAATTCTTGATTTCGTGTACACTGAATTACAAATAACTAAATAAGTACAGTTAACTTTCCTCCAACCCAATTCATCCGCGTTGCTTTTATTACATTAAATCGTTTAATATTTTACTTTACCTTAAAAATGTATAGCATAGTAATTTATATTTTATATTGTATTTTATATAGTACTTTATTCTGCCGGTGCTATGCTTTTTATGCTTTGATATCATAACCAAGACTCCTTCTTTGTTTCATATTTTAAAAACCGAAATCTGTATTTTGTTACACAAAATGACTATACTAATAATTATAATACTGATACTTATTGACATTTCTACACATCAGAGCCCACTTAACGATATGTTTGTTTTGTAACTGGATAATGGCGCAACAACAAAAACAATATTATACAACAATAATAATAATAATAATAATAATATGTAAGGGGCTGTAATTAAAGTCATGAATTATCTTCATTAGCGTTCCTGTTACATCAGGGACGTGTCCAGTTGCCGTAGGGTGAGCGGACCTCTTCCATAATAACCGAAAAGGTTAGGTATGCTACAGTATTGTAAAACCTAATGAAACAGAACCGTTAGTCCAGTACTCGCTATAATCTGTTGCATCGGCCGCGTTATAACCGAATTAATTCACTTTTACAAGTAAACTGTTACAGCTACGGTTCTCTCAATAAAATATACAGCATTTATCTGATTCCAGACACAAATAAATCATGTTACAATACATTATCAGCGATTTAATATTTCTATAACAACATTTTTGTTGTTTCTTTTGGGATGACAACATAATAAAAGTGAATTAATATTAATAAATGCATTATTTATTTAAAGTGCTGTATTTAACGAAACATCTTCGGTTATTCTTATATAACGCAAACTCCTTCTTAAGACGACTCGAATATGATTATTTTAGGAAACGGCACCGGCGTTAGTTTTTGAATCCATAGATGTGAATTAGATGATCTACCTTTTTGATGTCACCAACGGTGAAATCGTATTTTATGTGTTAGCATTAAACACTGCACCGTTTCGAAACGATACGGTCGCGCGCTGCTCGGCGCAGCCCCGCACCCCAGCACTGCCCCCGCACAGATACAGACACACGCAGCCCTGCTGCTCTCTGTAAACCAGGCGCTAGGCTTCCGTAAATACAGCCAGCAGTTAAAAACCTACAGCTCGCTTGGCGTGGGTCCCCATACGCTTTACCCAGCACTTACACCAATTTAAGTTCAGCTAAAGTACTTTTTTGGCTTGGGTAGACGTAGCGATGCAATATTGGGAAATAACATCTTTTAGACTAACTGCAGTTTTGCGTTATTTGCAATTCTAAGTAAAGAGAATAATGAACCAATTACACCTGGATATCATGAAAAGAATGGGAACTAAAACTGGATTATTGTTCCTTTAAAGGGTCCTGGGTTATGAAACTGAATCATAACCTCAATCATCCTCAGAACTGAATTGACAACCACCCCATTCTCTGCCATTCCACCCACAGCTGAAGAGCTGCTGGAAATGTACTCATTCCTCCCGTTCTGGGCTCCTCAGCCGACAGGTATTTTATGTCCTCACCACCGTAATTAATGTCTGCTTTAGCCTTCACCTCCTAGTGCACTTCCTGGCCTGCCTGTTCAGGAACTCACAGTTCTCATAGAAATACTGTGTTAATTCAGTGGTGGTGTCATGGTTCAGATTCCTTATCACAAACCCACAATGGCCATACAGCTGACCCCACCCCACCACCGCCACAACTTCCAGAAGTCTTATCTTTTGCTCTGGGGAGACCTGTTTCCCCATATACCTCCCCCTGAGCACAAAAATCGAACGAATGCAGCAGCATGACGGGACAATGTTCATCCCGTGTTCTGCAGTTACCATGTTACAAAGCAGCAATTCTACCACAAAATGGCTAATAACAGACAGGCAATGATCAAAACAGATGCAAATTATAACTCTGTCATGTCCTCCTGAAGTGTTCAGTGTGCTTCACCTCCCAAGAGGCTTTTTTTTATTGAGCGGGTCAAAGTCTTATAGTATGCTGCTCTGTAAGCCCACTGAAGCTCCCGCTGGCTCGGAGCAGCATCCCCTGTGAAACAGGCCTGATTTCAGGTCAGGCCTTTTAGAGCAGGATCTTGAACTGGTCGTGCTGAGCAGGTGTTTGTCCAGCTGCAAGGTCTCAACCAGTCTCCCATTCACATGCATCCATTTGGAGGGAACATTAGCAAGATGTGATGTACTGCCAAGCTGGAGTCAAGGTGCCAATTTTTCTTACTCTTCGT
The DNA here is from genome assembly GCA_011763525.2 of Mormyrus iriodes. Taxonomy (NCBI): domain Eukaryota; kingdom Metazoa; phylum Chordata; class Actinopteri; order Osteoglossiformes; family Mormyridae; genus Mormyrus; species Mormyrus iriodes. The sequence goes on from JAAGVU020000008.1 coordinate 9,870,580, forward strand.
GCATTTGGATTCAGTCTCTTTTTCTCTCCCTCATTTGGACTTGCCAAGACCTCCAGGTTGCCTATTTAAATCCTGAAATACCCCTTCTGAAAGACATGTTAATGTGATAAGGTCATGTGATGAGGTCATGTGATTAGGTCATGTGATAATATCAGTTTCACAGCCTCATCTCATCTACACACCCCATTAACTGGCGGAAACTGAGAAGGGAGAAAAGCCTGTCCAACTTTCTCCTTGATTAGCTGATCATGTTCAATTTTTCCACATTTGTCGTTAATCGTTGGGATTATTTTTCTCGTCTGTTTACATGTTTCTCCCCTTTGGCCATGTTTATTTGGGGGAGGGCGGGGTGCTTCATAAGAAGTCAGGGAGCAGAAAGTTTATATACGCCACTCTGATGAAGTCGAGGTTGACAAGTGTTAACGTCATGGCTGTCCTCTATTGTGTGATAATTTGATTTGAATTAATGATTTAATTGGGAAATGCACACAAACAATGAACACTGAGTTGAGCATGGCCAAGACAAACCTAAATAGAGTAATGCTGGAGAAGTGTTTTTGTTTTTTTAATAAAATTGAGTCGTGCTAAATGAAAGCATATCTCAGCGGGGATTAGCTTTAATGACAGGATGTGCATTTTTTTTAACAGAGGAGAATATTTATGCAAGAGTAGGGCAGCCTAAAGCTGAGGCCTGGACTGATCCCCCAGAGACACCCAACACCCGGATGTGTCTCCTCTGGCTTCTCAGTGTCCTCCCAGTCCAAACTGAACCAAAGTGGTATAAGGGCAGTGATTCCATTTACAGTTCTGTTAAGTAACAGCTGCTTGTTAAAGCCATTAACCCTAAGCCGATGAAATGTAGTGGGAAATTAAGAACCTGGGTTTGTCATCCCAGAAGGAAGACTTTCACCATGATACTCATCAGGAACGCCGGGGTCGAGAGGTCACCAAAATATTGAATTCCAACATGTCCTTGAGTATGACCGGCGAGTTTTATTGGGGTATCCCTTCTGAGTTTGAATTTTCCCCAAGACACACGTTGCCAAATAAAACTTTACAGCCCAATCTTAAATAGGCCCTATATGGTTTGTGCTGTGCCTGATTAGGGAAGATGGATGCATTACAAGCTGTTGCTGGGGTCTCTCTGTCTCTCAGAGCATTTAGCTAGCAGAATAGCAGACCTCAGGTCAGTCTGGAATATGGCTTTTGACTTACAATAAAATCGACTGCCTCTTAATAAAGTGTTTTTTTTTTTTTACCCTGAGAGCCGCACATCTTAAACCAAGGCCACATGTTGATTGATTCTAATTATATTTAATTAGAATAATGTACGAGTTTATGAATTTTCAAGCATTTCCATTGTTGTGAAAATAACTTGTAAAGGAATACTTTGCATAGACCGAGTCTGCAGGTAGAGATGGATTGTTTCTGTTATCTGTGAATGTTAGAGATTGACAAGAGATTTTATGATAGATTGGTGGTAAATGTAGCAATTTAAGAAGATTATCCTCAAAGCCTATGGAACAGATATGTTAGAATAACCTTAAAGTGCATCGTTGGTAACTTGCCCTTCACAACAGGATGCTAAAATTAATCAGCTAGCATCTATTTCACATTCTGAACAATTGTCATCAAATAAATTTCTTGTAAATATAGCAAACAATATTTAGCTAAAAATCACTGTATATTTTTGAAAAATCAATTTCCTTTCACCTTAATTTACTTTAATCAAATGTTGACACAAATTAGGCTATAAGAAAGGTTCACAATCATCATAAACAAAGATTTTTTTTTTTCCCTAAAGAAGACCCGTTGCTTTTTGTGGAAAATGATGATGGAAATAACCGTTTGTTATTGTCATAAGCAGGAGGAAGCCTTGGTAACACAGAGAAGCAAAATGAGAAATAAATGCCAATAAATGAAAAATAATAGTGACTGCCTAGCTGACTTCACAAGCCGTTTGCAGCTGGAACAGGAAACCCTCCAGTTCTCAGGTAGCCACTTTAACCACTGGGCCATTATGTAATGAATGACGTTATAATACAAAACGCAATTTAAAAACCCACATTTTAAAAATGCTGCCAAGTGTGTTGGAAACCTTCAGAGTACACAGTGCTTGCAGTTAAATACAGCATAGGATATATTTATGAAGTACATTGCAACTCACAGGTAGTTTGGGTAGCGTACCTATTAACAACTTTACCTGCCATATTAACTGCATTGGGTTTGGGGAAACATACATTAAAAATAAATGAGGAATTTTACAGTCCAGATGAATGATCCTTTTGGGAAAATGTCATAGAGAAACTGAAGTATATTTTACAATCATGGGGATTCCATTTTTGATTTTTCCTGAACCCAAAGCTAATTAGACACATTGCTGAGAAATGCGTTCTCAGCCATTCACAGCCTGTGCCATGCAAGGCACATTTCAGAGGGAATTCGTTCTTATAGAAACATCATGCACAGCACACAAAATATGCAATTTCATGACATGACATGTTATTTTCACATTACCATCAAGCTAACTAGCGCTGAGCGGTCGTGGCGCTACACTAACTGTGGTAGGGAAATGATTCCGTGATGACTGCATTCTTTGTGGGGCGTCTCGATGCACGATACCCTGTGATGACATCCACAACCAGCTGAGACAGCGTCTCCTGTGGCCATGACACCATTATTTTCCCCAAGCAAGCTTCAGTGTCCCAATAAATGTGAACAGTACAGATTTAAGACCATCAGGCAAAGCACGTTTTCAAAAGTAACCCAATCACCATTCGGCTAAAAGGAGCCTTGTTTATATTACCAGGTACATTTGCAAATTGAGCATGACAGCTTCACGATGACAGAGTTTCTTATATGGAAAGACATAAGAGAATGCTTGTGATTACTGTTTCAAATCATTAAGCGAAGGAAACCACACAAACTGAACTAACTCTGTTTTAAAAAGCCACACTGTAGTTACAGGTGACACACATGCATCGTCCAGCTCACAATAGTGGGAACCATGGGCAGAGATGACTGGAATATGTGGCAGGCTCCTAGAAAGACAATATAAGGCTACCACCCAGCCTGTGTGAATCAGTTGCCCCCAGGACCCCCAGTCACCAACAGCGCGGCCCTGCTGGTGACTCCCATTCTTGTGTCTGACCCCATTATCAGTGCTGCCAATCTCAGCCGCCGTATATTCAGCTTTGGCTGCTTCCTCTGCTTATCAACTGTGCTCACAAGGAGTGGGAAAGTATTATAATTATGGGCTTTAAAGCAACAGGGGAACTTGGAGCCAAGTCCTAGGCTATTAAAAGCAGGCCAAAAAGCGACTCTCTGGACACTGATTAAAAAAAAAACAAAAAAGAAATGCTGCATTTAACATCTGACCATAGCATCCAGACATATTACATTTACTGCTGACAAAAGAAAGGAAGAGAGAGAGAAAAAACTCTCTCAAGAAGCAGTGGCCAGTGTTGTTCTCATGCATTTACCTGCAGTCCCTGCAAACCCCGTCTGTCTGACTGTCTGCCCGATCTATTATCCAGCCGTTGGACCCCAGGGGCTCATGGATCACGCCCACCCTTAGACACACCATGGAGTTCGCCCTTCACCATGAACTTATTGACACGCTTGCTCAGAAAAAGCCACCACAACAGAGGCACACCCAAATGCAGTCTACGAGGAAATCCACAGACCAACCAGCAGTGTAAACATCGAGCCCAGCATGGCACACAAATGGTAGAATAAGTCAGTTTTAAATGTTGCCAGTTGCTTTCAATTCAAGGGCCATGACACATGTTACATGCATGAAGTACAAAACAGTTCCTGGTCCGATTGCTGTGACAAAATATCAATTTCATCAGTTTCAGACATATCTGAATGTGATTGGTGAGATAGAGACCTATTCTATCTATAGTGATTGGTTTTATCCTTAGATCGTGAATATTTTATCTGGAGTGTAAACTAATTAAAATTAAATGATAATAAACACAATCCACTTTGCATGTGTAAAGGGAGCTTATGGAGCTCCTTATGCATGTAGCTGTGGCTCTCTGTTTACATGCATGGGTATTTAAGGAAGTTTTAAACCGTATCAGTCATGATGTAATTAAAATAAGATGTTTATCCATAGAGACAGGTGTTTATCTTGTCCTGCTTGTTTTGATTATGTAACCTTTGACTCCAGTTCATCACAAAAATAAGTAAGATGCAAGCAAACAAACTCTCGTTGGGTAAACAGGCAAAGGCTTATATCGAAAATAGGGGGGTGGAGAGGGGGTGTTCGGCCGAAGCCAGCATGGTTTCTCACAACCCCCGACTCTTTCCCTGTTCGCCGGAAAAGGCGCCACTCTTTCACCAGAGGGCGACCGCAGAGGGTAGCGGAAGAAGAGCTCAGCCTCAATCCAAACCAGACTGGAGGGCTCCCAGTGGGCCCAGCAGACTCCATGTGGGGTCTCGCATGCCGTGCTGGTTCGGCCTATCGGTTTTCAACTGCAGGGCGGGAATGCAGCACAGGTTTGCTCCGCTTGCCAAAACCACCCACACTCCCCCCTCATAACCACCCCCACCGCACCACCTTCCCCGTATCTCCCACAGACCACCATGAGAAGAGCGCAGATCTTGTGGACTTCCCAAGAATGAAACTCAGGAAAGAAAAAACAATTTAACCGCTGGAGGGAACTGCACTGATCGTCATGACTATACTGACCTAAAAGCACTAAGAGTGGGAAAGGGCTGGTGAAAATATGATCAGCTGAGCCAGTTTTGGACCAGAGACCACCGATGTTCGCAATGCAGGGATTCAACTTTGAGCTGCAACCAGGCCTCAGATATGAGTCTCCACATATATTCAGAATATCTCACTTCCTTTAATCGGTAACACTTAAGGGTGCACAAATAATGTAGTGATACACTCTTACTTAATATATTAATGACCAGAAACAAAGTGTTACATACTGATCCCATGTTTGTTCATCATTAATCAAGCATATTGTTCATGTATTTTATGCAGCTGCTATATTTGTTCATGATTTTGTACTTGTGTAGTAAATGAGTTACTAGGTTACTTGTGTCCCCTCAAGTAAAGTGTTACCCTTAAACCAACTTAACTCATTAGGTACAGTGATGAGTTTTCTGTCCTGAACTTCGACAGTTGAAACAACGACACATTTGGGGTTTTTTCTGTCATAATCAAAGAGCATTAAAGTTTTATATTGGATAAGAAAGAAATTATCAAAACAATTAATTTTCCTTAAAATGCATTAACATTTCTTAAAATGGTTATATCATGACAACTAAACACATTTTTTACCTGTAATAATTTATAAGTCCCATCTGTGTTTGATCAAGTGGTTTTCTGTTTTATAAAATGTATATATAATTGGTTCTCACTGTCGCCCTGACAAACAACAGCATCAGATTTCGACAGGTATATTCAGTTAAATACAATATACTACATCTCTCAGAGTTTGTTATGCAGTCAGTAAATCATACCGTGAGCACAGCATTTCTGTCACAGCAAATTATACTGATTCAACCCATTTATTATTCATACCATATGCATAAATCATTTCATGTTGTAGACACAATACCTATTTGAACTAGAAAGGAATATTCCCTGAGTGTCCTGCATTGCTACTGAACTTCAGCTTTTGAACGAGGATTACAAGATGAGTGAGTGTGTCATTCATGGCTGCTTAAACAAACACTTGGCTTCTGAACAACTGAAAGGCACCTAGCTTAACAGCAGCCAACACACTCCGACAGCTGTGACCCCCAAGGGGCTGCATCGTCTGAGAAGGCCTCACTTTTGTGTGACAACAGGGATACCAAATAGCAGCACTGCCCCCATGGCATCACGCCTGTAACTCCTGTAAGCCTTTCTTCTGCTATGTGCCCAGACCATAACATCTTTGGATGAAAGTCACTTGGCAGTATCATTCTTTACATGGAGCCAGAGAAGGTCCTCAGGATGCCCTCAGTTGAGCTGTACCACCTGCATTTCAGACTTGGTAATCCATCTGAAGCTAAGCAAGTTTAGGCCTAGCCAGTACTTGGAAAGATGGGTTAATGCTGGAAGAGGTGTTGGTGTGGTCAACAGGTTTGCCCATCCTGTGATCTGTGTGGATCCCAATGCCCCAGTGAAATGAGGGGGACACTGTGCTGTAAAAATGGTGATGTCCTTCGGATCCTTTGAAAGAGTAGTGGTGGTACCTCGACATCCTGGCTAAATTTGCCCACTGTGGCCTTTTAAAATCTGGCTTCCTAATCATCCCCTATACATAACTGGTGAATTCCCTCCTGCCTCTTCACCAGCTTAGCTACTATGTGGTGAGCGTGCTGGTGCAGAATGGCTGCCGTCACATCATCCAGGTAGTTGAAGTGGGTCCCCATTAGTTATGTAAAGTGCTCTTTGGTGTGTTGGTGTCTTAAGCTTCTGGAAAAATGGAAAGCTTATACGATGCTTCAGAAGACCCAATAGACTCACACAGAGCCTCCTTCCAACAAAAGTGGGGAGAACGACAAGATGGCTTTACTGCAGGGTGTGTAGCATGGACTTAAACCACAGAATACATGGATGGTTTGTCAACTGTTATAATGAGATTAGGATCCTCCATTATGGCCTTATTGCCTTGTCACAATGCTGATTGCTCTAAATTTAGATTAATTAATTTATCAGATAGATACAATATGCTTTTGTCCTAAATGATGTACAAATGAGGATCGCAGAGCATGGTCAGCCAAAGTTCCTGGAGCAATTAGGGTTAAGGGCCCAGTGGTGATATGATTTCTGTGTGGTTTCAACCCACAACTTTGCAGTCATGGGTAAATAATCGCTAACACACTAGCCCATGTAGAAAACTCATCTGTCCTTTTGTTAAATGATGTTATGAGAACTTCAGAATTTCTTCCAGACTGGTAGCCTTGTAGACGCAAAGCATTTCTTATACCCTAGAAGTTGGGTGTTTTTCATTTACCCCTGGACCTATACATAAATGACAGTTTACCTTTGATAAATATACCACCTTCGTTGGGCGTCTTCAGTATATGTATGAACCATACCCAATAAATGTAACAGGACTTGAAAGAGACACCGAATCAATTGGTGTCTTTTACTCTGGCATCTGCAGCCCCTCAGAATGGTGGTAGTGGTGAGAGCAGTCGGTTGAACATCTCGCTGTGGCTAATCAGCCTCAGACAAATGATCTCTCTCCCCAGCGAATCAACTTGGTGGTGCCAGCGAGCACAGCTCCGCGCTCGAGTTCCCTTGCCTCTCGCCAACCCAAACAGGTTTGAGGGAACAGGCTTGTTTACTTTCACGTTTGCACAATTTCGTGTGATTTCAGAGGAGTGAACGTGACCGTAATTTAGATGGCCCCAGCTTCTAGTTCTCCTCTCTCTGCCCCAGTGTCTGACTCCTTCTGAAAATGGGTGCATCGAGCCAGCCACTCCCCTGTGCCCACACCACAGATCCAAATCTGGCTGGCAGCTCTGCACACGCGCCTTATGATGTCC
>JAAGVU020000008.1:9878185-9902298 GCA_011763525.2 Mormyrus iriodes
GAGCCAGCCACTCCCCTGTGCCCACACCACAGATCCAAATCTGGCTGGCAGCTCTGCACACGCGCCTTATGATGTCCTTCACCCTCTCCCTTGTCTTTAATGAGCCAACTTCCTGTATTAGGAGATGCATTAGCAGAGGTCACACTCATTTGGAACCACTGGAAAAGAAAACAGAAGCAGCAAATGTGTTTTAACGCTTAACAGAAAAAAGTAAGTAGGTTTTTATTTAGTTTTTACAATGAAAAATTAATAAGCACCATGAGGCACCTGACTATCGCAGTATTTAATCCCACCCCGAATGACCAAGTGGAGCAGATCAGGCCTGGTCAACAGGGACACCAAAGTCTATGAGTGTCACAGGCTCGCTCAAGCACTTGAAATGACAAAGAGTGCCATCTGAGTACTGGCCTTAGGGTAAACCTTTTTGACAGTCCGGTCATGTTCTTCATATCTGAGATTATATTTTGAAGATCTGAGGTCAGTTTCAGGTAATGTGATGCCAAGACTTCCCAAGCTCCGTTTAACGAACGTTTTACGACATGAAAACAGCAGAACAAACGGTTAAGGACCGTCTCAGATCGCTTCCATAGAAATGGCATAAACAAACAAGTTTTGTCTCATAGGGTCTTATTTGTTTGCTTGTGACATTTTTATTGGGAACTTATGAGATGAATGGTTAGACCATGGCACTTATTCCAGGCAGCGTCTCCACGGCCTAACCAGCTGCAGATCACCCTGTGCTACATGTCAGCATGCCTGACGCGGCTCAAGAGCAACACGAAGAAAAACGGCCGATCTCTATTGTTTTATTTATTTCTCTTACTTTCATCTGTAAACTGTTCTAAATTGCTTTTTTTGGGACAAACCTACACATTCCCGTCGGTATAATTTGAGACAGAACCGCTTACGTCGGAGATCAGAAAGCTTTGCTCTGTCTACGTTGGGCCTATTTTGGGCTGCATGGTCGCCACATGAAACAAAGGGAACTTTAGTGTGGGAATTGCGAGGATTTCTGTGATTAAACGACAGGGATGCAGGGTATGGGCGGCCCACACATGCCGGTACAGACGTCTGATGAATAGACGTCCCTAAAAGCTAGCAGGGTGACATGGCAAGGCTGTCTGTGGACTTCGGCCTCATGGAGCAGCTAATAGTTCAGGACTGGCCACTGCTAGCTAAGGCAAGACATCTTGATTGTCATTGTAAACATACAAATTAAATTCCATGTGGCACCTCTCATGCCGAAAATCAGCAATGTGGGAAGGAATGCTCCGCACTGCAGAGATAATTATCAGAAAGGCATAGTGGGTGGGAATGTGTAAATAAAATGAATAAAAAATGAATTTACAATAGTGAGCAGCGTTATTCAATAGGTAGCAGCAATGGGTAAGATCATTCGGAGCTACTGCTCTACATTGAGATTCTGACATCAGGTTGAAACAAGCCGCCCCCGCTGAACTGAGACTGCTGCTGGTTAGTAGGTAACCAGCTGTAGCTCTCTGAGCAGATCGATGGCTCCTAGTAGCCAGAGAGTCCCAGCACACTGTGATTCAGTGCTGCTGTACAGAAGCTAGCAGGTGGGCTTCAGAAATCATGTGTGCTAATGTACAACATTCAGACCTCCAGCACCCAGATGTTTACCACTGGGAGAGACCTGCATGTTGCGTGTCTTCTCAATGCCACACGTGGAGCAGTCAACATGAAGTCCGTAAGTCATGAATCCATTATCAGGTCTGGAACCCACAGCAGTGTAATGGTCTATACCTTTTTAACTTACATTGTGTTTTATAAAAGTATTATTATAAAACACATATCTAATTTAGAATATGTGAAAGTATAGGTGACGCTTTCTATGAATGCCATATCTATAAGAATCTATGAACAAAAACCATTCATATGCATTCATAAAGCATTCATAAAGCATTCATAAAGCATTATAAAGCATTATAAACATGGCTATAAATATGTATAAATATGCATAACACATTATAGCCATGTTTATTATGCATTATGGATGCTTTATGAAGCTCTCATCTATAATGCACTATAGATACCTTTATAATGCAGTACAAAGCATCCTTAATGCTTATACCAACCTTTATAATGCATTATGAAGGTATTTATAGTGCATTGTAGATGAGAGCTTCATTGGAGCTTATTCAGTATTATTATCAACACTCTAATGCCTTATGACTGTCAGTAATAGATATTTTTAGATTTATCTTAATCTAAATATTAAATTAATACTTATACTAAACATTATAATGAATTATGATGGTGTCTATAATGTGTTATAGTTGACAGCTTTAAGTTAAGTGTAACCAATGTGTATATTCTTACCTAAGATAGTATATAAAAATGATTAACATATAAAATACGTCAAGCAGGCAAACGCAAGAAATACAAATTAAGGAAAACGAGAAAACTACTGAAGGAAAAACTTTTTCCAGGTCTTCATAACCGCAATTTCCACATTAAGGACTGATTGCAAGCAGAAAAAAATTAACTCGATTCATATCCGGTACATAATGCCAAATTGCCTTTTTTTATAAGGGTTACAAAGCTAAATTATTGTTATTGCTAATAAAGTCTACATCAAACTTTTGCAGAATCATAAATGATTTACTGTTTGCAAAGATCAGTCAGACAGTCAGTCAGAGTTGAGCTCGCAGCTGATGCTGTGGGCCGGGTTGTGAAGTAACCCCACCAACGAGAGACCTCTGCTTGTGGCAGGTCTAAGTCCACCTTGCGTGGAGTTTTTCAATTCCAATTATTTTCTCTGACATTTAAACAAGTCGTCCGGTGAAGTATTTCCACTTTGCCGTAATAGCAAACATTCGAGGCATGGACCTCAGACTGACCCTTTCCCCACCGCGCTACACACTCAAAAACACGGCTGCGCCACGCCACGATAAATAATTGCAGCGCAGACGCGGTGAAAAACATTCCACCTTTTGGAAGGGGGTGGAAACCCAAGGTTTTTATACGGCCTACCTGTGGTCACTCTGTGCGGCCCATTCGGAATCCGTGACCACAGCCCCCCCTCCCCATTTTTCATTACAGGTATGACGCGCTCTCCTACTTACTCGTCAGGCCGTGGTTTTGTGAAACAGCGCTTCACAGCTGCCGTGTTATCAGTTTAAAAGGGCCCACCGGGCTCATTCCCTTAATCTTCCCTTGGGTATATTTCCGTGTTGAGGAGCAGTTTTGCCAGTGATGAATCATAGTTCTAAGTGCTTCGCAGATCATAGGACCACCAAAATGTTACATTTAGTCTCTGGCTCTGCGGCCACATATTTACCTTAATCCCAAACACCTGTGGAAAAGGGGGCATAACTCTGGGGGCTTTTATTTGTCAGGTTCTGAAGAGGTTATTTTTCTGACCGTAAACAGGGCAAATTCTGCGGAAGAGGAAACTTATTAAATGAACTTTTCCCCCAAAGTAGCGTCATAAAAGAAGGAATGCAGTATGAAGACATTTTAGGATGTAAAAATAACGCATTTCAGACAATGTTTAATGAAATAGCTACATCCAGCTTCAATTTCATCCAACTATAGTCTTGCCACCCATTATAATGACATCATAAAGCTTCTGTTTCAAAGTTGAAACGGCCTGTACTAAAGAGCAGAAATGTAATCTATGGGAACTGCTTTTGACCAGTCATTAAATCAAACTTGCATGTTATATTATAGTATTATATTTTATTGTACTTCAAAAGAGTTCCAAATGTTTTAATATTCAGTAAATGAAATTTTCATGCTTTATTAAATAATCATATTGAATTTTAGGTTATTCCTTACTGTCTGTTTTATCTGGAACTAAAATGCACAGCTACATAAAATGTAGGAATGATTTTGCTTGTTTTAGATTTTCAAAATTAAGATCAAGTTCCATGAACTGCCTAAAGATACAGCCACGTTGATTCAAGTCTTTAAACAAATCAGCACCATTATTAAACCATATAAAAATCATAATTACTAGTATTATTAGTATTAGTCCTACAAGCACATCCTAATTTAGATTATTCTTATATCTGTATCGTTATTGTTATGGACTATTTGCACTGCAGAGATCCTAAGTCCAGGTTTTGTTATAACCAGTAAATAATACTCTTACAAGTTTACAAATATTTTAAATATAACCATATTATTTACAGGTCATGTTGAATCAAGGTTTGGTTATCATGGAACCATATTATATGTAGTTTATTGATTCCAGTATATTTAGTGAATTGACACGTTCAAAACACGTCCATGTATATATTTGTGTATATTTGTACATATAAACAATTTCTTCCTATGAGGTAGCTAATATAAAACAAATACCCTAAACTACTGAAATACTTACCATACTGTCAAATTCAGAATCAGAGTCGGAAAAAACTTCACTGATCCCATAGGGAAATTGCTTATGCTACGAGCTACAACTGCACAGACAGACAGACACCACTGGGCATGATGAACACTATATAACAGGACGGAGTAGTAATATCACAAACTGAAGCTAAGGAGAATTAAATAAAATATAAAATATAAAGACAGAATAGGTATCAAATAAATTACTATATAAACTTTTTAGGAATATATATATATAATCTGTTTTCAATGAAGTACTGTATATGGTTATGTAACTAGTTGCTTGTAAAGGATAAGGGGTAGGATCAGCTAAAGCAGAGGTGTTTGATAGGGTGCACCCTGTAGTCATAGATTTAATAGACAAAAAGATTATGCTTTGTCCAGAAATCTTTTTGAAAGATTCAGTAGTTATACCAGGCGTATATCAACTCTTCTGATGACGTTTGGGGAAAGAAAGTCAGGGTTTTGTGACTATTCTGTTCATAAATTGTTACATTTCTTCTTTACCTTGAAAAAAAATATATCATATTTTCTGTATATTAAAAAATGATGCCGTTACAGAAACAGATGCTAATTCATGTTTTTGTTATTTCTTATCTAGCAGCATTTACTACGAGTTCATTTTAAAATTATCGTACCAGTTTTTCCCTCCAATCTGTAAATGTGTGTTCTTCCTATTTTTATACAAATTTTAGATTTAAAAATGGTCCCCAAAGTGTGCAACAATTACTGCTTGGAACAAGTGCATGTTCTTACACCATTTGCCTATTTACAAATACATATTCATGTATTAAATTAGCTGCGTGAGGTAGGGAGACCTCAGATGAGAGGAGATTTTTTTTCCAAATGCATGACAAGCAGAAAGTCAGCTGTGGCGCTTTCCACATTTCGTGTTCGCCGACGTCGATTGAAGCGCACATGTCTGGCAGCTTCTGCAGCGCAACAGTCTGAGATGCTACAATATGCCTTTGATGTGTGAGTGTGTGTGTCTGTGCGTGTGTGCGCGTGTTGTGTTGTGTATTAAACATCCGCCGGCAGCTGGATGCTTCACGATGCCGGGCGATGCCTTTTGGGTTCCTGTTTCCCATGTTTTACAGATCATTACTACATAGTCCTTTGCCACACTTACCTCCCCCTGTCACTCAACTGACTGGCCACTGATTCTGCACCACGTCTGGCTACACTGTGGACACATGAACATGACTTGCAAATATATTTCAGAAATTGTGGAAAAGATACTGCGAATAAGCACTTCCTGTTTCAGACATAAACGCAACTTGTCGGCCATTTCATTTTGTAACTCTGTCTCAGCTGCACAGATTGCAAAGCAACAGTGGAGCGATTTGTTAAACGTCTGCATTAATTTTACCTGAAATATCAAAACCATCACCAAGGACGTGTTGTTACACTAGCAGGGAAAATATCAAGTGATGAATAGTGTGACTCCTGCAGTATGTCAGTATCACGCACAACGGGGTACTCGCCGGATCAAAACTGGACTTCGTTATGAAAGGACTGAGTCTCCCCTTAGATGACAGGGACGTGATCACTGACAGCTGACGCTGTACATGGGTAACTCATGTCCCAGCAACATAAGAGAAAGCAGACCGAGGCCACAGCTCTGCACACCCAACATGCCTTTGACATTTTTTTCAAAATTTTTTCCAAATGCCTGTGAAAACGCAGTCCTTACTTTTTTTGAATCAATAATCATGCACAGACCGGCTCAGATTTTATCAGAGAAAAATTATCTCCCATTGCAACAAAAGATAAGTACAAGCAATACAAGTAAAAATTTTTAAGTACACACAATTTAATTTATACATGCGTATTTTCTTAAGGGACTCCTGCTGTAAAAAATAAACAGCTTTCTGAAACCTTTAATTATAGTGAAATTTTACTCCCTTCCCTCAAATGAAGGCGTTTCAGAAACAGCTGCGGTGGTTGCTGATTATTTAATAACACGTTGATAAACATGGCTATCAATCAACTATCATGCCATACCTTTCAATTGTTAAGCAGTCTGAGTTGCTGACTCTCTCATTTAGGGTACCCCCCCCCCCCCCGGCTCCCATTGTCAAATGGTTCTGTTCATTTGCCTAGGTAACACAACCAACTGTGGTGCTTCCAGAAATATGCAGACATGTCCTTTGGAATGACATCGCATTTTGGACACACTTTCCGGCAAAGACGTGCTCCTGTGCATTTCCCACAGGGATCACACCAGAATTAATGAAGCCTGACACTCTGCCCTCGTCCCCACAGTAAACAGGGCTGAAGCCCATTCTGGTGCTTCATGATAAGTTTTGGATGCGTATATATGTGCTGTGTGTTTTCCCAGATAGATGCTGTTTGAATGAGTCAAATCAGATTTAATGCTTGAAAAAAAGAGATCAAGACATTTTGGAGACAGAACAGCTAACGTGTGAAAACTTTCGCTCACAGAAGGCGCCTGAGTGAAGAAGTGAAAAGAACAAGAGTCTTTAAAGACCTGAGGTGAATGTCGGGCAGTCTGCGTGGGACGTGGCTTCAGGGTCTTCACAGAGGCAAGCGGTGATGCTAGGTGCAGACATTGTGACATAGAGCAGGAAGAAGTTCATATAAAAGCAGGTTGAACTGGGTTTACTTAGAGTCACACCCATAAAACACTCTCAGGGAGAGAGTTTTGCACAGCAGAAAGTTTGAACATATGTTTGGTTTATACACATTCATGGATTTTGTCAAGCATGGTGTAAAATTAGTACTTGACAATGCGGATGCTAGATTACTATTATCAGAGTTGAGCGCATACTTTCCATACTTTTGAGATCTATACAGTTCTGAATCTATTTGGCATAATAATATAAAAATACACACTTATGACACTGCATTGAAACAGACTTTTATTTATGTCCGATCTCTCTTTCATAATAAAACAGTGAGTTTTATACAGACAGCACACACAAGCAGATAAGCTAGTCAAATTCAAAAATCTATAGGAGCATGGCTGATGGACTGACGAATTCGCAGAGTTGTATTGTTCCAAATCTCCCCCGTTTCAGCATATCTTACTCTTTTCCTTCCTGGCATCATCGCAGCACAAAAAATGCCCTGGATGTCTGTATGAAGTCAGTCACCTGATGCAAAGAGAATAAGGATGAACACAGAAATACAACAATACGTTTTACTTTAGTAATTTAACAGAAAGAAAGCTTATAATACATGTTAAAATTAAAATGGGATTATGTGTGGCTGCTTATGTTATATGCATGGCCTAAAAAGCATTAGTTTTAGGACTTCAAGCATAATAACTATTGTAGTCTGTATTCATAGGTAGTGTGTATTAAATATATGATCAGTAACTGTGTGTTTTATGTCTGTCTAGGATTTTCACTGAATTGGCCCTAAATGAACTCCCCAAAAGATATACTAGTATGAATGAAAACAGTAACAACAGCCAAAGGGCCCAGCCTACATGGCCCTCAATACTGCTGTGTTTTGTTTGGACCTAAAAGGGTCATGACTTTCAAACAGTTTCAAACAGAGCAGGACCAGCGAATTGCAAAGATCCCTGGATCTGCCTGCATGTCTCGTGAAGGCGTGGGGAATGCGACAGGGAGCGGCGCAGTGGCCATCAAGCTTGCTAATGCAGCCTATCCCGTTTCATTTAGCGGCTCGGGATTTTCGAATAACAAAAACCAACAAATGCGCCTAGCAGCTTTTTCTAGGGAATGGCACCTTTATGGCGGAATTTCTCCAAAGGCCTCGATGAGCAATATGACCTCCTGCAAGCAACGTTTCTCATAGAGGTTTGTGCCTTGGATTTACATCTGACCAAGGGCCAGTCTCAGCCGAGTATCAATCTCACCACTGTCGTGCGGCTCTTCTTACATTTTTCCACTTCCATTGTTATAGACCAGGCAGCGGAAAGAGACCTGGTCAGGTGGAAGCAAAATGCCTCTGGATGCTCTCAAACCAGGCAGCACGTGAGGCTCACAAAGCCTGAGCTCCAGCCTGAAACCAAGCCCCGTCCTTACAGGGTCTGCCTGACAGCTCGAAACGCTGCCCTCCATCACAGTGCAGGACCACAGAAACCAAGACAGATGAATGTCACTCTATTCAGGAAGCTGTAAATCCCTTTGCTCTGCCGTCCGTATACTTTGGCACAGGGCAGAAACCACATGGTGCCATTTTCTGCTAACCTGAAATGCAATGAATAGGAACAAATAAACCCCAACAGAATAATTCAAACCAAGGTCTTCGGAAGTGTCTAAATGCAGTCGTGTGACTATGAGCCAGCACTTGGCCTGGTCTAACGCTTCCTGACATGTCCCTGAAGCCAGTACTGCTCCAATGGGATGAGTTTAATCAATGTTCTTCATATGGTAAAGGTGAATTACATGAAAAGATTTCTTCACCAGGGCTTTTAGTTCCAAACTGTTCACTTGATGACCTTTGGATCCGTCTGTTTACTTGCAGTGATGTAGGCCTGTTAAATGGGGCTGTCCTCAACATATCCAGCCCAGCCAAATCCTGCATGCCGGAGTCTAATGCCAGACAGTCCAGGCACTCGAACAGCCACAGACATACAGTCCTGACACCCACTCACCCCAAACCGCAATCATAAACTCTGTGCCAGCTGCCCCCACATCACATAATACCAGTTTGATATGAAACATTGCCAGAACTCCCAGCACTCAGGAACCATGCTCTGGTTCATTACCCCTTGTCTCCTTGCTATCCACAGAGTGGGTCAATCACACCACAGGCCTCAATCAGATTCTTACAATCAATTACCAGTCACAGAAGATGCAACCCAGTTCAGCAAAACAGCAAACAAACCACGGGCTGGTAAGAGAAGAGGGCTTTTTCCTTGGCATGCCCCCCCCCCGACCCCCCCAGCACTAGTCTCCTCCCACTAACCCAATTAGCGGTCAGTCGTAGGTGGGTGCTTTCTGGATTAAAATAGCAGGGCAGTATCTGAGACAAAAAAAAAGAATAAGGAGAATCAGAAAACGCAAAGTTGGGGGAGATACGTTTCCCATCGTTAATTATTATTCCTTAAATCCATCTCTCCAGAAAAAAAGCGATTTTAGCGGGCGAGTGAGCGTTTCTCATTTGCTTCGCTTTCCTGTATATAAATCGCCTAGAAAAAAAGAGCGATGCGGTTGTACAGGTTACGGTCGGACTTGCGCCTGCGAGATTTTTTTCTGTAGACCTGTAATGACAAGAATAGGACGCTTAGCAGCTGAA
The DNA here is from genome assembly GCA_011763525.2 of Mormyrus iriodes. Classification (NCBI taxonomy): domain Eukaryota; kingdom Metazoa; phylum Chordata; class Actinopteri; order Osteoglossiformes; family Mormyridae; genus Mormyrus; species Mormyrus iriodes. The sequence goes on from JAAGVU020000008.1 coordinate 9,887,774, forward strand.
GGACCAAACAAACAAAGTGCAATCATTTTCCTGACCGTATCCCTAAGCACTTGTTGTAATTGTGGGACTGTGCGCAGTGTTTGAGAATCAAAATAGCAGTTCCGCGCTTTTATGGGAAGAAATGATACTGACGCCAATGTTTTCAAACGTAGTCTAGGTCTCAATTATAATTAGTGCTGTGGACAGCGCCTTCAGACAGCCTGAGATCACGCTCTGAGGAGCAACTCTGATAACTTCCCTGGTGAACCTTTTCCTTCTTTCAGAAATAAAGAAAGAAATGATTGCTTTTGGTCAATTTGATTCTACCTGTTCATTGTTCGCACACTTCAGAAAAGGCTGCATTGCTGCAATGGCGCTAAAGCATTCATTTTCAACAAGAAAGTAAGGACAGATTGTTAAAACGTGATAGGCCTATTTTTGAATGGCCATCTTATTTAAGCATTAAGGCGACCGACACAAGGAACACTTGTTGGCCTTGTGTGTGGTAATACATCTTGTTAGAATAACTATGGGCCAAGATCAGCGGGGACAAAGCCCACCCTGACAACACCCTCTTTACCAGGCCGAGGCCTGGAAAGCGCTTCTGCTGTCCCCGTGAAAACTGAGTCACAGAAGGAGCTTCCGTCTTTAACCGTCAGATTATTTTATTATTAATCGACAGATATAATTTAACATTCCCTCCTTATTTACGCACCTCGCACTTTATTTGAATTGCGTTGCACGTCTCTGGTCTTTTTTTAGTATAACTTGCATAAATTTATGTTCCTTATTTATTACATACGAGTATTTATTATATTGTTGCTTTTCATGCACTTATTGCTTTCACACTTTTTATTATGGCGGAGTTTAGCACCTTGCATTTCACTGGAGGTTTTAGTCTGACCGCATACCTTGCACGTGACAAAAGCCTTGAATCCCTTGAATCCTTAAGAAAGACGACCTGAAATCTGAAGACCGCTTATTTTGGTAAAGGTGCTGTGTAACGGTGCTGAACCACCAGGTCACTTTTTGACTTCCCTTGCAAACCACGGCATTAGCCACATTGCCTATATTTTAGAAACGCTTGTTATTAGTAGTAGAAGATTTTGTATAGGTGGAATTAATGTGGCTTCCTACTTAACGATTCATTAATCTACAGGCTTACACAGTATGTTTGCTGTGCTGTCATACTGATCCACAAAAACAGTTAATGGCTTGGACAAAAGAATGTTTTCACCTGTTCCTGATTCTGTTCTGCTATAATAATTGCCCTTTCAGCGATTAAAAGTATGCAACAAATTAATTATAATGATTTGTAATTGATTTGTAATCGTAATCCTACGTATTCTTTGTATTTCTGCATGAAATTATCACAACGAAATTAACGTGAAATGCACTTCTCGCTATAGACTGCTTTATAACTCAGACTGATTACAAAACTTGTTAAGCTGGTATTTCTATCTCCTTCATCACAATCGCTCTCTGTTTATTTATTCATTATTTTTATTGTATTTTTCTGAATTGTTTTGCACCGAGGTTTTTAAAAAGGCTGTGATCATTTTACGCAGCAAATATTAATCAGTGTAAAAAAGAGCATCCAGAGACCTACAAAGTATGGAAAACAGGATTTATAAAACAGAATTAGAAATAGGCTATAATTTTATTATGCATGTATTTGGATCAAACATTAGTGATGCAGTATTGCAAATGTAAATCAGTTTAAAAAATATAATAAACTGCATTAAAATATAGATGAATGAAATAAAATTTTGAAACGTAAAGCAGTTTCCGAAGTGTGGTTCCCTCTCGGGGAACACTGAAATCCGGGCTGGTATTCCTGGTCAGGATAGCTACGAATAAAACGCTAATGTAATGCTTGTTGTTGTGTAGAAATTTCATATTTGTTTGATTTAAAATTCTAACTTTTGTTTTCCTAAAATTATAATTAAATATCACATTCCTGGGGAGTGAATTTATTGTTTTGATGAAAACCTTTTAAATATTACAACCATAGACAAAAACAATGCTTTGATTTAAAATCTGAAAACATGCATGACTTTCTAGCTTCTTTAAAACGAATGCAACACTGCAATATTTCTCCTTCTTATTATTTTTCATCATTTAATCATTTTTATCCTCAGGTACCCAGGAATATAGCGCAAAATATCAACAAAAGCAGATCCTCAAATCTTTTTTGTTGTTCAATATTCTGAATTGAATTGTTTCTGAACTGAATTGATTTCTGAGTTGAATTCTGTAAATACACTTGTGAGAACTCCTTTAATGTTTCATTGAGGTGTTTAGAAGTCTGTAAGTTGCGGAGAAAAAATATCAGTAACAGTCCACGCATATAAGAGAAAAGCGAGACATTTTCTGTACCAACTATGAATTATATGGCCAGTTTGCTTCATATGTTTCCAAAGACATTTGTAAAAGGTGCCAGTCTATTAAACGATTAATTTCTGACAAGTAGCGTGAACGCATGTCCTAAAAATAAAACGACTCAGATAAAACTGTCCTCACCTAGCATTTAGCTTGTACTGTAATTTAGTATTGAAATTTTAACCAACTCACTTTGATTAAACGTTTTGCATTGAAGCATTACTAATATTCATTTAACCGTTTCTCTATTATGTAAGTGATGTTTTGCGAAATATTAATCCTATAACCTTTTTAAAATGTTAGCAGTCAAAATACGCAGACGCCCAAAGGCGCAAAATGTTCGGACTAGCTGCGCAGGCTTCCACAATCAAACCCAGGTTTCTATTTACGCTTGTGCAAGATAAACGAAGTAATATTCGTTCAAATGCCCCGATATACAGCAGCGAATGGGCCTATGGCGACAATTGCCAGAAATATTAAAAAGTCGTAAAGGACAATTTCGGTGCTGTTGATTACACGAGACGGTGGGTCTCACATCTACACAGTTCAAATCAATCTAGCAGCTGAATGAGTGCAATCAGTGGTCTGTTTGTAATCCCATCCATTTTCATTAACATAAACACCACTTGAACAAAAATATACACGGCCACCTACGAAGTAAAAGTAAGTGATGAGGAAGTACCCGTTTCTATTCTATACTGTTTTCAATTAAACGACAATGTTGTAGCCTAGATGATGCACGTAGTAAAAGATCTGATTGTGTGTTGGACCTAAACTGACCCCCCTTTCTTTCTAATACACCAAGAATGTGCAGACTTGACGAAAACCATAAAATATGGGGCCTGATAAAAGATTAAGACGCTGAGATACGCGGTGTCTTAATTGCGTTTATTGGTCTTGGAGAGCCAGTGACCGAATAGTGGGTGTTACCAGAATAGGACACGTCAATAACCGCTAATTATTCATTATAACGCATCACATTTGTATAAGTAGAATGAATAGCATGTTACTCACGTGCTGAGAAAGGACGTTCGTTATAAATACATTGGAATAAATGACACTTAATTTAAATTATTTTATGAATATTCAGCAGCAGAACGAGTTAGAATGAATTAAAATAAAGAGTATGGTGTCTAAATTTATAAATATATATTATAAATTTGGCAAAGGTGAATTGTATTAATATATTTCACTGTGACAATATAACTATTAACTTTGAACCATTAAACGATTATTAATGCTTGTTATTTTTAATGTTGCCACGCCTCATGCTGCATATGATTAAAGCAGAAACTGAAGGAGATGCGGGTATCCTGTTGCTTCTTTACATTTGCACCGAGTTTCGCGAATTTAAATGATCTTATCGCCAAATTCTAGTGTTAGCGTCCAAAGGGAACCCGTCTTTCATTTGATTTTATTCGCTAATTGTACGTTTGTCCCTATATTTTGTGAATAACATTTATTTCATTTCAGGCGTAGAAAATTTCGAAAGTCCGTTTTTCACATTTCTTTATTTATGTCATTCGCTATCAATAATTTAGGATGTTCTGCTGTTATTCAGACATCATAAGTCATGAACAGCGTACACGCAAACAACTAATGCATTGTATCAATTACCAGAAAAGACCTTCCGTCATATTTTTTATCCTTATATCGTTTTCTTCATCCCTGCTTTTTTCTAGATAGATTCAATCTTGCCTTAGCTCACATTTTATCGCGTTTATCCTCAACGCATATTTGTAAGTTAAACACCGCTTTCCTACAAGTGCCCCCCTTCCTATTATAGCACTGGTATATGTAATCAGTTCAATTTTTAGACAAACCACAACCATATTTATACCTTCAGCTTTCCTTTATAATTCATGTTCTTATATCTCAATTATTTAATTACACCACGTATTTATTTATAGGATAATTGCCTCAAACACAAATTTGAAACGGAATAAAATAAAATAAATCCGATAGGGTCCGCAGGTTCCGTTTCAGCTCCAGTTTAACCTGTCAGCTAACGCACCCACCATAACCACATTTTATAGGCCGTTTTCTGTGTATGTTTAAAAATTTCAATATCGAATAATAGGCCGACTGTCAATGATAGCGTCAGGAAAAAATGCTAGAAATAGGATGCCGCTTCAAATTATTTGTTTGTTTAAACTGTTTAAATATATATAGGCCTGCTAGGAGTGGATAACTTTTTGTATATATTTATGCAGTAATTATACGGAACTGGAAGTTGATGAAGGGGGACTGTTTTATTGACGCCACACTACCAAGCGTCACCTAACAAGGTGTGGTGTCCATAAACGATGTCACACTTATAACAGGGGTACTTTAACTGCAGCATAACAGCACTGAAAGAAAACCAAGCGACCGGCGAAGGTTGCGGGCAAACGTATAATTACACTATATGGCTAAAACAAAACAAGTTAGACAATGTATTGGTGGGTTCAGCCTTAATGCGTTTTGCACTGATTGTAGTTAAACGTGTGTCCATTCTCACAGAAACAATTTTCTGCTTCTGTCGCTTAAATCTAGGCTTGGCTCATGTAGGGAAAAGAATCACCTACATTTAGGTAACTGCAAACGAGTATAAACTGCGAGGCGGAATTGTGATAAAATTCCCAAAACAATTAGCTACCAAATAATATAGCTGTGTATTATATACAGAATTGTGGAAAATGTCTAATATTTTCTATATATCTGGGAAAACATCAAATATTTTTGACAAATATGTGGATGCATGTGTCAAAGCTTTATTTATCTTTGGACTCAGTTACATAACGTAGTGTTTTTATGTATTCGGTTTGAAACTTTTTTCTAGGCCTATATAAAAAGAGATTAAGATAAAATAATCATTTAATGAAGATAGTACATAGGCAACATGGGGTCAGCTCGGTTGTTTTAAACCAGTCCCCGGGCTTGTGACTAATACAGAGAAAGTCACATGGTGAAGAATCCTCCGGGCGAAGTTGCTGTGAATTCCGAGGGATGCAACGCTGTCAAATATTTCATTGAAAGACGTCATGGAAAATGTGCGCGCATAATGGTCAAGGCCAATTGGAACGAACTAAACACGAAACGTAAAGACAAAAAAGAGAAATAATTTAGTTCTGACCATAAAAATCCATCCTCATAACTTTATTACCACTGACCAAATGTATACTTTTGTGGGTTTCTAGGAACAGCAAAAACTGCACACCTTCCTTCCTTTAATAACATTCCGAAGGTGTAAATCTGAGTGAAGGCTTGCTTCTGCCATAACACAGATTAAACTAGACGCCATATTTTATACATTCAACAACTGAAGGAGTTGGGCGGCGTTTTCTGAAATTACCGCAACAAAATTAGTCATGGCGGTTGAATCTGACCTTCTGCTAGTATCATGAATAAACCGGAAACAAATTGATGCTACTATTTGCAACAGTACTCCTTTGGATAATGATTTGCTATACGTTGACTTGGGAAAATGTTATTTTAATACAAAACTATTGAAAATACATAGCAATACTCTATAAAGTCCATTTAAAATAATAAAAATTGTGTGGCAGTACTGTTATTTATTGGTACTCCGCAAATACCGTAATTGGTACTCCGCAAATACCGTGAGTTGCAGTGCAGAGTGACCATAAAACGCTACGCTGTTCTGCCAACACCTTTGACAGGGAACATTTACCCGTTAACAACATGCCAATCTTCCTTTTTCCACTTTACCACGATGTAGAATTACTCGTGTCACTCCGTCGTCTGGATTGTGTTTAAGGATCAATTCGAAGAATACTTTTGTATTTTAGTGCATGTTGGATCAGCAGAGTGGTGAAGGCGGGCGACTGGGAAAGAGGGCTGGATACTTGCCGGTATGGTGTGTAGGAACAAGCCTGTGCTTGGAATGAAGTCATCAACGTTAATTAAACGCAGAGGAGAGTAGACTGGCGCGCGCCTCTCCTCCGTTGCGCACTGGGTGGTCCGTTCCTCTGATAAATCTGTGGGCCCCTTTCCAACCGGGCGCCCGCTGTACCGGCTGGTTAAAACAATACTACCTATATACACTTCTGCTCTTGAGTTACTAATTCAGAATCTCCATGGCCAAACCTTCAACATACAAAGTTCATGAAGGAGATCTGTGCAATTAGATTTTGTTCCTTTGAGGCAATACATCTTAACTAATAAAATACACCACGCTGAAAATGTGAAAACGCGCATTTTCAATAAAGATACATTGTTAATGCAATTCCAAACTGTTTGTGTTCATTTCGGAAACATAATATAATACATAAAAAGATAATCGCAATCGATTGCATGAAATGTATATATATATATTCGCGTATGATAATAGCCATTCAATAAAACGGCTGTTTTACATATTTGTATGAGTTATAATGTAACAATGTAGTTCGACAATAGTGGAACGACCTAATTTAACCTAATTCACAAGTTAAGTTTTTTTCTTGCTGCTTGAAGCTCCGTAGCCACTATTCTCACTACAATCTGAAAATACCGTTTTATTAAATTTATCGTATTAATCCGTTATCAGTTTTCAGGTTTAAATTTTCACAACAGTGAACACGTTCTTAAGCGAGAGTACAAATTGACCAGAAGGTCTATCCACGGAGAAGGAAGAAAAAAAGAGTATAACTTTGTATCGGGTTTGTTAATTTAGGACATCGTGTTAATTAATTACGACATACTATCCTGAACTAATTATAGTAAATAATGCTTTGTTTGATATTTAGTATTATCCTGTTGCAGTAAACACAGCTCTGAGCGTGTTGGTTCGTGATGTTTTTCTCTAAGGTGCAAGTGAACAACTTTCCACAGCACCGAAATATGACGTTCACTTTATAATGAAAAGGACAATATGATATTCTGAAAAGGCTCGCATGAACAAATACCGGTCAGACAGGATGCTCCTTAATTTATACTGTTAGGCAATTGTTGTTTTTTACGTTTTGGTGTAATACAGAAAAAAAATTTGTTTCGTCCGGAATAATGTCAAACCAGGAATTAGCGCTAATAAGCAGGTCGGTTCTTCAGATGCAGCCTATTGCCTAATTTTACGACTGGTGTTACACGCCGTTCGTTCAGCCGAGCAGTAGCCTTTAAAAACCACGTCAGTCTTAAACATTTAAGTTTTATTATATATTAGTGACAAAGAACTTGCCTTAATCAGAGGAATACACTGATGAAAAAGGATCACTGATGTCGGGGATTCCGTCGTCTTCCAGCGTGCCGGCGCCGGCAGTGTGGACGAGGCTACCTCACCCTGCTCAGATTCTTCTGATGGAAAATATATTTCGTTAACAGATCTTTACAATTATTGAAAAAAATATCCAAACAAACGATCTAGTCTAAAACGTACGTGTTCGAAGTATCAGAAAGGGGCATAGGCTGATCTAACTGCTCTTTTGCTTGATTTTTTTATTTAAAGAAGGCCAGTGAAATGTTTACATTTTGCTGTATAAACATCCTGTGCATGTTCCTGTCTATCTTTAAAAGAAATCAGAAACGTATTTTAAAATTGAAAGTATTCCCTGTTAAATTACCGCCTTTTGGACTAACATTTCAACACATTTCATGTTTAAAATTCAGCATCTCATTTACATGCAGTGCCTAAGGATTTTTTCGAGTTGAATAAAAGTGATTCTCATTTTAGCTACAAATGACTATTGCTTGGCCTCACAAAACTAATTTAAACTAATTTTGCAGTTTACACTTCGTTACAGTTTGTAAATGACATTAATACGTTTAAAGTAACTTTTTTATGTACAGTGGCATCAGGCAAACAGCAAATTTAATCGAGTTTTTAAATTGAATGTGTCATTCAGTTATTGTTTGAACATGCATGTCTTTTGCAGTGTTTTTTAAATTATTATTATTATTTCGCCTTTACACACATACCTTTTCTGGAAAATATCTTGGGATTCTAAGTTTTTTTAAGCATTCATATTAGAAATAAAGGCGGGGAGATGCGCGAGAGTGCCGTCCCACCCGGCACTTCTGAGTGGGAGGAGACTGGGCGGATTTCTTCGCGCTGTCAAGAGCCTGCAGGACTCTGATGGCAACAGATAAGTAAAAGGCGGTCTTCCTGGGAAGAACGAGAACAGACCGACGGAGTTGAAAGTCAGTCCCGCTGTTTGCCTTTTAACTCTGGACAGTAACGCAGGAATTGATGCTTCTACAAAGAAGGACATCTACGAATTCCTTTCATAACGAAAACTTGATTCGTATTTTCATTTTCATTTCACTCGTAGTCCTCTTTTACACGGCGAAATTTTGTTAAAAATAGCTCTGCCTTTCCTATTTAACATTAGTTTTCCTTTTCCAGTTTTAACTTGAGGTCTCAAAGTGTTTCCGTTGTGCCGAGAACTAATGACGGCAGAGGTACAGCAACCTTCAACACAAACTGCCGGACAAAGCAGCCCTATGTCTGCAGCACCGGAAAAAACGAACGGACAGACTTCATTGATGGAGACTGCTTCTTCTACTACTAAACCCAAGAAGACAAATGCTGGAATCCGTCGCCCGGAGAAACCTCCATACTCATATATCGCGTTAATAGTCATGGCTATCCAAAGTTCTCCAACCAAACGACTGACGCTCAGTGAGATTTACCAGTTTCTCCAAAGCCGCTTCCCGTTTTTCAGAGGTTCATATCAAGGATGGAAGAACTCTGTGCGTCACAATTTGTCCCTTAACGAGTGTTTCATCAAGCTGCCCAAGGGTCTCGGCAGACCGGGGAAAGGCCATTACTGGACGATCGACCCCGCCAGTGAGTTCATGTTTGAGGAGGGATCTTTCCGCAGAAGGCCACGGGGTTTCAGGAGAAAATGCCAGGCACTCAAACCCATGTACAGCATGATGAACGGCCTTGGATTCAACCATCTACCTGAGTCGTACAATTTCCAGGGGACCGGAGGAGCCCTGTCTTGTCCTCCAAACAGTTTATCCTTAGACAGCGGGATTGGGATGATGAACGGACACTTGGCAGGCAACATGGAAGGGATGGGTTTGGCAGGACATTCTGTGTCGCATTTGTCGGCCAACAGTGGACATTCTTATATGGGGAGCTGCACGGGATCCACAGGGGGCGAGTACTCTCACCACGACAACTCTGCGTCGCCGCTGCTTCCCGGCGGCGGAGTTATGGATCCTCACCCAGTCTATTCAAGTACGACTTCCGCTTGGGCTCCTAGCGCTTCTGCGTCCCTGAATAACGGCGCATCTTATATCAAGCAGCAGCCTCTTTCACCTTGCAACCCGGGAGCGAACCCTCTGCAGCCGAGCCTGCCAACGCATTCCCTAGACCAGTCGTATCTTCATCAGAATGGTCACAGTACCACCGACTTGCAAGGTATGCGCTGTATAATACCGTTACACGTGCAATACATACATTTTTATGCAAGTTCTAAGTTTAAACTACGCAATTTCTTAATATTGAAGAAAGACTAGACGAAGGACAGCGAAGCTAAATCAAATACAAAACTACAAAGAGACATTTTAATGTAATGTTTCAGCGAACACGTATCTCGGATAATAACTGCACCGTGGGCAGTAGTTTTTTTCAAAGCTGTTGTTTAGTATGTGATAAATATTTATATACATATTTGTACATACCGCTTGAAACTGAGTCGAAACGTTTCTGAGACCGCAATAAATTTTTATTTGCACTGGTATTCAATAATCTGTCGTAGGATTTTCATTAAGTTAAAGACAGACAGACTCAATTTCATGATTAATCCTTCAACACTAAACACAACAAAATTTTGAATTAAACGTAAGTTTTTATATGTGATATGCCAGGAACCAATGTGCTCTTGTACATGCATCCATGACATGTTTTTCTGTTTCCTGTCCCATGACTAGTCGAGTACCCCAGTAAATAACAGGCACGCAGCTTCATCCAGACTTTGTTTTTCTAATAAATGCCCTGAAGGTAGTTTTTAAAAACTTGCGGAAGGCATCTCCACGGGGAGACGCGTTTATTATGGTGCCAAATTAGTTGTAAGAACAACAGTCTGGAGCGGCTTTAATGCGCGGACCGCACAGTACGGAGTCCTAAGGGACGCAATCGCATGTAAAGCACCGGCCAATCGCCTGTCAGTTACCGCCTGTCGTTACTCCTGCAAACAACTTACTACAGTCAGTCATACAGACAGGTAGCGGCATTTTCATGAATATCAGACTGAAGTCGTAATTCAGATTATTTAAAATTTATAGGCAATTGTAATACTGCGTTTTATCCTTGTGTTTTACATAAAAGGAAATTAAATAGGCCTAAAATTCTCTACCAGCGTATCTTAACCAACTTGTCTAAAATGCAATAGGGTTGCGCAAACTAAAAACTTTTTATTCAAATAGACTAAAACCTGTACATTATTTTCATAACACACCGTCGCCTTTTTACTGACGTGAGTGTAACATTAAAATTTATATAAATTATATTTAGAACATTATAAATGCAATTATGCGATGTGCGGTATAGATTTTTATGCGCTGCCTAATGTGACAGCTCAATCACATATAAAATGACAAACTGAAAAGTATTTAAGATCAGATGGAAGACTACTTTGTAATTATGAAGCCGGTATTGTAGTTAATGTAGTTTAACTTCTGTTTGAAATATATAGTATTTTATAATAGTTTTTTTTTCGTAACAGAGTGAAAGACTTTCTCTGAAGAGAGAAAGGCTCTTTCTGAGGCAACTTATGCTGTTAAAAATGTTGAGTAAAATAAATTTACATATATGTAAAATATTTCGTTTTAAATGACCGTTTTTGAGCAATTAAATTATGTCATTTTGTTTATATTTTTATTAAATTTAAATAATAAGTTTAATGATGTAGAAATAAAGTTGGGATTGCAATACACTTACAATCAACTATCTTAACCCGGAAAATGATAATGTTAAAATCACTAGATCTGTTTTATTTCTGTTTAATTTTGAGTTTAGGCCCAAGGCTTTATTCAATAATAGTTAATATTTGTGTTGTGTGTGTCTTTTTTTTTTGCTTTGTTAGGTATTCCACGGTATCATTCTCAGTCTCCTGGCATGTGCGACAGAAAGGACTTCGTTTTTTCTTTCAACGCCATGACATCTTCGGCGATGCATTCTCCGGGCAGCGGGTCATACTATCATCACCAACAAGTCGCGTATCAGGACATCAAGCCCTGCGTAATGTGACAGTCCGCGGGACAGATCTGGCAGTGAATACGTATCAGTCTGTCACTGGTGGAAACCACATGCAGTCTGTAGTTTTGTCGTGGTGTAGCAAAAGACTCTGTCCAGTAAAGTGAAGTGGAACAAACTTCAACTCGCCTCCGAAGGCTAACACACCAGAGTCGGCTACATCGCAAGGAAAATATTAACAGAGGAACACAAAAGTTTAATGGATCGGTACACGAACTAAATTTTACGCAAGAAATTGCTTGCTCATGAACCATAAATTCTGGTCTCTTCACAATTATTAAAAACGAAACAGAAATGCACGTAAGCCGACATTAAAATGAGTAAATATTTTTATTTAATTTTATATGAACCAACTACGTGCCATTCCCAGGTTTTGCAGTACAGATTATCTTTAGGTGCATTTCAGTCTCCAAAAAAAAAATAGGTACTAATTCTGCTGGCGGATGAATACCACTTGAGAACGTTGATTGCTTATGAAAAAGACATTATTCTTTCATTGTTATTTTCATTTGATTTATTATAGACAAGAAAAGCTGAATACGGTTTTTACTTGATGGATTCGGCTTACTCGATATAGAGAACCTATCCGTTAATTAATACTTTCCCATATGACAAGTTATGTCTGGAGGGATATATGGACAATAAACCATGGTTTGACGCTTTCAGTGGTTACACATGGACACGATTTTATCAATTTCAGAGAATTATGGCACTTTTTAATTAATACGCAGCGACTTATTTATTCTGCGTAACATTCAATTGTAAAATTATAGCCTTAGTATTAAAATCATACTTTATTGGCAATATTTGCCATGAAGCTTTTGTATTTGATGTAAACGGAAAATGAAGATTATTTGTTACTATTGTCTGTCGCATAGTTCTTGTTCCTTTGTGTGTGTATATATGTACTGACACTCGTATTTTTCTGCACTGTATACATTGTACATGATGTCTTTTCAATGACCATGTTCAAATTCTAGTCTAGTTTGTATATAAATTACACATTATTTGTATAAAACATATTGGCATGCAGTTTGAGTGAAACTGTTAGAAACACCTATAAACGATTGTCTTTTTTTCTTAAAATACATGTTTTCCCTTTATTGTTTACCTGTCCCAGGATATGTTGGGGGTTCATTTACTGTTACCATACAGCTTAGCGTTTAATAACCGTCCCTCGTCAATAAAAGACACTTCGTCACACAGCATCAAACAAAGCTGCCAAAACAGACTGCCATTGATATTATACCTCAATCCCCAAATCTTCAACCAGCTTTTCTGTCTTTTTTCGTACGCTTATTTTATTTTCAACTGCAATTTCCCACATTCTCTAACAAATAACAAACGTATTTTAATGCTAATCGACTATAAGTTTACCTTCATAATCATAGTCAAAAAGGCCGCCTTCTCAAATTCAGCTTGATTCAGCCAGAGTAGCGTCAGAGAAATACAGCCGAAAAGTGCGATGTTTTTTTTTTTATCGACTATGCGACAAAATATATTGCACGCTGGAAATCGTTTGAATTGTGCTGTGTTGCAATTAACCCGCAACAAATCAACGCCAGCTACGAAACCGGGAGTAGTAGGGAGTAACATTTGTATCAGATTGCGCGTTGCGAGAGGGAGTAAAGCTTGACCCCCGCTGTTGCATCTCCCACTGGCATATTTTAACCACAAACTGGTAGTTTTCAAACATGACATCTTAGACGTGATGTTTACTCGATTAAATATATAGATACAGGACGTTCTTTTTTAGTCGACGTAGGCTTGTGATGATTGATTATTTTCGCTGGGCTTGCAGTTACCATTTTAATGTTGCTAAGCACCAAGATTATATCCTGTGATTTACAAACTGCGCTTCAGTCTTAGTCTAAAAATCTCGCTTATAAGATATGTCAGAAAATGAACAGTTATCTATGACAGGAAAGTAGGTAGTCAGGTAAATAAATGTAGACCTATTTGTAAAGTGGTCTAGGATTCTTGGTGCAATTTCAGGCTGGTCAGATTTAAATTCATCAAATCCATTAAAATTCGTTTAAAACTTAAATTCGAATATTTCCTAAGAATTTAGAGAATACATATTATTTACAGTAAATCTATGCATGCAGGCGCGTCGTTAGGCCTAGTTCAGGGGGACATATTTGTACTATAGAGTTAAATAGAATTATCCCAATGCTTTGTGCTATACAAAACTAGAAACAACTTCAATGTTGTAATTTTACATATTTTATTTTCAATTACTGGCACTTAAAGTTTAACCACATTACAAACAGGCAACAAATAAATGCAACAAAAACAGAATTCTTAGCTTATTTTTTAAGAAAATCTAAAATGGCTAGTAAGAACATGTCTCATATCATGGGTGTTTAATAAAGGACAGGCATACATCCTGCAGTCGTTCTTAAGCCAGTTTCTGAAACATTTTATTATTTATAATTTAAGAGGTTTAATTTTTGTAAGTTATAATAATATAGCATGATTATGTAAATTATTTTCTCAGTAATACAGATCATATGGTCAGTCTGTTTATTCACTAAATCAAAATGTGTTTTCCTGACCAGCAGGTTACATAAACTATACATTTGTCAATAACTAAAATTATACAGGGCGAGTACTAAAGAGCCTTAAAAAAAAAAAAAAGTCTTTTTTTAGGAAATCATTGTCTGACATCTTTCTGAAGAAGGCTTCCGTTAGCTACAACAATCTCTGGATATGACTGAAGTTAATTTCCTCAGAAATGAACAAGTTGTTTTTAAATGAGCATTTGACCATTTCTGCGCAAGTTTTCATGAATCAGAAACATTCCGGTTTTGATCTCCCGCCAGGCTTCAGTGTTATGCAATGCTGAGTTGGTAGGGACCAGTTGCTGAACTTGGTGAAATTCCCATGTATGCACACAGGGGTAAAAACAAATTCAGGTATGTCTCTCATGGAAATACTCCTCCTAATGCTAAGGACAGGATTGACTGGATGAAGATGT
>JAAGVU020000008.1:9915353-9931785 GCA_011763525.2 Mormyrus iriodes
GGCATAACAGGTTAGGAAAACACACTTTGTACCCAGGAACAAAATAAAAATAAAAATTTGTTACATAGTGTTATCAGTAGTAATTCTTTGATTACTATAATTAATAATAAATAGTAATAATTTCATCGATTCATTTTTGACTCCAGGCAACAATATAGGCAGCATTCCTATATCACGGTGATCTGTTCATTGCTGCGGTACGGAGATTCACCTTGTTGCTGGTTGTCCTCTTTCTTGTTTAGTTTCAACATTTCCTAGCATTTCCATCTTCCATAATGCATTGGGTCTTCTTATAACATGTCGAAAAAAGATATCTGGTCACTGAGTCAGATTTCAGGCTTGATTTGACTTTGCCACTATCGATACTCCATAATAAGCGCAGAGGCAAATGACTTTTATCAATGCTCCAAATTTCAGCTTGTTTTTGTTTTATATAATTTTTAAAGATAAAATTCAGTATAGCTGATGCATGCTTGTGACAGGTTTTAAAGAGCAGAGAACTATTTGGCTATTTAAAGAAACACTCTGTAATATTAAGTATATTTTTCTTTACACATTGTTAAAACAATCAATTCATATTTCTCCATAAGAACCTCATTGTCCTTAATGGAACTGAAGTTTAACAAAAAACAAAGACCACATCTAATCTCACTTTACTTAAAAGGTAGAATTAGCCAATAACATTTTTTTAAACAGTCTTCTTACACTTGAACTTTAGGCACCTGTACTTCTGTGTGATTGGGGCTACATGATACCTGCCCAGCCTGTCATCCCAAATCATTCATGTAAAGACAACAACAGATGGCGGCAGGAACCGGCGAGCTCTGGGTTACTTGTTTTGGGCCAACAAAATTATTTCTAAATCCCTTTAATTACTCCCTACACCAAAGTCAGGTAAGCAGACCCAGACTTTGTTGTAAATCAGAGTTAAGGGGACTTGAGTTTAATCATAGCTTTATTTTTTATCGATCCATTGTTATTTTTCATTGTAACATTTCATCATAATGCTTATTTTTATCCAAGCAAATGTTTATCCTGGGACTCCCTCAGGGAGGCAAGCCAAAGTCCAACCCAAACAGCACTTTCAGGAATGAAAAGCTACCCAGTACATTTTGGGGTCATATAAATGTCAGCTAAGTGGGACGGGTCTTTACATGAAATGCAGTCTCATGACTCAGAATGACAGTTCACTTTTATTTCAAAATACTATCGATAAACGCCGCATCCCTGTGGCGGGCAGCTGGGGCTCACGTTGGGGTGGACACCAGTCCAGCAGGCCCCAGGCCCAGAGTCTGTCCCGCCACGCTGCTCTCCAGGGGCTTGAAACCCAGCTCCTCCACGGGGATCCCAAATGCGCTGAGCTTCGCCTCGCACGTCCGAAGCAAGTCATTATGAGCCTGGCAAAAAGACACACGGAGAAGCAGGTGCGGGTGAGCTGAGTGCCAAAGCTATGTGCTCCACAAGTGGAGAAACACATTAGCGCCATCTACTGATGTGTTTAGGAGCACAGGACTAGAAAAAAAAAATTGGTTTACAGCAGCGTTTTTTTAACCATTCTTATACCTCGTTTGTATAAAACAAGCCAGAGCTAGGGGCTCCCTGTCATTAATGCTGTCCTTGAATGTTTTTCACATTGTCCAAATCAGATGACTGTATTAACATCTGATGATGCAATATGCTCACCTTACACGCACGAGCTAACTCATACTGTAGGTCTTTGATGGCAATGTTCTTAGAGTCCAAAACATCCTGAAAAGAGAGAGATACTTGTATGTCCACACAAACTAAATTTAATTCAATGAAAAAAATAAATAAGAAATTAATCCATCTAAGGACTAGACCAGTGTACACTGCAATGCAACACATTACACAGGCAATCAAATAAAATGATGTTTAAATCAACTTCATGTGGGCGAAAAACTGATATTTCGTCTGTCAACGAGTATTAGCTCAACAATTGCAAAACCCAAAAGTCACCACAGTATTTGCAGCAACCTGCTGCCCTACCTTGTTTGCTTAATCGATACCTCATTAAGTTATTTACCCAATTAAGTTAATTAATTAATTGAGCTGGTCGTGCAATTTAACGAATACATGGTATGGCTGAGGTGCCCCTGAGGAGAGGTTTGGGAACTAAAGTGGTGTTCTTCTAGCAATCCAACAAGATATCAGTTACTTTTTGGAGAAAGAAGAAATTCTTATTCACATATGTTGTAATGTTAACATCTGTTTTTCTCTGATATATACTTACTACACAGATAAATAGCCTTAAACATTTGTCTTGGCTGCCTAAGTCTTTGGGACAGTAGAAGTATACTTATTGCCTTAAATCATGCCTTTATCCACTGGAAAAGGCAAATATTTTATCTCAGTGGTAGAAGAGCGGAGCCCGTGCTGGGAAGCAGCTCACTGCTGGCCCAGGTGAAGGCAGCTCTTAATCTGAAGTGTACACATACTCCAGCCTGCAGAACATACAGGCCAGCTAAGCAAAGCCTGAATGCAGTTCCCACTGCCCAAATTTTGGCTTTAATCTATACAGCAGCCAGGTGATTAAAACAATCAAAAATGAGGTCAGGGGCAGTGCAACATGCTGGAAGCTTGAGGATATAGGATGAGCACGTCGCGGGGAGGTGTACCTCCAGCTTGCGGGTCACCACGCTAAGAGCCGTGGGGTCCAGGTTGGAGGCAGACAGAACCTCATTAAGCTGTGCTTCCTTCTTCTCCAAGGTGTCAGCCAGAGCCTCCAGCTTCTTCTCCAGGAACAAGTTTTTAAAGCCACTCTTCTGCTGCACCTCCTGGATGGCCTTGGTGAACTTCTGGTACAGCTCATCCCTCTCTGCCTGAACCTGTTTGTGTGTGTATGGTGTTCATTTCGGGGCTCAAACAATACATATCAATTCATACGGTATCATGCATAATGCAAGGATATAGGAGATGGCCTGTTTAATGATATTAATGATGGCAAGTGGCTATTCGTATTTCTAGCTCACAATTCCAAGTGACGGTCCCTTCACTTTGTTTATGTCTTTGGTATTAAGTACCCACATTCAGTGGGTACTGTCTAGCTCAAAGTATACCAATACCTAAACCTCCAGTAAACCTGGGGATCTACAGGCCTGCTCCAGAGAACCTGGAGACCTCTTGGCCTGAGATGTGTTGGCACATTACTGAAATCTTGACTTTGACGTGCATGATCTTGATCTTTTGACATGCTTGTCAAAATTCCTTTGGCCCTGACATTCAGTTTGACTGAAAAAACTTTTTGCAGATTCTCCACTGTACAGAGTACAGCTGCTACTATCATAACACTCAAGCAACTGGCACTAAGACTAATGCAGTAGTGAGATTTGGGCGAGGCAATGCCCCTGAGAAACCCACTTCCGCCTCTTAGGAATAAATATCTTCAAACTGACCATCACATCTCATATACATGTCCATCTGCCTTTTTGGATCCAAACTTGCATCAAATGAAGAGACATTTGGCCAAGTTTTTGTACCGGGTCCAAGTGCACAAATCAGGTTCTATTCGGTAAAGCTGCCCTATGGACTTCTATGTATCTTCAGGACTGCTAAATGACATCATCTCACCTTGCTGAACCTCTGTTCTAGCACTTCATGCTCCCACTTCAGGTCCTTATTCTCTTTTTCTGCAATCTTCAGATGTGCCTTGGCCCGCTGCAGGGAGACAATGCTTCACCAACCTGTTTTTCTTTTCCTTTCTCTTCGAATCTTTCAGCTTAAGCACACCACCCAATGCTGAGATCTACTGCACTATTTTACACTAGCATGTTTCTGATCATTGTAGTAGTTGAAGCTACTGGCAAACTTCTACTGGAAAAACTGACAATAAACTAAATGATGCAAATTTTAAATTAAACAACTCAACTATCAGTATCACTTCATCTTCCTCAAATACCATGAGGTCCATAATAAATAAAATTACAAAAGAAGAATGAGGACAAAGCCAGTAAAACAGAGCCAACACTATGAAGCTTACAGCAGCCTTTCTGCAATGAGCTCACCGCTAGGGAGCCTTTGTCCATATCATAGTTAGCCAGCTGCTTCTTCTGCTCAGCCAGCTGGCTATTGGCCTTCTGCAGGGCCTCAGTCAGGCGCTTGTTCTGCTGCTGCACCTCTGCCATCTCCTTCTCCATCCTCTCCTCCTTCTTCTTTTTCTCATCAACCTGCTCCTTCAATAAAGATGCCAGGTACAGTACATCACATGAGACCACTGGAGGCACACGTGTGGATTTCTTCTCTGCCGCTCATGTGTAGAGTGATGCGCTGCTTCACTGTGACGCGTCATGCTCAGTAATGCACTGCTGTTCCACGCACATCTGCGGAGTCATGCACTGCCATACTCTGCACACGCTGCCATCAGGCACCAGAAATCTGCCACCTCCCCAAATTCTTACCTTGAGTGAGTTAATGAGGGACAGGTTGTTGATAGTGATGTCATTGTAGTAGTTCTTTATGTCACTGAAAGCCTTTTCATGGTTTTTCACCAGTGTGTTGATGTGGCCGTTTTTCCTCTCCTCTATCTCATGAATTTCTGTTTTCCTCCTCAAATCCAGCTCTGCTCTCATAGCCTCCATCTTCTTTTTATACTTTGACTCTATTTCTGTAAAAAAAATGTGTTTTAAATATATATACACACACATACATATACATATATATATATATATATATAATTATAGGTTCCATGTTGTAATATGCAGCATGTCAATTATTTCTGAATGTATAAGTTTGCCTCCAGTGCTTGGGTTCTGTGTGTATGATCTTACTACAAAGGTCGTGTAACAAACCTCGTACTTGACGTTCAAAATCGTTCATTGTTTTGGTAATTTCTTCCTCTTGCTTCTGTTCAAATTACAGTAAGCAAAGGACAGCTGGTGAGATCCATGATATCGTAAGAATTTTATAACTAACCTCATTTCCAATTACCAAGTCCTTCCACAAAACCTTTAAGAAAACACTCAAATGGATGGGGGCGTGTGCACATACCAATTTGAGGCTCTTCACTAGGTTCTCATGAGAGAGCTCCTGCTCTTTGCAATCCACCTTGACAGCCCGCATAGCCCTCCGCAGCTCGTTCTCCTGGTTTCCATGTTCCTTCTGCATCACCTTGGTGGTGAGCACCCCTTCAGCTTTCAGCTCAGCGACGTTGTTCTGATGTTCATACAGCAGATGCTTCACCTTCTGCTTATAAACCTGTAAAGAGACAAACCGGATAAATTAATGAAGCGAAGTGTGTCGAGCCCACATCTCAGCTACAGTAAAGAGCTTAGAGATTAGCTCATTATTTACAGCTAAGCAGTCAAGTTTGTACTTTTTACATTCCATGACAACAAATGTCAACTCAGCCTGTATCTCCATCTACGCAGTGCTTTCCTGGTCCTCCACAGGTATAGGAAGACATGTTGGAATGGGTCCAGGAATGGGCGCTGTCACCACACATCATTAGTCACTGACTGGTTTTACCCAGTTTCTACAGATAAAATTATTTGTTCTTAGTGGATTAACTGACAAAGTAAAGCAATCCCACCCACTTAACCTCAGCATGTTTTGGACTGTGGGGGGAAACTGGAAACCCCATGATGACACGGGGAGAACATGTCAACTCCACACACACATGGAACCCTGGTGGAGACTTGAACCCTGGTTCCAGAAGTGTGAGGCAACAGTGTTTACTACTGCCTTATTCCACCAACAGTCCATAAAAAGTAAATTCCCAAAAGCAGGCTTACCTTGATTTCCACTTGGTGCTGTTCTTCTGACTCCTCCATCTCCCTGTCCCGGTTCCTGAGCTCTGCCTTCTTCTCCTCCAGCTGCCTCCTGGTGATCTCCCAGAAGGTGTGGATCTTGTCCCTCTCCAGCTGGAAGTAGTTTCGTTCCTCCCTCTCTCTATCCAGTTCTTCTCGGAGGCGCACGATGTGCTCCTCCAGCTTCAACATCCCCAGAGTTAAAAGTTTATTTGATCATAATATGATCTACATCAGTTATAGGCACTACACAGTTCATTATTAATTGAACAGCATACTGATCTTTATATGACTCCATATAAACCCTAAATAAAGCATCGTACGTAGGTCCAATCAAAGGCCCTACCTGCTCCTTCGACATCTCTTCAGTGGAGAGGCCATCTACCACAGTGGGGGATTTCCCCTTTGCAGACTTCCCAGCTTTCTTTTTCGGAGGCTGAAATACAGAATATTAGCTACTATACCATGCCATGTCAAAGTCTGGTAAAGGGTTTTCTGCACATATGGGTACCTTTTCAGCACTTTAGCTAGACTAGCTAGCTCTTCAGATGGACGCAGAGTCGCCTGTTGTTGTCAAACCATTTGACCGACATGTTGCTAAAACGCTACTTTAAGGTTGCACAAGACAACTAGCTAGTCTATCAACTTACTTCACAACTGCGGCAATTAGACGCAAAAGAAGTAAATAGTTTAACTCTCTGCAAAGCTACGTTTGTGTAGTTTAGGTTTCGGCGCCACAGGAAGGACAGCAAATAACAACAAACGTGACACGGTGCAAGCGAGAATAGTCGTCGTTAATGGCTTACCATGTTGATATAACTAGTGCAAGATCTAGGTAATAAATGGTAGGGGAAGGAGAGTATTCTAAGTTGCGATGCTGTTAGCTAACATTTCTGTAGCGGATAGCGAACAACAACGAAGCCGTTTCTTAGCAACGCGGCGGATTTCTCGCGATACACGGGATTCGCCGAAAGTTTTGGGGGGAGGGGGGAGGCCTTGGAGGGCTGTCACATTGCCCTACAAGCTTATTAAATCACGTGCAAATTTTCCATATGGCAGCAATGGGCTGGAAAAGTTGAATAATACTGCGCCCCGGTAAATTGGAAGTGCGTGTAATTTATAATAGTCAGTCAGCAGTATAATGGTGAAACTATAAGGCGTATGGCACAGTGTGTTTCTGTGAATTCCAGTATATGTGGGCTATGGCGAAGGGTAATAGTTAAATATATTTATGTTTGTTTAAATGTCAATACAAAATATTACATATGAAAATACAGTAAACCTAGTGTGACGAAGGGTTTTTTCTTCATTAAAGCATTCACAAACTACTAACTTTAAATATATTAAATATATTTATCCACTAGAGGGCACAATCTGCCTAGCAACACCTGGCAGCCAAAAATTAGTTTCAAATATATCTATGTCAGTGAAATTACATTTCAGTATTATTTATAAAACACTTACATTTTGCATTCATTTTCCATATAAGTAAATAAAGTATCATCAAGATAAAAACTTAACCATCACACATTACGTCTTCATTATAACCCAATAAAAGCACATCAATTGTCCTATAGCCATGTTGTACATTAACGTTAGATATGTTGCCCAATAGTGACATATAGTTTATATTGTATAATATATGAATAATTCATCCGGTGGTGTTCCTCATATGAAATAGAAATCTATTCATTGGAAGAAATTTTTCGGTTAGGCCTATTCTCTCTCAGAGATTAATTAAACGATTGCCTTACCTTTAACTAATTATGTGGATTATTTTTTTAGAAAAAAAACCTATAAGATATGTTTTTATCTTGAATAAGCGCTGATGCCAAGAATGACGGTGCATATTTCATACAGGTGTAGCTCACCCGGATGCAGGGCGTGGCAGTGACCGTGTAAGTGGGTTACAATACAAAACAAATATAAGAAAACATAATTTCTACGCAGTAATACCTTTACACATAGAAAACAAACTAGGAAAGCCTTTTGTTTTCTGCCAGTGCCCCTCATATTATGTTAAGTCGTGTACATAAGAGCTTAAAGGCAGTGGGTAACAGAAATTCTTAATTTATTCATGCACTAATGATTTAACAACACGTAGCCTATCCCCCTCCTCCTCCGACTCTTCATAGTCTGCGCCCTGTTCCACACCAACACCCCTCCCGTGACAATTCATCCCTGTAGTGTGGGCAGTCTGCCAGGATGCCACACACACACACTGCCTTTCCCCACTCTCCAGATCTCTCCGACTCTTTCTTCCGCAGTTTCCCTTGTACCGGCTTATTTACAAGGCTGCGCTCACTGTGCGGAAAGGTGCCGTGATCAGCAGAGCGATCGCCCTCCCTCTCTCCCTGTCTTCCGGCTCACGGTGGCAGCGTCCCCGGGACTGCCGTGCCCGTGTGGGGATGCGTCGCCGGTGAAGATCGCTGGTGGGGGCAAAAAGGGGTGTCGCTAGTGTCTGATGCCGAGGAGAGTGGAGCCGGCGCGTCTCTCTCTCCCCCGCTGTATATCTCGCTCCCTCTCTCTTTATGCATGCTGTCTTAGACAGCTTTGCACACTCCCCCTGACTGGATGGAGGCACAAGGAGGGGCAAGTACCCCAGGTAGGTGCAAGCTATGGATACTGACTAATATAACCTACAGATACATGGGGGGACGTATTTGTGGAAAGACTTGCAGGGATGAAATTGAATGTAAAGGTGAAGTACGGGCAGCATACGTACTGACAATGACAATTTGAAAATATGTGTATTTATAACAAGTTGTCCCTCATGTAACAAAAAGACAAACTTGTCACGGCTCAGTGCCGAGATGGGATTGCTATTTTTTTTGTCTATTTAAATCCGTTTCCTGTGCCTTTGTTGAAATTTTGAGTTATAGTAAAAACAGTTGTTATCAGTTTGACGACAAGCTCCTTAGCCATGATTTGCTGAAACCTTTTATAATAATGTGATACTCTTAACTTGCTGCGTTATGTATATATTATCTTTGCTTATCAGGATGCGTTTATTTCCTGTGCAACTGATTATCAGAATAATGTAGCAGAAGCGGCTTATTACAGTACCCTGCGCTGTTGGGGATGCAGCTCTCACCACTTTTATGAATTTCAGCTATCGGTATTGTACAGCGTTCGCGATCGCCGTCTGGTTTGTCTGTCCGTGTTGTGTTATATACGTTAATACTTCGCTTATTTCAAAATGTATTTAAAAAATAACACATCATGAATCAAAGTATCTCTAAATAGTATCGTCCCCTCGCTGACGCTGGGTGCGTGGAGCAGGATGGTCAGTTGTCAACTGCAGGGCAGCACCTACGCGGAACAAAAGCCTACCGGCTTCAGTTAGATCCCGCTTCGCCACCAGACACCTTGAAAAGTATCTCCTCCCAGCTCTGATCTCGTCCTGCCGCCAGCAAACACATCCCGCAGGCAAACGCAGCTACCCTGGCGCAGCAGCCCCGCTTTATGTAGATGATCGATAGTATTCGCCTCTCCGCACCTTTGCCCAGATGCCTATTGTTTCACGGCCACTGCATGACTCAAGCGTGGGGAAAATGCATTAAAAAAACATCCACCCCACCCTACCCTACCCTATATACAGTATATGTATGTATGTATGTATGTGAACGCTACAAGATTACAGAAATCCGATCACTACCTCCTGTATTTCATAACATGGCATTCCTGATGCACATTCAAAGGTGAGATAATATAATTAGTCTGAGAATGTTTCTCATAAACATCCGAGGATAGATCAACATTATGACATAGGCTTAGTCAGAAATGTTCGCTTTCTCAAATAATGTATTGTTGGCGAGCGTGCACCATTGTTAAATACGTTTTGTATAGTTGACTTTCACTGCCGCACGGGCGTACCCGTAGCATGAAGCGTACGGTGTATGACTGAAAAGCTGAATCTAAAAGAGTTCAAGACGGCGGACACGTTTTAGTCACCGTGCCATAAATGCAAGGGTAATTTCCGTAAACTAAATTACCGCCGTGATTAATTACCGCTGAGTCGACTGTGAAATCTCTCTACTCTTGTCTAATGGATTTTAACACTTGAAGGTAGGCCATTCCGAAAAATTAAACTACAGCAAATACACACTTCATTTGTATTATTATTATTATTGTTGTTGTTGTTGTTGTTGTTGTTATTATATGACCCTGATGGAGCGCATCAGTAAGATCAATTTTAAGACCTGGCACATAACATTTGCTGATATTTGTTCCAAACAACTGCTCTATTTAATTGAGCTGTTGAAAAATATCGATCAATATGTCGCATACAATAAAGGGTAAAAGTGATGGACCATCCATCCATTTATCCATCCTCTACCCACTCAGAGCTAGATCCAATTCCAGGCTGTACAGGGCACAGGGCCGGCATACACCCTTGCCGGCGTACACCCTTGACAGGATGTGAGTCCATTACAGGACACATGCATAATATTCCAAACTTCCCTATGAACTACTGCTAAAATAATTTAAAAATGTAAAAAAATGCATTTATTTGAAACTGTAAAATATCTTTTAATTCGATAAAAATTAAATCACTACAAATTAGTACTTAAAAACAGGAATCGTCTTATCACTAAATCATAAATTCAGGACCTTAGATCAGTTGTGTATTGAGATGCAATTAAATTGAGTCAAACTGTGGTTTCCCGATATACGGGGGCCCTGACCAACCATCAAAACATCAAAAGGCATAACCTTCTAACCCTAACCCTAACCCTAGCTCCAGTTGGTTAACCCTAATTTGGGGACATACGGTTACACAATAGGCTGTTGGACAGTATGAAAAATTACATTAAATTTAGTTAACCTGTGGATTCCCATTATATGGGGGTCCTGAACTATCATAAAAACAGGTTTTGATATCTGAAAAAGCCTTAACCTTTCTAAGCCTAACCCTAGCTTCAGTTTGCTAACCCTAATTTGGGGCTTTGTGTGGCACAACAGGCTGTTGGAAAGTATGAAATATGCTATTACATTGAGTTGACCTGTGGATTCCCATTATACGGGGTCCTGAACTATCGTAAAAACAGGTTGATGTCTGAAAAAGCCTTAACCTTTCTAAGCCTAACCCTATATTCAGCAGGCTAACCCTAATTTGGGGACTTCCAGTGACGGAACAGGCCATGGGAAAGTATGAAATATCCTATTAATATAACAAACCACCAACTGATGCACATATACATTTTATGCATACAGATACAAACACAACTCCAGCACAATGAACTTTTGACAGAAATGTTGAGGCATGTCTAATTGCAGATGAAGAATTTAATTATCAGCTCAAAAACCAATTAATTAGGGACTGAGATTGAAGAGATCCAGCATACAAAGTGGGTCCCCTGGAGCAGGATTAAGAAACCCGTCATAGACACTGTTAATTAGACCATACACATTGTTAATTGAAACTACAGTTGACTTTTCACTGCTCTGTTGTAAAAACTTTGTAATACAGTCTGCTGAAATATTAAATCTATGAGCCAATAGTATGAATATACTGTGCATGGTGGATGAATAAATTAAGGATCTGTGTTAGTCACTGCCTTTACGCTCTCACATACAAGGCTTAATTTAATATGGTTTGGTAGCATGACAAAGCTGAATTATTGTCTAGGGCCACTGATCTTCACAGAGAAACTGACAGTGTTTGTTTCTATATTTAATATTGGTCCTTTCTTTACCTGAGGAGACTGAACTCCCTGCTGGCTTAATCTAATTAGGAGTCTGTTGCAAGGCTGAGCCACAGCTCTGGCAAAGGTCTGGACCCTCAGACACCAAGGGCTTGGCATACTATAGCTAGAAGCCAATTTAAGTCTGTGGCACGTGACACCAAGCGCAGATCCTGGACATTTTCGGTCCAGGTTAAAGCCTGACAAGATGGTGATGTTCGGAGAAGGCTGCCCGGGTGGCGCCGCCATGTGCTGGCAGCCAGCCCTGAATCTCATGAAAAGCCAAGAAAGGCATTTCTGTGGCAGGTGATGTTGACACCTATTTAATTAAAATGCAGGGCAAACAATTCCACATCCGCATCAAGAACACAGTATGAATATTAAGGTGCTTTAAGGGACAAACAAAGACAGTGAGCAGAGTGACCTAGAAGAGCAGGCCAGGCAGCACACACAGCTCATGCAAATCTAGAAAATGTAAATCACTATGCCGTAGGACTATATCTTAATTGCACAGCAGGCCTTTTTGGAAAATATGGAGTACTGTTACAGTCTAATAAGTGCTCATTCATGCTGCTAAACTATGTATCAGTCCAGAAGATTATCTCGTTCAGAAACAACTGTTCTTCAGGGTTCCTGCCCTGAAATTTATGATCATATGAATATGTACCGTGAAAAAAACATTTTCTCTAATATTTTTATGACGCACCACTGTATAGTGATATTTTAATTGTTATATGTATGATTTCACAACTCTGTACTGAATAAGTGGTTAGGAGACAGATGCGATTATTAAGATAACATTAACAGTACACATTCATAGCAGGTGGGGCACAGCTGGCAGCGGTGACATTTAATAATAAACTAGAAGAGTAACATTGTTTTTTCAGTTCGGTAACAAATCATCTTACAGAGGAATCAGTGAGTCTTTGGAGCTCAGCTCAAAGTTCATGAAATTTTAATTCATGCTGATACTGCAAATAGACAAAAACAGAGGAGATGAATTGCTCACAAACACAGACACACACAAACACACAAAGAGGCTGGATTAATTGTGTTCACTGTATTATTTTCTTTCTTTGGCAGTCTTGTGACTCATTGGGTTTACCCCATTGGGCATTTGCTGTTGTTTTCTTAGTGATTTTTTTTTCACTGTTTTCAGAGCTATTAGTATAAACATCATTGTAAATTGTAAGACAGGGCCCAAAATACTGCCATGCAAGACATCCTCTAGAGAGGATGGAAAGCTACAACCACCAAGAATAGCATGTGACTGACACTGAGTAGCTTGTGACGCATGCTAACTAATCACGGATGCTAACCTCCCTGGCTGGAAACGAATGCCTCACCGTTCATCTGCCTTCCCCTGCAGAGCCAAACAAAGACATCCTGAATCTTCTTCTGAAGCCATCCAGTTCAGGAGACCTGGCCACAGAGCCTTCCCACAATCCAGTAGAAGAGGAGGAGGTCCCTGTGACTAACTCCGGACTGCTACAGGTCACTGAGAGGAGACGTAAGTGTTGGCGTACCAATGATGTGAAGTAAGGCAGTAGCATTGCATCTGTAACAGTTTCACTAAGGCATTCACCACATGAGTAAAGACCCTAGTGCTGCAGACCCAATAAGCCATAAGCCCATATTCGGTCCATGTTTTTGTGGGTTGTCTGGTAGGGAGCTAGGAGGGAGCAAAAACATGGACCGATTGTGGGTCCCCGAGGACTGGATTGGGAAACACTGCTCTGAAACAACAAATGGCAATGGTCAAGAGTGTTGAATATGGGAGGAGTATGCATGAATATGGGCTTATGACTTATTGGGTCTGCAGCACTAGGGTCTTTACTCAGGTGGTGAATTTCTTAGACTGTTACAGATGAGGTGCTACTACCTTACTTCGCACCATTTTAACATCAGCCATTATTTATGTTGATTAATGTTGCCTGGAACATGGGAAATGGTCAAATATTGTCTGTTCACAGTGTATGAGTACCTGGTATTGAGTCTTAAGGGACACTCACTTTTAATTGATCTAGTACAACATTCTGTGTGCTGCACAGAAGTAACAAATAAGTAACAAATTTTGATTTGCATTTAGTTTCTTTTTTTTACGCTGCCCCTGCCGACATGGCTTTGGGTCCATATGCCTCATTTGCACTACATGTGACATTTTGTAGGTTGTGAATTTTTAAAGTGGGGGTCCAACCCACCAAATGAAACTAATACTTTAACCATAATTTCTAAGAGTTTGACAACAGAACTGTTTTTGAAAGCAGAATATTTTGACAATATGTAAAGCCACTGTGCGTGAGAAGAAGCATTGTGCCCCTTCTGAGGAGCCACAAAACACCGTTTCGTGTGTCCCATTAAATGAGGGCTAAGGCCAGGCAAGAGGTCGTATAAAAGTGACACTTTCAAGGTCAACGTCGCGTGCTGTCTTTCCGCCTTTGGAGATCAGCAGTGTTTCCTGAAAGGTTAATAGAGGTACCTTGCAGTCCGACAAAGGCCAAATCAAGGGGGCAGCCAGACCCAGCGTAAGAGGTTATGTTAGGGTGTACTTTCATAGGCTGAATAAGCAGGACACATGGCCTACTGTACCCTGTATCAGCCAATCAAGAAACATTACATATGCGGTCTGACGACCAACCAGAAATATGGGTCTAGAAACAGGAAGCCAACAAACCCTGAAACTGCACATGGGTACTATTCTCTGGTGTCCATGCCTGCTTTGTGAAATCAACAGAAACTGACCATCTGCCAGCCTGAAGCCAGCATTAAATGTTAATAGTGTGTTTTTCTGGAAATGTCCTCCTCAGCGGACGGGGTCATTGTCATGGCTTCATGCGGTGCATCATCTTTTGAATTTAACATGTGTTTCTGGGGTGACTGGTGCAAGGAGCATTTTCTCAGCTAAATGTTTCCACTCTGTGCCGCTTTGATTTGCCAGCTGGCTAGTCACGCTCCAGCTGAGGAGTTTACAGCAGAAACAAAAGTCTGCATCAGATTTCTGCAACAAGATTAACCATTGCCTCTCCTCCTCCTATTGCCTCTCCTCCTATTGTGCCACATGGACGTCACTGGGAGATCAGCAGTTGCCATCTTCATTCCTGTCCTCCAGAACAAACCTTATCAATGACCCTTTTATTAATAGTCCTTTTAATGACTCTTTAAGACTCTGTAATGCTGTCTTTGCTTCTCCTCTGTTCCCTTTTCCCTCCTTTTTTCTTTCTTGGATCCCCTTCATTCTTATCTGGATTCTCTCTCTCTCTCTCTCCTTCATCAACCTTGTCGTTGTCCAATGGAAAATAATGACACACCAAGTAATATATTTCACACATGATTCCAATACACATATACAGGGGCACCATACGGGGAGGGGGGGGGGGGGTGCAGTTAGGACGATTCCAAGCGCCCCTGAGCGACAGGGGCCCCAACAAATTTGGGACATAGTATGAATAGTCTGGTTTGGTGACCCAGTATAAAATACTTTCATGGGGCCCAAAATCCCTAACGACACCTCTGTACATATGTAATATTACAGTATAGTATACTATGATATATTAACATATGATGTAGCTAGTGGATTTCATAATACATTATACTGTATATCATAAAACAATTCTACAACGTATATTCTTACATGGCACTTGACACTTTGTTATAATAAAAGAAGTTAAAGTAAATATTTCAAGTTAGATTATGTAGGTTGAGAAGTTTTTTTTTGTAGATGGCCTCACCTTATTTACAAATGGTATCAAAACAGATAACTGTGGGCACAATTTGAAAATGCCACATTTTTGTCACACACATAATTAATTAATTTACAGTAAAATGAAAATAGAATGTACTCATTTTAAATCCTGGGTGAGAGTCTACACACCTACATGAAGGACGTGACTGAAAAATTCTTAGATCAGGCTGGTAGTTAGATCTATTCAGACCAAAACAGAACCAAAGTATGTGAGGCATGGCAGTGATTAGCCCCATATGTCAAGCTTCTGTTTAATAATAACAGGTTTTAAATGTATGGTGTGGCTGTTGTTTGCTGTGTGGGACATGCCTTCCCCGTCTTCTAAAGGTTACGTAACTCTGCTCTTGCTTGTGCGTGACATTGTGTGATTGGTTACAGTCACTGGCAGATTTAGGTATGGGCCAAATAGGCAGGTGCCTAGGGCAGCATCTTGCTGGGGGCGAACAATGTGGCTGCACAAAAAAATACAATATAATGATAACAATAATCACAATGTGTGATTGGTTTTCTATTGCTCATATGTGCATCAGTGATATCATGTCACCGTGTGGGTCAGTTTTCCTTGTCAGAGTGCCCTGATTCTAGTTTGTGACCTACGCAGGTTAGCACAAATACAAGATGGGGAGAGGGGGTGGGGCTGGCCTGACCTCAGGTCGCCCCATAGCAAGCCCAGGGATGGGGGAATCTATCAAATAGCGCATCTCTGACTTTGTACAATACTAATGCAATTAGTAAAATCAGTCACACTACGAAATGCTACCAGTTAAACCGCAATTCATTCATAATACTGTAAATATTCAGTTACTCAGATATATTATTGCATATTTTTTTGGTGCGTGTGAAATCATTAAGAATAATATAAAGGCAGTCTGCATGCCGCCTAGGTGAATTTGTCTTGCCTCTTGGTTGACAGTGTTGGGAGATGGCTAATGTATTGATGCTCGAGTGCCAAATTAACACAAATAGATAAGATAAGGTCTAAGGCATCATGTGTTCAGTTTAGGAAAAAAGGAAATAAGAGGAGAAACGTGCAAAAGATAAAGGTATGCAGCTATTTCATCTCTTTATGGGAATGATATTATGCATGTAAGGAAATAGGTTAGTGTGATACTGATGTGTTTGTTAGCCAATAGGGTAACAGTGCAATAATTAGATTTATCTTTTTTTATATACACACGTGGACAAAATTGTTGGTACCCTTCAGTCAATGAAAGAAAAACTCACAATGGTCACAGAAATAA
>JAAGVU020000008.1:9931885-9943159 GCA_011763525.2 Mormyrus iriodes
GTTATTTCTGTGACCATTGTGAGTTTTTCTTTCATTGACTGAAGGGTACCAACAATTTTGTCCACGTGTGTATATACTACAGTTATATGATTTTTGATATTTATGAATCTTATTTTGTGTATATTTTTACATTTATGTAGCTTTAAATTTAATCATTATTTATCTGTATAGTTCCAAATGTCTTAATAAAACTGACAGTGCTGAATGGTGGGTGATGGACACACAAATTTTGTTGCCATGGGGGGCGGGGGGGCACTGAAAGAGGGGTTCGCCCAGAGTGCCGTACAAGCTAGAACCGCCACTGGTTGCAATGATAGTGGGTCGTTTGCAAAGGCTCCTCCATTCCATGTCCAACGCCACACCTCAAACCAAATCCACTGTTCTCATTCGACTGATGGCGCAGCCGGTCTCCTGCCTACATGAGCTACCAAACATCTCACTTAGCGGATGCCCTTATGCAGAGCGGCGCCCAATAAGAGTGCGTTGGACACATTGCCGATGGAATTCCTGTGCTGTTTTTCCCGGCTGCTCAGTGACAACCTCTAATGAAGATGCAAATGTGATGCGAAAATAACCTGGTGCTTCATCATAATGCAAAATGTACCAAATCGTCCTAAAGCCATGAACTTTTCGTCTGTGTCAGCAAATGGTACCAGCAGTGGGAGCCAGACTCAGCATTTTGATGTGGATGGGGGTCTTGGTGGCTGGGAGGCAGCGATGGAAAAATGATAAGGCCCACAATGCTCTCCGCTCGCTCCATCTGATGGCTGAAGTCTGGCCTGCAGTTTGAAGTGCCAATCAAACGGTCTCCAAAGTAGCTGTGGGTGATTGGAGATGGCTTGTGTTGGCCCAGGGAGACAGCTCAGCTAACCAGCCCTAGGCCTATATCACCATGCTTATCAGACACAGGACATTTAGTATCAAAATTGAGTTTTAAAACATATGACTGTTCATCTTTCTTTGGGAAAAAATACAATTGGGACTACAATGGATGTGAAATGGTGGGGTGCGGCTGACGGGGGGAGGTATGTGGCTTACTGGGATACGACGCTGTATCTGTGGTCAGAAGGTTTCCAGTTCACATCCTGAAGGCAGCTGGGTGATGCCACTGTTGGGCACTGCTGAGAAAGGCTCTTAACCCCCCCACTGAAAAGAAACATCTAAAAACCAGCTTATGCTGGTATCTGGTCTAAGATGGTCTTACTTGGTCATGCCCTAGTTCTTGTAGCTCTTTGGTGGTGTAGCTGGTGTGGCCAGTCTATCAAACTGGTCATGCTGGTACGGCCAGCTAAACCTGCCAGAATGACCATCAGAAGCTGGTATGACCAGCAAAACCATCAAACCGTCATTCGAAAACATACCTTAAGCTGGTCAACTATCAGAAATTGGTCAACCAGCAAAACCAGCGTAAGCTGGCCAGGCTGCTTTTTACGGCAGGCCCCATTTGCTCCAGGGAGCCTGCTTTCTCAGTTGCATGTTGTTTTGTGTAAAAGCATCTGCTAAAATGTAATGACCTCCTTTCTTTCAGATTATAAAACTTTAGCCAGACTTTCAGGCTCTGCTCATTTCCATACTGTGGAACTTACTCAATCCTACACAGCCTCCTATTGCTGTTTATTCTTTGTTAATTATTTATTATTTCGGGAGTGGAGTGAGGCTTCAAAGCAAACCACACAGAAAAAGAGGGGGAAAAGTATTTTAATAGAAGGCCTACTGTGGGGGTGGCATTCTGCATTTTTAAAATGTGTTCTGTTTTTCCCCCCTCGCCAGAAGGCTGGCAGACAGGCCAGTATTCCTGTGCGCTCTCAATCCCTTGGGAAATGAAGGCAGCATCCCCCCCCTTCTCCTAACCCACAGTATGAATTTCAAAAATAGGAGGGGGAAGAAGGAAGCACTCCAGTCCTAAGACGTGCAGTGCATTATGGGTCTTTTTTAGGCTCCTTAATGCAGTACTGTCTGTTGCAGGCTTTTTAAAAATTTTACATGTGAGATTTTCCAGGTAGCGAAAGTGGTGAAAATGCTGTGAAAATCTCCGGGGCAGTGAGACAATTTGGCGCTACGGGGCCCATTTTTGCATTGCTTAATGTGGCTGCTCTGTGGAGGGGGTGGGAATGAGATTCCTGCAGGGTAAATTTGCTGCCAGGGCTGCAAGCCCCTCCCAGACTGCAATCAGCTTTATGTATTATACATTACAATGTATTACTAGGCAGTTCAGTCACACAATACAGCCTCTGTTTTCCTGGCTTAAGAAATCTGAAAATAACAGCTCAAAATCCATCAGATCGGCTTGTGTAATCTGCATGGGAGCTTTAGGGTCAAGCAGCAGATTAATCCAAAGAAAAATGGCCCAGCAGGATAGGGAGCTAGTGAGACGATGGAAGAACAGTGCGGAGAGGGACCGGGGCGGGCGCCCTACAGCAATGGGTCTTAAGCGAATGCTAACAGCTGGTTGGGCTCTTTGACAGCTGTAGTTTTATGTCATCGAGGATGGCCATTAATCACACTTTAGCTCTAACAAGCGGACTGGGCCAAATTTATAGCAGTAGGGGGGATTGCAGGTTATGTGGGCTTCCCAACCTCCCTCCCCATCATTAACGGTGGGCTGACACTTAGGCTTTTATATTCCCCCCCCATACATTTATAATCACCCCTTAGGGGGTGGCACTCATTATGGAATTTTGAAAATTAATAGTGTATAGTATTTGGGGGGAGGGGCGACCATTAGACTCCATTATACCACATGAATTCAGCCCCCCCCCATACAGATGATCTTTGGCTGACACTCTGTCAGGCGGCTTGCTGGCTGTTGACATAGCGTGTGTCAGGGAGCTCACAGATATTGACCCACTGTGATTGCCTTTGTCTACTAACAAAGAGTGTCAGGCACTTCATCGAGCGTCAAACAGCACAGAGCACCTGCAGGCCCCCTAACTAATTGCTCCTAAAAAAAGAGGCTCTTCTGCGGAGTAGAGGCATGGCTGCCGATGGGGAACTGGTCTCATTAAAGGGATGGAAATTCCACACCTACTCATCCGCACATGAAAAATGAAAGCCCTGGCTTCCTGATAGCAGCCCAACCCCCATTCTCAGCCATAGTCCATACCGGCCTATCAATGTTTAAGCGATCCAGACAACAAAGCCCTCATGATGGCAGGGGGCGGACGAGGGATACGTGGGGGCAGATGCACCACATGACTCTCACTGTGCCTTGAAAAGTTGAACCGGAGGCATGCGAGATCCGATACACAGGGCTGATTAGCCTGTGCAGTTAGCCGCAGGAACGCATGGCTGTTAATTACTCGGCCTTGCACAGGCTGCTGCTCTCTTAATCCCACAGTGCTGACGGGTCGGTTTGAAGGCAGGAAGGGTACACAGGGGGCACCGAGGGCACCGCGGAGATACAGATGGATACTGGCCACACCCTGGCCCAATGCCCAGGATGGGTGACCTCCCAATGGGGGGGCAGCATTGCATTCTCTACCCAGCCACTGGAAACTTTACATGGGGAATCAAAGCCTGCTGTTACTCGTGCCACAATGACTCTGCACTTTTTGAAATAAAAAACAGGGCCATTACAGATCACACATCATAAGCACGCCATTTTTGGTATTTCCTGTAAACCAGACAGACAGAGTTCATGATGTGTCGTTTTTGGCTTTGTTTCAGAAAATAGCTCCTCTAGAATCCAGCAGCTTCATATTGGTGGGATACCTTCCTTTCAGCCTTTCTCACTGTGTGCTTATCATGCTCCTAAAAACTGCAACCCCAATAAGTGGAAAATAAAAGCACGTTCTTCAATTCTCTTCCTTAAGGACAGTACTTTAGGTTTTTGTACTGTTAATTTTGTTGCCATTGAGTTTGTTTGACTTGTAACTTGTATTAACAGTGATAACTTTTCTTAACTGTGCTCATTTGCCACTTGTGGGCTCACTGATATGCATTCTGGGCCCTGACCACTGGAATTCCAGCTGACCAATGAGGTAGAAATGCAAACCAGTTGACTCTTCTCTCTCCAGCCTAAGCCCCACCCTCTATGGTCACAACAGAAACTGCCCCCATAACCCTGCAGAGCTACGACCCAACGCACACTTTGTTATCTTGTCTGTCTCCCTGAAACAGCTCTTTTGTTCTCATTCCACCATTTTCTTGAACCAGTCCCCATTCCAGTACCCAAATAAAGTCTCTATTCTCTCCTTCCAGCCCTATTTTACATGGTTCCATTCACTATCCTGCACAAAGCAAGTCTCATGTGTGCTTAAGGAAAAATTCCTGCTGCTAGGTTTGATAACCCCAAACTGATTACCTAAACTAGATCCAGGATAAAATAAAAAACGTAGATAAATCTGAAATCCTGCCATTGCTGCCTGCATCTGCTGCTAAAATAATCCTACCGTACCAGGAGACTCTTTGGATTAGGATTAGTACGTCAGAAAGCAGCACCAGCTCTCCCCATGATCTAATGGCTCATTTCTACTCTCCCTCTTCCCTCCACTTCTAGAGCCGTTGAGTAGCGTGTCCTCTCTAGAGGTGCACTTTGACCTCCTTGACCTGACCGAGCTGACGGACATGTCCGACCAGGAGCTGGCTGAAGTCTTTGCCGACTCGGATGAGGAGAACCACAATGATTCCCTGGCCGGTGAGTTTGCTGATGTCCGGCACCATGACCAGCCTGCAAACCAAGCGTGGTAAACAACTTCTCAAACACTGGAAATGAGCTTGACCTTCACTCAGTGAAGGTCTGGTCCAGACAGACTGGTGCGTAAAATCTGCTGGAAGACTATCCCATCCCTTAGAGATGTAAAAAATGTCCAAGCTTATATTCAAATATGTAAACACTGTTTCCCTCATACAACATCATAATTCTAGAGCCCCCAGACATCCTGAGCACATGAACAGAGGATTTTATCTCTCATAATCTATCCCCTGATATTAAGGGCTAAGGGTGTTATTATTCATTAGTGTGTGTGTGTGTGTCCTCCATAAGCAAGAGTAAATGAAGTGTGGTGCCCGTCATTCTGAGACGAATCTGCAACACTGACAGCTCCAGGCAGGGCCTATGGAATACAGGAACAGGAAGCCGTGTCGACAGGAATCTTAATAAAACTGTCAGCGCGGTCACAGTTCACCTGGGGCCAACTAAATTACACAGCAACTTATCGTGATCCAAGAATAACCAGGTCTTATTAAATGGGAAAGAGATCTATATCCTTTAATACCTATACTCAACTGCCAGTTTATGAGGTACGACGACTCTCTAATGCAAACTGCCTGCTCCTCAAAAGAGACAATCATTTATCTGCAACTGAATACATACGGGACGCAATAGAACGTGGCGTGACTGCTGGTATCGTACTTTGTGGTTCCAGCACCTTCTGGAATCTTCACACAGTGCAGTGTCTACAGTCTAAAGTTCACAGAGAATGCTGTGAGGGACCAAAAACATCCAGTCAATGGCATTTCTGAGTGCGAAAACACCTTGTTAATGAGAGAGGTCAGAGGAGAATGCTAACAGCTAACAGACCATATGCTGAATAATAACACCTCAGTACAACAGTGGTACTGTATATAGAAGGGCTTCTCTGATTACACAGTATGTGTACTTTTAATGTGGTTCTGGAGCCAAAAGTGGGTCTTACCCAGAGCTAGCTATGTGTACCTAATGAAGTGCCACTGAATGTAGCATCTGTTATCTGTAATATTTGAACAACATGTTCCATGTCATGGTGCTGGAGTGGCTAAGTGCAGCCCAGGACACCTCTAAATACTGTCATCCTTTATTGGAATGACCATTTGCTCCTGGAACAATAATCAAACATGACTGTTTTTTTGTGGCGATTGTGTGTATTTGTTGCTTAGTTACACACTACAGGCCTGAGGGACAGGAAGCCTTCTTGTCAGGGTTTGCATAGAGCCACATCAGGTATGGGGTGGCGGTCTGTGGTTTAGGTGGGACAGAGATTCCGGACATCCATGCTGAACCAGACGAATCAGTTTATCACAGAAAAATGTGTTCAAGGCCACAAAACACTGTAAACTGAATTAAAATAGAACCCTAGAACCAAAGAATAACAAACAAAATGAAAAGCCAAGAGCGATACACCCAAAACTACCTTCTTTCAGCTTTTTGATCTTCAGTTTTCCATTTCTCCTTCAACACTCCTCCATATCTAGCCAGTGACCTTTTTAAAATCCCAATGTCAGTATGATATTTGACTGACCAATCAGGGCTCTGCTCACAGACCCAGCTGGGCCCTGATTGGTCAGTCAAATATCATCCAAACCCGGCCCTGTCCCCTGTGGGCAATCCACAAAAACATTCACTTTTCTGTTAGCTAAAGGTCAGAAATCAGACTGCCAGGGTTTCACCGGTCACCATCACCTGTAAACAGAGACAGAAAGAGCTAAGTCTGACCCATATGAATAAACCATGAGAGGACATCCACAGTCAGACACGGATGAAACCGAAACACCTGCTCCCTGCCTCGTTCAGGCCAACAGTGCAACAGGCGAAACGATTCTGCTGTCCCATAAATTTAGAGAGATTTTTCAGAGCTTACAGTACGTGCCTAAATAAGAGTGTGACTGTAGGGGCAGGTGCTGATACAGGAAGTGTGGCCCTCTGGGCTTGCTGGGTGCGGTGAGTGCCCCTGCAGGTCATGAGCATCTGTCTTCTGGCTCCTTCCATCTCTGGCACTCTGTCATGCAGCAATGGAGCCGTAGTCCTGCCCGGTTTAGAAAGCCTTGTGTTTTGAGCCTTCCCTAAGAGTGATTAAGGTTCCACTGCACCGCCACTAAAGCCAAGATGGATGAGTCCTTGGCGCTGTGACCCCCCCACCCCACCCCACCCCACCCCACCTGCGCTGATGGCATGTGAGCCAGCAGGCATATGCAACAATGTGTCCTAGCTGATATAAAGCCAAACGGCAGACCGAGTTAAAACCGGACAAACTGCTTGACAAAGTCACAGTTTAATCTGGTAGGGAATGGGAGAGTGTTGAAAAGTGCCGTACATTACGATGAGCAGAAATATCAGCTCAAAGGTGATGAAATGGGACCATAGAAGGGCACCATGCAGATGGCAGCGGGAGGGCAGACACAGGGGGCTTACGGCAGGTCCGATATTTGCATGGCGTGCATTCACCCTGTATCGTTATGAAATGTTTTTGGCAGCTAGTTGTTTTTCAGACTCGTGAGAGCAGCTGTTGGACCGTTTTCAGTCTCGGTGGAGAAAACCATGCAGATTTAAAATACAATTGTTACGTTCCCAGCAATGCTGCATAGTCCATGCTTTAGGAATCCACAAACTGGCCGCTGCACCCATTCCTGGGGTCATGTACCTTGTGAAAGCTCACCTGTTAGAGGAAAGTGAACAGCCAATGGCATTCTTGAAGCTATCATGCAGGCCCACATGGGATTCTGTGCAGACCAAACAAAATCATCACAGCTATTGCAGTGACACCGGCTTTCGCCATGGCCGGCTAATCGTCGATCACGGATGTTATCCCAGGCCGGCCGCAGCTGTGAGCAGCCCAGCCAAAAATCCCTTTGGTTGCTAGGCAGAGGCCCTACTGAGCCCATTAATTGGGGTGCATCATGAAAGAGTCTCTGTTATTGGAGCTGCCTCAGCACACATCCTGCGGTCAGCGGCCCATCTGCATTTCCGATACGGCGCCTTGCATGGAGAATCTCACTTCTCTGAGCCCAGGCGAGTTCTATCCTTTGCCAGAGAAGTGTTCTGCCACATTGTTAGCGGGTCTCTTCTGGGAAGCTGGTGCTGGCTCTTCACGACCATGTGCTCATGCATGCCGTTGTCTTGCATGACACAACACTCATTATGCGTTTACAAAAGCAAAACCCCTTATGCCGATGCTGCTCACACTACATCCCTTACTGCTGACGATGCAGCTCTTCTGGCTCAAACGACAGTGGCATCGTTCTTTTGAATTATCCGGCATTTTCCATAGCGCTGTGTTGATCGAGAATGAGGGGGAGTCACAGGGTCAGGCAAGCAGGGTTTAAACCCGACATGATCACCACGGACCGACGCAGAAATTCCGTCGCTCTTAATGGCACACTGAATAATTCAGGGCAGCCCTCACGCAGGGTAGCTACCAAAGACTTAGCGCACCAAAGATATATTTGGTAGAAGAGGATATGTGACCTGATCTCCTTGGTGATTTGAAAGGCTAACAGCCAGAAAGAGCCCTTACATTATTTCCTCTGCATGGGATCACTGAACAAAAATGGTCAGGGAATAGGTAAGGAGACTTCACAATGACAGTGCAGAACGGAGCACAGTTACCATTGCAGACGCGCACAGACACTCTCAGACATCACTTCAGTGGGCCGCGGAAAGTGGAACGGGTCCATGGCGCCGCTGGAGGCGAGTATCTGGAACCAGCCAGGGACAGCTCAGCGGGACGCTAACGAAACGCAACAGCTTTGCAGATTTGTCTATGTAGTGGTGATGCAGAAGCAGCCAAGTAGGAAGTGACACACTGGCAGGGTAGACGCAAACACCCACGTGTCTGGGGGGGTGGGGGTGTTTGTCTGTCGGTCTGCACACCATCTGTTACAGCGACAGGTACCCATGAGACCTTTGGCATAGTGCACAGGATTCTGGGAACAGTGTCTGGGACACAGTGTCACACAGGTCAAAGGCATGTGAAATGAGGTTAAGGCTGAAAATACCATAATTCTCCTTTATAAAAAGCAAGTGATTAAATAAATGCAATGTCTTTAGTTAGATGCATTGGTCTGTTGCAGTCTATGGGAAAGGATGCATTTTTTATGTATTAAAAATAGGATTTTTTTTCTGACACCTGTAAGTCAATCCAGCTTTTTACTCCATCCTGAAAATATCTTAAACACAGCAAAGGGGGTCCGCTTTCCATCCACGCATCCATCCATCCATCCATCCATCCATCTTCCATCAGCTAATCCTGGTCAGGGTCACAGCAAGGGAGAAAGGGCTGGAGCCAGCACAGGGCACAAGGATAGGGGAGAGCGGTGTGCTACATTTATTTAATCACTGTGTAAAAAAGCATAGTAAAATGTCTAGGATAGAAGGGTGAAGACTATAACAGAGTAAATTTGATGCAAGCTGTGAGATGAAATGACCTTATGAGCAGTGGGTCTGGTGTGCCAGCCTTTTCCCTCTGCCTTCAGATCCCTGAGGACAGAGACAGCAGGGCGGCCCTGGCATCACACCTGCCAATCAGGCGAGGGCAAAGCCACTGCCCTCCATACGCTGTCCCGAGTCCCTGGCCGCTGTGCCTACCCACAATGCACCAGGAACTCGAGGACACTGAGACTGGGTGTGGTCTGCAACAGTTGTACCATTTGTTTATACCATATTTTACATCTTACATTTACATTCAGTATTTGTCCAAAGCAACATGCAACCAAAGCAGATAGTAGCTGACATTTTATACTGGGCGAGGGACACGTCGTCTGCCAGTCAGCTTCTCCCACACGCCGAAGTGGGTTCTGCACTCATCCACTTTCAATGCGCCATTAGTTGTGCATCATAGCATAGTGGGGCGGGGGGTGGGGAGAATGGTGACAGGAGTGCTGACCGGTGCTCAATAAAGAGTTTGGCCTGTTTCGAGTCCCTGAAAAAAGCGAGACAATCGATGCCTAGGAGATTACATCACTGAATTAATGTATACATTCACAGAGTGATCTTCTATAAATAAGAATATTAAAGCCAAATTTACTGTTCCATTTATGCATACACATTGGTGGGGTGGGTCGCTTAGTGCCAGACTTATTTATTGTCAGATTGGTCCGTTAACATAGTACAAGTGCTATATGAATTTCTTAAAATGTTATTTCTTCCTTGTTAAACTATGGTGTTAATGTATCATGAAGACCAATGCAGAAATCCACATGAACTGTGAACACCGCCATCACATGGTGGGAAAAGGAAACAGCACTTAAAGGCCATCATATAGAGGCTAATCTGTCACAGATGAATCAGCTGATAAGCTGATATTGTGCATGCAGGGGAATTGCACATGAAACCCACATGAGCACAAAATCAAACCAGAAGGAAGGAGGAATGTGCTAAACAGATACTAAGCTTCTACTTTGCACTCGGGTGGCTATCAAATGGGT
Source organism: Mormyrus iriodes (assembly GCA_011763525.2). Taxonomy (NCBI): domain Eukaryota; kingdom Metazoa; phylum Chordata; class Actinopteri; order Osteoglossiformes; family Mormyridae; genus Mormyrus; species Mormyrus iriodes. The sequence goes on from JAAGVU020000008.1 coordinate 9,942,005, forward strand.
CAGTACCACATTCTGTCATTACACTGCTGTAACCTCAAGCTTCTAAACATTCTAAGGTTCTAAACATCTAGAGCTTCTGTAATTTATTTATGGAAGAACATTTATTTATTTTAGTAGAGTGAAGTCAGGATGCATATCCTAGGCTTTCATATAGTTCAGGCTGTCCCCAGGCTACAAACGAGAGATGTTCCCTAAGTCTGTCTTTAAGTCTCATTTGTAGATACGTCTACAAATGAGATACGTGCCAAGAACCACTGACGCGGCACAAAGCAGTGTGTTCATTTGTTATTACCAACCATTGTATTTCACCTGAATGTTTAATATAGTAGGCTTTACAGCAGTCCATTCTCAAGTACGAGTTGTCCGTAAGTCGGATGTTTTTATTCAGGGTACGGCCTGTACAAAGAATCCTATGTGAGTACGACCTTAAAGCCAGCCAGAGGCTGAGCTTTCTGAACCAAACCTACTCATGCTCTGTCGGGTCTAGTGGGTTTTTGATACTGACCTTCTCAAGCAGCCTGGTTCCAGGTCAGCACAGCCCCACCCACCCTTGATGCCACCCTGCTGTAGCGGAGCAAAACGAGCATTTGTGACACGGGTACAGCAGCTCCTATTTCTCCACGCTTATCCCACAGCTCTGCTCTCTCCCCAAACTGCTCTCGCCCTCCTCATGAATCACTCTGCATTGATTCTTATCATTTTCATGTCTCAAAGGATCTCAAACTGTAATATCCAAATCTGCAGTATTCTCAGGACCATATCTAATGAAAGACCACTTAAGGGAAAGGCGTTTTACACAGATGCTTTCTTTATGGGGTTAGAATAAGGCATCCTCTCATTTTCCATTCTACAACCGGTAAGATATTTTATAAAGAACCATAGATAGGTTTCATGATTAGTTTTGTTACATTATAATGCATATAATACATACTTATAATGTTCCTGTGAATTGGTCAGCAGAGCTATGTTTTGGCACTAAGTAAATAAAAATGACATTTTTTAATTAAATTAAATTATAATTAAGGGGCGGCACGGTGGTGCAGTGGTTAGCACTGTTGCCTCACACCTCTGGGATCAGGGTTCCGTGTGTGTGGAGTTTGCATGTTCTCCCCATGTCGTCGTGGGGTTTCCTCCGGGTACTCCGGTTTCCCCCCA
>JAAGVU020000008.1:9943259-9968282 GCA_011763525.2 Mormyrus iriodes
GCCCCATCCTGGGTTGTTCCCTGCCTTGCACCCGCAGCCTCCGGGATAGGCTCCGGACCCCCCGCGACCCATATGGAGTAAGCGGTTATAGAAAATGGATGGATGGATGGAAATTATAATTATAGTGCTTCTGTGGAGGCCGTCTGGAAGACAAGAGAAAGAAAAATACGATGTGATAACAGAAGGGGATCAGATACCAAGAAAACAAGTTTTGTACATTCGGTTCCCGAAGGCACTCACCACAAACCTGTGTCTGTCTCGGCGGTGTGGCCCCATTGTACAGTAACTTGAAACTGCACATGCGCACAGGCAAGTTACAGCATCAGAGGAACACAAAGAGCCTGCAGGAGAGCTGTCTCATAAATGAGGTCAGCTCTCCTGGGTCAGCAGTTCCCTGCATTATTGAAATGCTTACGTAATATACAGTCACCCCGTCCCCTGACATTTGGCTTTTGTTTACAAGACATTTCCTTCCAATATTGTTGTAAACCACAGCCATAACATCACATATTGTTTGTACTTGGCTGCTGTCTGAATGAATTCTAGAACTCAAATCGGGTTAAAACAAACACAAGGACTCACTGCAATAACTTAGAACAAAGTGGATTTTGTCTGGGGGTCGCACAGTAGCTCAGTGTGCAGCATTATGGCCTCACACCTCCAATGTGTGAGGTGTGTGTGGAGTTTGCATGGCTGCCTACTGCATTCCAAAAACATGTAGGTGGGTGAATTGGTGTCTCAAAATGACCAGCTGCATGTGCGTGTATGTACACCGATCCACCCATAACATTAAATATTAATATATAAAAAAATACAAAACAAAATTAGTACCATGTAGGTCCCTCCTCGTGCCACCAAAACAGCTATGACCCATTGAGGCATAGACTCCAAAAGACCTCTGAAGGTGTTCTGTGGTATCTGGCATCAAGACATTAGTAGCAAATCCTTTAAGTCCTATAAGTTGCAAGATGGGGCCTCCATGAATGAGACTTGTTTGTTCAGCACATTCGATCAGATTAAGTTCTGGGGAATTTGGAGGCCAAGTCAACACCTTGAACTCTTTTTCATGTTCATCAAACCATTCCTGAATAATTCTTGCAGTGTGGCAGGAGGCATTATCCTGCTGAAAGAGGTCACTGCCACTGGGGAATACTGTGAACGTGAAGGGGTGTACATGGTCTGCACAATGTTTAGGTAGGTGGTACATGTCAAAGTAACATCCACATGAATGCCAGGACCCAAGGTTTCCCAGCAGAATATGACCCAGAGCATCACACTGCCTCCACTAGCTTGCTTTCTTCTCATAGTGCATCCTGGTACCATCTCTTTCCCAGATAGACAATGCACACACACCCGGATGTCCCTATGATGCTACAGAAAACATGATTCATCAGACCAGGTCACCTTCTTCCACTGATCCATGGTCTAGTTATGATGCTCACATGCCCATTGTAGGCACCTTGGGTGTGGACAAGGGTCAGCACGAGCACACTGACCTCTGTGGCTACGCAGCAAGCTGTGACGCACAGTGTGTTCTGACTCATTTCTATCATAGCCAGCATTAACTTTTCCAGCACGTTGTGCTGCAGTAGGTCTGTAATATCCAACCCGTTGAGCTAGCCTTCACTCTCCACACGTATCAGTGAGCCATTGGCACCCCTGACCCCATCGCCGGTTCAAAGGTTGGCCTTCCTTGGGCCACTCTTGGTTGGTAGTGACCACTGCATACTGGAAACACCCCACAAGACCTGCCATTTTGGACCAGTCACCTAGCCATCACAATGTGTCCCTCGTCAAAGTCACTCAGATCCTTACGTTTGCCCATTTGTCCTGCTTCCAACACATAAACTTCAAAAACTGCCTGTGCACCTGCCTAAAATATAATGGCACCCTTGACGATCAGTGTTATTCACTTCACCCATCAGTGGTTTTAATGTTATGGCTGACCGCTGTATGTGTGCCTGTGTTCTTCAGCAATTTGGCACCCCTGTACTGGACAGACATTCAAGGAAAATGGATGCATGTATTCTTAGATATGATAAGGAGCATAAGCGAACAGTTAGAAAAGTGCTTTAATTTCCACTTAGATCATTTTATTCATTTTACTTGATCATTTGGAAAATGTTAATAAAATTAGTACAACAAATCTGCTTTTATTTCCATTAATTGTTGACTGACTAAAAGGAAATTGTACCATTCAACCAAATGGACATTACGAAACACCTAATTTCCAGAAAAATGAAAGCTCTTTTGGTTTAAGGTGATTTTAACCATGTACTTTGTTCAGTGATCACCTCAGTCTAGGATTTAATAAGTGATGAGTGGTATTTGAAGAAGACCGTTAACCAAAAGAGCAATCCCAGCATGTTTCACTAAATTAGGAAAAGCATTCAACGGGAATCGCTTTAATAGAGGCCCTGTTGTGCATATACGTAAAACTACATGTGCGCAAGTTATTTTGGGTAAAGTAATGTAGCCAGTGTTTTTTTTTTTTTTTATTACTCGCATGAGCTGAAATAGAAGGCCATAAACAGGAAGTGCATGCAACCTCTGGTGTGCCTGTGCATTAGTCAGCACAGCTACACTTTGACACTAAGTGAATAAAAATATTCCAGTCATACACTATATGGGCAAAGGTATGTAGACACCCCAATTGATCAGAGGAACTTCCTGTTCCGTCCATACTCACTGCTGACACAGATGTATAATTAAGCACACAGTTATGCATTCATCTGCAACAAACATTATCGGCAGAATGGGTGGTTGTTGTACCGGAGAGGTTAGTGACTTTCCACTTGGCACCAACATAGGATGCCATCTTTCCAACACCTCAATTCGCCACCGCTAGAGCTGTCCTGGTCAAACACAAGTGAAGTGATTATGAAGAACAAAACATCTGGGAGCAAGTTCAACCTGGAAGTGGTCAGTCACACAAGCTCACAGAAAGGGACCTGATCACCCAACATCAATACCCAACCTGAATGGCACCAACTCCAGCAATGTTCCAGCATCTAATGGAAAGCCTTCCCAGTAAATTAGAGGCTATGATTGCAACAGTGAACTGACCAACTTCATATTAATACCCTTGGTTTCGTAATGAGATGTTGGACATGTTTGTGTCCACATATTTTTGAGCATTTAGTGTATTTTAAGAAGATTAAAGTTTACATTCATCAAACTGGCAATGATGATGTCTCTCATGCTGCCCCCAGGTCACCACCACCATCACCACCACCATCACCAGCAGCCACAGCAGCCCCCGCTGACCCGGGGCGGATACACGCGATCTCCATCCTGGACCCGCTGCAGCCGGGGGGAGCAGCCTCGCGACAGGAAGCACCACAGCGACTCCGAAAACACGGACCCCTTCCTGAAGATGGAGCGTCCAAAATAGCGCCCCCTTCGCCGGCGGCCAGGAACAGCACTCCCACCTGAGACCAAATGGTGCTACATGAACTGGTTTTGGAAGCTATGCCCCCGCAGTCATGCGAGCGAGACACGCCCACACACGCACCCCTCCTGACACCGTCACACGTTTTATTTACATTCGAAAAATCGTGTTAGCAAAAGTCTGAGGATCCAGGCCCTCTTGGGAGCACCTACTCTGTTTCAAGCATGGCCGGTCACAGAGCATGCTGGGAAATCTACCGTGAGGTGCAAAGCTCTGACTGGGTGGGTGGGGGGAGGGGGGGTGTACAGATCCTGGTTTGAAACAGGCCCCCACCCAGAACAGTTAAAGTGAAGGAGAACTTTGGCTTGTTACAGGCCAGATTCCTGTAGTCTGCCATTCCTAACTCGTTGCCTTTAAGGAGCCCACAGCATCAGTTGTTCCCAAATGGCCGACGGCTGACTGTACCGAGGGGATGACAGAGCATTTTTTCCCTCTGTGCCTCGCGTGTGCGCTGATGCACGGGTAAACATGCTTCCAGTGCCAATCCTCCATTCATTTTCCATTATGTACACTGCCCATTTGACTTTGAGTGAGGAATGGGGGGGGGCGGGGGGGGGGACAAAAAAGTTTTAGATTTCGTAGCATTTCTTAGTGCCGAGTCGAAACCCTAGTCTTTCATTGACAGATTTCATTGAGTATTTTCTTACAAACATATTGAGTTGCATCCAGTTCCTGCAAACGTTAAACTTTCAACATAAAATCAACATAGAAATGTGGAACCATAAATGAAAACAGAGCAATACAGAGTGACTGATGGAGCTAAACAAAGGAACGGATGTATTTGGTTGTGTGATACTGGATTTAGTTGGATCAACAAAAGTTATATGTGCATTGCTGGTGAAATAAAATGTTGCAAAATTACAACCCCGTGGTCTATCAATTTCCACTTGATGGTCCTGCTAGTTTACTATTTAAACTGTGATTATGTAATATGGTCTGTGTTTGATCGTTTCTATGCTACAGCATTTTTCAGAATACTCTTCAAACAAATACATGGGGGAAAAACTCACCTCCCACAGTTCAGCTATACAGGCAGCCCAAGGAAAAGTTTGTTATTTAGAGAAAGGGAAGGAGATCCAATCAGTGGCCATTGTCAAGAGCCCTGCAGACGACCCCGCCACTAACTGGGACAGCAGGCTGGGGTCAGTAAAGACCCCCCAGCAGCATCAGCATGCTGTTCTCAGCATACCTAAAAGAGAGAAGTGCATGTGGTCATGGCCACCTGACCACCCCTGACAGCCCAGTTTGTCTATTTACTGCAACAGCATGCTGCAATACAACAGAAACTGGGACTCATACAGACCATGAAGGTGCATAAGTTACTGAGCTAGGAACCAGAAATACACTACCTACACATTTAACCCAGAGTCATCCATCATCAAGACACTTTCGACCAGCTTCAACAAGGGCGAGGATCCTGCAAGGTATGCCTCGTGTCCCTTATGGCTTTCATTTCAGTGGAGGGGGGGGGGGGGGGACAGGCCCATCGCAGTAACAAACCACCTCCTTTTCATTCCACGGACAGACGGAGCTCACGGTTTGAGACACGGCGTTGCTTGTCTGGCAGGGAGGTCTTCGCCACACAAGACTCCCGGCATGTTCCTCCCGTTACAAAGTGAACGGAGCAGACTCCGCGGGATCCTCTGGAATCCAGGCAAAGCGGAACGCCGCAGTCGGTCACAGCTCGAAGGAATCCGCCCGGCAGCCCATTGGACAAAGCCGCACCTCCCTCATGTTTCAGAAAGCCCTGCCTATGCACTAACGGGCCCCTTTCTGCATAAACCCCCCAGGACTAACTGATAAGATACACATTTACATGACAAACCAACTGTAGAACTTTTAAAGATTCAAATGAACTGACATCACCAAAGGAAATTAATATTTATTAAAAGAATATTAAAATTCTATTCCAATTAAAAGCCAGTGTGATTACCGTTTCCTGTTCATCTGCCTGTCTTCGAAGTTTTTATCTAGTACAGGAGGGTGGGGCCTGGAACCTATCCCAGGCGGCATAGGGTACAAGGCAGGGGTGCACCGACAAGGGACACGACCTCGACACTGAAAGGATAAGGTAACGTCGCTCCCCACCCAGGCTGCCCTAATTACAGTGCCGGCCTTAAACACTGAAATAACAGTGGAAAAAGCCACAACATGACACACGCACTGGAGCGTACAGATGGGACATTTACATCAGTTGCTGGGTTTTTATCCAGTGAGATTCATACAGCTGGACGTTTAAGTGGAGCAGCTAAGCCCCTTGCCGAGGGGTATAATAACAGGGCCCCCCCAAGGACATCGACATTTGTGTTACTAGCACACACATCCTTCATATCATCACAACTTGCCAGCCCTCAGCGCACCCTGGATTCCTATTCCAATTAAACCAGCTGGGCAGTCTGAGAGTCTGGACGTACACCTTGTTAAGCGTGCTTCACCTCTCTCCACACAGACAAACATTAGTCATCCACAGTTCCATGTCACGCTTGGCCAATCCATATCTGTCCAGACCCAACAGGAGGCCAAGAGAAGCTGCCGGGCCACCAACGGATGCAGCTTAGTCTGAAAGCTAAGCATCATCGACACCCTGAGATCATACTGAAGATATAATACAAAATAGTAGTAGTATAATCCCTAGACAAGAATGGCGAAAAAAAATGAGTGAACCCTCAGGCAGTACTTAACAGGTCTTTTCTGACTCGCCCCTCCTCTCCTCAACTCCAGTCGGCTGGGGTATCCTCAGCCTCCCCCCCCCCGGTATGTCTGCTTTAGACCAGAACCCCAGCATCCCAGGGAGCGTGACAGACGGAGCCGCCTACAGCTCCCCGACAAGGTGACCCGAGAACCTTCAGCAGTGCATAAGTACAAAAACACAGGGTTGGTTGGCTTTAGGACTACATAAAGCAGCAGAGAGCCACAACTGTAGAAGAAACTTACAGCCCAATAAGGCACCTCCTGAGACCTTCATGTCTCAAAGGAAGTGGAAACTGGAGCGCTCTGGAGCACTCAGGGCAAGACCCGTAATCAATGAGTTAGTGAGATTACTTCAATGTTAATATCTGTAGGGCCAAGATGGAAGCCAGGCCTTCATGCCAGTGGGGCTAAGACTCAACACCTCAGCAAGGTGATGTGGACAGGACAGGTAAGACATAACCACTAACTGTGAAGGTGGGATACTAGTTTTAGCATCTGTTGGATTTTATTTCAAAAAGGGAATATCAGTGCTTATAAATGTACTGTGCATTAACTATGTACATATATCGACATCACCACAAAAGGTTAAAACTTCATGACACACCAAGATGTGCATCGGGAGAAAACTAAAGATTAAAAGATCCATTTCCATGAGCCATGTGATGATGACACGGTATGGTCTTCAGCAGGTATACACCATCCGGGAGCCTGACCCAGGCAGACAGCACAGGTCAGATATACAGTACAGGGGGCTCTGACGTCTCCAGTGTCAGGCAACTCAAAGGCAAGGCACCCCAGCTGGAAGGGTTTCATCACTTTCCTTTCTCTAGGGGGCTTATTTTAAGTTTGTTAAGCTCAGCAAAACCATGGGGTATGTGGCACCATCTGAGAAATTGGAATAGGCCCCTTTTTAAGCATGTTAAATTCCTGCACTAGTGACAAACCCTTTTGGAAGTCTTGGCCTTGGCCTCCTATATGCGCTTCCTGCTGGGAGCGGTTTTGAGGTGGGTTAGTCCTCTCTGCCTATGTAGCCTGTTTCTTCTGCTCTTTGGGGGAGCCCTCGGTCTCCTGGTTCCAGTTCTTCAGGCCTTCGGGCAGACTGGTGTCCTCCTCAAAGCTGCCTGTGCCCTCCACAAACTCCTCGTAGGTGGATCTCTCCTGGAAAGGCCGCGGACCCAGAAGCTCCAGCATGTCGGCTTTGTCCAGAACCTCCTTCTCCAGGAGTCGCTGGCCCACCTACAGGGGAGAAGACCATGAGCGGGGAGGACCTTTTCTGACACCATACTTATCTGCACCAACCTCAAAGGGGTCCATACATTGTTGAGGAAGTTACTCACAACCAACCAACCAGGAGAGTAAGAAGAGTCACAGTCACAGAGTACTCAACTGGTTGGCTGAAACAAAACCTTGATCTGGATTTGTACTTTCAGGACCTGAACTTTCCACCTCCATCTTTAATGGATTACTATTGTGAGTAACTTGTTGTAGCTTATCTACAGGACATTAACAATTTTTTCATATACATATTGAAACATACTAAATAAATACCCATCTAAATTACAAGAGGTACTTACCACCCCAACCTGGATTTGCCTGTTGTCTTTGGTTAAATCATAAGTCTCATCTGTTCTGGAGTTCCTCATCACAGTTTAAAAGGGTGGGACTGGGGGCCTGTCCTCCCCCCGTATGGCAGCTTACCTTCTCCACCACATCCCTCTTGTCCTGGACGAGGCACAGCGTCCTCTCGTAGGCGCCATTGATGAGCTGCCGCACCTCTTCGTCGATGAGCTGAGCTGTGGCCTCGCTGTATGGCTTCTCCATCACCAGCTCACCCTGGCGCGGGAGGTCGAAGGACACCTGGCCTACCTTGTCGCTCATGCCGAACTGCACGATCTGTGGGGCGGGACACATGGATGCACTCGACTGCAGCTGTCAGAAACAGACGCGGAAATAACAGCGCGGATACAGCGGACGCGCGCTGCCTGGGAGCGAATTGCCCCAAACGCGCCTGTGGAGCCCAGGGACCTGACACACATACAGCCAGAGCCTCCCAGCTGCAGGCCTTAAACTGGTTTGCCGAAAATGTTTGCTGAAAATTTATTCCCTACCCGTTTATTTTTATACAGCACCTCCTCCACACAGCTGCCCTGTGGCCCAACATCCCAACATCACAAGTTGATTTAAATCAGAATAAGAACAAGATAACATCGAATGCTACAAAATATTAATCAAAGTCCATTTTGGGGATAAAGTAAGAAGAAAAAGCCATGTTATATATACAGGTTTTTTAGTTGTGGATCACTGGTAAACAGGCATATAACCCACATAGTACATTCATTTGCACACACACCAGCTAGAGGGACAGGAAATTCCAGCATGGAAAAAGCGAATGGGATTGTGTATTTTGTTACAGGTCACCATTCGCTGAAATGCACTATTTTGGACCTCAAACCAGTTTAGCCGGTGTTCCGGATGTGAGCTGACTGAGACCAGCAGACGTTGAGGGTTTGAGGAGCTCACTGAGAGCACACACACACCTCTGAACGAGACAGCTTCCGACAAGGCTACGGGTTCCACTTTTCACTTTAACACAGGGCTGCAATCATGCCAGCCTGCCTTAAATCCACATGCCGGCCTGCCTTAAATCCTACCTCCTCTTATTCTCAAAAGAGCGACTCCAAAATGCAAATGGTAATAAAAGTAACTGTACTTATTAAGCGAACCGTCCTGAAAGTCTCATCGGAGCGTCCCGACAGACCCGCCGCTGACAGAGGAGGGGGCACTGTGCGTGACATCGGAAGCGACGGTCAGACGAACAGGCCGCCGGCAGTACCTGCGCATAGGCCGACTGCGTGACCTTCCTCAGGTCATCCTGTGCCCCGGTGGTGATGCGGCCGAAGAAGAGCTGCTCAGCGACACGGCCACCCAGCATCATGCACATGCGGTCGAACAGCTGCTCACGCGTGTACAGGTACTGCTCCTTGGGCAGGTACTGTGCGTAGCCGAGACCTTTACCCCGTGGGATGATGGACACCTGCGGCAGAGGAGCACCGGCGGCTCAAGTCACGTGATACATCTCCATGAACTCACCTCAACACCATCCTGCCTCCAACAGTACTGTGCTTACACTATGGAGGCCCATTACAGCACCATCAGCCATTACATTATGTTACATTCATTCAGCAAACACTTTTGGCCCAAAGCAACATACAAGTGAGAGGACAGCAGAGTCAGCTGCAGCAATTGGGGGTTAAGGGCCTTGCTCAAGGGCCCAAGAGTGAAATTAACCATGGGATTTGAACTGGCAACCTTCCGTTCACAAGCACAGAGTCCTGACTTGCAGAGCCTCATTAACCCATGAACCAGCCTTTAATGGTCAGGAAATGCTTATCATTCACCCTAACCTTCCCCTTACGCCCCGTTTCTCCACACGCCTTCTACTTGGGGCTGAGGCCTCACAAAGCCACGCCTCCCACCCCAATATACACGGACCTTGAGCAGGGGATCTGCATGCTCTAGGAACCAGCCCACCACAGCGTGGCCAGCCTCGTGGTACGCCACTGTTTTCTTCTCAACGGGCTGCAGGACCTGCGTCTTCTTCTCCAGACCTGAACCATACAGGAGACATTGCAAGAGAAGACCACAGCCTTGGTTAGTACAGTACAGTTGATACTATTATAACAGAACAACTCGTTATCAGTCATTAGCATGTGCTGCAGGATGTCAGCTCACCTGTTACTATACAAAAAACAACAAGAAAAAAGGACAAACCGGTTTCGTTTTCCATAACACCATACAAGCATTAGGGAGACATCTTGCAGCCCAAAAATTATTGGTTCATATCCCTGAATATAAAACTCAAAGCTGAGCAGCCGAATTTAAGCAGAATACTTGCAGTTATTGATATAATATGATGATACTTTATTGATCCCCGTGGGGAAACACTCTTTTCACCTACCCAATCTTGTGCTCTGTAGGTGAGAGCAAGCTTGGCAGCGAAGGGCAGCCACCTGTAGTGATGTTCAGGGAGCTGGGGGTTAAGGGCCTTGCTCTAGGGCCTACAGACGTGACAATTCTGCTGAGGTCGGGCTTGAACCGGCAACCTTCCAGTCACAGGCACAGAGGCTAAGCCCGCTGAGCCTATCCATCAAATACCTTGCGAGCTGCCCATTTTGAATAGAGCGGACACTGAAACAAATCCTCTTTAGGAGACGTCAGACAGCGTAAACCAGCAGAAGCCATGACGCCTGATTACCATAGTAAGGTGTAGAAAAGCTCCTCACTCCTGGACCAGTGGTGTCACAGTATTAGGGGCAGCTGGGAGCTTTTGGCAGTAACAGTGATACAGCCATAAAGTCTAATTCACGTGAACCTTGACAAGATCTGACCCCTCCTGCCGCTGCCTTGGCACGAGACAGCACTCACCTCCGATAACTCGCTCGATGGCCTGCTCAAAGTGCTTCGCACTAATGGACGGACTGAGGTGCCTGGCGGCGATCAGAGCCGCCTCGTTGCACACGTTGGCGATGTCAGCCCCTGAGGCAAAGACAACACGCAGCACCGCGGTCAAAGTCCAGGATGACAAAGAAAGATGCATCTTAGGACCATTTCAAAACACGAGTGTCATGCTGCAGATGTCAACACACTTCATTCACCCCTACGGGTACACTGAGTAGGAGTCACAATCTTCCTTTTGCTCTCCATCAGACACAGACTTATATACAGGTGAGAGCAAGTCTGGGGGTCACAGTGCTAAGTCAGCCGGTGTGCAGCGCCCCACGAGCCCGTGGCGTTAAGGGCCTAACTATGATAACCCTAGCTCTTACCCAGCCCTAACCTTTTAGTTTTTTTTATTGCATTCACAGATTTTTTTATTAAATTAAGGTTTATATATTGTGGGGATCTGAAAACAAATAAGTAACAGGCTTTACCACACACTCACACAATTTAAAGGTCAATCCAAGGCACCACTGGGATTTGAACCCAGGCTCTCCTGTTTACTAGGCAGGTACTTTGACCAACACAGTGCCACCCAAAAGCTCACTACTCACCAGTGAAGCCTGGGGTGAGAGCTGCCAGCTTCCTGGCCAGCCCATCTTTGTCTATACTGGTGTCTACTTTGAGAGGAAGCAGGTGAACCTTGAAGATGGAGGCTCTGCCCTTGATGTCAGGAGGACCTGGGAGAAACCACGACACATCACTCCTCAGTACCACACTCCGAAATTCACAGAAACGTCCAGCCTAGAACAAGCTCCCTGAAAGTCATTCTCTCAGTGCTCCTAAATACTGTTGTCAGCAATACTGTTGTTTTTGTATTCCACCAGCTCTCAGTACCTCAATAGCCATAGGCATCTCACACACATTTGTGAAAGCAAAGCTGGCAATCTTCAGACGTCTTCTATCTTCCCAGTGGTGCAGTAAGTGAGCAGGACAACTTTAAAAGCATCACCTATATAGATCTGACGGTCGAATCGTCCAGGTCTCATCAGGGCCGGGTCCAGGATGTCAGGTCGATTGGTTCCAGCCAAAACCACCACATTAGTGCTGCTGTTAAAACCTGGAATGACACATACACATCCTCACTCTAACATCAAAAATACATTAGGATTGGACTGGGCCCGGTCTGCAGCGTCATTGAATCCCTGTTTTAGGAGTAAATGTTTTCAGGAAAGCACCACCACGTGTTTGAAACACTAACAACAAATCTGAAGGAAATTCCTGCAGTGCCAGTGTTACCCACGGCAACCTCCCGCAACCACGAAACACATACCATCCATCTCCACCAGGAGCTGATTCAGAGTGTTCTCCTGCTCACTCTGCCCCCCAAGGTTGCCCCGTCCCCTCTTCCTGCCGACAGCATCAATCTCATCGATGAACAGGATGCAGGGGGCGTGTTTCCGTGCCATGGCGAACATGTCTCGAACCTTGGTGGACGTAACCAGAGCGCAAAATTAAGTTTAATTCTGCAAGGACACATTCAAACTTTCTAATAAAAATTTTGAAATTAATATTCAGTTAAACTGCAGATTCACCAATAAATAGGAGTTCACATGTTTATTTAATGGTATGTAAAACACACAAAGATTCTAAGTAATTGAGGAAAGATATCCTTCAGGAATATATCTCAGGTCAGAACGGTGACAAAGCTCCCTTCTCGGTGCCAATTCAATGCCTGGTGGATTGTACTCCAGAAGGGACCCACTGTCGGGTCACTAGAGCCCCCCAGTCACCCACACTCACCCTCGCAGGTCCAACACCAACAAACATCTCCAGAAACTCAGAGCCATTGACTGTGATGAAGGGAACTTTGGCCTCCCCCGCCGTGGCTTTAGCCAGCAGGGTCTTTCCCGTCCCTGGGGGTCCAGACAGCACCGCCCCCTAATGGATACGTTATAAGCGGACGGTAAATATAAAATTATATTTATTACAAACTATTTCATGGCAGAGGAGTTGCTAGGGGGCTGAGGCTCCTCTAACTGAGAGCATGGTTGTTAAAACATCTGAACTAAATAAACCATTTGAGGCTTGTTTGGGGCAGCAGGGGCCTAATGGTTAGAGAAGTGTGCTTATGATAGGAAGGTTGCTGGTTTACATCCCCGACCAGCGAGGTACCACTAAGGTACCCTGAGTAAGGCGCTGCCCCCAAGCACTGCTCCCAGGTGCTAAATGATAGCTGCCTACTGCTATGTCACATATGGGTGGTTGTCGTGTGTCAACAATGACAATGAATCATGTCCTTTCATTCATTTGAGGGTTTAGCTCCCAAAGCACCAGGTTCCGGACACATATAATTCACAGGAAACATAAACGCTCTAAAAATGACTGCAGACTCATTAAGCATCAAGAGAGAAACACTCGGCATTCCAGGAAATCTCAACGACAAGCTGAGCTGGACCACAGAACAAAGGCTACAAATAAATGCTTCAGTCGATTTCCAAAGCTTCAGGTACCTTGGGGATTTTAGCTCCCAGATCCTGGTACTGTTTAGGATTCTTCAGAAAGTTGACAAATTCAAGGATCTCCACCTTGGCCTCCTCACATCCGGCCACGTCCTTGAACTTGATGTCGATGTTGTCCTTCATCATCTTAGCTGTGGACTCGCTCATGCTGAAAAGCCCGCCCCCCCTGCGCCCACGCCCACCTCCCATTGGTCCCTGCCGTAATGTGAAGAGGAAGAAGCCAATCAGCAGCAAGGTGGGAATCATGCTCATCAAAAAAGACCTATAAAGAGAGAGTGGAAAAGCTGAACATGCTGTTTGCAAGACTTGTGACTGTAGCACTAGTTCGTCTGGAGTACCGATCAAATAATTAAGTGAAAGGGTTTCTCCTTACATTATCACACAGTATTAAATATGTAATACATCACTAAACACAAATGAACCCACAATGTTATGAAACACAAAAAACTAAAGCTATATGCTTTCACAATCACCAGAAATTTCTTTTGGCCAACCCAGGACCGGCAAACCCCTCACCCGTCACTCTCAGTGCTGTAGACCACAGCCACCCTGTGGGACGGCTCCAGGCCCATCTCCAGCTGAGCCGTCTCCAGGTTCCTTTCAAACGTGTCCACACTGCCAATGTTGAACCACGCGTAGCTCTGGGAACGACACAAAACGAGAGAGAAATGTAGAATCACTGCCAAAAACCTCATCGGATGAAGAGTAGAGCCGTAGCGGTACACCATTCATCACGTGCCGTTCCGTTACATCATTTTCGCTTCAATACGCACAATGAAACGAATGCTTGAAGCAAATGGAACCTAAATTCACAAGTAGATCTTCCACAAGGAAAACATCATGCTAACTGTTGCTGTGACTCAGTTACAGCTAAAGCTGGTTACAGTCGACAGTTTGGGAACATTTTGGTTCCGCAATAGATTACACCAGGACTGGAGAGAGAGCAGTTGCTAAGACCAAGACTGTCTGTCAGCTCTGTTATACCAAACTCAGATACGTCGCTGGAAACTCATCCAACATGCTAACTCATTTGAGACAATGTCACCCGAGAATGTGTATGAATGGAGCATGACAGAAACAGCCTCTGCAAGTTAGTCTCCCCGTGGCACTTATCCCTTGTATATTTTACTTCTTCCGTTCTAAATTATACATTCTATAGAATTTATCCTCATTTTTAAAATGGACTGGGGTCACTTAGAACCCAAAAATAACCTAGAGGTTAGGGTGCTTTTGACAGGAACTTTAGACCAGACAAAAAAAAAAACAAAACAAAAAAAGAATAATGCTAGAGGGCTGTTTACTGCTGAAGATAAGCCACCATACTCAGTATGGGAAAACACGGGAATTAGACGATATTTAACCCATTTTGATTGTATTGATGCAGTCTTAATTTTTAATTTTTATTTATTTCCATATGTATTTTTACTATGTGCAAATAAGCATCTCTTAGGTTTTGCTATTCAGACACGTCAATAAACACTGAATTTCATTTATAACTGTTCCTGTATAACTGTGTTTGTGCTTGCAGTTTTAATAATAGACGATTTTAAATCAAAATTTGTTATCCCCGCCGCACCAAAATTCCAACAAGCCATGAACCCAAAACCGAAGTTTGTACCGAACCAAAAATGTGTACATTAACACCCCTAATGAAGAGGCACCATTTAAAAACTGTGAAAAGAAAAGGCAGGCAAACACACAAACTTTCAGAAGGGGAAGCAGGTGAGTAGGAAGTCACCTACCACTTCAGAGGGGTTTCGACCTGATGCTGGGATTACTCGCACATATTGCTTATTGACAACTTCCAGTCTGTCAACCTGCACAAAATCAGCAATCATCTCAGAATATTACCCCATGTCAGCTTAACATTCTACTGCAATTAAACCTAGATATTTATGAAAAACATTTGTACAAGAAAATTACACAGCTTAAAAACAATCCATCTTAATATACTGCTTACGTATTAACACAGTGGCCACTAATGAATACACCAGTCAGTTTCTCACCAATCCTCTGGCTAAGTAGAAATGTACGAATTCCTTCCATGAGATCTCTTTCCCTGCATCTCTGAAGTAGAAGTACAGAAAGGTAGAGGATATCCCAGCTGCTGCAATAGCCATGTAGCGGAAATCCTTCTCATCCCAGGGAAAGTCCCCCTTCAAAAAAAAAGCAGGAGGTATTAATCCCACAAGCAGCCAGTCTAATCCAAGTCAAAACCATAACACCATGTCCAGAGACATCTAGAACTGGTCCACTATAATTCCATCAGCCACTTTCCCACTGGGGAGCAGTCCTACCTATTCTGAACTTCAAGTGCTAAATAGGCTTGTGCGCAAAATGAATCTCCGCTTGTGGATAAAGCAATAATTTAATTTGATTATGTAAAGAAGAAGTAGACACAGACGTAGATACAAACCTTCTGAAAACGAGACCATTTATTGTGTTCCCGCCGCCCTCCGCTGTTCCCTCTTCCACCTGCCCCCTCTCCATTACCACCAGCCTCGGCTTCCTTGGACTTCACATCTACCACACATTGCCAAGAGACCACCATTAATACTGACACAGCATACATGTATCCAACTAAGAGACGGGGTGGCAGGATGGTTCAATGAGTAACACTGCTGCCTCACACTGCTGAGGTTGGGGGTTCGAATGCCTCCTCTGCTCTGTGACTGGAGTTTCTATGTTCTCATCATGTTATTCCAGTTCCCTCCCACAATCAAGGAACATGCAGATATTATAACTGGTATCTCTCAATTGCTCATAGGGGTATTATCATGTGTAAATGTGCCCTGTGACGAATTTGCATCCAGCCAGAGTACACCCTACCCACTTTCCCTGCCTTGCCTGGGATGGCCTCCAGGCAACCCTGATCAAGATAGGCAGTTAAAGGATGGACAGATCTCCCTACTGAAGACCTCCATTAAACGAAATTAAACTTCTTAATTAGGTACTTATAGCACAGACTAAATTCTGATGCTTTAGTAAAATGCTTAATGAAAGACTTTAGACCAACACACAATAACTTCACTGTGTACTTCACTTGTTAAGGTATTACCTTTTGGTGACTTGTTAGAGCAGAACACTCGACGCGACGCACACGGACCTCCAGAGGATCCCCAGATATTTCTGCTATTCAGAGCAAGATTCTGGTGGAAGAAACGTTACCCTGATGACACGTGCAACACTGAGAGACTACCAGCTACATATAAATGTATGACAAAAATGTGGAGGCTGTTATTGAATCAGACTAGCGGACAAAATATCAGTGTTAAGAGGAATAAGAGGAAACGACGTTTTTTCAACAATGTAGAACTGTCAGCTAATCGCGACAGTAATGTTTTCCTATCAAGTTAACTAGCTTGCACATGTACGCCGCAATGTAAAATAACTTTACTCTGAGAGTAGCGGACAGTGTCCCGGCCGTCACCGCGGTGTTGCTCATTCTCCATGTCCTCATACCGCATCTGAACGGCCGGGCAGCCGCTGAAATAATCCCTATCATCTGAACCATAACCGCTCCTCTGCTGGCGGAATAACTTCTCTTATACAACCCGCTTTTGCATCAGACGAACATGCTCAATGTCATTTTTTTTGTTTAAAAGGTGTACAAACTGTTTAGCACGGCGCCTGATAAGAAACTTCAAAAATATCATTCAGAGTTTAATTATACTTAAACTTTTTGCGAAGTCCGACTTCAATTTTTATTGCTGTTACATTATGTAAAAATATTTTAAAGGGTGTTTAGCGTTTGTAACAAGTATTTGAACGCATGCATCTTTTTTTATTCAGGCAAAATACGGGGCACACGCTATCTCTGCGAAAGCCAGGTCCTATTGCTTTGTGTTGCAAATACGGTTGCCGACGAATACCGTAAATATGTATATATTTTCCCCATATTCAAGGCTGCTTAGTGCTATGCCTCATATACGCATGGCTAATTTAGCATCGATAGTCTTTGAATGGCTGATAAAAAGTGTTGTAATTTAATCTTCCAACATCCTATTATCGTGCGTGCGATTTCATATTACGTATATATATAATTGTACTAAAGCCAATGCATTACTAATTATATAGGTATCGAGGCGTGTAAGTAAAGAATTTTTGCTACTAGCTAAATGGGCTAGTTCAGTAAAAATGTATTCTGACATGCCATTTGCTTTACTAGCGAGCGGACTAGGGCGCAGTATTTTGTTCTCGCCGTTCGTCTAAAGTACTCGCTTCAGGGCGGTAGCCGAGCTTAATTTCCAGCCCTGCTTGTATTTGATAAAAATCTCTGAACATTGTGTGGGTGTTGACTTGAAAGGATAGCAGTCATGTCAAGAACCTTGTGGGTCGTAAGCCTGCAAAACCGTAATTTGTGGCACGTAGGACATTTTAGTCCTAACATTATCATCAGAGTTCAAATCCCACCCCTGCTTCACTTGTGTGGAGTTTGTGTGTTGTGCAAGTTCGTGCTTTCTACCGGATTTCCCTAAATCACCCAAAGTATGGGCATGTTTTTGCCCTGTGATGAACTGATATGTTTCCGTCCTGGGATAGGCTCCAAGAGCGTGATCTGAACTGTTTGCAAGATGGGTATGGGTAATTTAATGAAAATTACGTCCAATAAAGTAACTGTCGGAAAGTAAGATGAATTAATTGCATTTACGGGTAACTGCATTTTGGATTTAAATGGGGGAAAATGGCCGGTATGGCAGATGGCCAGTCCAGCCCTGGTTATCTACTTTGCTCTGAATTATATCCGTACTTGCCATCTAAAATAAATGCAGCACAATGCAACAGAAGCTGAATTTATGCAATCACTTTTACACATTTAAATGTAATATATTATTAGAATTTTATTCATGCATACTTACATACATTAATAAATTAACTGTACATATTTACTGCAGAATGTTTCAATTACAGAAAACACCAACAGACCTGTAAGACTGACTCTTTAAAATATGTAGGTTTATCTTTTCGAAGGGAGGCTGAAACAACTCAGCAAATATGTAAAATCAAGTAAAAATTGATACAATGTTTAATATCTCTTACTGTTGCCGGGTTTATAAAAAATGGGTGTATACATCATGTGAAGTAAGACATAAATAAGTTGCGATTTTACCCCATTAAATGTGTTTTACTTCTACGAAGCATGCAGGCTCACGATAAAGGTTCAAATTACACTATCATTGACAGTTAATATTAATAATGTACACTTTAAGACAGATGAAGACGCACACACCACATTCATAATGAGACCTTAGCAGAATGAGGAATTGTAAACTTATCCTTTCATTAGAGGGTGCTGTCTATTCCTTTTATATAATTCTTTAATATTTCTAACTTTCCTGCTAATGTGAATCATCACGTTTGTACATCACAACAGAGCACAACACACCTGCACAGCTTTAATCCAAGGCATTACGTGGTACAGCACAAAACTTTGTCTGTTACTACCTAGTTCTAACTGGTTGGCTTTGCACCCAATAGAGGCTAATACTTCAAAAAACAGAACAGTAATGTAATTACCTTTAGACCGAACAAAGTGTGACCCTGCTATTTTAGTGTTATGAAATGCCTTCAAAATATGGGCTACATGGTACCAGCTGAGCAGAAAACAATATTTAGTTGTTACTGTACAACAGTTAAATTAGGATGCAAGTGTTTGACTTCACAGTACACAAGAACCACATTTATAAGCCCAGCACAGATAAAAGCTGTATGTATGCAAATCAACACAATATGCACAGAGCAGAGTCTCCAACATGGCCCTGTTCACAGTGTGCTTCCTATGCAAATGGGGATGCTCATTTAGTGCTTAGCAATTTCCCTCTTCTATCCTGTGGTGCTGTCAGATGCTGTGCATGGAGCATACACGGCTGTAAACGCCCACGCCAACCAACCAAGGCAAGTAGAGATATGGATGAAAATTGGGCTCATGCTATTTGTAGCATACCAATCTCAAAAGGCACCTTACACCGGCCACCTAGGGAATCCAATGTCCTTCGCTGTCTGACAGCCAGTTGCGGGTTTAAGAACTGATGTCCTGCTTGTCTGGCAAGTCTTGCTTACGTTCCGTCATTCTAGCACATCGTGGGCATGTAGTGGAGTTGTCATAGTAACAATCCCTACAAGCCAAACAAACACAGATACAGTTACCATTCATCAACATTCTTTTTAGAATCATCACATGCCCAGTAAACTACCATTACCCTTTGAAATAAAATGTTTAACGTATTTAACTGTGATGAACTGTTAAACAGTCAATAAAACTACACTCACTACAGCTTTAGCGATAGGTGAAGATGGGTAAGAATGTGGCAGCTTCTCTTTAGAAATGGGCTCAGTGAAAGGGGCAGGGTAGGGGGCACTGACCTGTGGAATACCGCAGAGCAGTCATGGCACACCGACGTGTGACTGTCGAAAGGAAAGAGCACATCTCCCTCCTTGCAAAGCTCACACACAAAACCTTTGGCCTGGCACCTCTGCGAGAGGGAACAGGACAGACAGAAATGAGTGAAACACCGCAGCATGACTGAGCAGAGCGGCGTAGTGCAGAATGATGCCCTTCACCCCCCAGATAAGCACTACTGCACAAGACACAGCCCCCACCTCACAGTCCAGTTTGATGTGCTTGGCGAAGGTGGTGTGGATCTCAGTGAGGGAACAGCTTAGCCGACCACTGGATATGTCGATGAGGTCCTGCAGGGAGTACATGTCGTCGTTTTCCACAAAGTGCTGCCGGTCTTGAAGCTACGATGGGACGAGGTGAGCACACAGCACAGATATGGCAAAGCTGCATACAAAAGCTTATGCAATGGCATCACTATGCTTTCGGGTCAGGGTGATGTGGGGCTGGAAGGACCTGGAAGAAGCTCAGGAGAAAGAGGACCACATCCTCAGATACACTAGAATTTAAAAACATTTAAGGATTCTTTTCATTAGCCCAAATGTACACCCTGTGTTTGAATAAACGGCTACTGGCCTGAAGGAGCTTTTTCACTTCAGCATGACTCACTCAATTATGTGAAATTCATTGTCTCTTAAATAAATAAATCAGTGTAAATGTACATAGTCTTCTTTTCATATTATTTGTAAAACCCTTTTTGTATTTGTTCAGATGGCCAGCAGGGGGCAAACTGTAGAATTAGACAACGATTGAAAGAGGTTCACCTGAGCTGTTTTGCCTCTAGGCAAAATACCTACTATATGTTTTTATAAATACCCAGCCACATGAAAGAGGTCATGATAAGAGCCCTAGATAAGGCGGATTTTGAAACCTGCACTATTATAAATATAACACCAAAGCAGAATTACTTTACAACACACATTAAATTCACCAGAGGAAACTGATTCTCATCTATGCCCTTTTCTGTACTGCAAACCAGATTGCTGTGCTGCAAAACACATTTTGTGCTGAATCATCATACGGCTTTTTAAATGAAGTCCTATAACTGAAACACCAGCAGGTGGCACTCACTCCAGACAATTTTCAAAGGCAAAAAACAATGACCTTCAGCAGTCTTTGGATTTTGCTTTTTTTTTGTAAAATGGTTGCTGGCACACGCTCTCTCAGCACTACACCCATAAGTTACTGAGTAGAAATAGCCCTTGATAATGCTTACTCTTACTGTCACCACTAGGGACAGCAGGACAAGGTCAGTCACACTGTTAACACATAAGTAACACGCACGTTTGCTTCCAAACAGTACTGACCTGCAGTAGCAACCTAGCCTCCATGGCCTCCTTGCATGTGATAAAATAGGGCTTCATCAACAAGATGTCCTGGCGCAGTTTCTGTGGAGACAGACAGCTCCATCAGCAAAACATTAACAATTGCACAATCTCCCTCCAGCCATTCTCTCTTCTCAAAATGGCTCCTCCAAGGTCTTAATGAAGCTATTTACAATTTCCAGACAACTGCTATTGGGATGCAGTGGGAACTGGAAAATTGTCTAGTAGGCTGACCGTCATAGATCTCAGCTCATTACAGTCATTCATAAATAATAAACAGCATACAGTAAAACTGCAGTGAGGCTGAAATTGCATTTTTGAAGTTAACTGTGTAGAGATGAAACGGTATGAAATTATTGTGACCAAAATTATCACAGTTATCAGTATCATCACAGTGTTGTTAAAGTGTGCTGAAAATGTTTAATATGTATGAATACAAAAACTGAAACCATTTCACCAAGACTTACATTGAAAACCACAAATAAAATTAGGAGAACTATGCACTTTGTGTTTCCATAAACATTAAAAGTAACAACATAGGCTATACTTTATAGAAACATATGAAAAACATATCACGAGTGCTGTCACTGCCTTCCACCATGTTTTCACTGGCACAAAACAAACCCACGTTGCATACTGCGTCTGCACACCTGCATCTGGGAGACTGTTGTTAACTTTGGTTGATGCTGGACAGTATTTAACGTGAATTTTTTAAAATAGCAGTAATCAACCACGGTTTTAATGATAATTAAAATGTGAAACGGTAATACTAACCGACAGGAATTGTACCATGGTTTACCATAAAACCAGTTCACCCCAAAAACTGTGTAGTAATTTCTGCAGGACCTACCCTGATCTCCACTAGTTCCTCCACAAAGTTGAAGAGTAGGGGGTTTATTTCACGTAGTTTCAGGACAGGCCTGGAGATCATGAGAGCCAGGTAGCGCATTGATGAGCGGCACACCTGCATGGCAGACAATCGCGAGTCAGGTAACTCTGTGCAACTAGTCTGAGCAAAGGCACGGCATTACAGTTGCTCAGCACTGCGTATATACGCATCATTGCAGCCAAGCTGTACTGCATACAAGACACTGCAGTGAGACTGCCGATCCAATTTTATAGTGTGTACCTGCATCACACCAGCAATCTGACTGTAATACCCCGAAATATACTGCAAGAGTCAATCAGAAAGTAATGGTCCTACAAGCATCATCAAAGCACAGGCCAGCAAAGAAACCACAATCATTCATCAAGCCCCATGTGTTTGCATGTCAGCATCCTGACAGAGTGATCAGCAGGATGAAATAAGCCCAGGATGGATAGTCTGCCCACCTTGCGTGGCTCAAACTCCCAGTTGTGGATGACACGCGCAGGGATGATGGCTGTGTCATTCCAGTGACAGCTGCTGCAGTAGTACTGGCCCGTATAGTCACACTGTCGAGCCTCGCTGGGTACGCCCCCTTCAGGCCAAAACAAGTTCAACTTCTGTAACACTACAACTCTTCACTGGTAAGACACTTATGAACCCAAATAAAACTATCCATGTACTCCCTTTATTACAAGCTCTGAATGCAAAATTCTGGCAAAGATTAGGATAAGCAGAGCAAAACAATGTTTTGAGAGATGGGAGGGCAGCAGTGGGTGGGGTTAATAGAGGTAATGAGGGGAGATGGGAGGGCAGGGGTGTGGGGAGCTTGTAGGGGAAATCGGGGGAGATGGGAGGACATCAGTGGGTGTAGCTTGTGGGGGTAATGGGAGGACAGCAGTGTGTGGAGCTTGTGGGGGTAATGGGGGGAGATGGGAGGGCAGCAGCGTGTGGAGCTTGTGGGGGTAATGGGGGGAGAGATGGGAGGACAGCAGTGTGTGGAGTGCTGTTATGAAGGTAAACAAGGGGAGGGTGGGGCTGCCGTAACGATGCACTCACTCAGTGACACAGGCGTCCGACACTCCGCACACCTGTAATCCTGTTTGTCCAGCCCTGTTTCAGGGCAGATGTTCAGCTCGTACTCAGACTGATGGCTGACCTTGGACCTTACACATGGCTTAGTGATGAGGTTCATGCACTTGCTATGGCAACGGTAGTAACAGCCTTGAAAAAACAAGTAAAACATGCATAAGAGATTCACTAACAACTTAAATACGATGTTCAAATGAGCTCAAACATGAGTATGAGATACACCCTAGGTGTATGAAATCCTCGCAAATGAATGTGCTGATTAATAAACAGATTAATTTTTATTATGTCTTTTATAGTAGATTCAGTCAGAGTCCATTAAAAGTTAATGGAGAAAAATATGGATGCCATAGTTGCTCAGCAACAGCTGGTTTTGTTCAAAAAACCAATAAAATGTGAGCTCAAACGTGGTTCCTGTTGCTTAGGAACCTTTTGTGTCATACCTATTTCTGGCTATCCTGACATTCAGCCCCACCCAATAATGGCCAGCAGCCAGGAGACCTGACAGCATGTGCAATCTGCACACCATGCCAGGTCTCAAACAATGCAGAGTCGAAGCGCGACACTAACCCAAGAAATGTTATTGGTCTTTCTGAGCACATAAGCACATACTGAAAACGAACGTTTGCCCAATTAAACAAATTCAGCCTGCAATCCCAAAGCTAAGGTTTTCAGAGAATTAAACGGATCCATCACACGCTTCAATTTACAGCGAGTCGGTTTACATTTATCCTTTATGACAGGTCTTTAGTTTTGATACAAGATTTTCGAATAACATACCGATTTCCTCAAAATAACCCTTTGCAACCAAAGAATACACTTAAAGAAACACTACAAGCATTGACTTTGACATGGTGTCAGCCAAACATTTCCATGGTACCACTGTTTCCAGCCAAAGTATATCCTATGGGAGACATCGGAAAAGCGTGCCATGTGTCGGGAAAACACATGTCCAGTGTCCATACATGCAGAGTTCAGGATCAGCACGTTTAGTGTAACGATTCGCTCTTGCATTGTATCGACACGCATCACTGGACCCGCCTTTTAGCCCTGCTTTTGACAGAGAAGAGATCTTTGGGCCTTTGTTCTGCATTTCTGATTATTTCAAATTATTTTTGTTAAAAATCTCACGTGCTTCTTTCCTTTTTTTCATTGGTAAATTTTGGGGAGTTTTGTGTTGGGATGGAAACACATTATAATTTTCCCCTTTTAAAATAATGGAAATTGGTTTTCAATCTGTTTTTTTTTTCTTTTTACAATTTACTGCGGTTTTTCAGGAACGAATTATTAATGTAAATGGAGGGAAGGCCGTGCCGTTAACCAAGCTGGAAAAAAATCTGCTTACTTTACCGGGCTAAAAATGCTGGAAAATACTCTTTATAATGCAAATATATGAGGCCGCCATTTAAAATGACCCAAGAGCCACACACCTGTACAGGTGTACCAGGTCTGTATAAGGCCCCAGATGATGGCGCTGCATTTGTCACAGGTCTGCTTCACGCTCTTGCTCTTCTCCTTGGAGAAGCGGTGTTCCAACAGAATTCTGAGGTTGGGCTCGTCCTCCTCAGGGTCCTGCAGGGTGACAAAGACCACCAGCACTCAACTTACAGAGCTGGTCCTCTGAAGCCCCCTCTCCAAGAATGTATCGCCTACAGCCTCGCTGCTACGCTCAGCGCAGGTTTTCTTAACCTCATTGCCAAGGACGCATCAGCACATTCTCTCACCTTGCTGCTTCCCATCCATGGAGCTGATCCTAAACTATGCAAGTTCTTATCGCATCCAGTGCTGACTGACTAATATCGCAACGCATGTTGCAATCAAAGCACAAGTCTCTCACACGCCACTGAATCAGCCCAGTCTGAGATATGTACTCAGTTTGGGGGGAAGTGAATCCAGCTTGGCATTTCAAATGGGGACTTTAAGTCCTGGACTGACAAAAAGGCAACAGGAAAGAGGAAACTACAAAGTAGACACTTTGATGGTTCTAATGATGTTTTGGGTTTAGTAAGTATGACTCTCTTCACAGATCCAAGGCTGTAGATCTGAAACAGGCTCAGGCTTTGCCTATGCAGGGTCTGGTTTCCTATTCTTCACTTAGGCACTGGTTTCCACCAGATACTCCAGTTTCTTCTAACAATCCAGTAATATTAATAAATCCTTTATTTGCCATTTGCACAAGTATGAGTACAGGTACACTGGGACTCTTCTCTTCACCTGCTACATCTTGCTCTCCACAGCTTGGGGGG
>JAAGVU020000008.1:9968835-9988502 GCA_011763525.2 Mormyrus iriodes
TTGATTTGGGTGTTCTCGGTCGCGTCCTCTGTGGCCTTTCTGGGGTGTTTTTTTGGCCTGTGGCCGGGCGGTGGGGGCTGGGGGGGGGGTGGGGGGGGGGGGGGGGGGGGTCACAGGGCTGGGTCAGGAAATATGCAGTGCCCCTGGCACTGGGGGGTGGGGGGTTAAGGGCCTTGCTCCAGGGCGCATGGACACGTGAAGGTTCTGCCGAGGCTGGGGCTTGACCCGGTCACCTTCCGATCACGGTCACTCTCACCGCCACCGCCCACAGACATGGGGTCCAGGTTAGCTTGTGCTATACTGGCTTTGCTGAGTGGTTATGTATCTGATTATACGTAAATGCTGCGATGGCATGTCACCCGAGGCTTCCCTCCTTACAACCGGCGCTTCCACAGACTGCCTACCAAGTGCCACCTAGTGAAAACCGTGCAGGGTGCACAGATGGGTTACAGCAGGCTTTACCTTCAGCTCCTGCAGCTTCAGGCGAAGGTGGATGAGTTTGACCACGGTGTCCTTCTGCTTCTCAGAGTGCTCAGGCAGCTCCAGAATCAGCCGCTTGCACTCCTCGATCGCCTGCTTCAGCTGCTCGATATCCGACGCCACAAAAGAGTCCTGCGTCACACCCAACACACATCATTAGGATCACAACACTGACCTGGAGCAGGGACATCCCGCCACACCCAAAAAACCTCAAATGTAGAACTTATTCTATTCCCCTTTGGCTATAATAGATAACAGAGATCCATTTTGACCCTTTGCTCTATATACCATTGCAGGAGAAAACCATCTCCTACACTGTACAGCCAAAAGTATGTGGACACCAGTTTGTCCAACATCTCATTCCAAAACCAAGGGTATTAATATAAAGTTAGTCCACCCTTTGGTGCTATAATAGCTTCTAGTCTTCTGTGAAGGCTTTCGATTAGACATTGGAACATTTCTAGTGGGATCTGCTGCCATTTAGGTTGGATACTGATGTTGAGTAATCAGGTCTCTTTCTGTGAGCTTGCGTGGCCACTGAACGTTCTCTCAGCTGTTCCATTTCACGATAAATTCACTTGCGGCTGCCCAGAGCAGTTCTAGCAGGACAGAAATCTGGCGAACTGACTTGTTGGGGAAAAAAGGCATACTGCGGTGGAATCTTGCTGAAAGTCACTAACCGTTTCTGTACGACCACTTGTTCTGCTGCCAGTGTTTGTTGCTGGAGATTTCATGGCTTTGTGCTTAATGATACACCGATGTCAATAATGGGTGTGCTTAATTAGCCACTTCCCCTAACAGGGATGTTTGCATGCATTTTGCACATATAGTGTATATGTTAGATTTTCATTTCTGTCCAGCAGAGCTTAACAAATAATTGCTAAAGTCTTTCCAAAAAAGTGTTGCTATCTACTAACTTCAACGGACTAAAAACCTAATACGAAGAGCCCAAATCAAAGAAATTCTGATTGCTGCCAAACATCGATACTAAACGCTAAACTACTTTCGCAATGCTAGCCAGCCAACAGACAGCTGGTCACACATAAAACATCAATGAAATTACGCATTTTTTGCCTTGCCTTCAGGTTACCTGAAAAATTACTACTTTTTAAAACCACAACCTGGTAACCATTTCCCTAAATCAGTATTTAAAAAGGAAGCGCATAAGGAACAATAAAGGTTTGTGGTTATACCCAGGGTCATTACATTTTAATTAAAAAAAATTCCAAAACAATAAACTTGTCCATACAGTATGTATTTCATTATCAAAACTGACTTGTTACTCCAAGCCGTTCACTATTTTTATCTTTAATAACCAAAAGTAGCACCATAAAGAGCACTCTGAGCTTCCCAAAAAGCTTAGCTTGTAGTGGTAACAATATAAAAGGTGCAGCTCATAAGAAAACATTCGAAATTATCATTTTTTGCTACCAGTGGTGCGGAAAGAATACTACATCTGTAAGAGAAAACTTTTTTAAAAATACACAAAAAATACTGCTGAGGTATGTGCAATTCACACCCCAAATTTCATCAAAATTAAAAATGGCAAAGGCCAGTTGTTGAATTAAATTGAATGATCCCACTCTTCTCTCAAAATTCAAATTAATTACACTTCAATCAACACAACATCTGTAATAATCATGGTCATATACACAATTCACATGATGGATGTGAGCATTCATTAAATTACAGTTA
Source organism: Mormyrus iriodes (assembly GCA_011763525.2). Lineage (NCBI taxonomy): Eukaryota > Metazoa > Chordata > Actinopteri > Osteoglossiformes > Mormyridae > Mormyrus > Mormyrus iriodes. Next base: position 9,971,011 of record JAAGVU020000008.1, read on the forward strand.
AACTGCTTGGCAGATAATAATAGCAATGCTAACTTGGTGAAGACACTCGGAATACAATTTCAGTGCTGGTGGAGCGGACCGTGAGAAATACTTACGACAGGCCGGGAGAAGTGGTCCTCAGCCAGCCCCAGGTCCATGGCTCGGTCTGAGCTTTGACTCTTCGCCTCGGAGGAGAACAGGTCCGACTTCACCTCTGCAGGCATGGTGTTGGTGAGAGGTGACCGAATGGACCAGAAACGGGCTAATTAGCAGTATCACCACAAGAAAATACAACAAAGACGTCTATATCAAAATACCCAATTTTACAGATATACAGGACTGTGCAATTCACAAACACACACACACACACACACACACACACACACACACACACACACACACACACACAAAAAAGACACAATTTAACATCAGAATATATGCAAATGAACGGTAACACAACAACGATGAAGCTACAGGTCGCAAACTTCTCCTCAGGGGCCCCCCAGCCATTCCATGCATTCATTACATTTCACCACCAGCTCGCTTACCTAGCTTAATCAGCTAAATAATTTGATGAGATACTTATTAGCCAAACATGGTTTGCAAGTGATCTTGTCAACTAATATATGGGTATACTGGATGGCTACTGGAAATACTGGGTGACTTTAACGAAGGTTTTGAAACGGACAACCTAACAGATTTCAACATCATCGTTTTACACCCATTTCATTTAAACAATTCTCTTTGGCAGTACTGTATATACATACGAGTCTTTTTCAGGCACACCATCTTCAACTGAAGTGACAGTGCATTATTTAGGTCCAATATATTCAGCTACCCTACTAAACAACTTGGACGCTGCTCTGCCATACAGCAACAGAAAGGCAGACAACAGTAAGAAGGTAAGATTTTAATTCTAAAAAAGTCTCAAGTAGCAAATACATGACAGCTTGTCTTCCCATCTACAAATAAAAGATTAAAAAGAAGAATCCATTAGGTAGAAAACTGAAAATTGAATGCCACGAGTATTAAAGAATTTCATAATGTAGCAAAATATTACAACTCTATGACATGTCATATATTCAATGAAGAAAAAGAGAGAGGCCACTGAGACATGAAACTAAAAGCCAATGTGTGTTAAACTTCCAAAGAACCAGACACCACAACACATCCCTACAAGAGACGGGAGATCTCTCCACAATCACACATAAAAAAATACAAATAAAATACCTGCGTAAATCTCACAATACAGCATGGTTGACTTTGGGAGGAGCGATATGTGACAATCAGATAGTAGCAGTAAGGAATAAGCCCTAGAACACAGTGTTGCAGTTCATAAAAGACTGAGTGGTTGCTCAACTGGCCACAGCTCCACACATGGGGACGAACTTACCGCCCACGTTTAAAATCAACCTCTGACTTAAACAAAAAATTGAGGAAGCGGTCTTGCTTACCAATTTCACTTCACATTCAACCAACTTACCATGGTAAGCGCGTCATGGACACGTAGACAATGTTAATGGTCTAAAGAAATATAGACCACGTTCGAGCCCCATTCTCATGTATTTACAGGTTGGATCTTGAACCATCACTCACCAGGCAGAGGGGTATCCTTATCCTCCCTGGCACCACCCTCCTCTCCTCTGTCAAAGGGGTTGAGGTGGCCTTGGCGAAAGCGGGCGAGCCTCTCATCATACTCCATCTCTTCAGCTACATCTGCAGAGAGCAGACCCCGATCACACACCCCTATGTATCTCCAACTCTCACGCTAAGCTCCTGGAGACTCCACTGAGTCCCACCTCTCTTCCAGCTCTGCCAACTCTCAGGCATCTGGTGTGACACTCACGCTTTCAGATTCTCATACGCAAGAAATCTTACGTCAAATCTAGATTATTCCATTATAAACCTAAAATTAGCTACATCAAAAGCGCTGGGGTAGTTGGCAAACCTTACAGACCATTTACACGGTAATTCAACTGTTACATACAGGTAAATGCGAGTGCATGTGTGTGTAAACTAGTATCGAAATGAAAATGTCACTCCAGCCAGCTGACCGAAGTAGGCAACCCTGCCCCTCACACAGCTACATTACTTTGTTTACACAATATGGCACTTTAGGAAAATATAGAGTGATGCACCGGTTAAGAAGAACTAAAACTGACTGACCACGCACAGGGAGATCTGCGATGGTTTTTAGTTTATATGCGTAGAGAAATACGGGGCAGAACTCGGAGGTAAACAAACAGCGCAAATGCGCCACGGCTTCGCGGGGAGGGACGGGTCAGAGCCGACCCCCGGCGGGGGAGACACGCAAAAACAACGTGACACATGATCTGAAAGACAGAAAAAGCTGTAGTGGAAGCGTGAGGCTGCCGTCCGTGCATGTAAACAAGGGACGAAACCCGGCCGGTCCACATTAACTAAAGCGATGCAGCCGATCGCTCTCACATTTAACTTTCTGTCTGTTTATTATAACATATTTATCCTCACCTGAATGCACTTCTAGCTGGTACATGTATAAAATTGTACTACAGTGTTAAGCTGGACAATGACTGCGAGTTAATATAAGTCCTATTATCTGTGCTAAAAAACGTATCGGGTTCCGCGCCTCTGATTTATTCGTTACTCTGTTTGGGAGCCCTGTAATAGTTAGCGGGGTGGCTGTAAATGCGTGCCGCAGTTACGGATGGAGCGGCGGCAGTTAGCCGCTATCGCTAGCAGCCCCAGAGGCGGCAGGAGCCGGCCGCCTCGCTCGGTACCGGCGCCAGACACGCCCGCTAGACTTACCCCATTAGTGTGTCGCCATACAGCCAAAACCGGAACACATTTATACTTCTCCTCCTTCTAAAAACAGTGTTTTTAATTGCAGAGCCGCCGGTGGTGCTGGTATTCATTTAAGGGGCTGCGAATCGCGGTGACGGAAGACGCGTTTCTATGGTGGAAGCCGCCGGTAGGGAAGCCGCTTCGGTGCTGCCCTCTAGTGTTTGGATTTGTGCGGTACTGCAGACGGAGAGCGCCCCGCACCCCTCTAAGCTAACACTGCAATGTTTCGTTTTAGGGGAATAATTATAATACTGCATTTATATTTATTTCTCTTCTCAAATTTCAGTTCAACCTTCTCTGACGCTATTTTTCTAATCCATATAAAGATGTAATCAATCCAGTCTTTTACTTAGGAAGGATCTGGACAACTTCATCTATTATTTATGATCTCCGGTTTTCAGATTTCAGTTATTCTCATTGAAAGCCTTTAAGACTTAATGGATTCGGATAGGACCACAGAAGTAATGAGACCCTGGGAGTGAGAGGAGCCCCTCTGCTTTGAAGCTACTGCAAAAGAAGCTTGCTTGGTTACTGGGTCAGTGGACATGGCTGTCTATACTGAAAGTGTATTACTACTGTGAGGAACAGATCTGTATCCTTTCTACGCTAGAAATGTGTGTATACATTATAAATAAAATTTATATATAACATATACAATATATATAAATAAATCGACAAACGAAATCCAACATATAGTATCAGGGGTGCCGTAAAGGGGGTGAAAGTGAAGGTGATTCTAAGGGCCCCTGAGTGATAAGGGTCCTAAAAAAACTCTTGGAACATAATTAGATTGTTCTGGGTTTGCCTCATTGCCTCAGTGTAAATCAAACATTTCAATTATATTAGTCTCTTTAAAATTCCATAAAACAGGCTTGAAAAGATGTGTGTAAAAGACAAAGTACTGTATTGTCCGATGAAGTTACATGATTCTGCCTTTTTCTGCCTTTCTGTTTGATTTTTTTCCCTACAAAAGTTATGAAAATTATAAAAATTAAGATTTTGAAGACCCCCCCCCTCATAATTCCCGCATTTCATTTCTTCCTGGTATCAAGGCCAGATGCTCTTTTGCCTTTTGGGGAGATGAACATCTTGGACAGGAGGACCGACAGAAAGGTTTAGAATGTGGATGCAGGAGAAAGAAGATGCCACTCAATACTGCAGTAGCAAAAGATGAATCATGCTCAGCTGGTTCCTGGGCCCCATGGGATGTTGTCTTCAACATCATGGAGACATCAATAATTAAGTTGTTCTAATGTCCTCAAGGCTGCAGCAATGAAGACAAAGCCCCAGGAGACTCCACAGGATGACAGAACATTAGAATTCATCAGATTCTAACTACCTTGTCACTTTGGTACTGATTGTAATGATTATCATATAAATACCAGATGTTAAATATTTATGATCAAAATATGTGCCAGGATTGTCTATTCAGGAATATTTATGGATATTGGCAGAGACTGGATAATATTAATGTCAGAAGGCACTGAACATTCAGAGGTTTGCTGGATAAAACCAGTACCATATAGCAGTACTACTGCTAACCACCAGGGTTTATATAATTCACTGAAGATACTCTGTGGCTCTGTCCTCGTGCCTAAACCATCAGCAGTTTTGCTTACTTTGTGCCTTTTTTCTCCATCATCTCTTGTGGCTTCGACTCTGCAGCTAAATCCACCCGGAAAGATTTTGTCCTCAAGAAAAGCATCCAATTCTGCATAGAGCTTTGAGACTCAATAGCTCCTTTTCACAAGGAAAATTTGCATTAACCACATCCAGCCCTCCATCCCGAGCTCAGCTATGTGTCAGTCTCTAATGGGCTGATTTAGACTGACAAATGATAATGAGCAAAACATAATTCATGAGCTATATCAAGGGTTACACATTGGTCACCTCCCATCATTGATGTAAGTATGTGGGATGTGCACATTTATTCAAAATCAAGAGGTCAGTAAGGAATTCCAAATAATGCCTCAGACACAACGGGTCATCAGCTAACGGTTAATTTATATTCACAGCATGAAAAATACTTGGGAAGGGCACTCGGGGTTTGTAAAAAGGGCCAATTGTGTCCTTAAGATAAAGATGTTATAGAGTAAAGAGGCCATCTTACCCATGACTTTTCATGACCAGTCACGTAAAGGCTATCAGCATCAAAGAGCTTTAGGCCTGTGGCTTTACTATTATAAATGGTGGCTTTGTTGAGAATTACAAGAATAATTAGGCTCACATCATGATCACTCTTGTCCCTGGCTCTGAGGAAAGATCAGAGACCGCAAGAATGCCCTTGCTCCAAGCCGACACTGCTTCCCATTGGCACAGCACAGCCAGGCGTTAGCTCTGGGAGCGTTGGTATTTTTATCTCTTATCTGTGTTATAAATCCTTATGGGATTATTTCTGCCCATCATGATTCCCATTAAATATCACCAAAAATAAAAACTTAACATCAGGGGAAAATGAAGTGCGAGGAAACTTTGACATAATGACAACAAATGAATTGAGAGCCACTAAAACGTATCCATTCTTTGTGAAATGTTTCTTTATTTAGTATATTTTGACTAAATAGCCCATTTAGGAAATTCCTAAAAGGCTCCCAGCAGGTCAAGATATATCAGTGAGATGTAAGTGAACTAGTAACTGCTGCAGAAGGTTAGCAGAGACACTCTAACAGGAAAAGGGAGGTCGAGACCTAGGGAAGTGACAGAGGCCCATTTGCCCCGCATGGTTGCCTGCTTGGAGCATCAGTTACTTCTAAAGTGTTCACTTTTGACCCTGCACCTCGGATTCCTCGTCATCATCTTCGTACATCTCCCCTTCCTCCTCGGCAGTGGCGTCCTGGTACTGCTGATACTCGGACACCAGGTCGTTCATGTTGCTCTCGGCCTCGGTGAACTCCATCTCGTCCATGCCTTCTCCCGTGTACCAGTGCAAGAAGGCCTTGCGGCGGAACATGGCGGTGAACTGCTCAGAGATACGCTTGAAGAGCTCCTGGATGGCTGTGCTGTTGCCGATGAAGGTGGATGACATCTTGAGGCCGCGGGGTGGAATGTCGCAGACGGCCACTTTAACGTTGTTGGGGATCCATTCCACGAAGTAGCTACTGTTCTTGCTTTGGATGGCCAGCATCTGCTCGTCCACCTCCTTCATGGACATGCGTCCACGGAACACAGTGGCCACGGTCAGGTAGCGGCCGTGGCGGGGGTCACAGGCCGCCATCATGTTCTTGGCGTCAAACATCTGCTGGGTGAGCTCGGGCACGGTGAGGGCGCGGTACTGCTGGCTGCCCCGGGCTGTGAGCGGGGCGAAACCGGGCATGAAGAAGTGTAGACGTGGGAAGGGCACCATGTTGACAGCCAGCTTGCGCAGGTCTGCATTCAGTTGGCCGGGGAACCGGAGGGAGGTTGTCACCCCACTCATGGTGGCCGACACCAAGTGGTTGAGGTCCCCGTAGGTGGGCGTGGCCAGCTTCAGGGTGCGGAAACAGATGTCGTAGAGAGCCTCGTTATCGATGCAGTAGGTCTCGTCCGTGTTCTCCACCAGCTGGTGGATGGACAGTGTGGCATTGTAGGGCTCCACCACAGTGTCAGACACCTTGGGGGAGGGAACCACGCTGAAGGTGTTCATGATACGGTCGGGATACTCCTCACGCACTTTGCTGATGAGCAGGGTGCCCATGCCCGAGCCAGTGCCCCCGCCCAGGGAATGCGTGAGCTGGAATCCCTGCAGACAGTCACAGTTCTCACACTCCTTCCTCACCACGTCCAGCACTGAGTCCACCAGCTCTGCTCCCTCTGTGTAGTGACCTTTGGCCCAGTTGTTTCCAGCTCCACTCTGGCCTGTAGAGATACAGTAATGGGCCCCATATTTATTTCAGATAAATAATGGGAAAGTGTGACTGAATTTTCCTCTGAAGACAATGACACTGTTAAAACCTATCTATTAAACAGAATACCTGCTGATATTTGATGATAAAGTTCAAACACTTACAATTGATTCTCTGAGGTCATAAAAGATCCCCGGGCATTGTTTTGAAGACTAGGGGAGGTACCCTGAAGCCCTGGCTAAAATTTCCCACTCTATCAAATCTGGCCCTATCAAATCTGGCCTCCTAATCATCCCCAATGTCTAATTGGTAATGCTCTCCTGCCCCTTCACCACCTTAGCTACTGTGTGGTGAGCGTACTGGTGCAAAATGGCTGCTGTCACATCATCCAGGTGGGGGCTACACAGTGATGGTGGTTGAAGTGGCTCCCCATTGGTTCTGTAAAGCACTTTGGGTGTCATGAAAAGTGCTATATAAATGTAATATTCATTCATTCATTCATTCATCCATCCATTCATTCATTCATTCATTCATTCATTCAATTGAAATGTCTTTCTGTTTTAGTACTGTTACACAGGCTTGGCCCTAGTAACTTTGGTCAAAGTTGGGTTACCAGTTACAGTACTGAATACAGCTGTTATGCTGTTTGAAGAGTTAATCTCAGCCATAGTTACTATGTTCACTGTCTTGAAAGCAGCTTAAAGAGATTCCTGCAGGATCTCGGAATGGCTGGATTAAAGACATCGATCACTCCAGGCTTCAGCTAAGAAGCAGTGCAGCCAAGGACAGGCACCACTCCAAAGATGCTCTGTTCCACCCTCAAGCCTGCCAGCCTTCAAATACTAGGGCACCTATTTCTGTTGGCACATATTCATATGTAGAGCAATGGAGGTGCACATCGGCTCCAGCTCAAGCTAAAGACATGTAGTTTACAGTTGGTATCTCTGATTTGCCCCTAATGTATACTTGTGTGTGTGAGAAGCTTATGCTCTGGGTGTGCCCTGCCTTCATGTGTTCCTGTGTTTTTTTGGGAAAGTTGCCAGGTTCACAGCAACCCCACTTTTGATAAGCAGTTTTGGTAAATCAAATAATACAAAGCAGCACTGGGTATACAGTAAAACCACTGACATGATAAACATCCAGGATGGAAATATTCAGAGGAAAACTTATGCTTTCAAGTGAGTGCTTTTAATGCGTGTTCAGGGTCTCGGCTGCAGGGGGCGCTAATGTCCAACACAGCCTACCCAAATGGATCTAACCCAGGCAGTAACAACTACTTGGGTGCCTGAAAGGGGTCTTCCAGCCAGCAGGTCTGCAGGACCTGAGGTGGAGAACTCCACTAACCAAAGATGAAGTTGTCCGGTCTGAACAGGTGACCGAAGGCTCCGGACCGAACGCTGTCCATGGTGCCGGGTTCCAGGTCTACTAGGATGGCTCTGGGCACATATTTTGAAGCTGGTGGAAGAGTTGTCAAAAACAGAATACAAATTACTTCAAGGATCACACTGCCACAAAAACTCTGAAACTGTGATTCCACTTATGCCTATCCTATTTTATAAACATAAACATCTAGTTAATGCTATTGTTTTCAAAATATTTCTATTATGAAGTAAACAGCATACTGTGTTAGCCTATTATACTACAAGTTAAAAATGTAAATTTCAGTCTGAATTGTTATAAAACCAGAAATTTCAAATTCATATCTATGGTTTTAAAGAAAGGATTTTCTTGTTTGAAGATGGAAGTATGGATGGATGGATATTTCATTTGTGGGTAATTCATTTGTGTGCTCTCTGTGTTTGCTCCTTGCCCAGTACAGAAAAGTTATTTTTCCCCACACCTTTGTCTAAGCTTGGTAAATATACAATACTTAGTCGTGAAACGAGTTTCAAAACCCATGGTACTCGGGGTTAGCGAGTCCTAGTAATCACCATCTTATGACAATGGAAAGAGAACTAAAGATTTAGTAAAAAGTGCATTAATTCAGTCTTTGATTAACAGCATCTGATCATAAAATGTGTTGGTTTCAAAGCCTCAATTCTGATATCACTGCCAATAATAGTGGAATATCAGATTACAGATAATAGGCAATAGAAGGAATGCAATTAGCAGACATTGGAGGCTGAGAGCAGCGCAATTTAACTGCGATGTTGCAGATCTCTAACAGACCTTGGGAAGACGCACACGGCCCTACCGCGACATTGTGACTCACATGAGGCCTCATTGTAGTAGACGCTGATCCTCTCCAGCTGGAGGTCGGAGTCTCCCACGTAGTTCCCAGTGGGGTCGATGCCATGTTCATCACTGATCACCTCCCAAAACTGCAAATGCAAAAGCAGCACAGTGTCACTACAGCTGCCGATGACTGCAGCTTCACATACTTAAACACAGGGAGGTTGCGATACAAACTGCAAATACTCATAACTGACATAAACATAATCTGACTGAATCAAACATACATTGTATATAATTTAATGAGTGTGATATCACTTTCTTTAATTCACAAACAAATTTACAGCTACTGTCGAGATTTACACAGCCCTTAATTATAATTTGATGAAAGATTTAGCTGAGAGAAGTTGCACGACGAATAAAATCTCATAATCCTTCACACATTAGCAGTGTAGTTCTGAGTCCTCCTCCTCTATTTGTCCATCATTTTGCTCCATTGTAATATGTATCAAGAGTCAGAATCAGCATTTTTTTTTTTGCGAGACTATTTTTCAGCTCACAAGCTCACAATTTTGCAGCTGACAGAAACATGACTCAGGGAATTGGAGCCTGACGCTCTAGTCTGTCGTCAAAAAGGCTTGCTTGCTGCATCACTATGGGAACACACGGCCTCTTGCAGAATCTCCTCTGGGCAATTTTATCTGCCTTCTTCTCCAACAGTGTTCCACGCCAGCGAAGGCTATGGTTGGCAGTCTTCCTTCTGGTATTTTCTGTTCCTTTTTTTTGTTACCTCACATTCTGCTCGGCCTGTTTCTATGTGTCTAGTAATGACGAGTGTCTGAACCAGTGAGCCTGATAAACATTTTCCTAAACTAATCTAAACTAACCCGCAGATGAAGTTGGGTTCTGGAACTCCCTGAGTACATGCTTCATGGACAAAGTGACCTTTACAGTTTTCCCACACTTCTACAGGACACTTGTGTTTCATAAAAAAAACTAACACATCTCTACGCTGATCTGGCATGAAACAAAACGGTACAAAATAAACACGGGGGATCGGATGTTGTTCCATTTTATTTGGGTTGGACATCATTCCCCTACAAAACACATCTGCTCCTAGGGGTCTTGCAGATATGACAAAAAAGAAAAGCTTAATCTACATGGCATTTAGTTTGAGTTGACCACGATCCAGGCAGCTCATTATAAGCCATGACAAAGCAAACCCGTGTTTTCCTAAGAGTGTGAAGCTATTGGTAATTCACTGGCAGTCCACCTCACCTCCCCCACCCAGTAGGGCAGTCTAGAACAGTCCCCTCCCTCCTCAGAGAGTGGTTTTCGTACCACTGAAAAATGCTCCTTCTACAGTTTCACCTCCACCCAGCCCCCCAAGCACTGCTACCCACCCCAGGCCTGATGTCAGAATGTGTTCCCGCATGCTAATTATCATCTCTGTGTCCCACCATCCTCCAGCACAGATGCTGTCCTGTATCTAAATTGGTAATTAGGACGCCATTTTGGGGCTCCTATTATCTGGTAATTCCTGCTGGCGGTAGCAGGTGTGCCAAAAGGAATTGGATTTATGGTGGTGGTGGTGGTGGGAGTGGTGGCGGTGGTGCTGGGGATGGGGGGGTCCCATCTCTTTCCTTTTCTCATGTACAGGCTATTTTTTGTCTCCTTTGTCTCCAAACCCATGCACAATGCATGTGGACACGTGTGCCTGTCCTGGTGGGAACTCTGAGTTCAGATGGAGAACAATGATGGCAGATGTGCAGTTCTAAGGAAACTTCTACAATTTCCATCAAGCTGAGACCATGATGTCATTCCATTATGTCATCCAGCCCCAACCCCCTTCCCCAAAAGAGAACGGGAGTATTAACAAAATCCAAGAACATGCAGTCACTTCTCTGCTCTGTTTTACATTCAGCATCACTATACTATAGACCATGGGCATAAATTATGGGATGGGGGTGTTTTTTTAAAAAAAAAACTCCCAAATAAATCAAAACTGGTTAATTCAGATCCACCAATAATCAGGTTTCCCCCCAATGTTCAAACCAAAGTTATGCCCTTGATAGAGATATTTGATGGAGTGTACTGCAGTATTGTCTTTCAGTGGGCACCCGGCGAGCTTCTGAAAGGGGACATTCAATGAAGCATATGGTGGTTTTCTGGAGCTTCTCTCAGCTTCTCCCTTTGTGCAGCATTTTCCATTTCTAACAGATCAGGCACTCCTTGAGCTTTTCCAGCCCCCCGCACCACTGAATCAGCTCTAGTCATCGTGCGTTAGTGTTCCCCATGCTTTCTGCTGAATGGGCGGTTCCCTTTGTGCTCTTCCAGCAGCCCAGCCCCCCACCTTTCTCCTCTGCCTCCCCAGCAGTGAGTGACAGCTGTGATGCCTGTGTAGTCACCTAGAGGGGGCCAACCACTCCCCCCTGCATGCTTCGTACCAGTCCTTGCAAGCCTGGCCTGAGGCACAGCCGTCATCCCGCATGCCCCTCCCCCCACCACAGGGGGGCGTCCAGCCCCATGTTACGGGGGCATGACTGTGCAGTTTCACAAAGCAGGATAGAGATTGAAGTGCATTGATTCATGCTGAAATTGCACCCTCCCCCTCAAAGATGGCCCCGACAGACCAATAAGAGGCCTTGCACATGCCACATCCCATACAGAAATCAATACGACTGCTTTACAATCTGCCTATAGGGAGGGGAAGTCAGGCAAAGCCTTAGCATTGGGAATCCCTTTCTTCATAGCAAATATTTATTAAATGGCATCAGCGTGTAAGATGTTTCGGTTGCTGTTTTGGGTAGCCGTCAAGCACTGTTACTGTCCCACAGCAATTCAGTCCACATATATGCTGTCATTTGTTACGCTTTTATGCATTTCCGTAGGACACTTGCTTAATGCATTTTAAAGCCCCAGAGAAAAGTGAAAAAGCTGTATAATCCTGAGATGCTGAAGAAATTTTAGTTAGTGAGTATCTCACAACGGCATGATTAATCCACGGTACTAAACGTTCTCATGAAGCCAAATGCTGAAATCTTACAAGATAATCAATAAAACATAAATACCGCATAACCATATGCATAATGCATAAACATAAATGGTAATCAATGAACGCGAGCCAGTTATAAAGGGAACAGAAATTGTTCTTTCAATAAAATGTCCGTATTAATATATGCAATTTGTTGCAGGCCACCTTCATTGTGGGATGGCAACATTTGTGAGGCTCACTACTGTCCTTGACTTGGGGTCATTAACCTGGCTGCTGGGATGGACCAAACAATAGCAAGTCAGGTGTCAAATGCATCCTGGGAGAAATGTATCAGTGGTGGGGTGTAAATTGGGTTCAGTTCACACAAGAGAATAGGTGCCTCTACTGAAATAAAATTCCCCATATTCATCTTAAATATCCTGTGATAAACCGGTTCTGCTGTTATTCTAACATCCAAAAACCTTTACATTTGTCACTTGGGTTAAACTAGAGCGTTTGGTTCAGATGGCATTTATTTATGATCTGCAAGAAAATTTGAGACAGCAATATGATTGAGGACAAACTGTGGTGGCAGGCTTGAGAGTTCAGCATGCAAGATGAGACCCAAAGACAATGGGACATGCTTAAAGCTAGGAGGACCATTTCTACAACAACTGACCAGTATAACTGAAATAAATCAACTAACTCAAGCCAAATGGAATCACCAAACACATTGAAAGGGTTAATAATACCCCCTCCCGCCAGCATCTTAAAGTCGACGTTATTTAATGACTCCTACATTTACTACATTAGAAGCATTTACTATTCTGCAGGGGTCACAAAGAAATGTATTTGCAGAACTGATGTGGTTATGGAAGTAAAACATGGCAGCTACTGCGTTGGAATAGTTCCCTTTTCTTAAAAACCCTTTCTAATAAAACAGACACACATTTACAGCTTTGCAAGTAATGTCGCATGCATTTCGTATCAGGCAAGTAAGAGGCACAAAATCAGAAAGCCGTAAATTCAAGTGGGCGACGCTATTTCTCGCTCCACGGGTGAGTCATGCGTGAAATGCTTGCAAACGGAGAGTAAGTTCTCATCTGCAATGATAATCACGGCTGTAATTGCAGCACGGCAGTGTGCCTCGCTCCTCGCGAGAGGAATGAATGAGGAGTGTGTGCCCTGCTGCCGGATGGTGGCAGCTGCAGACCGGACCGGCGGCTTTGTTCGCAGTCTGCAGTGTGAGGGTGTGGCATGTGGCGACTGACACGAATGAAGCCTTTCCGCATTCAAGGCGCACGTTCAGCTTTAACATTTCATTTTCATTTATTTAACTGTTAAGTAAACTTTCTGGGCACAGCTTGGCTGTGGTTGCATTTGTCTGCTCAGTTGTAATTAATTTTTAATAAGGAAAGTCCACGCCCCATATTTTGTCCCTTTAAAAACTTTTAAAATTAATCGCTGTTTCTATGAAACCGGCAATATTCCGTTCGCTTCAATCAGACTGTCTGCATTGCGGGGCGTGGTTATATATATGAACTGGAGTTAATCAGTGGCAGTCTACAGCACACCATCAGGCATTGCAATCAAAGTGGGATCATTATCAACTCTTAATATTTACAGCATTAACTTAACAGTCTAGCTACTGTCGTCCACAAAGCTAACGCTGTTTCAAGAACAAGTAATAGTTACTGTCGCCCAACTGTTATAACAGGTAGATCTAAACAAGAGTGATACAGTCGGGACAAATCTTTTACATTATTAGGTATGCAAAGTAATGCATATTAAATTAGCGACTAAATTTTCATCTGTAATGGTTTTTACCTTGGCTCCAATCTGATTGCCACACTGGCCAGCTTGAATATGAACAATTTCTCGCATCCTTTCCCTCTGTCCTGTGTGGTTCCTGCGAGTGTGAAGGAGGAAATACGGATCTGATGTAAGCCGTCAGCAGAAGGCTTGCTATGCACTGACCGGTGGTTTTTATAGCGAGCCCCCGCCGCTGCGCCGCACTGCCTCACAAAGGAGGATGCTGATTCTCCGGCAGCGGGTGACGTCACCCGCCCGGGAGAGCGGCGAGGTTCTGGCCAATGAGAGGCCGGCCAGCGCCGCGCTGCGAAACCTCTGCAGCTCCGGCAGCATCAGCACCGACGGGCCACGGGGCAGTGCCTCAGGGCTTGGTTGTATAGCTAGATTGCTAATGGCGGGGGTGCTCAGTTCTTCATATATATAGCATATAAATTCATATATAAATATTACATAAAATACGATGCACAAATTTTTGCTGCATATTCTGTATCTCAGAGGTAGTTCAGATACATCCATCTTCCAACTGCATATCCTGGTCAGGGTCGCGTGGGCTCATAAAGAGAAAAAGGAGCAAGGTACATCTTGAAGGCCAGTCCATTGTTTTACAAACACACATACTTAGACACAATCAAACAATTAGGCAAACTGGAATTAACCTAACTGCATGTCTTTTACCTAGTTTGCCCCATTACAGCAAGTAACATTCTAAATAGCTTGGGGTAACACAACCCCATTAAAATAACTATAAGGCGAAGTCAGAAAACAGAGATGTAGATGAAACATACAGAAGATCGTTGCTTTATGAATTCTTAATTTGTCGCTACGGAAGCTACCATTTTTATGTCAATAAAGAATTAAACATTAATACCAATGGGACTTAAAGACGTAAGAACAAAGCAAGGGCTGACGTCACGTCCGTATCATTCCCTTCTTTACTATCACATGCATCAAAGACCGCACTCCCTCTGCCCCCTACTTAGTGCTCAGACAGAATCCCTCACCGTTTATATAGCCGAATTGTTTCTGGGTAGTTTTATTGTATTCAGGATGGCAATAACAATAATTATGGAGAAGGTAAACTCCAGAGAGTAATAATAATAATAATAAAATATTAATAATACAAAAAACTTTATTTCCGTGGTGTGAAGGAGCAGGTTATATGCATTTCAAAAAGGTACTATGGACATATCCAAATTAGGATTTCAGCAAACCGTGCGTTTGATCCTTATAATTCCAAATCTCCAGTCATTAATTATGTTTAGTATAAATTCCTTTATTGTCTATTCCCTTGAAACGCGCTTACATAAAATTATCCTTCAAGCGGAAGAGATATATAAGTAAATAAGTAAATAATTAAATTCCTGGTATATGGTCCATTAGCAGCGAGGTCTTATTGTTTTAACCAGAATAAGAATTGCAGTTTCAGTACATCTGTGAAGCCTACCATTTTCCATACAAAATTGTATGACCTTTTAGACTGTTTTAATGATGATGGTGGTGGTGGTGTGTAAATCTAGGGAGACGCATATGACTGGACTAGGCATTCTTATTGAAGTTTAGCGAAAAGCACCGTTTGCTTTTTCTCGAGCAGCTATGGCGCGCTGAAGCTGCTTTTTCCACGTCTTGCAGGCAGAAGACGATCCTCCGGATCCTCAGAATGATCATGTGATCAGGGCCGTGGACAGAAGGCGGCTCTGCCTGGGGATGGTCAGGAAGTGACCCCGCCTAGTTAGAGCCTTGAAGGTTAGTAGCCCAGCCTCCGCTCCGCCCCTGATAGTTTTAGCAGGACCAAAAAGTTATTTTAGTGTTTTGTGGAAAGCAGCGACCCCTAGCGGCTCGTCTACGAATGTTTTCCATTGATGACGTGGAGGATTGAGTCGCATCGTGTTGCTTTATTTTTTCTCGCTCCTGGATACTGGTCTATAGTCCAGATTTGCATTTTAAAGGAAATTTGAACATTTGATTCCAGATATAGTCTTCCCCTTATGCTGGCTTTCTGAAGGTACACCAAATCCCAGATGGTGGAATGAGCTCCCAAGCTGCATGCGATCATTAGATTCCCTCTCAACCTTCAGGAAACACCTCTAAACCTGTTCCAGGAACACCTCTGCTAGCCTACACCACTACGCTTCCTTGCTGATCTCTTATGTTCCCTGAATACTCATGGCGTTATCTTTTAAATGAACTCATTTGGGTTTTGCTGTGTTTGAAATGCATTGTATGCTTCTCAGTCTGACACTTACTCACACCTATTACTGGGTATTCATTAGGAGCTCAGTCTAGCTGCACTTATGCCTAGTTGACTCCTTGACTGTAGTATGCTTGTAATCTGCTGCTTGCCTAAAAGGGTATTTAAGGGCAATTTAGAGAGCCCAATTATCCTAAATGCATGCCTTAGGACTGTGTGAGGAAATGTACATGGCACACATATAAAATTCACATACAGTTAAGGTTAGATTTGAACAGGTTTAAAGGCAGTATTAGCCAACAGTGCTATCCATTTGAGTCACCATGCCAACAGCATATGAAATAAGGGCTTTGTGCAACACTGTCCATCTAGGGATAATTACAGCATATTACCCAGTGAAACCTTCTTCTCAGGGTCCCTTAATGACTGCACTCCAACTCAGCAAATGGACCTGTATAGAAATATTGCCATGGAAACAGTAATGTGTCTGATTACATTTTGGGCACTATTCCTGTTTTAGCCATACTTGATAATTAAAAGCATTTACAGTAATATGGATTAAAAAGAAGTGATGGGCAGGAAAATTAGTCATTTTCATATTGCTTCTATCTTCCCTCAGACCCGTTGGCTCTCCAAACTAATATAGCTACCTTAACAGAAAGTTTCTTTCCCTTGCATCAGATCACAGGCCACAGTAATCGTTAATGAAAGAGGTGATGTTGGTCCACACTAGATACCCTCACCTCTGGCTACCAGAGTACATGCATGTATAGCTGCATCCTCACACATGCAGGGATCCGATGTGTTACACTATGACATTTATTCTGAATTCGGCTTTAAGAAAATATAGATTTTCTTGTGTTTCAGAGGCTTGTCAATGAGTAAGGAAAAGTTACGCCGTTCGACATAGTCCCAGTCACTGGTGCATCGGCGATAATGGTATGGGCAACTAGAACATCCATTAACTACCATATATTCACCAGAGAGAGGTTTTCATACATTTTAGCTCAAATGGGTAAGTAATGCAGCAACAGCACAAAAGAGGAGATTTTTTCCCCCCTGTGATCACTGAGTTCTAGAACTCAGTAAGATACTGCACTTTAAACGTCAACCTTGAGAATGTGTGTAACATTTCATATTCGCTGAGGTCATATGTGGCTCTAGACCCTCATTAGGGCAGCTTCACCCAGCCCCCCCTATATTTTTTTAGTCTCAACCCCCTTGAAAAACAATTACTCTAAAAACATTTAGCAGTCTGTCCCATATTTTCATATATATTTCATACCCCCTGATCAGCAAATTTTATAATGAGGGACTCCTGCTTGGCAAGTTTACCCAGGACCTGGGGGGGCATCTTGTGTATTTTTTCTAGCAGCTGAGCCAAATGAGATTATTTTACCACTATTTAACACTAGGGGCCGAGTCAAATGAGATTATTTTAATACTATTTAACACTAGGGGCCGAGTCAAATGAGATTATTTTAATACTATTTAACATTAGGGACCGAGTCAAATGAGATTATTTTAACACTAAAATGAATGATAACTGCCTTAAACAGTGAATAAAGGTTTTCACATGTCTTCTAATTCAAAGTATATACTTGAATAGATGGAAATTCACTTTCTTCTCATTAAGCATGGCAGACTTCTTTATGAGAGTTTGCAGGGGGAAGGCTGGGGGAATGAAGCAGTTTACTGGGGGGGGGGGGGGGGGGCGGGCGGA
>JAAGVU020000008.1:9988512-10033852 GCA_011763525.2 Mormyrus iriodes
GATCGTTGCGATGAGGGGGGGGAGGGGGCGGGGGGGGGGGGGGGGGGGGGGGGGGGGGGGGGGGGGGGGGGGGGGGGGGCAGCAGAGAAGCTTCTGTCTGTCTTAATGAGCTGCCAGGAACGCCTCACAGGAAAAGTGGAGCACAGACTTACCTTTATGTCCCTCATGTAGCCTCTGCTCCGCTTGACGACACCAGAAACCCAAAATCACAACATATAAGAAACATCCCATAGAATGTTTTCAGGATGCTGTATTAAAAGTGTTATCAAAGCAGACTAATGGGACTAAAGTAACCCCAGGTTCTGACACAATACACCGTCAGAATAAAAGGTACAGCCTGGGTAAAGTTTTGTTCCCTAAGATACAAACACCATTAACATACCCCAAATGGTACAAAAATGTTCCTCAGAGGTCATTTCTGTACCTTAAGAGGTACATTTACCTACAGCTAGGGTACAACTGGCAGACCCTTGAGGGTACAGCCCCAGTTACAAGTAATTGTACCCTCAAAGGTACAAATTGGTACTTTTTTGACAGTGTATCCATGCTCTTAAATCCATTTAGTGGTAAAACAGATCATGACTTCTCAGTGGATAATGCTGTCTTATCTGGACCCAGCTACTGCGGTGGTCTGTTTCTATTGGGGTAAAAACACAAACTGCTGGCCAGTAGCTATGCTTTCTGCTGCCGCTGGATATATTGGTTAGTCAAAGGCACGTGCTTCTCTCTGCCTCAGCTAAAGTGAGAGAAATTCCTATTTAATGCTTGTTCAGGCTTCAGACAAAATCTGTTTGTTTATGTGAAAGCCCTCTGTTGTTCCGTTACATTCCTCAGGCTTGCAATCTTCTAAAATATCTTAGCTTGGCCTGAGGGAAGATCCGGGGGCCTCATAATGGCGTGGGTAGCTCCTGTGACGCTGGTGGGGTGGGGTGATGGTCATTTATGGTTTTGTGATATGTCTTATAGAGCAACAATTGCACGAAAACAGTTTATTCAGTACTGGGTTTTGGTGAACTTGGAGAAAGACCCAAGAAACACAGAGCACAAGGCAGGGGAACATCTAGAGAGGATGACAGGGCAAAAACACATGATGGACAATTAAGACATTTCAATACCCCTAACCACACCTGGTGCTATCAAGCCACCATGTCTTCTCTCTAGTTTTATAACAATAACATTGTTTATGCAATCAATTCCCAGACGCTCAGTAAGTATATCACAGATTATTCCTTAAAGTTATAAAATTCCTGCCTGTACTGTATACTGAAATAAATGTTCACGATTCTAAAAGGTACTAACCATATAAAGACCATAGCAAAGCAGCATGACAGCTTTTGCGTATTCTAGTTCTCAAGAGGAACCTTTTTGCAGCTCAAATTAAACACAATTGTGTATCCGCTTACAAAAAGAATATTGATGCCTATAGTATCTGATGTGAGCATCTAATTTTAGTTCAGCACCAAAAGACATGATTCTGTACTGAGAATTCAGTTTTTTGGAGCCCAGGGCACAAACATTTGAAATATTTTTGAGTTTTCTATAAATACATAACCCTTGGGTGATGATAAAAAAAAACTGTCATATGAATATCAGGTATCTAAATAATAGTCAATGACTTAATTAAAGCGCCTTCAAACGACGTGACTAATCCTCCAACAGTTTAGGGCTGCTTTCTTAACCCTTCCATGGCCGGTTGCTCAAAGGGATCTTAATTATAACTGTCAGGATGTGAGGATCACAATTTCAGTGAAGGACTTCTAAGAGCCTACAGTATCCCTAGAATGAGAATACTGAGACAGATTATATGCCTATTCAAGGATCTTAGAAGACCAGGTATTGTGACAAATTAATAGCCGCTAAAAAGAATTTTTAAAAAACATGTTCACTCATGTTATAAAGGAAGTGTCAGAGAGGAGAGGAGGAGTATGTGTTGTCCACCTTAATGTTTTGGCATTTTTCAGTAATTTTGAAAGCTGTGTCTCCCGATCCGTGGTCTTATATTGACACATTTATTCATTAGCTTAAAGGGATTCGCCTGATTCTCCGTAAGATTACAATAATGACTGCCAAGCCCTTATTTGCCCTTAAGTTTCTCCTGGATCCCAGCTACTACCTCAAAAGGCAGCACTGCTTTGTCCAGTTCTGTCCAGTCTTTCCCCTATGATGCATTTGGCGACATTTACTGATCTCCTCAACATAAATTCTGTGTTTGCCTGTAATACCCAAGTAATACCTGACAGGACGTTAAAAAATAGCTGTGTGATCTTTGATTCACATCTCGTCCTGCGGAAGGCTGTTTGATAATGCAGGTGCCCAATGATTATTAATAAATTATAGAAACTATAAAATGTACACATTATATATCCTTCTCCACCCAGTAATCTGTAACTAGTCAGTGGAAACAGAGCGTAAGTAAACGTTCAACAAGGGCAAAAAATAATAAACTTGAAATGCATTTGAATTCACTTTGCATTGTGCACTTTGCAGAAAGGATGCAAAAACTTTTCAGTTATACCGCTGGTCTACAAACCTGCATAATCATTAATAACACCGTGAAACCCACCTAGGTCTCTCAGCAAGTTCTGAATGATAATTATGAAAATTAACATGCATAATTCATAATTACATTTGTATTCCACTGCAAAATAGACCTATTTATAAATTTTAATAAGATCAGTCCATTTTTTTCAAATAATCTTTTCTCGTAGCTTTAAACAAAAAATTTTTGTGTGTGTTTTTTTTTTACTTTAATGGCGTAGTTTGGGCACATTCATGAAGAACTGTATGTTAATATGATCAGTTGAACACGAAGAGCAAAAATTAAACCCCAAACTCAAAACACACCAAATAAAAATGACACTTCAATAACGAACCACATAATTATCTTATGCGAATTTATATCGAAGAAATAAGAAAAGTATCGAAGAAAAATGACTTTTTATACAAGAAAACAAACAAACAAAAACAAAATAATTACATATGCGTCCTGCTAAAAGTAACATCTTACGCCTATATGAAAACGGAGAAGTGGTAAGGCGATGAAAGTCTGGGCTTTGAGAAGCCGAGAAGAATGTCGTGTTTAATAGATCACAGGAACCTTCATACATTATTTGACACAGTTTAGGCTACCAAATTCGTTATATTAAGTCTTCTTTTTATCCTCTATATGATATCCATACATAAAAAACTTTTTTGCAATGGAATAATTCCTCGCTTACAGCCACCCGATATTCGGGGGGAGAACAAACGAAATTTAAAGGTTTTCGGTTTTTAGAAAACCACGTCCACTTCACATTTAGAGTCAGTAATTCCGTTTAGATTATCTAAAACAATTTAGTCTTTTAATATGCTGACATTATTCGGGCGATTTCTTTTAATGAGGAAAAGGAATATTTAGGAATCAGTAAGCGCGTTTCTTTAACTTTGAGTCCTGTGATGTCATAAACTACAAATAGTATGAATTCATAATTAAAATATTCTCCACGAAAAATAGCGTTTAAAGTTTTCAGCTACGATATTACCACATACGTTTGTGGCAAAAAGAGAATTATTCCAAAATTGGCATTCGCTTTAAGAATGTTTTGGTTTGTTGTCTGGTTGGTTTTTCTCTTTTTTCCTCCCTGTGTAAATCGGGTCATTTGGGCTGCGCGATTTGGAGAGAAAATGAACTGGCAGCACATTTTCGCCGAAGTCCGTCTTGTCCTTTTTACGCGTCGCCTCAAATAGTGAAACACCAAGAGCAAACCACCAATTCCTTCAGCGTTTTGCGCAGCTCCTGGCTCCGGTACGCGTAAATGAGTGGATCTATGAGCGAATTGCAAATGATGAGGATCAGATAGAGGTTGAAGTAACTGAAGAAACAGGTGCACTTTCGGCACGTAAGAATGAGAATGAGGTGCAGGAAGAACGGACCCCAGCATATAATAAACACGCCCAGAAGGATGGTCAGAGTGATGGCCCCTTTCATGCTGGTGGCCTGGCGGCGACTCTTGCGGAAGGCGATGATGCGCCGGGAGTGCAAGTGCGCTGTGAAGAACATGTGCAGGTACAGGGCGGCGTTGAAGATCAGCGTGATGCAGAAGAAAGTAACAAGGCACACAATGACGGCGTTGTCGTTGTGGTATGCAATGAACAGGGTACTAGATACGGTGCTCGCCGTCCAGATGATGGCAATGACGGCCACGGCGCGCTGACTGGTCATAATACTGTGGTAGCGCAGCGCGTAAAAAATTGTGATGTAGCGGTCAGCGGCTATGGTGCTCAGAAAAGACAAAGAGGACATCACTGAACTGCAGATCATGATGTCAATGATGTTGTCCAAGTGTTCCATCATGCTTGGCGTGACAATCAGCAGTCCGTGCTCGGTGAGCAACATAAACATAGTTTCTACCACATTGCTAACGCTGACCAGCATGTCGGACACAGCTAGGCAGCAAATAAAATAATACATAGGGGAATGCAAATTTCTGTTCTTGATGATGGCTAGTATTACCAAAATATTTTCTATCAAGCTTATCAGACCCAGAGCGAAAAACAATTCGTGGGGAATCATGATCTGGGCGCACGTCGTGGAGTTCTGGTCACCTATGGAGAAATTGTTGGTGACGTTTTCCAAGCTGTACATGGGAACAGCACTGTGCTCCAGGTGTTTCATGAGGAAAGTGAGTTGCGATGTGCTGTTCGCGTCAGGCTCTCTCGGATTCATCAGCGCGATTTTCCCCCAGTTGTTCATGACGCTGGTTAAATTGACTATTTCTACGTTATGCTGTAAAATGACAATGAAATACTTAACAATCCACTTTTGCTTAGAAACTCATATCTTTTATGAAGAATAATAAGAAAACTCAAACTTGGAAATCACCGTGCTTTATAAAAATAATTATACAACCAGTGAGTGAAATTTTATTATATATTTACAGATTTATAAATATAATTAACGCAATCGAATGTTGGTGATCTAAAATGTCGGCCATTGTTTTATAAATTTCGCTTACCTTAGATTTCCGATGAATGTCCAGCTCTAAGATGTGTACGAACAAAACGCAACAAAGTTGTTCAGCAGACGACGCACTGGGCGCTTATTTCTATTAGGAACCCACTTCAATTCGCGCGGGTGAGTCCACTGTACTATACCTTAATAATCCCAGGAGAGTCGATATGCATTCCTTCGGGAGAATAGTTTTCCTGTGATGCTGTATTTTTTACCGTCTTTGTTCGTTCAAATATTCAAATATAGGGTTATTTGGGATAGTTTTCTGACGGCTTTATGCTAATTTGTCAATTATTCACAACGCAGTTTAATTTGAACGTCTTCTAATGCAGTCTGAAATGGCTATGGCTATAGACATCCTGAAGAAAAAAATCCAGCAAAGTGAAGTGACGGTCGCTGTTTAAGGACCATATACTCATCATTAACTCCTCCTATATTCAAGGAAGCCAACCATTATCTAGTGTGTTCACCCATGTTCCGAATGCATTTCAGATGTCACGGCAACATGGCATGTTAAATAACGTGGGCGTTTTTACACACTTTGTGTGTGATGTTCCTGACCATTTTATTTAAAAACGTAATCCACGTTTAAGTTGTACCGAACATACAACAGCCACAAATAAATCAATACGCATCAGGTGTTTAAATAAAATGTTTTTTGAAACGTTTAGGCTATAGAGATTTGAATTCGTTTTCATCTAAAATCTACTGGGAAACATCGCGCCGCGTGTGCCGTCAGTATCAAGCCAAGATTAAAGTACATAGGCCCATATTATTATCATTATTATTATTAGATTATATAATAATTTTTTTTTTTTTTTCAAAAAACTTTTATGAAAGATAAGCAAGCACGTTATTTTTAGGCAATTCATTTGTGATTCTAATTGTGATTGTAATTACAATCAAGGTGCTGATTAATCTCAGTTAATTGTTTCTGATTACAAGCTCAGAGGACAGTAATGTAAAGCACATATAAATCTCATTGGCTGCTTCAGCAAACGGGTCGTGGGCAGGTTGAGAAGGGCCACTACAGTGAGCGCCCCAGCCGGCCTTAAGAACCGGCAGCTCAGGCCTACATGATGATTTAAGGATGGACAGCAGGGGCGGATCTACAAGGGGGCAAGAGGGGGCAGTTGCCCCTACTACTATAATCATATAAAAGCAATCGCCACTACGTCCATAAGCTGCTCCAATCACTGAAACAAACCATACATGAAGTGAAATCTAACTGTAAATCTTAGGGCCTGCAAAAACTTAGATACAGCTCTACGCTAAACGTGCATGGCAGCCTCTGAGCTGCACTGCGTCTTAAGGGGAAGTTAAATTGGTAATGAATGTAACATACGCTAAATTGGCAACGTATGGCTTGTATGCCAATGGCAAAAACAAGAGCCCGTTACCGTAAATGGTAGCCAAGGCTAATTTCGCTTGTTAAACGGAGTTCAAAGACGTGGTTTCTATGAGCATTTTAGATTTAATGAGCTAGCTTGTTTTAGTAAAGATAAAGAGAGGCGCAAAACACTGGTATGTTTGAATCCACAGCATTTGTGCAATGGGCTGCCAGTGGGGACAATAGGGTTTCAGCTTGGAAACCTGCAAAAAAAAATAAAAAATCACCTGCGCTCAACCATGGCAGATGACCGTCTGAGTTATCTAGCTGTTCTCGGCGTTGAGAACCAGCGTGCAAAAGCACTTTATTTGGATTTGTTTGTTTGGCTGCACAGCACAACAACCATCGCCTTAAGCGGTCTTAACAAAATGTGGTCAGAATGACCGGATGGGTAGCGCCGAGCCAGCAAGAGCTGCAGTTTTTTACATGAACCCTGATCTGTTGTTCCTGTTGTTGATTATTAAGATAAACTTGGTTAAGTGTATTAACATAATGTCAAAATAAATATTGTAAAAATGTATTTGTTGATCTTTTGTTGAGTATATTTACATATAGATGTACAATTGTATTTCTACATGAGAAGCAAAATCTCTTGCAACTTTTTTGCCACCCCATGTAAAATGTTTTAGATCTGCCTCAGAAATACATGGAACACTACACGATTTGACAATGTTCATTAATCCTCCTTTCACTCAAGGGAAAGCTTTAAGTCTGTTTAATAAAACAGAAATTGTACGTATTATTTATAAACAGATATGATGTCTTTGGTCATGTAAGAATATTAGCAACGATTTGATAAAAGCCCGTTCCAGGACTCAGCAAAGGGCACAAGGAAGAAACCAGTTTAGCAAGTTGCATTGAAAAGCATCCACTGAAACGTGTGTGTGGCGAAGATACGGACACTCGAGCATCTTCAGTCTCGGAAATGATCCTAATTAAGGAACAAGTAAGCAGATATCCCACATCTCCTGGAAGGTCCGGGAGTCTCCCCCAGACAGACAGCAGATCCCCGATACCCGTGAATGATGCACAATGGCCTGGGAATCCCTTCCGCGACGGTAAAATTACCTGGCAAGAAACTGTACCACCGTAACCTGTCGGAAAATTTTACTGCTGGCCCCACCCCACCGAATAAAAAATTAAAGAGCAAACAGAAAATATAAGTTTTTACATTTTTTTTCCTTTTCGCTCATATCCAGATAAACACTGTACAAGCAGTTCTCCCAACACAAAGACGTGTTCAGATGACAAACACAACAGGCTTCCTGACATCCAGACTCACGTCTGACATCATCAAAGAGGATCTAAAATAACGTCTTAATACTGAACACGTGTAAAGCGTCTCTTCTCTCATATTCCACACTATGCTTATGCGCACTTAACAGTTTTCTCGAGCAACCCTGTGAAGAGGCTGGGTAATGAAATATGACAGTCGGAATGAAGGACTTATGAACTAGGGAGGAGGTGAAATTGCAGAGGGGACTACAGAATTCACAGAACCACTTATCCTGGTCAGGCATGAAAGAGATGGCACAGGGCACAAGGCTGGGGTACACCTGGGATGGGATGACAGACCTTTGCAGAGCACATACAGATTTTTTCAGTCAGCCATTATTTCATGTGCATTAAACTCCTAAAACTGACACCCCATCTGTCATAGGACTGAGACTGATGTGATGCACAAAAATGAGCTCGAAGCATTAGTGCCGGTACATCCTTGAATCCATAATGCATCACATTCTACCGCTAAAACAGCTGAAATCAAACAACCATTTTACATTTCATATTACATTCGAACTCAAATTTTTAATGGAGGGAATAAGTATACAGTATCTGTGTGCTTCATTTTTCAGTACTCCCTTTGAAGGCACTTGAAAACAACACAAGTTTTTGTTATTAACAATATTAATGTATAGATACTTAAAGATCATCATCATCATCATCATCATCATCTGTGGTCTACCAACACAACAAGACTACTGTCATTCATACAGCCCTACAACAGTTGTGTCGGAATGTGGGTTGAGTTAGACTTTAATGTGGATGAGGTACTATGACCATACAAGATGTGAATCCATTCACCCTTAAAGTTCAGGATTGGCAGAGGTGCGGCTAAACTTGTGTTGCCTCCAGTCCTTCCCAGAGCACCACCCAGCCCCGACATCCAGCCCCCTTCCCCCCAGCAGATCAATCCCACTCCTCCTCGTCCCGCTCTGGCTCTGCCTCATCTTCCCGTGGGGGATCCAGGACCTGGATGTTGGCCAGCATGTCCCTCATGGCCACCATCAGTCGGTTAACTTCCTGGTTGAGCTCTCTGCCTGCCCGGGCCACCTCCTGTTCATCCCCAGGTCCTGCGCCTCTCTACGGGAAATGTACTTATGAGCCATGGCAGCCCCCCCTACCCAGCATGTCTGCCCCTTGTCCCCACCCACAGCCACACCCTAGTAAAAAATCTGAGGTTAAGTACCCTACTTTCAGTTTAATTATACGTGAATGACATTGAAATTTTACACCTAATCAAGCTCCTGTAGCTGATCAAACACAGCGCTATGCTAATAATGCAAAGGTTGTGGGTTCGAATCCCAGGGAGCATACATAAAATCGTAACCATTCTCTCTACCGTAAGTCACTTTAGATAAACACATCGAATAGATGTACATGTTCCCAGCTAGCTACCATTAAAATACAAAGTCTTTCATCAGAATCTTTTCCATTCCAAATAATAAATTTGCCTATAATTTAGCAGAGGCCGCAGTGCAATCAATGGAGAGTCAAAACATGTCTTCAAAAATGTTTAACTGAAAAGTATGACAGCCCATTCCAAAGCAAGAATGTCTGAATAAACTACAATCACAAGTGCCTAGACATCTAAAGTTATTACACTTTACATACAAATTGCATTTTCTGGTATAAAACCAAACTCTAAACTCTCCGTTAATAAAATCAATTCTACATTTCATCGTAGCAACCAGGTAAAACCAGTTAGAGAAGTCTGCAAAAGCATTATTTGCTAATCGGTCTCATAAAAACAAACGAAATAGCCAAGACGCTGTGGGAGTTTAGTTTGTAAGGTATGGTGTCCGAGGAGCCCGGCATATAAGGGAGGACGAGGTCAAGGCCAGCACTGACCCGACAACAGACTGAGCATCTAAAGAGGAACCAAAGTCCGTTGAATTCAGTCAATTTCTGCAGTAAACATCTCATTATACACAGTGTGTGCACAAAAAAATAATAATAAAAAAAAATTATGCAAACATTAATGGTCATGTTGCATAATCTACAGTGGTGACAAAACATTGGTACAGGCTAGACCCCCATGCCTAGAAGCCTGACCTCTCCAGCTGTGTCTGTAAACATATGGAGGAAAGAGCACAATGTGCTGGCAACTGAAATTTACAAAACAGACCTCAAAATGTCTACAGTTTGGTCCTCGGTGACCACACCTGTTCCTGGTCTCTACGCCCTGCACCAGCAGCTGACTTTACAGCCGCAGTGAGTAAGGCACCTCTCATTTCAGAATAACTAGGAATTTAGTGGAAAAAGGGGGGGGGGGTCAACATTCTTTCCTGTGCAAAGACTTTCCTTACAGCAAAGTGTGTTACCCCACTGGCCAGGACAGGTCAAATCAGCATCATGGGCCTGTGAAGTGGTCTTTTGGCAAAGTAGGTCAAGATGCCCCACAGGCAATGTGTCCCTTGTGGTTCCCAAGAGAACTGGCTTCTCAGGAAGGCCTGTGTGAGTGCACCTCACACACCAGCACCTGCACTGGGCCAGAGGAAGGATTTACCAGTCCACTCAGTGCCAGCGGGGCCTTCCCCTTGCCGATTGTTAGGGGGAAAAAAACCCACACAGAAAAAGCAAGTTGGGACAGCGCATCCCATATAGTCCTTAAAACAGCAGTAAGTCTGAGAACTGAGCAACGAGGAACTAATGATGGAAGCTAGAGCACTGAAACTTGCTTGGAAAGTAGGGGTGGCTAGCGATGATAAAAGAGCCAGTAGGTAAACCACATACCTGTAGGTTAAAATTTGGCAGCAGAGAACGGAAGAAAAGTGACAAAGAGTTCTCAGAGGTCCCCACGTTTGGCCTAAGGACACGGGGAAGAGATTCACAAAAAATATATACTTAGCATGTCACATAATATCAATCCAGTGCTTCACTAAGCAAATCTCGCACATCACCTCTCAGGCCTGGTGTACGATACCACAGAATCCAGGGGGGGCAGGGGGTCGAAACCCATAAGCGGCTGAGTGGTCACCTCCTAGCAGGGGGATAACGCCAAAAAGAAAAGCCCAAATCAGAGACTGTCAGCCCAGGGCCCAAGACCCTTTGAACGCAGTTCAGCTAGTTATGCCTGCTAGACACAAAGAACCTAGACCCCCCCCCCATCTCAAACTGAATTCCGCCATATGCATTATAAAGGTACTCAGCCTGAACAATATAAAGAGCCTGAATAAAAAGCAAAATAAAAGCTAGTTGTCAGACAGAACCTAATCAGCAATGAGCTTTGGCAGCTGTGCCTAAGGTGACCCCTCTTTTCATTTCAGGACATTAACAGAAGGCTTTTTATTTCTGGCTGCTGTGGTGAATGAGAATATTATACCAGCAGCTTGTTGGAAAAGGCAGACACCGTGCAAGCGGCTACAGAGGCCGGCGTCACGAAGACGTCCCAAATCCCACGGCTCAGCCCAGTGGCCTAAAGCACTATCCAACCGCCGGCTCTTTGATTAAACCTTCACACCCCCTCAGCTCACCAGAGGCAGTGTGGCCAAGGCACCCTTGATCTCTGACAGGATGACGTGGCGATGTATGCTCCTAGGGGTACTCTGGTACCTTATCTTCCTCCTGAGGGTGACCAGGGAACAAAGAGAGGGACAAAGTTTGACAACTAGCACCATTGGAGAAGCGAGACATGTGGGATTTGAAAGAATGTGCTGGATGGACCTAATGTGACAAGGAGAACCCTCATCTAAAGTCAGCTAAAGACGATCGCATTTTAAAGATAAGTCTCCTAATCTAATTCTGGAAAAGCGTATTTTGTGTAAGATAAACAACAGGCGCTTTCCCACCAAAGTTCAGGAAGTTCAGGATCTTGGTTCCGAGTTCCTGGGCCGTCTCGTAGCGATGGCCAGAATGACATTTCATGAACCATTTGCTGGATTTTCTGACCTCACTAGAGGGTGCTCTTGGTTTACTTTGGGGTATACTTTGAGCCCTCTTTTGAACAAGGGGCACCTTCTAGTGGGGTCATAAAATACGGTTGGAACGCGCATAAAGAGCCACATCTACACAAAAACTGTTCTCCCAAATTTCCCTTCATGGATGGATGAATGGATGGATGGATGAAAGAAAAAAAGAAAGAAAAATCCATCCATTTACCCATTCATCCATCTTCTCTTTGTAGGTAAGAATGGGTCTCCTGTAAGGACAGGGATGGTACACGCTACATATGAAGTATCAGACGTGGCCACATACATGACAGCCTGTGCTCATAGCACCCGGGGAGGCTGCGAGAGGCGTATGGATGCCGAAAATGAATATTGAGAGGGGTCACCCTGTCTACAAGTCAAATGTAACTGAAGAGCAACACAGAGGAGCCACTATACACACACCCACCACCACCGCAGTTCTGAGAATCAGATGCTCTTAATAAAGTCAAGACAATCATCTTAAACATGGCCTCTTTCATCCACAGAGCATGGGCGGGAAATGGGCAGGAAATGGGCGGGAAATGGGCAGTATGGGCGGGGGGGGCCTACTTGTTTTCACAGTCCTCCACCAAGGGGTCTTTCTTGTCCACCCGCTGCAGGACATCCCTCACATTGCCCTCCAGCCAGACCAGGACACCGGCCTCCTTCCAAAGGCTGTGGCAGCGACCCACGTACAGGGCCACCAGCTCACTGAGGCCAGGCAGTTGCCTGTTCAGGGGACAATGATGGCCGGGGGGGTTAACTGGGGACTGCTCAGAGGAATAAGTGCATAACAGCCATGTGATTGTGCACCATTTTGCAAACCATTAGTAAACTGGAATTTTTCAATGAATTTATGAATTTATTTAGGTTACATGTATTGCATAAGAGTTTATAAGATAAGGTTTGAGAGAGTCCCCCCCCTCCCCCTTCTGCACCTATATTGGCTTTTGGGTCCAAAGAAGGCGTGGGAAGACACAGTGGCATCGGGTTGAACAGAGCAGAGGTCGAGGAGGGGCATCAGCACTGTGGAGGAGAGAACTTCATACCGTCAACTAGCTGGGGGCAGGGGGTATGTTTTACACTGTCCATCACAACTAGACCACTTTCACTGCCAGGACCTCCAGTCCTTCCCAGAGCACCACCCAGCCCCGGCATCCAGCCCCCTCCCCCCCAACCAGGGAACCAACCAGCCAGGGGTTCAAAATGAGCACTAAGGATCAGCACTGACACCCGGAGTATAGAGGACGATAATCCAAGTTACAGGAAGTATGGCAGCAGAATCGGGGTTGCAGCTCTGTAAAGGTTGCAACTGGTTCAAAATTCAGCAGCTAGACTTTTAACCAGGACAAAAAAAAATAGACAGCATGTCACTCCGGTCCCGGGCTCCTGTCATTGGCTCCCTGCTAGTTACATAATTCATTTTATTTGTTTTTAAAGTTTAATATGGACTGGCCCCAGCATACCTTTCTGACCTTATTCTTCAACTAGATCCTTGAGGTCAGTTGATAAGTTGTTTTTATTTGTTCCACGAACACATGTAAAAACAAAGAAAGGGCCTTTTCCCTGCTCGGTACCAAACTTTGGAACGGTCTTCCCCTGTGTTAGGTCTGCTTCCTCTATAGAGAGTTTCAAAACTAAGCTTAAAATACCTTTTTATGCATTAACACACCCTGGATCATAGTACATCTCATCTGTTGTTTTTTTCCTTTAAATTTATACACTAATAACTATTTATGAATTTACTTTTTATATATGTTTTTTTCTGTTTTAAACCATTTCTGTATCAGATTTGCCATGTCATGTTTTTTTTTTTCCAATTTGATAAATTTTTGGGTTTATCTAATTGTACAGCACTTTGGTCAGCTGGGGCCGTTTTTAAATGTGCTATATACATAAATATTGACTTGTCTTGACTATTCCAAGCATTTTCAACAACAGACAGGTAAAGCTAATTAAAAACTGTGGGTTAGCAGCCAGATGCTCCGGGCAAGGCAAGAACTCGAAGTAATCTGAGCAGGTCTAAAGTGAGGACTTAAGGGGAATGGAAATCGCAGAATCATTCAAAGGGAGACACAAATGCAATTCAGCCCAAATTCAACAATCCTACCAGCCAACCACCTTTTATACATTTAAAAAGCATCAAAACATTCATAGATGCCAACTCAAACCGACAGGTCAACGACAGCCACTTAACAGCCCCGCAGGAACATCGAGGGGTGAGCCAAGACCAGGGCTAGCCTACTAACCCACAACCACAGGCATCTACACATCTGCTTTCAGGTTCGAACAGTCAGCCACACACAAAGGCCAAATGAATTAGTACCATATCATGAGATTATGAGATATTAAAATGACATGGGTGAGAGATTGTCACATTACCCTACCCCTTTGCTCTGGTTCATTGCAAGAGAGATTTGAGGTATGATAGTACCTCCACACTAGCCTCCTGAAGAGACTGGGAAGGAGGCCAGAGCAGTGGTGTAGAGACTGAGAAAACAAGATGGCAAATCTACCAGAGAAGGAGAATGCAACAAAACCACTGTCAGCTGATCAACACTGAAAGCTCAAGGGCGCCCCCCGGTGGCGGTAGACAGGACATGTAAACTCACCCCCAGGGAACATAATGAGGGCATCCTGCAGCAGCTGGTCGGCCATCTGCTTCATGCGAGTGCCTTCCTCCAAAGCCAGGTCATCCTGCAGGCTTTGGTGGTAGTAGGCCAGGGCCACTGAGAAAGTGAAGTTGGGCAGCTGGGACAGGTTTCGGTGCCCCTGGGTGAACGTCACAAAAAAACCCATGATGCACAGATATGGGGCATCACGGGCATAGCCTCACATTCCATTCCTCTAGACACGACCCCACTAATATCAGTGTTTGAAAAACCTATTCATTTGACATACTGAATACAGTCCAAGGGCACAAGTTTGGTTACAACAAAGGCAGGAACCCAGTCAGCCCCAAAGCTCCCCTGTCCCTCGAAACACACACAGATCTCCCACAATACTGGCAGGAAAATGATCCTACCGCCCATAACAAAATCTACACCCATGTTCCAGTAGGAATAAAAGGGCAATGCCTGTTTCCCAGCATAAATAAAAAAAAAATATTATATAAATAAAATCAAAATAATAAATTTTAAGACCATCCTGTTGCAACGCCTCTCATGGTCAGAGGTGCCATAACGGGGAGGGCAGTTAGAATGATTCTAAGGGCCCCTGAGGGGCAGGAGCCCTACAAAAATTAGAACATAACTGGACTGACATAATTGGGTAGGGGCCCCAATATGACATGTTTTCATGGGGCCCAAAATCTCTATTGGTGCCCTGCTCACTGTTCTCCCCCATTACCCTCTCACCTCCCATTCCTCGTACAGCCGGATGAGGAAGGAATACTCCCGAGAGCGCAGGGACAGGAAGTCCACCAGCAGTAGCATGCAGACCGGATCGTTTTCTGGGTCCAGACTTTGGTGGGAAGAGACGTACACAAAGAGGCAGCTTATATCATCAAAAGCTGATGTTTGCAATGTGCATCACTGTCAAAGCAGATGAAGTTGGCCCCTCGTCTGGCCTCATGTCCCATGACTTGTCGCCCCCCCCCCCACCCCACAAACACCGTACCTCAGGATCAGCTTGCAGTATTCTAGCGCAGTCCTGGGGCATCCTCTCTTCTCTAGAAACATCATGTGTTTGTACAGGGCCAGATAAAAAGCCCTATAGAATAGGCACAAGGCACAAGGATGATGACATTGTCCCATACATGGCTCCACCCACTGAGGTTAGGCAGCGAACAGGCAGCCCCACACTGGGGATCCACCTGGAACTCTATGTAACAAGGCTTACAGCAGGGCATTCTGGGTTTAGGCATGTGCCATTCGGGTTACATGAGTTGATCAGAAACAGGAAGTCCAAGACATTTTCAAAAACATGGAATACTACCCAACAGGCCACAAAAGATCTTAAGAGTAAAATACAAATGGACACAACGGCAGGCACCCAAGAGGCACCGTGGTGACACCCAGCTCAAGGGCAACACCAGTGAATGAACCATGGATCAAAGGCAGTGCTCACCTGTTTTCAGGCCTCAGGTAGTCCAACCTGCTGGTTCCTGATGTCAGGCTAAAGACGGGGTGAAAGGCACACTCAAAGCTGTAGAGTGCCCGCTCTGAAATAAAGCGATCACAAGCATCATATATCTGACCGGCCAGCAGACACTGGACCTTAATTGTACAGCAGTAGTGCCATTCTTGGTTTCGGTCCTTCTGAAAAGCATTAAATCCTCTTGAAAGGCATTCAGCGGGTGACAGCGGTGCTGTTCTGCTGCTAACATTGCATATGAACAGAATAACCAGCAGTGCAATGCGGCCAGAGATCTTGGAAGACCTCCATTATGCTCTTCCATGTGTCTCAACTTATGTGCCGTAAATAACTGGATAAAAAGCATCACAAGACCAGGCTTATCTAACTGGAAGACAAACTCCGTCACAAACTGACCTTTTGAGCACTGGACCCTTTTTGTAATTTGTTTATTAGATTTACATATAAACCACAGAGAAAAACAGCTGTATTATAAATATCCTTTACACTTACAGCAAAACTTGCTCCATCAAACAGACACACATTTTCAAGAGAGAAACAGGTTTAAATATAACATATATTTTTTCCAGTTACGCATGGAAAACAATTTTTTTTCCCCATATACAATGAAACACATAATTTCTGTCTGCAACTATTCCAAAACCAGAACGGTATTACAATACAATACATTAGGCAGCTGTATTTTTGCTAAAAAGCCCTTACCACAGAGGTGCCCGTCACTAAACTCAAGACGGAAACTTTTTATAAAATGAGAACGATTGATAAGAACAGTTAGCCTTTGCAGACGCATGAATGGTGATTAACTTTATCTGCAAACCTCACCATAATTTTTTCTGGTCTGTATTAATCCAGTTAATCACAGATTAACAACAAATACCAGTATCCAGAGAAAATCTGTCTGAGCCCAATTTTCTAAATCAAAATGATTTCTGCAGAAGCTGAACGTACAGAGACGTTGGGGCCAGACATCAAATGTCCAGGCTTAATCTCATTAACGAGGTATTTGGAGAATTCGCCCAAGAAACTACCAGGCCAGAGTTGTGAAGTAAATTCGAACAGCTCCATTTTAAGTTTTAACCTATTTTAACTTTTACATCTACTGTGAATTACAATACTATTCTACCTACACTGCCCTCAAATTTGTCTATTTTAGCTACATAACAAGCTGCAGTGGATATGACAGTTTGGTGTGCAGTTTGGCTTCATTCCATTCAGTAACTGCAACCAGACAGGAACCATTTAGCACAAAGCATTCTGGGTATACTGCAGAAAGACAACAAGGCTTAAGGCGGCCAGCTCCATCTTGGGAAGGACTTTGGATCCCAGTACACATTTCATTAAATAAAGTCATTGATTAACAACTGTCATCTCCCTTGTTTTGTATGTGAATCATTTTCCAGTTAGTAAATGTTATGAAGTTCAACGCTTCCATGCAAGGTGAGAGCTTTAATTAGGGATTAGAGAGATGTGGGGTGAAGGTCAGTCTTTGTAGCCCTACAGCAACATTACTGAACTCAACTGGCCTTAAAGATTGAATTTGCTCCTGTGAGAGGCTCTATAGTCAGCAATGCCTACTAAGGTTAGCATCTAGCCTGGGATTTGGTTCTGGATATGTGCCCATGCTAATCTCTCACAGCTAGAAGTATGCAGCTAAGGCAACCAAGGGTTCGCTCACCGACTAGGTCCCTGGCCATCTCCTGGTCCTCCTGAATGCGGCAAACATCAGAGAGCTGCAGCAGGGAGTCGACGTGGTAGGGGTTAACCTGCAGGAGGGCCTGAGAAGAAGCAACGCACACAGAGTACTAAAACTGTGGTAAAGCCATACCCCCACCGACACCCCCTCCAAGAACCAGCCATCTCCACGGTTCACCCTCCCCAAGTACGCCACACCTTCCCCATGTAAGCCACACCCACCACAATGTTGTTAGGGTCCATGGACTCGACTGCATCCAGGAACTTAAACTG
This sequence comes from Mormyrus iriodes, assembly GCA_011763525.2. Taxonomy (NCBI): domain Eukaryota; kingdom Metazoa; phylum Chordata; class Actinopteri; order Osteoglossiformes; family Mormyridae; genus Mormyrus; species Mormyrus iriodes. The sequence continues at coordinate 10,006,142 of JAAGVU020000008.1, forward strand.
CACTTGCTGGTAGTCCCGGTTGTGTACAAAGGCAAAGTGCTGCAGGCCATCCCTTGACTCCTGAAGTGTCATGGAGATCCCTAATGACAACAACATAAAATAAGATGCAGCCACACAAGTACACCGAAGGACACACAGCCTTGGCAGTGTAAAGGTTAAAAGCAGCATGAATAACATAAAAAAGAAACATCTATATGACCTGCTACAGTGCTCAAAGAAATCAAATGATGCTAACCAAATCACATGCCTTATCGCTTCTCACTTATAAAACTATGCACTTCCACAAGGTCACCTTGGCCCCAGAGGAACCACACAGAGGATCGCCCACCCAGCCTGAATAGCGCCTTTCACACTGCTGGGTTCGCAACAATATGTGGAGGCCAGAGATTTCCGATCAAAGCTACCACTGAACTGGGCCTTTAGATCTGCTCCTTAAAACGAATCTAGAGGAACATGACTTGTGAGCACAGAGCTCTCACCAGGTTCTTTGGATCCAATTCAATATTGATCAGCGTTTTTTTGCAGCTATGGTGCATGAGCATGTGCGCATGTATGTGCCCTGTGATGGACTAGCATCTTGTCCAAGGTGTATCCCAGCGTTTTTCCCTGAGCATCCTCGGACAACCTCCAGATTCCCCTTCATCCTGACTAGGATAAGAGGTTGGAGCACTTTATATGAGGACAGTGTAATATTCAGACCAAAACATTCAGGTGTTAAAACGCGACGACAGTAAACCAGATATTCAATATAAGGGGCCATCTAAGGAACCTTGCAACAAAGCCTGATCAGCCAGAGTTTCTATGCGGGCAGTCAGGGTGTTGCTCACCTGGTCTGCTGAAGCGAGGCCAGGTGTCTTTGGCAACTGTCATCCACGTGCTGCGGTGGAACTGTCTCTGTCTAGCCCTGGGCCTAAATGAAGGAAGATGAATCGAGAGGGCGACGACATCTTATCTGGCCAATCACAAACTACTGCAGACAGGAACTGACTATAATGATATTCAATATAAACCAGCAGCTGACCCTACCTTTGGTCCCCCAATACTGCACGAGCTCCAAAATATCTTTTCAATTCTGTCTCAGGATTCAGATTCCTAGTTTTGAAGAGGGCAGGGACATTTCAATAGAGCAGCTTACATCAAAGAAGTAAACGATTTATGCTACAATGTCCATGAGGGGACATTTCAGGTACTCTGCCAAAGAGATCAGCAGAGAAGCAGGATGGGAAGTCAATTAACAAGCAGAGCAAGATGCAAGAGGGGATGCGGGAAAACTAAAGAATTACTATGTAACTGTACTCACACTTGTATAAATGGCAAATAAAATTAACTTCCTTTAATAACATTTCCTTCTATTTTTTTTTTCATCTGATTACAGAGGCAAAGCTGACTCAAACTCACAGACCTGTGCTCCACATATAACACAGGCCGGCTGTCTGAGCTTCCACATGCCCCAGTGTGATGGGAGAGGCCATTGGTGTTCTCCATAGTCTCCAGCAAGGCATCCAGATCATCCCTGGGTACCTCGTCTTGCTGTGAGCAGGTGACAGTGAATTCTTATTGAGGACTGATAGAGATGTTACAAAACAGTGATCCAAGTTACGCACCTATTAACAAGATATAGACCCCATACGCAATTTGTTGAACACTATACCTTAATTACGTACCATATAATTGAAATCTACATATAGCATCAGAGAAAAAAAAATCTCTATCAGTTTATTAGCGGAATAGAAATTAATTACTACACAGACTACTCTACAAACTCTATCATTATCCAGTAATACAGGCACAATTATTTAAGAGTTAAGCTGGAACTAAAGCCAACAAAATCGAGGGAAAACCAAATTCACACGCTCTTAATACCTACACCGCCCAGTACTGACAGGTCACACACGAAACGCAGTAACACCTCGCTTCCACTGACTATCAACAGCTGACTCCATCTGAGAGGCACATCATACCTCAATAGTGCCCAGATAGCAGCCAGGGAATAGTCTATATTTGGAATGCGCCCTGGGAAATACAGCTTTACCTCCGCGTCTTCTGCTGTGGCCACTTTTCTCTTCTTCTTTTTCTTCTTTTTCTTACCAGCTCTTTCAGGAGTGTTTGCCTGTCAACCAAAACGAGGAAACCGTACAAAGCTGTCACAGCGTATAAATAATAATCGCCCCATAATAATACATAAGCTAAGCTGAACACTTCAGCCAAATTTCATACTCTATTTATATAAATAACCACACAGATGTATTTGCACATCTAATATTTCTATATTATTTTTAGTACTTCAAATTCATTTGTAGCCTTACTATTTTACTATTTTAGTTATTTGTTTAATTTGATATTTGTTATATGAGAACGCACTGTAAGGACAGCTACTCAATTTCGCTGCACTGTGCAATTACAATAAAGGAATCGTTGATCTTCAATCCTGAATTAAATTAACCTAAAACAGTTTAAAAACTAGCAATAAAAGAAATGTAATAAAAAAAACACAGCGTTGCGTTGGCTGTGAGCAACAGCACGCCGGTCTCCTTGCCGTTTCTGTGCCCGTGTCCGCTAGGCTGCATTCCTTCTCGTTGTGCCCACGGTCACTCTTTTCCCTACTCCCCTCTATTCGGGCACCAGTTTCTTCATCAGTCATGCATTTCTCCACCTCGTTCTCTGCGTCGCATATCTGCAAATTAGGCGCAGTTTGATTACACCACTTTAGCATATATCAAGAAAATCAAGCGACTGAGCTTAATTTCAGTATCTTGCAGTTTAGTTTCGCCGCATTCTGACATATGTGGTTCGTAAGTCACGTGACAACCAAGTAGGGATCAAAGGCCGTGTACACAGACCAAACGTAGTCAATGTCTGTCAACGCTTTTTAAAGCTGGATAATTACTTTACCAGTTCGTATATGTTGATTAGATTTTTCTGTGCCTTGTTTTTCTTAGATTTTCTGCTGCTATTCTTTGCCGTCTGTAGAACACCTTGCAACGCCTCTTCCTGATCTCCTAACTCCAGAGTTTCAGTCCCGTCGTCAATGCGCAGATCGCATGGATCTATAGCCTCTTGACCCCGCTGTTTTCCTCGCAGCCTCCGAAGAGCACGACTGGACATCGTCACAACAGAAAGCTGGTAACAGCGTAGCACTAGTTGGTATTGACAAGGTACCGTTCTGCGACACCTTCAATCACAACACAGTATGGCACGCTACAAAGTATCTGATTGGGTGTTTGGGAGGAAGTGACGACAGACGCAAGGAAGTGACCTCACATCAATATGGATCGCGTTGAGTGACATGCAAGCTTTTGTATGTTGTCACTTTTCCATATTCCTATCCTGCAGTGCGCACAATCTACCACGCGGCGCTGCTGCAGGTATGATTGTAATGCAACCACACTCATTTCCATTGTGAATCCATTGAACTTCTTAATGATTCCTCTGACAAGATTTGTACAATAAGATGTATTAATATAGTTAATATTTTAATTCTTGACGTTCCAAAAGGGAATAGACATTTAACATTTTAGTCTATATTTCCGAGATCTCATTAAGAAATTGTTTCATTAATCATGAGGAAGTAGATAGGGATTAAGTTTGTGTTCGACAGCACATCCTGGAAACTTTACTGTGTGTTTTTAAATAGATATGGTTACCTAGCAGTAAAACGTAAATCAGGAAACACCCGGCAAAGGTAAACTTTAAAAAAGATAAAATAAGGTGTTATGATTGTTTTTCAGTTATGACCCAATGGTTGATGTTACAACATATACAACAGGTTAAGGGTTTTAGAGCTTAATATGGTACAGTATTCTTGGTTAAAACAAGTACCAGTATTAAACCGCAAAGAGCAGACTAACCGGAGCAACATGATTTTTTTTACAGTTAAGTCTTTATACAGAAACATCTGTGTGCAACGAGAAGGCACAGGGGGAAGAGAAATTTCCCTGGTGTTGCAACTTTGAAGAAGTGGAGTTGTGCATTGAACTGTAGCGACCACCTTGTGAAAGCCAAACCAAGTGTTTCTCAACAAGAGAAAAGTCGGTCTCCCCTACTTTGCCCTGACAAAGAAACAGAGGCCATAAAGGCAGGCTTTATACAGTATCCTTTATTTCACAATATAAAAAACAGAAAAATATACCTTCATTGAGTAAACATATGTATATATGGCTCTGCGTGATACAAGATCTAACAAGACTATTGATTAGTCACAAGCTAATACATCATTTATTAAGTTATACACAAATAAGAAAAAAATCAAAAACATGCAACCTACTGTTGCAGTCATTCATACTCACTTATTATATTGTGTTCTTTGAGCATTTATATAAAACGGTCTTAACTGAGAATTGGGTGACCTCTGATAGAGGGCAGGCTTTCTTCCTTCTAAATTATCGGCCAAACTCGTGATTGGATGGGCCATGGGTCCCCTTGCCCCATCCATAGCTGGAACTGGAGATCATGCAAGTCCTTCCAAGTCCAAGTACCTAGCTATGAAGTACTAAAAAACATCTCTATCACAAAATTCTCATCTGGAGACCCCTGATGTCTTTGGAAGTCAAATTGTAACACAAGTAGAACGAAACACGGAATGTCAAACAAGCATTTGCAGCAGACCCATGCAACAGTACGTCCTTGATCTGAGGTGGGGGGGAGGGGCACTCAGTACTCATTAGACATGACTGGGACAGGGTTGACATATGCGGCGCCCTCGATGTCCTCTGCACGCTTCCGCCGCATCTCTGCCGGTGGGCGAGGGGGTGGGTTCTTGGGAGGCTCCTTGATACTCTCCCCTGGTTTTTCCCGGGCTTCTGCCCGTGGAAGGATGGGTAACCACTGCTCACCACGGATAGCAGCCTGGTGGATAATGGGGGCTCATGCTTAAACACACGACTGCCTCTCACGTCATTCACCATTGCATCCCCATCCGTACCTCAGCCATCGCCATTTATGTAGGTGCCGTTTATGGCTAAAGTAGACATACTAAAGAAGTGAAAAGATGGTCTTCATGCAAAGATTTATGATAAAAACAATGTGCAAAGAAACATTTTATCATAATTCATTTAAAATAATTGCCAGTTAAATGACTGAAGCCCATTTCTTATTTAATTTTTTTTAAAGCTATGGAACAGATATTTTTAGGTTTGTAGGCTTTGAATTGTACATATGTCCTGACTAAAATGGTCTGACTCGGTCTGGTGTTAGCAGGGGGGCGACAAGAGCACTCACCAAAAGGTAGATGATGCTGGCAATCGCTAGGCAGACACAGCCCAGAACAGTGCAGAGAATAAAAGCACCTGGAACACAGATTCTATGGGCAGAAACAACATCCACAGGAAACATTTCAAAATTCACATTTTCACAATTTGCTTAGCACTGGAGGAATCCACACTGGATTTACAATGGACCGAGAGCTTTGAAAAGGGTTTTGTGATGGTGTCCCTCTAGGTTTAATTCCCAGTTGTACACTGCCTTAAAATAACGTCTTAGAAACTAGGAAGCATGAGCTCTACATAGGGTTGTGAAGGCAACGTCAAATGTCAAGTCAATGCATTCTCAAGACAGAGTGCTGATGCTGTACATCAAAAACAAAAGAAACCAAATTTATGAGTATGGGTGTGGACAAGGAAGTAAATGGAGAGAAGTCAGTGAACCTCAACAGGTTCACGGACCGTAGATCCAGGCTTTATTATGAGCCACGCATTTCACAATGTGCATTTCAAGATAAGTTCCTGGTGGAAAATTTCCAAGACAAATGAGCATAAGCTTTGTGACACAAATGTAAACCAAGAGCATAAGAACAAGGAAGTTCGAGAGTATAAGGAAAAGAATTGAGCGGTTATGACAGACTTACGCGGCATGGAGTAGTGCCCTGACGTAGTAGTTTCTTGTCAGTGGACCAAAGGCCTTCACACAAACTGTCAGGCAGTACTGACCCCTGAGCAAAACACTCACAATTATACCCCGTCTGTTCTGGCTGACACTGACACTGCATATTAACCTCAGCACATGGAGACAAGGGCATCAAAATGAACATAAAGAAGAAAAATCCAATCAACTCTAATTCAGATTCACTAAATTATTGATTAGTCTTCATAAAACTGAAATATAGACACATAAAATCAGTGAAACATAAATCAGTGCAATAAAAAGGTTTTATACAAAAATAAATATTAATCTGCATTTCTTGCTAGATTATTTCAACAAACAGAAAAAAAGACTATCCCATTCTTGTGATTAAGTGGCAATGCATTTAGTGTACAATACAGCCAAAAAATAAATATGGTATTACAAGTAGCATAAATAACATTTATATTAAAACATCCAAAAGTGGGTCCTTGAGCAAGGCCCTTAACCCCCAGCTCCTTGGGTGCTGCTATGGCTGGCTGCCCATCGCGGCCCGCTTGCTCTCAATTACAGGGAGTAAGTTTGGGGAGGCAAAAAGAGAATTTCCCCACAGGGATCAATGAAGTAACAATTTATGATAATAATAATAGTAATAATGATAATATTTATTGAAATTGAACATAATCTCGTACCATCAAGAAAAAGCACATAATATTTTACTTGCAAGGTGAGTATTGTTAAAATGGGACACTTTCTGAAAATTTGCTTTCCGAAAAAATCATCTCAGAGTCTTGAATTCTAACTTGATACCATTCTAAATACATTAATGCCCCTTGAACCCCTTGAAAAAATAAAGTATTACTAAATGCATATACTAACTGCAAAGTTTGACTGTCCCATTTTGCCAGGTGTCCCAACTTCACAATGCTCACTCTACACACTAATTAAAACAGACACAATTAACATATTTCCAAAAAAGGTCACATATACTTTGAACAGGAGCACAAATTTGTGGCACAAAATATGCGTAGTAAATTCTTCACAGAGTGTGCACACAGTAGAGATGTGATCTTATCACAGCACTCTTTACGTTCATTGGAATTTTGATGCACTCATTTTAACAACCATCCGTACAGCTGAAAAGCGGGGTACTCACGGGCGCTGCACGCCGTTGCCGTTGGCCTTGCAGCCCCGTGGATACTCCAACAGGCAGATGAATACCCCCGCTGCACTGCGATCAGGTTAAGGTCTCGGTCCCAACTGTGTGGCCCTTCCCTGCCTCACCTCCTGGGTCAAACCCTTCACTCCACAGAGACTGATATGCTCTCAGCATGGCCCCATCTGGTGCAGGCACACCAAACTCCTCACAAAATCGACTCGGGCCGGTGCATTTTTACGAGCAGATCATGCTGGAATGGATATCATGAAAACTTGGAGCAGTTCAGTATGACTCCCTATAAACACCATGTGTCTGTATGCTAGGGGCACAATTAGTCTTTACACAATGGAAAGAGGAATTCACACAGGCCCGTGACTGTGTAGGACTGACAGGTTATGTCAAAACAAGTCACAAATGGCAGCCGGGAAAGCTTCCCTTTATGATGTGGGCTCACCCAGTCCTATTATGTGTGGCCTCATTAAAGGGTAATAAAGTACAAAGAACCAGGCTCTGGAAGCTCCAGCCTGAATTTGGAGGGCTGCATCCCTCTCTGCCAGTGGATGGTTCAGCCATGAGTGTTAAAACTCACGGGGAAGCTTTTCCAGTCTTTCTGCGTGTCAATATAAGCAAACATTCCGCTTTGTTACGTGCTATTGGTTTCACACGTACATTGCATTAAACATAAGCGTAGATAAATAAAGTTTTTTTTTTAAAAAAAAGCAACCAATGAGTTACGCATAAAGTCTACAGCAGATGTACCTTCGTATCTTAAATATTTTATTATGAGTAATAATTAAGTTTATTATTAATAATTATTATTGTTTCTTCTAAAATCCCGTTGTCAGCTTATATATATTTATTATCCTCAATTTATTGATCGTAGTGCCTAATCTCTACCAATCGCCTGCATTTCAGTGGCAAACATAAAAGGATACACTCCGTAAGCCGCAAACGGCCAGTCCCTGAACTGGCCGGCAACCCCTACGATGCCGCCGGTAAGGAGAACTGAAAAGGGGAAGTGGGGAAGAAAGGACACTGATAAGGTTATGGTTTAGACGTTTCCCTGTCAAAAGTAAAATTAAAACTAAACGTGAAAAAGTCCAAAGAGTTTCGATGCTTTTGTACGTTCAGATTCATTTGATACGGTCTTTGGATTCGTCTGTGAAGCATATTTCGAAATTATAAAAGGGAAAAATTAGACTAAAAAATAAACTGAAAGAGCAAAAAAAAAAATTCTTTGCTTTCCCTTTCCTATCTACCCCGATGTAACAAAATAAACTATCTGTAGATACCACATATATCCATGAACGAAGTCGATCGATCGCAATTTGATATTTTCAAGTTTTAAAAGTTTACATTCTTTTTAAAAGGAAGGAAACTGATAGATAAAACAGCATTTTTACTTACTGAGTCCGGAGGCCAGAGCCTGTTCGTTGGCCCACATTGCCCACTCTATTTTGCCCATAGTGGACGATCCGAGAACGGGACACGGCTCTTTAACCTTAAGCAGGACTCCCCAGGTGACACCGCCGCTGTAAGCGCCGTATATATCCGACAAGCTCCCAAGTGGGAGTGACGTCACCCCTGCGTCACTTCCGGCATTTTCATGCCCACTTCTCACTGCAGTACTGGTCGGTTTCTCACTCAAACCATCAGAGAGACGCAGGGAATCTAATAAACGTGGCATGAGACGATTTTGTTTGTTTTTTAAGTTTACATAATATGATCATATGATAATCATATAATTTTCAGACGCCGGAGTGACAAAATATAAGCTTTTGTCATTCCTCCATATTAAAATTTCCAAAACAAGCACTTTTTATTATAATTATATATTGTACCCATGTGGGATGTGCATTTTCTTATGATTGTTAGGCGTTTTTAAGTTGTATATATTTGGTAAGTATTAATTTTGCGGGGTCACTTAGTTGGTAGCCCTAATGCCTCACACCTCCAGGGTTTGAGGTTCGAATCTGTATATGTGGAGGTTATATGTTCACCTCCTGAGTTGCTGGTTTCCTCTGGATAATCCGGTTTCCTCCAATAGTCCAAAGACATACGGTTAGGTTAATTCCTATCTCAAAATTGCAGATACTCTGTGTGTGTGTGTGTGTGTGTGTGTGTGTGTGAGATGTGGGCACCCTGCAATGGACTAGCACCCTATCCAGGATTTATTTTGCCTGGAACACGCTCCGAACCTCTGCAATCCTGCTCAGAGGTTGGATAATTGATGGATGAATTAAATTTGGACCAGTACTCATAAAAAGTAAAATACAGGAATATACTGAAATAAAACACAGAAGAGAAAGTATTCGAAACGTTACCGCGAAAGAAATCATCAAAAAAAAATCTGCACTTCAGTAGGCGAAGAACAAATTGTATTAAAATGTTTGCAAATCCACCTGTACAAGAGCTTCATTACAATAGATTATCCCACACATTTAGGGGCAGAAGTCTCTTTTCATACAAATAGGACTGAAAAATTTCAGCAGCATTGCTTATAAATGAACTGTTTAATCATTATTTGAATGTTAATTGCATTTTTCCTCCAGAATGTTCCCTGACCTCCAGGTGTCGTATTTCTGGAGGTCTCTGAGCTGTTGGTCACACATTCTTGAGCAGCCCGTCAGGTCCCAGCAAATGAAGGCTGGGGTCTTCTTGTACCTGAGGACCTGGGCCGACCTGAACATGACATGCGAGGCTTTTACTCAGTGTTGTACATTAGCCTAGCACTTCTACCATATGAGTTAAAGCTCTTCAGTGGTCTTTTGGGAGAGACTTTAAAGAGGATCACCACGCATAGTCTTAAAGTCACAGTACACAAAAATACAGGGCAGTGTTTTGCGGCCTTATTTCTCACCCTGGTGTTGATAATGTAGCTGATTCCTCCGGGAAAAGGCTCCATTCCAATAGCTTTTGTAAGGTCCTCAGACAGTATAACAGAGCTCACAGGAAGCCCCTTCAGGAACCTGCAACAGGGGCATGTACACTCATTTTCTGGTTACACACAGAAAAGCCACCCCTCCTCCGAAACAAACACAAAGCACATGATTTTGCTCCCTAACAGCTTGGTGCCAGTAGGAGCTGGGAGGGAGCAAAAACGTGGACTGTCTGACAGGGAGCAAAAACATGGACCATCTGTGGGTCCCAGAGAACTGGGTCGGGAAACACTAGCTTAAAGTACAGTCACATTCACAGTCTGCTTAGAAATGCAAGAAGAAAAAAAAAATCACACTTCCAAAAACTGGGGTCAGAGAAGTATCCCCTCCCCCTCCCTCAAAGAGCACCTATTGGTTAACCATTGGTCTATAATCTTTAAGGTTTCAGGCTCTAAAACACAAGGGTGTTTGACAGCAGAGGTCTACTGACTACCAGCACAAGCTATAAGGATCCTTACAGGATGTACCTATTTGGATTAATTAAAAAAAAGTCATTCAAAATGTCCAGCAGTGGATGAAAACTCACTCTCCATTGGTCTCCGTTGGGAAGAAATACTTGAGTAGCTCCACAAACTCTGGGACATGCTGCTGCAGCACATAGATCACTGCGTTGGGGCCCGCATCAAACGTGTACGCCACCTGCAGGCATCAGTCAACGCAGCGCTCGTCAGGTGCTGGAAATAGTCTGCATGCCACAGACCGACAGATCAGATCGCACGGGGACAGGGTGGCATTCAGACCATGTTTGTCAGTGAAACCTAAAGTGAAATGTCAGTAAAATCTGACCACTTATTTTGCTCCTTTGTTTAACTGGGGAAAGCCAGAGAAAAAAAATGCGGTAAAAACCATCTTTTTCAGTTTTTGTTTCTGGGTGTATAGCTTCACACATCCCCCAGTTAGCTGTTTAGCAACATGTACACTAGCTTATACCTTCTCATAACACCATGGATATATGGGAAGATGAGGATTACAGCCTTTGTACAGACACCATGATGTGGAAATACTTTTTTAGAAGCTGAGTGTCCTCTGACACAGAAGACAGCCAGAAATACTTGGTTGTCTATCAAATACTATCACGTCTATCAAATACTTCCCCCACTAGCCCTGTGCCTATTACTGTATTCACTTTACTACATGTCAAAATTTGATCTTGGGAGGTGAAAAAGAACTCCAGGGGCTAATTAAGAATTTTTTTAAGAACAGGTCTTGTTTTCTAGTTAAATTCTGAATGTGATGCACACCATCTGGACGCATTGAATGTTATCTAAAACAAAGAAATGCAAAATGAGTTTTGTTACAGGCAAGGGTCCCCTCCGCAGTCTCCAACCCCTCCCGACTCTTCCTCTTACCCGGGTCTCCCCACAGTGCTGGTTGTAGCGGTGCACCATACTGATTATGTTCCGCGACACGTCGTTCAGATAGAAGATGGGCGGGAAGGTGTCCAGGCAGGTGGCATGGAACTGGTTGCTGTCCTTCATGGTGAGATCACCAAAGGCTGCAAAGTCCTTTTGCCGGATGGCGCGGACCATCTCCTCCATCCTCTGTGGGACCACGCTTTCTGCACGGTGCTGTGGGAAGGCAGCAGGGGGGGGATTACAGTTTCTGCTGGCTTATCACATGGCTGATACCCTGTTTGGCATGGTAACCCAAATGCTCAGAGGGAAACTGCTGTTGGACCATTGATCATTCTTCTCTGTATCTCACACAGGTTCATGGTAAGCCTAGTGTTTCTCCCAGGAACAATAGGGCATGAGGCAGAGGGCTCCCACACACACAGAGCCACATACTACTAGTTTATGTGAATTTTAATGTGAATTTTATGTGAACTGGCAAAACAAATAATACAATAAAATATAAAAAAAAAACACACACACACCACCCAAAGATGTTAAACCTTAATAACTGCAGGAGCTGAAGTTAGAGGGGCAGATATCTCTCAGAGATTCACGGCTCTCTGTACCTTTAAGAGACTGCTGGTTCTCACACTGGTCTCCATGCCAGCGGTGCTCCCAACAGGCTTTCGTTCTGCGCTGACCTGGCAGAGAAAGGGGGGAGAAAGTAATTCAATGTCCCCGATTTCAGGCTGATGATGTCATGCTTAAGTCATCCTCTTATGGGTCATTTTGGTAAGAGAGCATCTCTTGGCAGTGGGTGGATTGAAGGAATTGAGATGGCACAGAACAGTCATACTTTATCATTCCCCGTGGGGAAACAGTAGCGATGCTCCGATCGATCGGCAGCCAACAGAAGCTGGCGAGAATTTCGATCATGGTTATTTGATAAGCTGCTTTTATTTGTCAGATCTCAAATACCGATTTTGAGGATGACATACAATATATACACTGATGACTTAAAATATGTGTCTGAAGTTTCAAACACAGCAGCAGCACTATGGCGTCTCCGGTCTCGCGGTTTCATCAATTATTTATTAAAGTTTACAGTTTACAGCATACATGCAAAAGAAGTTGCTTGCAGCGAATCATCTGCTAAAGCATTCAACACCACGAACCTCATTAGACATTTGCATCTTCACCAAGAGGAGTATGAGAAATACGAGCATCCCAGTATACCTTTGTGCTCTGTGTATGAGTGTGGAGGGTGAGCGGTTCTTCAGTACAGCTGCGCAAATTTGAATAAAAGAGGAACAGACCCTCTCCAGAACTTGCAGAGATATTTCTTTTAAAAAACTTCCTTCGTCTCTGAAGAAAGTGTGATTTTTCCTTGCAATCGACGATCAGTATCGGCTGTATCTGATTTCAGCAATAAACAATCGGTCGCAAAAACCCTGACCGGAGTATCCATACTCCACATCATGCCCTCCACAAAACACACAGACACATATACAGGTGAGAGCAAGCTTGGGGGTCACAGAATTGGAGGTTAAGGGCCTTGCTCAAGAGCCCACGGACATGCGACTATTCTGCTGAGGCTGGGGCTCGAACCGGCAACCTTCTGGTGGGTCATAAGCACAGAGGCTTTGCCTGCTGAGCCGCTAACCATGGAGCCCACCTCATTTCCGGACACATGCCTATGCACACAAACAAAGCCTTTGACCATCACTGGTTAAATGTTACAGATGTACCATGAATCTTTGTGTGTTATACAATATGAACTTCTATAACCTTGTCTTAAAAAAAAAGAGAAATTAAACATTGGCCATTCTGAGCTTCAGTAATTTAAAGTAATATATCAATAGCCGCCTGATCTTCTCTGCAAAGGGGCCCATCGACCCTCTGTGGAGCCTCCATTTCTGTGGGCACCGGTGCAGCCAAAGCCCATGACTTACCACCAGAATGATCACTCTGAGCTCGGGCCAATGGGACTGGGGCTCCACCTGCTCCGCCACGCTGTCCGTCCCGTCAGGCTGCGTTCCCATTCGCCACTGTACGAAGCCCCCATACATGCTGCGGCAGGCGCTGCCCGAACCCTGCCGTGCCACTGCCGACAGCTCGCCCTCGGCGCCCAGCAGCCGAGCCAGCGCGTACACTGACGGGGGGAAGCGGCATGCACGGGGATGTGAGCTACGCCATTTTAGCTCCTCCCACCAAGGGGACAGCATGACCCCACCACAAACTCACCCAGGCAAGCGTAGCCAGCGGCAGAGGAGGCCAGGCCAGCTGCTGTGGGGAAGTTGTTCACGGAGCAGATATGGACTTTGTGATGCGAGCTGAGAGCACTTGCACTAATGTCCCCATCGATGTGTCTCTTCCGAACGAGTCGTCGGACTGAGGAAACATTTTTTACAAATTTAGGCTAGGCCCAGTCCCGCTTTACCAAGTCCGGGAGAAAAACAGACAGAAATAAGTGATTTCCATGTCATTGTGTATAAAATAATAACGTGTAAAGAGTAAAAAACATAGTCAATCAATAGTAATGCTAAGAAAATGAAACCGTAAAGTCAGATTTAACATGTAGATGAATTGGAGTTCTTGACCTCTCCTAAACGTAATACAGTCTTGACAGCAAGGCTGTAATTATAATATATATATTGGGGGGACACGTGCCCACGAATACTCAGATGTGCTCACAATGTCCTCCTCAATATATAATATAATTACGGCCTTGGTCACCCCCAGTGTTGACTCCATGGCTGCGGCCTTGCTTGACAGTTATTACAGCTGTTAAACTTTGCATATAGTTATGCTTTACAGTCACCCACTTTCTCGTAGACACGACTGCAGTCGAGGTTGGTTGATGCTCTCCTCTTTGCCATTGAGCCAGATACGGTCCTCTTTGAATCGTGGGCTGCAAGCAACAGTGGTGGTCGACTTCAACTGCAACAACCGGAAAGTCAATGAAGAGACACACCGGGGAGCGGCGGCATGGTGACGGTACCTGTCCGCCACTCAGCGGCCGCACGGTCATCGCTGCATCCTCACCTGATCCTGATGCAGGGTGACGCTCAGGGATGAATTGATAGGTAAGATTAAATCTTCGTCCCTCTTACCCCCTGAGAAACCGTGAATGGGAGGATTAGATTGACCTTCTTGTAAAGGAGAATGATTGCCTCCGTCGGTTCCGAACCACACGAGGTGCATATTACAGCGGCTATGAAATAAACGTCTGTAATCATCAGAGGTTTAGCAAAGAGGTCGTGTGGATACGCCGCTAACACGATCATATTTTTTCTCTTTTTGACAAGATGTCCACACCACACATCACCGAAAGGCTTCACGTAAGATACTACAGAGCCCACGTGCGATTTGTACCAAACCAAAACAGTGCCAAATGCCAGTTTAGATAAACATTTAAAAATATTCATACTCACAATACTTTATGACTGCGATGTTTACCGGTGCTGTGCACGTCACCATAGTAATGTCGTTTCCCGAGTCCCCTGGCATGTTATATATTACAATTATTTATTACGAATACAAACTACTCGGTGTGTTTCTAAACTGAGTTTCTATGACGGATGAACATGGCCGCACTCCGATGCAGCTCTGCGCGAACACAGTGCGTCCCCCACGATTGGCTGGAGTGAAGGGCACAGCAAATGTGACCAATCGGAATAGCGCTAGGCAAGTAGTAACCAATAAGAATAATCAGGCCATGCTCATGCGAAAGTAAGGTCAGACATTCGCGCAGACTCAGTACGCCGAAAGCAAAACAACCAATAGCAAACATCCATATGGGTTTGTACTATATCTGTATCAGTATGAACTTTAGAACACATAGGTGTGTGTACACTATATATGATACTTACATTTGTATTTCCTTGGAATTCATTCGTAGTTTGAATTGTGAATCAGATGAAAAAAAATGAAAAGGAAAGCATCAGAAGATTTCTTTACAAATGACAACAGCAAAACTATTTAGGAAGAATCTCACAACTCACTTTTTAAACAAAATTAAATTTATTTCAAAGTTGGCATTCACGGGAAAAGTGACTTTTTAGGGTCTGTATTGTTTAGATGTTTTTTCACCTTTTGAAAATTAAGCATGGACAAAGATAAAGCTGAAATCGGCATCTAGAGTGATGGCAGATGCCCAGCTGATACGATCCCCCATACAACTTTACAGTTCACTATATTTTGACGAATAAGCCTCCTGCACAGCACCACACTAACCAACTGCTCACTGTCCCAGTTGGCACTTTTCCTATCAGAATGATCTTGCAATGTCCCAGCTTATAGGAAATAGATCAGCAATAATGTGTATATCCTGAATCTGAAACTATACAGACTCCTAACGTGCAGGGCTGCACCTGGGGGAGAAGCACCAGGGGGCTGGATAACTTCATTAAAGGCCTTTGAATGATGTAAACGGCTCACAGGGCCATTCCGCGTGGGGAAAATCAAAAATGCATCTGCCAAAAATGAGGACCCAGGTTTATCAGCGCTCCTTAGAAAAATGCAGAAACAGTCACACGCTACACCACATTTGCTCCACTTCAAATACCAAAGTGAGAAAAAAATACAGAAATTAAAGGAAACTGAAAACCTAAATAAGTAAGGAGTTCATACTTCAACAAGGGTAAAGTAGTCATGTCTTCCAAGATGTATTCCACATGCAAAACAGCCGATTCCAGACAGTGTAGCCTCAGGCACAACCAGTGGCCACTTCTGCACCCACCCCACCCCGCCCCACCCCACCCTTGCCATTCCCTGCTCCCGTCAGTCTTCATCCTCTTCGTCAGAGTCCATCACCCGTCGTCTGTTGAACTGAGACACAGAAACGGCCCAGTGTGAGAAGCAGCTGGAGTAGCGAGATAATGGCTTCAAAGCTGACTTTACCTTTGTACATTAGATTATTCTATACACCATCCATATTATTGTCTTATAACACTCTGTAATATGACCACACCCTGCACTGCAGACAGTCTGACTGACGTGAATGAAATGCTGCCAGATTCCAAATAATTGAAACTCATTCTTAAAGATTCTAAAGGTGCATTCTCATATACAATTTCACTATTGTATGTTTGTTGTTGCCATTGGATTAATAAAGTTCATATGTGGCCTCCTATTAAGAATGCTGTTTAAGGTACACTGGTGTGTAAAATCTGCTCAGATGCCCCAGAAGGTACTTTTGCTTCCAATCTTCTCACCTTGACTGTCATCTTCTTCTCTGTCTGCTGACTGACCTTCTCAAGGATCTCTATCAACCCTGACTCTGAAACCTGAAAGGTAAACATTGTGCAAGTGTTTTTTTTTACCTCGGATTCCAGACATTTTTAACCTTGGACTCCATGTATTTTCCTGAAAGAATTATCTATCCATCCAAATGCTTGGAATTCAGCTCTCTCACGACTGCTGGTCAGGATTGTGAGGGGAGGGGCTGGATGTCCATCAAAGGCAGGATAGGACACAAGGCTGGGGTGAACCTTAGATGGGATGCCAGTCCATTACAGGGCATATGCATGAAGAAGATACCCACACTAGCATACAATATGAACAATTTAGAGATGCCAATTTGCCTAAATGCATGTCTTTGGATTGTGGGAAGAAACCAGAGTGCCAGGAGGAAACCTGTGAGTCAAAAAGGACATGCAAACCCCAACACATAGAGCCGACACGAGACTCAAACCCTCAAAATGCAAGTGTGAGGCAACAGGGAAACTTACTGAGCTACTGTGCCATTCCGATTGTGGTAATTTTAATAAGTTATAAATTTTTTTCCAAGGACTTTCGCTCATGAAAAAGCAATGAGTTCAGTAGTTTGGCCCGCAAATGCTTTTAGTTTGGTTCCACCAAAACAAGTAAACGCAGCAGGGGAGAAGATCGCAGAAGGAAATGCCACGGATTAATTCCAAAGCCAACCTGCTGGTGTGAATCAAGCCAACCCTTATCGCTCTCACCTTCCCACCAAGCTGGCCGAAGCGCGCCATCTGAATGAGGTAATTTTCCACTGCTTTGGCTTTTTCCGGCTTCACTAGAGCTAGGTTGCTCACTGGAAAGGAGCACAATGTTAAACAGCAACGCCACCTAGTGGCTAAAAAACAGCCAAAACAGACCACCAATAATAGCATTAGATGAGAATCTTATCACAGCTTTAATTCACTATCCACTGGTTCACATTTTGTAAAACAAAGCAGTAATATTTCCCACAATGGGTTGATTGTCAAATGCTAAAATATACTTTGGTAAACATTCTTAAACATGATGAAATGACAAATTACAGATGTACTCACGTCTGGCACGGGCAGATTGATCTAAGACTTGAGCCAGAATCGTGTTTCTCATCTCATTTTCTCTGCAAAAAATCATAGAAAAAATACACAGCTTTATTATTATTCATACATAAGAAATATAGAGCCAAATGAATTGTGTATACGTAATTCATTTATCTACAATCAAAATATAAACCAGTTCAGGAACGTTTACTTCTTGCATTTCTGTTCGACACATGATAAAGGTCTGTGTATGGACAGTGAGTGACATCACCGTACAAATGGTACAACATGTGACAAAGACCACGTGCTGAATTGATAACAGTAGGGCCGACCCAATGCATAAGTGAATTCTGTGCATACTCACACTTGGCCCGGCTGCCTTGCACCGTGCCCGAGCACGCTTGTCCCCCCTCCTTACTCCCCGCTTGTCTGCGCTCACGCTGAGCTTAATGTTCCGGCCCAAGCATGCTTTCCTCATCACTGTGCGACTTCTTGTGTTGAAAAAAAGGACTTTGGAATCATTTTGGGTACAATGGTACACGGCCCTCTTACTGATTAATCAAGTATGCAATGCTGCGATATTCAATTAACTGGGCTGCATGAATAGGAAGATAATCCAGTATTTTACCAAGTTTTTGTGTGTTGCATCCAGTTGTTCCTGGATACTCCCATCAGCCCAAATTTCCAGCGAACACGGCACCTCTGCCATAGACCAAAGTGATCCCTCTGCCATCATATTTATTAAATGTTTGTCACTACCTGATCTGTACAGCCAACCTGATCCATTCCTTCTGGGTCCGGTTCATGTACAGTGCACATGTGCACAAGCATGTGCCAGTCACAACTCTGATGGCATGTCTGTGCTCTGTGCTCAAGTATGGTTAGCAATCACACTGGATGCGTACTGTGCCTGGGCCCTCCTCCTCAAGTGGACCTGGGCATGGTTCAGCATACCATGCCTATAGTGATCACACTAGTCAAACAAACTAGACTTTGGGGGTCAAATATTCCCACTGACGGATCGCCTAGTGTTAGTACACTCTGTTTAGAGCCCATAAATCCCCCCGCCTCCCAATCTGATCATCCTGGCAAAATAGTAAGGGTGACGATAAATGATACCAGGTTCACCAAATTTTGCTTTGGGTTGAGCTCTGGATAGTAGTAAAACTGGTATTGTATATCTGTGCCATGGTGGCTACACCCAACTGGAAGCAGAAAGAGCAACGGACAATTAGGAATGACAAATGCCCCAAAACTTACTTCGCACAAAACAATTCAGCTTCAAGTACAAGGGGAGAACTTTCTATTGCACCCTTGAAGGGGTTCTTAACATGTAAATATCCGACTAAAACAGTCTAGAAGAGCACTGTAAAATTAGAAATCAAAAAACCTCATAAATGTCAAAATCTCAGATGGGAGATGCATTCTATCAGGTTTACTGAACCATCCGCTTTGGGGTGGAAACTCTCACTGCATAGTGATGTTTTTAAATTCTAATGGAATGAGACCAATTAGACTTAAGGGAGCCTCATGCCTCTGCATTACGCAGACTGTCCTAAAACACAAACAAAACAATTACCAAAGTATCATGTTGCAACAGCGGTCAGCAGCCACGGCTGGTCTACAAAAGCGGCAGCAGAGGAGCCAGTTCCAGGAACTCTTACCTCTGCTTGGCCTCCTCGTGCCCTTGGCCATTTGAAGAATCCTAACAAATGGAAGGAGAGCAAAGGTTACCTCCCTCTCATGTACCATCTCCTCACAGAGGAAGCCTATTTTACAGCTTATCTGTAATGGGTCACGCTTTTTCCCCCACACATACATGCACATTATTGTCATTACTACTGGGTGACATGATGTCAATGTCGACCACACTGACAATATTCCTCCAGAACACTGTCTTTTTGTCCAAGTCTTCAATGTTACAACAATTGAGTCTTTTTATTTTCTTGCAATTCACCCTCTTTTACCTTTAGTTTCTACAAACATTCTGGTCTTTTCAAATGCACTAGGTCTTTTCATATGCATAATCTGGTCATTTGTGCTTCAAGTGAAAGAATGAACATGTTTTCCATGGTTTTCTTAAGTCTTTTCCAGCACCAAAGTCATTGACGCTCTTCTTGTCCAGCTTTCGCATTTTTCTTTCACACAGAAAATGACCATATCCTGAACAATTCTGATCTTTTTACTTAGAGATACATCAATACTTTAAGGTCCTTCATCAAGGCTGTGTAGAAACCATTTGAAGGGCAGGTGGTCAAATGTTAAAAAAAGGGACACTCAATACCTTTAAGGCTCACACACAAGTTCACATTAAATTGTTCAGGCAAAATGGGCAGGTGCTCAGGCACCCCCCACCCCCTTCTGCATGTGTCCGTTCTTCACTGCATCTGCCATGTGCAAATCTGTGACACATTTCTCATTGGATTCTCTGTTGTTGAAGAAGCACATTAATACCATAATTATTTTAGAGACAGGACAGCCTGCCTGTTATGGGGGACTCCAGGGTTTGATTCAGAGGGCTTCATAAATCACAGTATAGTTTAGTGTCCACAGGGAATATTATTTTTTTTACTTATTTACTTCAGGATGTTTGAATTTCAAATGCAAGTAGCATGAATCTAGCCTTGATTGCAGTTTGTAATATTAATTGTAATAGTAGTTTGATGTAAAACACCACTAACTGAACAAAGCAGAGAAGCTAGTTAAACAGCCAAGCTGCAACAACTCTACAAAGCAACGTATTTATCTTAAAGAGCATGGAATGCATGAGCAAATACAGCCACCAGAAATGCGCCAGATTCCTCATTATACGCTGCATTCCTCAACATGGCTTTCCAAGCCTGGCCGATCCCACAACACCTGGATAAGACAGGTTACATTAATTCATCCAAGAACAGGCCATCACTTAATGTTTATTATCACAGTCTCTCTTAATTGAGTCAAGCTGGCATTCAGATTAATTTCCCTCGTTTTAGTGCATGATCAAAAGTGGAGTTTTTGTTTTGCTGTTTATCTGATACAGGACGTCACAGAGGGCAATCTCAGCAACTGAACCTGATGATTTTGAAATTACAGACCTTCAAAAAGGCGCAGGCCAATTGCTATGATTAACAATAAATAACTAATACAATAAATAACATATTAACGATTAAGTGCGTAGAGTGAGTAGGACAGTTACAGTACTAAACAACCTACCCAGTTACCATCACCGAGGTCCCATACTGGTTATCAGTCACCAGGTAATGATAACTAACTGGCGCCTGAAATGGGTGGAGCTTTGGAACTGCCTTCAGAAGACAATCGTACGGCCCACTAGTTACAAAACAAAAGCATTACTTCCATACATATTTAAAACAAAAGAAAGACAGCAAACTCACTACTGATCAGCTTCAGGGGCTATACAGTTAGCTGGCACTGAGCTGGCCTACCGCGCCCGTAGGCGAAGTGCGTCCCCATTTAATGAAGGTTTCTCGTAACTCCAGATTTTCACCTTACCCCATGTTTGGCTTGCAGTTCGGCCATCCGCTGCCGCCTGATGGCCTCCAGCTCTTCGTCCGCCATTGTCCGCGACGGCACAGGGAGGAGAGAGAAACTAAGATTTCGGTACCAACGTGATATAAGCTATCAGACGCAGGGCCTCGGTCCAGACAGATCCAATCGATCTCAGAGTCACCACACGCGCATGTAGACATAAGCAATCGAGCGGCGGAGAATGATTGATACTAAGAATAGAAGTTAATTCCAAATATGTTCGAAAAGGGGTGTGCTGCAGTTGGGCTGGTATTGTTTACGTGGGTCGATGTTGTGTTTCTGATTTCAAAACGCAGTCATTAATAACAGCAATGGTTTATCACACACATGTAAAATACAAAGGACACCATTCTGCATCGATTCACTGAACATTCAAAATTTTTAATTCATTCTTTGTATCAGTTGTGATTTTAAGCTTCATCATTGCAAACAAGTACACTAAATTTGTAAAGAAAACAAATACAATTAATTAAACATATATTTAAGACTATATTTTATTCAAGAATATGTTCCATCAGATAATTCAGAACAATTCAGTAATCAATTAATTAAAGATAAATTATTAAATGCCAAAACACTCCAGACATATATATAATCTAAAGTAATAAGAATAAAATTGCCCCAGTATTAACTAAGCATTAAATTAGGTCTGGTTATGCAGACATTACATATCACTATTTCCTCATGTAATAATCCATGTCTGTTAATTCATTCATTCTCGTCTATTGCTCATTGTATAGATATGGATGTTAAGGGAGCCAGTGTACTCTCTAACTCCCTCTATAGGTGCTGTAAGAGAAGCAGCTCAGAAGTAGAGGCACATGAAATTTCTTTGTAGAATCAGATATGGTGAAGACAACCTGGAAAAAAACACAGACCAAAAGAGAGACAAAAAGTCACAAAAATATCACAGAACCTAGACTTTTTCTGCTTTGAATTAACTTGTGACAGCTTGAGCCCTCACATAATGTCAGTAAAGGCTGGGAAATTCACCTGAATGTTATAAACAAAGACATACAAACACTGGCTTTGTTAGGCCTCCCACTCACCTCAACATATGGATAGAAACATTTCTGGCCCCGGTGCTCCCAGTACTCTCCAGTCTCAAAGCGCATCTTGTACATCCCAGGTGTGAAAGCCTCTCTAGTGATGAGTCCTGTGCAGCGGCCATCATCGTTGGTGATCCTGCAAATACACAAGTGTAGTTACTGAACCAAAGTACAGCTTTTCACCTAAGACACTGCTGCAGCTGACAGACCCAGAGGAATGTTATCACAGGCATGTTGGGGGGAAGGGGGGTGTCAGACCACCTGCCGCTTTTAACCAAACAAAAGGCAGCGCCTCCATTTGAAGTTTTAAGTGCCACTGTTCGACAACCGATAATCCCACCCCCAAGGGGGACCTCCCCACACGTCACTGATTGTCACTGTCTTACAAACAATCTTGAAAGTTTATACCTACATTTATACAATACAGGTTCAAGATCATAAACCCAAGATTATTGGGCCCTTGGGAACAGAGGAACCTGGCAAGTTTCTTAGCGATATTAGAAATGGGGAAAACTCATGCTTGTGAGAATGCATTTACTGACATTTACGGTCGTTTTTAACAAAATGGGAACAAATAACAGCAGAAAGGAAGGCACATGGCAGAAAGTATGTTTCACAAGTCTGACACTGCACAGGAATACCATCCACCATGGGATCTGAAGTCTCAGTTTTCCCAGGACTATCTCTGCTGTGAAAACATGTTTGTAATTAATCTAAAAACAATAGCCTGTGCCAAATAATAATGTTAGTTCCCAAGCTGTTCACTGCGTGATTCACGGCGAGAGCCTTCCTCATCATACTGTCCTACCCTGTGGACAGAAGGCTCCAGACTGCCAGGCTGGTGTCTAGGCGGTGCAGGCTGAGGGCCATATGGGACCCTGGGACGCCCTCTGCAGTGTTCAGCACATGGGTGGTGAGCGGGCTGCCCTCAGGAGTGGCCATTTCTGAGTACTGGGTGGGGAGCATCGAAGCAAGAATGATGAATATTGTCCAACCCTTCAAGGGTCAGATAGAGAATAGCTTATAATCTCTGGTAGCACAGTTGACCTTAATTCACATTTTCGTAACAAAATTGGGTGTTTTTTTTTTGTATCATTTCTTTAATTTTTTTTAATATACATAAAAATATAACATTTTACAGTCTACTTAAAAGTCGCGTGAGAAAAGTCTGAATGACGCTAGGACTGCTGTGGTGTTTACGTGCAGGTTATCTACTCTTCAGTTATTAATTAAAAAATAAATCAAGTAGACATACTATAAAAAAGTTTTTTTCCTCAAAACCTTTTAATTACTGAAATATGCTGTCGGCCACGTCATTTGCAATACGAATCAAATCACGGGGATGGATCTGACATGAAAACAGGGGAACTTAAAGTCATCATTTCACTTTAATGTATTATATTTTAGTTGGAAACCTAAGTTAACAACAGGCGTAAATTCCCCTATACAGAGCAGCCACATAGAATGTAAATCAATTCTAATACATGTCTTTCACATAACCTAGACGATTAGGTGTAAGAAGAAGCTGCTGGTACATGCGTTTTTGTTGTAGATAGAAAACAACATACTTATAAAATAATAAACACGTGTATGTTTTACATTAAAAAGTGACGTAATTAGCGTCTGGAAAGCATTAACTGCATCGGTGATAAAATAGGAAAGAAGAAAACAGTGTACCTGATTTTCAGACAGAATGTGATCCTTTACGCGTTTTAATCGGGTTGAACTCATGCACACGGCCTTCGTAATAGTGAAGTTGCAGCAGAAGCGTTCTATAAAGGCAGGGATTGCGACGTGTTATTCAAGTTGGTTATCGGACAAAGACTCAAATCGCAGTCAGCAATGTCAGATGCTGACCTTCTAAGTCCACTTTCGCAAACGCGCGTCTTTTGTTGCACATAATGTACAAATAATTATTTTGTTGTCCAAATGAAAATGAGTTGCGACTGCATATAAGATAATAACAATCCACGCCTCCCTGACCAGTATAAGCAGTTGTAAGATATTTCTTTAAAGTAGCCTTAAAATGGAGATTATGCTGTTTTCTCAGGTGAATGGCCTTTATCTTCTCAGATACGGAGTTTGTACTTCCAAAAGTTGGACCTTCTGGCCAGAGTCCAAAGCACGCCACACTCAGCATAAACAACCAATAATCGCTAACACATTTTAAAACAGGATTAAACTGTCCCTCTAGTAAACGAAGTAATAGTTGTTAGCAAGTAAGCAGAGGATGGATTTAATATTCAAATCAATCCGGTCTGAGACAGCAGACAACTAGTTGTAAATTTCTTTAAAAACCCATTTTAAACCCTTTTTTAATCTCTGAATGGAACTTCCAAAAACATAGTTATTATGATATTGTTTATTTATGTACAAAGTACATTAAATGAATGTCTACTACAATTTCCTAAAGTTTTTCCCTAAAGATATACTTAAAACACCGACCCCGAACAAGCATGTAGTAGGCCTACCTGCACGTCTAGATTTCCTTTGGGCCTATAGCAGAGGGCATCATTTTACATTTATATCTCAGGCGTACAATCTGCGATCAAAGAACCATTTACTGACTGTACTAAATTCCAAATCTCTACCCAATACACTGAAATTTTTTTTCTGGAAATGTTGAATCAACTTAAAATATTTTAAGTAATCCATCACACAAAATATTTGATGTTTCCTCAATGTAAATAATTAATTCGGTTTAACCTGTAAAACAGGATCAATCGTAAACATAAATAAGAACGTCATGTTTGCATGAATAAACTAATAATTTTCAACTATTGGAATCAGAAGAAACACATTGAACAAACAACAGCTTTGTTTTATTTTTTCAGCATACTGCGTACCGTACTGCTCAGATTATATAGCCTAAAGTGATTCATATTAAAATACCAGATTTTATTTGGTGTCAGTCCATATATGTTGATGGAGCAGGTCCGGTCTCAGCCCATGCGCCGCCCAAGGGGAGCATCACTGCCGGCAGCCCCCGCCCGAGACGAAAAGTATTTGGCTGGCTGAGTCGGCGCCCCACATCCCGTCACGGCTCTGTGCCGCACTGCAGATGGCGCCCTAATTTACGTAGCTGTTCTTTGCTGGCATCATAGAGTTCGCGAGTACTTCTAGGGGTGCGATCGAGGCAATGGAAATCGGATGGCTAATTCGGTGCCCCCTCTGAAGTTGGCGCCGTAGGCGGGCGCCTATGTTGCCTATAGATTGACGCATGGGCGTAAATTATGGGGGGATTGTAACCCTCCAATAATCAAAACACCCAACAACAATACAACCCCCTGGACCCCCTTAAATGGGCCTAGACCTCAACTCCTCCAATGTTCAACCTAAAGTGTTGTCCTTGGATTGACCGGCCTTGTAGCGGAGGAACGCCGGTGTCCCGTGCACCCATTCCGGGTGCAATTCTGTTAGGCTGCCAGACGAGGCGCTGGACCCGCAGTCCAGCAGAGCTGCCGGCTTTGCCGAAACAGTTCACTGTTTGTTTATTTATTTATACATGAACAGTTTAACGTGATAAAACGCGTCTACGGTGCTGGTACGATTATAAATCGAGGAATTTGAATATGTTTTTTGACATTATGTGCATTATCACGGATGACTCAATTAAGGTGATTTTATATGCCTTTGACAATGTATTCCTGCGGTGTTCTCAAACAATGCATCAAATGTCTGTCGGCATTCCTTGCTCACGATAAAGTATGCTCTGTTTTGAGGTTTTAAACAGGATGTCCTCAGTGAGATTCTTGATAAAAAATGTCCCGAGAGACTGCACAAAAAATATAGGCTAAAACAAAGTAACATTAAGATCAGGCCCGGTTCTAGACTGTATCAAATGGGGGGGGGGCAATAAGAGATGTTGGTGGGTCGCATCTTTGGCTTTAGTGGGGCATGCGGAGCATTTGGTGGGGCATTGCCCCCTCGTGCCCCTGCCTAGAACCGGCCCCGATTAAGATTAATTTCAAAAACAGTTCATAGCGTTCTTAAATGACAGCGCGCGTGATGTTTGTTGGTCTCTATGTGTTTTGACGATAAGCCGAATCGCCGTGTTCCTTTCGGGCTTCATTGCGAACACACATCGGATGTTTCCTTGTCTTAGGGCAGAACCTCTTAAAGAGTAAGAAATCTCATGCGCAGCCATTCTCTTCCCGTATGATAATGTGTCGTAGCGCAGTACCTTAACCAGGACTGGAATAAGAACAGCCAGAGTCATATATAATCAATACGAAAATATTTTTACTACCGTTACAATGTACTTGTTCCCACTCAGCTTGTATGAAGGCAAACAGAGAAAATAAAACAGGACAAATAATCTACAAAAACAGCACAGGAAGTATTTATAGCAAAAAATGGCATTAAAAATAACAAATAAACCCCAAAACAAATCAAGGGTAAAATCAGACTGAGCTGACAAGATACGAGAAAGTTTACAATATTACACAGTATTACACACTAACCCCATTAGTTATCCAGTCCACAGCAGCCAATACATGGAAGGGGAACAGATTTGACTGTTATTATATGTTTACACTGGGGGACTCGGGGCTTGATGACTTAACCTCACAGGCTGAAAAGAGTCAGTCTTATTCGCTCCACTCATGACAAGTGCTGCTTACTAAATGAGCCATGCTTTGATTAACTTAATTACACTGACAATAATCAAGATAATAAATTCTACAATAAACCGTTCTAGCAACTAAGCCTGTGACCATTTTTAATATGGTTGTTGTTTGCACACACACACACACACCTGCTTTTGGTGCCTGTGACATGGTTGCGTTTTTTAACAGGCATGGGGGGCTAGGATTCAACCCCAGAGAAAAGGTCAGGATAAACAGTGAAGAAGTCCTTCTCATCATCATTGCAATTGGTGGACACTCCGTCCCTCTGTCCTGGACTGACAGAACACCCATGTGAAGACAGAGGCAAGTGGTCTCTAAGGAGATGGACTTGTTAGAGGACAAAGGGTGGTACAGACTTGTGATGTCACAACGAGCCTCCAATCAATGTCTGGAAAAGGGAAGCTAACCGTTTGCAGTGTTATTTAACTCTCTGTTACTTATGTCTGTCTGGGCAATTGAAACCTTACATTATTAATCGACTGCAGTGTTTTTATCGTTATCCGAGAAAATAGTCAGCAAAAACAATTCCATAAACACATTTAAAAAGAGCCTGGTTCACAGATCTGAGATCAGTAAGTATGGATGTTACATGGAACACTGTAAAAAGCCATTATGGATGTCACCAGTAGGCAGGAAAACTGATAGAGGCCATACCCAGCATCTTGGAGGGTCTTCTTTATGACCACAACTTTGATAACAGCAGGATCCACCCACATGAAACGTGTGCAGGGTGTCTACCAGCTTCAAGTCAGTTTTAGCAAGCACAGGCAGGGGGCGCTGTCAACATGCAGCTCACCCTCCTGCACACAGCCCTGTCAAATGGGGAGGCAGACTCAGCACTGGTGAGATCCAGTCTCCCATCCACCACCGGCCCCCCCCCCCCCCCCCCCCCCCCCCCCCCCCGCCCCCAGAGATATATTTTCTCCTATAAAATGACTTTTGGATTTTTCTTGTT
>JAAGVU020000008.1:10033952-10044122 GCA_011763525.2 Mormyrus iriodes
AAAAAACAAAATATTCCACCTCCAGGCCCCCCCCCCGCACCACACCCCCTTAAATGGGGGGGGAGGCTCACCCCTGGGGAGTACCCGTCCCCCATCCCCCCCCCCCCCCCCCCCCCCCCCACCTGCTCCGCGAGCGATGTGCAATTAATTATTGCCTGATAACAATGTGTTGACAGTTTCTGTCATATTGACCGGGTCTTTTCTGGCTGAATTACCGTGGGAACGCAGCACGGATAAAGGCGAGTGGGACTAGGAGAGAAGATAAGTCTCCTGGAGCCCCCCCCGCCCCTCACACACAAGAGTCCACCCTTTATGCGTGCCGCTAAATTCTGCCAAAGTCCCAGTCGGGCCTTTTAGCACAATAAATAACAGACACACAGACATACGACGGTCAAGTCCAAATTCACCTCAAACTGACAGGCAATCTAATTGATCCGCTGTATGACTGTCCATTCAGAGCATCTATTACACGCTCTGCTGGCATGACTTAGAAGGAGCTGATAATAAACCATTTAGTATGTTTTAACTTTCACATTGTGGAGGATAATTACTGTCTGCAGACGGAGATCTCTCTGAGGATACCATCGCGCGTGTGTTTGGTGTGCGTTTCCCTGGAGCAAAACTGTCAGGCTGATATGAACCACATTCCGCTAGATAAGCTTCCATTTCCATGACAGTTAAAAGGTACTTTTTTTTTTCGGTGGGTGGGAATAGAGCAGCCCAGCTAAAAAGGAGAAATAATGACATCCATAAAGGTGCCTGTAAAAATGGAGGACAGATGCCACTTGGCTCTAGGTGTATGATGGTGTTAGGTCATCACTGGGCCTGCGTGAGCCTGGTGCAAATGGAATCAGCTTGGGGGAAACCAGGAGGGATCCTACACACGAACGCTGGTTAGCGCTGAGTGCTGTGAGGATGAGGGTGGGCGGGACTGAAGATGACTGTTTCCATGGCAACTGCTGGACTGGCGGCGGCCTCTCCCCTTCCATGCATAGCACCCCCTTCGTCTGCTCTGTCACCAGGCTCCTGTTAAATTGGAAAACCCAGTGACAATGAAGCTGTGTTGTTGAGAGCCAAATTACTGACAGCAGTGTAACAGGAGGGGGAGGAGCATGATTTTCCCAACTTTGGATGTAGCACATGCACATTTTTCTCGTAATACTAATGGGAGAGCTTTGCTCCCTGCAGACACCATACCTGAGCTGTGGCTCTCACATGTCATCTTCCAGGTCAGAGCTGTGGGGATTCATCTGTGGGTGTAATGGACATAATTACTGCACACGCTCACATCCACATTACACAAGCACAGTCCTTGTGAAGTCGGGGTTGAAGGTGTTACACTGTTAGTTTAGTTAGCCTCAGCTAGACCCCACCAGAACCCTCAGAGGCTTAAAACCAAATTTCTAACATTTTGACGTAGTATGTCCAGCTGTAGCTCTCCTCCTGTCTGTCAGCCATCCCTTAATCAGGACGGTGACCCATTCCATCTGCAGCTACCCGTGAGTGGTTCAGAATTAACCCGCAGGATGCAGTACTGCCCACTAGGGGGCAGTCCTCCGGCTCACACTCAGGACTCTAAGTGCGGCAAATGTGGGAATAAACAAGCAGAGAAAAGGGAGGGGGGTGGTGACAAGAGGGCCAGACAGGTGATGATGGGAAGAGCGAGGGATGCGTAACGAGCGGGGCGCCCCGTGGCGTGCCATCCCTGGCCCCATGTGAGACCTGTCACCGAACAATGTGACGTTGTGTCGGCGGGAGAGGGGGCGCAGGCCTCCACTGCGATACCTGGTAATTGATGCTCTGGTTTTGTTGCGAATGCCAAGAGAATGGGAGAGAAAGCACTTAATGTGTCACCCAGGTAGGGACATACTCCAGGGTAATTATGGATAATTAGGTCCTCAGAGTTTCGTGGAATAATACCAGTCTATATAAATCTATATATAAATCTCTGCAAACTGACAAGAAAATGTTTTCAGCTGTTGGTTTCCCATAACCCCACCTCCCCATTCCATTTTCCTGTGTTTCAGTATGGTAGTGTAAATCAGACCAGATCCAAAGTCACATCTGTTCCACCGGAACACTATACAGCGCTCGACACCCTGTGAGTGTGTACAGCTCCGGGTCCACAGCTTTCAAACCCAATTCAGGTGCAATTTCCCACACGGCTGTTTGCTTTGCTGAGCTTATCTCTCTTTTCTCCTAACGGAGATCCAGTCCTGAAACCCAGTGGCACCAGACCCTTTAGCCCTGCCTGTGTGTGCGTATAGGCTGTGCTTTCCTGAACAGACAGCATGAAGCATTCCAGGATCGGTTCTACTGATACAGCACATCAGACCCAACTAGCCGACACTCTAATAGAAAACATATACAACTGTTTACCCAAATATGTTTAAATAAAGCATCTCCACAGACAGGAGCCTAAGGCTCTTATCATCAATCTTCAGGATGCACCTCCATGTTATTCATCACTACTCTATCCATTGTATTGGTTGATTTTGGTAGTGTGACTGTGGTAAATGTGGACAAGAGTGGTGAGGGTGTGGTGCACTTGCCAACAGGGGGCGCTAGTGCTATTACGGTTACCAGGTGGTTATCGTCGTCACTGGCCTCCCCTAGCTCGGGGCTCTCCCCTCCAACCCGATCTCTTCGGCCCCGACGCCGGGGGCTGTGGCAGCTGGGGGAGTGGTCTGGGCTGCTGGCCACACCATGGTACGGGGACCCTGACAGACTGCCATCCCTGGTTGGGGGTGACCCTGGAAACAAACATCCCGGGCATCCATTACAGGAGGACTGCCGAAGAATGTCCACCAACCCCGCACGTCCACACATGCCTCATGGCTATGTCACTTCCTGTCCACACACGCCTCCTATACAACCACACACGCCTCCCGTATAACCACACTGTATATTCAGCATAGGAACAGAAATGGCTAAGTCTAGCTAACTAACGTTCTAGCATCATATCAAGCACAGAAAACCTTCCTGCCCTGCTAATTTATTAAATAACAATGGTAATAATCAGAATGGTAATTGTCAGCATCCCATTGCATTAGCAACCATAAACAAAACAGTGTGCTCACACTTCCACACTGTACAGTCCAATAAATCACAAGGATCCTAGTGGCTCTTTCACTTAATGACCTCAAAGCTGATGAGAACTTAGGGCTTGTTAAGTGCAGTTTGGTGTATGTCAATTCAGTGATCACCTGGTGTTCTAATCTTCATACATTGAAATTCTTTCCAAAGTTAGTGCCTTATTGATGTCCAGTAAGTTTGTAGTAGCTCAGGGGAGGCAGAGAGGGGGTATGTTAGGCCAAACTGCCCACGGGCAACTGAAAAAGGCACGGATGGTTTCTATGGGAGCAAGGGGTCACTGTGACTTTAAATGACAGGGAGAGGAGCAGTCGTTTAATTTTTATTCATCCATTTAGGAAAAGCAGGCCACATCCCCCCTGTTTGCAAGGCATTGTTATGGTATGGGGTCACACATAGCAGATTGGGGCAAGTCAGTAATCTCGGATCACCACTAGGGGGAGACAGAAGCCCCTCTCACAGGTACCTGTGCGGTCCCGCCGCTGCTGATCCATTCTGTCCAGGCTGTCCAGGAGGCCATCTATCTGCACCTTGATCAGCGTCAGCTCCCGCTTAATAGTCTGCAGCTCCTCCATCTTCACTGTGCAGGAGGGTGGAGATTGAAAGGAGGAGGAGTCAGAAGGAGGCAGAGTCAGATGGACAAAGAACAGCAGGACAGAGACAGAGGGGCAGGGAAAGAGAGAATGCAAGAGAATGAGCACAAGAGAGAGGCAAGGAGGGAGAGGAACAAGAGAGAGGCAAGGAGGGGGAGGCACAAGAGAGAGGCAAGGAGGGGGAGGCAATGTGAACGAGAGACTGAAAGAGGTGTCTGAGCGGAGAATGGCAGAGAAAGGAGAGCACCATTGGGAGCAACAGGGGGAGGAGGACAGGAGAGAAATGAAGCAATACCGGGTAATAGATGGAGGCGGAGGAACGCAGAGAAGTGCAGGATGGAGTAAGGGGGTAAAGGAAGAATGAAAACCGGGATTCAGCTTAAGGTGGAAGAAACTGAAGTGAAAGCGATGGGACGGATTTGAGGGAGCCCTCCCTGAGACCTCCAGAGCCAGTTCGTGTGGCGTCCCCCCCGCCCCACGATCCATCCTCTGTCTGCTCCAGTTCCCCCCTTAACGAGCCGGCGCTCTCCACCCGACAGTAATCTTCAGTAACACACGCTCACGAATCCCCGCTGGCGCTATCTGAGATTTGACCCCTGGGTGTGTGATGAATCTCAGCCACTGCTGCCAATTTAGCAAAGCCGTGGCTGCAGGGAAGCGAGCGGGGGCCGGCTCGAGGAGGCCGCCACGTGACCTCTGGGCTGCAAAGGCAAACTAATTTGACTCTGATGTGCTGGCTGTAAAACTATTAAGAGTTGTAATAAAGCAGCGTAAACAGTTCTTATTTGTTCTGCACTATTAATCTGGTATAACTGCACACTCCGATAGAGTGGGTGCTGCACTAGGGAGGTGTTTAAAAAGGCACCATCTGTGTCACTCCCTGAGCCCGGAAACAGTCACATACAGACGCACAAACACGGTCTGCCTATTTCCATACATCTTCATTGGTACTGTTTGTCCAGCTAGGACACCATACTCAGTGTTTCCTGCATCTGCTGCATCATCCTTAGGGTGCAGATCTTCCCATCTGGGCCCTAGCCCCTCCCACCAGCCCCTGAAAGCAATCTCGGGCCCCCGTGATGCCCTGGCGCTCACACTTAGCCCTGCTGGAGCTGGACGAGCTGGGCCGGGAGCCGCTCTTGGTGGACAGTCTGTCGCGGCTGCGCCGCCGGCTGGACGAGGAAGAGCGGGGCCGCTTGGCAGGGCTGGGCCCGTGAGGGAGGGGAGGCAGCGAAGCTGGAACGCGCTGGTAGTCGTACACCCTGCAGAGCACGGCACAGCACACATTCAGAGCTCTGGCATCTCTGATTACATCTCTGTTGATAGCCGAATACAGGATCCTATCGATAGTCATGCATTTAAACTACTGCTGATTGCTGTATTTTAAATATCAGTCGATAGAGATATCTTTAGTTTACTGCTGACGGTGATATCTTTATTTTACTGTCAATAGTTATACATTTACTCTTCTGAACACCTCTGCTGTTGGTTGCTTTAATATTTTTAGACTATTGTTATTAAGGCTTCAAACTACTATATCTTTTAAAGTACTGTAGAGCTAAAAGTAATTGCATTTTACCTTGCTTCTTAAATTGATTGCCTCTCAGCTGCATCAGATGCAGGGACAGGGATTTGAAAACAGCCCCTTGACTATATTAGCCAGACAGTACTACTTGTAGCAGGGGCAAAGGGGACCCAGGAAGGAGAGCCATCTACAGAAAGCTGAATGCTGAGATCAGAGGTCAGTGGGGACAGAGTCACTAATGCAGCATTATAAATCATCCAGTACGTTCTATGGGGAATGTAGTTTCACGGCAATTGCCTCCCAATTTGGAGGTTTTTTTTGTGTATTTATGTACATTCATGTACACACCTACATGTGAAGTGGCACTCACTGAGCACATGTTAGTCTGTTACAATGACAGTGTCGGCCCTAGAGTACCCATATGACAAATGAAGGTTAGTTACCACATAAACATTGTACATTTACGTGCCGTGAGTAATGTACCAAAACCCTCACAGATAAAAAGAGTCTTGACACAAACAATGAAAAGAGACTGTCATCTGATATCGGGATCCAAAGGCCTTTCACAATTTTTCTGTGTATCTTTGAATGAGATCTCTGCCCCAGCTGTTGCGATTACTGCGTAATTATTCCACACACACAGACACACGTAAATGGAAACGACAGCCCATAAGGCATTCGATGCCGGAAAATTACGTACCGTGTTAATTCACACCATGCTACAAATACACTCTGTTACAGAGCTTCCAGGACTTTCTACAGATGGAGCAGTGCAATAGGGCATTTAAAGCGACTGAGACGAGCTCAGCCATCAGGCCGGATTGCGGTGAAGGACAGCTCGTCCAACCGTATCCCATTTCTTCAGCACTCACGCTCCGCGCACCGCTGCAAGCACAAATGCCTGTTGACAGGTGTTTTAAGGTGTTTTTAGACCCAGTGAGCTGCCAGCACTGATCGCCAGCGAAGGCCTCTGCCCCCCAAAGCCATTGTATGAAACGCTTATGATCCCCATCGAGCCCCCAGCCTGCCCAGCTGGCCTGTCTAACCTAACTTTCCAAACATAAACTTTTGCTATCAGGCCACCTGGAGACCTTCCTTTGTTTTTCATGCCTCTGCTTAAAAAAGCTCAATCCTTGTCTAGCAGGAAAGTTAACCTGTTTATTGAAGTTCAATAAGTTTTGGTTTTATAACTGCTTGGGAAATTCCATAGCAATTTACCTGTGACAGATATAGACTGGCCAGGATGACTATGCGTATATGGCTTCCTTTGCCAGATGGAGAGGTGTTCTCAGCGTGTCTTTGACATGGAGTGTTGCATTGTGGGTGGATTTCTCAGAACAAAACTCGAACTACCCCCCACTACACATGCGCTTAGAGGGGAGAGTAGGCACTGGTCCGGGCTAAGACAACATTTGTCAGGGACCTTCTCTGGGGAACCCGCTTTCCTGTCCAGCAGAATTAAAACGGGAAAGGTAGATCTGCAGATGACAGCTGTCTCATTAGCGCTGAGCGGCTGCGGCTCCCTCCCACGGAGGCCGCGCTGTTTGGACAGGCTTGACAAGGGGCGAGAAATAAGCTCTGACAACATGAGAGAAACGTGTGGCGGGAAAAATGGTGGCGAGACTGGGGTGGGGTTATCCCATCAGTACCCGGCAGACCTGCAGATCCCATTGTCTTTGTTCACTTTGCTTGCATAAGAGCCCCAAAGGGTCTCTCACCTTAAACATCTGCCTCACCGAGTGTCAGTAAAGTAAGGGGGCTGATTTCTGGCCTAGAGGTCAAGGGTAGGACATTCGAACAACTAGATTAGTGTTTTCCTGTCCGATCCTTGGGGAGCTGGGAGTGAGCAAATATGTGACCCGGCTGGGGGTCTCTGAAGACCGGGTTGGGAAAAACTGAACTAGATGATTCCCGGGCAAATGGAAAGTCCTTGTGACCATAGTGTCACGGAGATGTGTGCTACCGATGGCAGGTAAGTTGAGTCCCCCCCTTGCCATTGGGGATAGGGAGACGGGAAGCACATGTCTTCCTCGTGGCTTTTGGTGTGCCAGAACTCCACATGACACCTCTGCTACCTGCCCTTGACTCCACCCACACTAAGTAGCAATTTGAAATGGCACTGTCAGCATTATTTTAAAGTCCTCTCAGAATGTTCTGGAGAGAGGCGCTGGGGTTTTCCTGAGTGCTTTGACCTGCATCACACGGTGTAGAATATACATGTGTCTGTGCCCTCTGTCTCTCCTCCTTTCCCTCCCTCACCCTCCCCATCCTTATTCTCTGAGAGAGGGTGAGTCTATGCTGCTCTGTACAGCGTGCGTCTGTGTGTGTGGATTAGAGGACATTGTCCAGACCACACTGTATGACAGGCCCCGTGTAGCCAAGCTGGGTCACAGGGCCTTCCAAGTTGTTGACTGAAGTCAGAAGAACCCCCTTAATAGCCCACGGGCCATCCGGACCGGTGTCTGTGCTGGAATCGCAAAGCCAGCTGTTAAAGTCGTTCCCATGGGGTGATTTCCGGCAAGCTGAGGAGATCAAGTAGAAATAAAAACAGGACTAGAAATGCAACATCAGGAGGGATAGAAATAACAGCAAAAAGACCACCCCCCCCCCCCCCCCCCAGAGTCCCCGTGCGGGAGCTAGTGGCTGTTATGTGTTTGTTTGGGGGAGGGGGATTGTGACACAGAGTAATCTGCTGGAGGGTCTACACCTGTCTGTCTGCTAACTCCCCCACTAAGGACATCACAAAAAGGAGGAAGACAACAAAGTAATAAAAGACAGATGCTTGTCTGCCAAATTCCTGTTATTAACTTTAATTATTATCTTAATTGTGATCGTTATTAGCTGAATGTCACAGGGCTCCTTCATAGGTAATACTAATCAGTTTTCACAAAGTGTTATATCCCAGCTGGGTTTGTGCACAGACACACCAATAGATAGATACACACACACACACACCAACAGGCAGACACCCACATACACACACACACACTCACCAACATATGCATACACTATATGGAAAAAACTATTCAGACAACTGACCATTATACCTACAGGGACTTTTATGACATCCCATTCTAAATCCACAGGCATCAATATGGAGTTGGTCCCACCTTTACAGCTATAACAGCTGCCACTCTGCTGGGAAGGCTTTCCACATGATTTTGGAGTGTGTCTGTGGGAATTTTTACTCATTCATCCAGAAGAGCATTTGTGAGGTCTGGCACTGATGTTGGTGATGGCCTGACTCGTATTCTCTGACAGTACCACGCCTGAATTCACTGAGCTCTTTAGAACAACCCATTCTTCCACAAATGTTTGTGAACCTGACAGCATGGCTAGGTGCTTGATTTTATACACCTGTGACAATGGGTGATTGAATGAATGAAACACCTGAATTCAATAACTGAGAGATGTGTCTCAGTGCTTTTGTCCATATAGCATATGTTTGTATTCATATTTTTGTGGAGACCATCCATTCATTTCTATGGGAAAAACCCTAATCCCAACAATGACAATCTTCACCCATCCCCAGCCCTAAACTTAACCGTAAGTAACTAAACAAAATATAAGACTTTTGGCATTTTTAGTTTTTTCACTGCAGTCACAAATTTTTAAAAATTTGGGCTTCCCCTTGTGGGCACTGAAAAAAATGGTCCCCACAATGTTAAAATAACCAGTATTTGTCACATTGTGGGGACATATACATGACCCACACACACATGCACACACACCAACAGACAGATGTTCATACACATACACACTCAGTCACCTTCAGCTGTATGTCTTTCCTTTGGCACACTGGGCAGTACTGGAAATGGCTCCTCCTTTCCCAATGTGGACAGCATTGATAGTTGGCTATATCCACCCCCCTCCCCTCCTCAGTGTAATCCAGCATTAGCGGCAGCTGTCTCCCGACCGAGGGGCACATTGTTACCGCTGCTTTGGGTACCAGGTGTGTCCCCATGAAGGCTACATCGAGGAGCTGGAATTAAACAGCGAGATCTGCTAAGCTTTTAATCTGCAGCTGAGGAAAAAAATCCAGTAAACAATTATGCAGTGACTCTGATAACCATGAGCGTATATACCTGTACTAGAGCATTATGTACACTCACACTGCAGCCAGTCTAAGGCCTGCATTCAACTAATGTCCACGACTACAGTACAGTGAGCAGGGCCTAGAATGATGACTGGCCATTTCCTGGATTGTACACAGAACAGTCATAAAATGGGAAAAAACAGCTGGCTAACAGCAGGGAAAGAGCGCTTCTCCTCACATGATAGGAACGGTGATTCTGTCGCACTCAGCTTAGGTGGAGCCCAGGTGAGAGGAGGCGAGGATGGGGGTAGCATGCAGTAAAAGCCTTGCTGGTCCTTTGAGGGTGTTATCAGCATGTGGAGCAGCACACGCTCGCACCCCAGCCCTCCACCACCGAGCCCCCACTCCAGGAGGGGAGGAAATGTGTCACGGGCCAGTGAAATTAAAAATGATTGCAGGGAGTGTTTCCTTTGCCAGGGAGGAAGCGGCGGCAAGATCGCCGCAGTGACGGGTCCCGGCGCAGCATGTAGCCGAGCGGCTTGTAGCGGGACGAGGGGCTCTTATCACACTTTGCTCTGGAGAGGCTGATTTAATTGCACACACCAATCGCTTGGCATGTTCTCAGCCCCAACCGCTGCTCCTCTTCTGTCATCCTTTCCATTTCTATCTAGCCCCCACCCCCTCAAATTAATGTGTGGGTGTGTGCAATGTCAGGGGGCTTGCCAGTAGTGAATTCTGTGAAAATTTGTTATTTTGTGCCATTGACACTGGGCCAATATTAGTGTTAAATGATGAAATGCACATTGTGAGAGCTGGTGTCATTGTTTAATGATGAAATGCACACCTTGAGAGCCAGTGTCAGTGTTAAATAATGAAATGCACATTGTGAGAGCCAGTGTCAGTGTTAAATAATGAAATGCACA
>JAAGVU020000008.1:10054844-10068741 GCA_011763525.2 Mormyrus iriodes
GAGAGGTGTCTCACTGCCCTGCTCTCAGTGTCGCCCCCTCAGGCCAGGCAGCAAAGCTCAGGAGAGTTCTGTGGGGGATGGGGCCCAGGTCTTTGTGCTGCATCCACACTTTGTTATAACACGCAGAGGGAGCGTTTCCTGTGAGCTGTGAAATTTCTGCTTACTGCGCCCGACATGGTGCAGTGATAGGGCCACGGCATCAATTGCACCCGCCCCTTATGTGGCCGGACTGGACCAGAGAACGAAGGGGCAAGTAAAAGGTTAAATGGCTTTGGGCTTTTCTGCTGCTTAAATATTACATGCCACTTAAGTTACGGCCAGAAAAACGCTGATTCCTCTTTGCTGTGCATTGTACTTCCTGATGGGGCCTCGCTGCAGGGTAAGGGCATGATTACAGCATATTCCTGCTCACGCCCAGAATGCCCGGGACAGGTGTCAGTCACACGTCACATGGCACCAAACGCGTTCACGGGCCTCGCTGTTCGAGGCACACACATACACGAGGGCCCTTCATATTCCACTGAGAGTGGGTGACAATGCTTTCCAAATGGACCACGGAGGCAGAGGATCACGTGATCACATCACTGCAGAGCATTCCTAAGACGCGCTAGGCGGCAGGGCCATCGATCATCTGTCTGTCAGCTTAAACATCCTCATTGCTGACAGGCAGACAGATGTGCTGTTTTCATTCCAGCTGCTTCCTCTCTGGTGGAGCTTAAATAACGTGAGACAGGACAGGCATCTTTGAAGCCACCCGCTTTATTGATGGACCCCATTTCGATCAGATCCTTTCTTGATGTAGCCAGCTTTCTGAACTAACTCCTATCTGAATGTGTTGAGGTTCTGAGCCGACTCTTTCCCACACCACCATCAGCAGGCGAGGCACCATGTAACACAAAGACAGGCTGGAGAGCTGGGCACTCCCAGAGTTAAGTGAGGTCCACTTCTGGCCTCAGCTGTCCTCCGAGTACCTGTCTGAAAGTTGATGAGAAGAATGGACCTCGGGGTTCAGCAGATTCAGGTTAATTTAGTTCATAATGAAGTTTCGCTCTGTGGAGAAATAAAACTTTTCAAAGTTGTCTGGCATGCGTCTGTGAGTGAGTCCCCTGGAAGAGATCCAAGGAGAACCCGTGGAGGACGTTATGGAGAGGGTACAGTGTGGCCCGTCAGGGAACGCACCCGGCCAAATGACTCAGGTGTCCATAAACGCTTCTCTCTCCCACCGCGCAAAATATTTTCAGTGTTGGACTGTCCCGCTGAGACGCAGGGACTGCAATTAGATTGGTCTCTGCTTTCCCACTGCCCTCAGCCTCACATTTATCTCGAATTGTGTGTGGGGGGGGCAACTCTAACAAAAGGGCAAATAGCCACCATATAAACCAAAACAGACATGCTTGCCAGGACGGATTCTAATTGAGCTTTGCCACTCCCCAACAGAATAATGGGAAGCCTGGCATGATGTGGGGATAAGAGCAGGCCCTGGGCTGCCTGTTCTGAGAGTGCAGGAGTCTGACAGCCTGATCTCACAACACAGAAAAACGCCACACAGACTCCTGGCATGATGAAGGTCGTAAAGCCACAGCACCAAAGAGGACAGGGAGTGTTATCTGATGACTTAGAGCCAGTCTTAGAACCAGCCCGTGATCACAATCTGGAACCCAAATGGGGAATCGAAAACAGCTCAGGTTCAGTGATGCTCCCCCAAAGCCCCCACCCCACGACCAGTTAAAAACCCAATTCGCATGTTGCAGGCACATGTTGGCACAGATGGGGATTGACAAGGGATGAGTCTCAGAAACTCCAAGGCTGAAAATTTACCCAAATTACCTCAGTGAGTGGAAATCGAACAAGGTGATTTTAACAGGCAGCCACTAACCTACTGCAACAGAAACCATGTCACTACGTTGATGCGATTTGTTCAGGAAGGGAAAGACGAAGAGCATTTGGCATCCGGAAAGGAGAGGAGTCTTAGAATGAAGCCCATATGACCCCCCACCCTGCTCCCATTGGAGAGCAGTGACAGGAAATGGAGGCGTGGCCAGCTGAGGTCAGCGTCGTGCAACTGAAGCACAGTGTGCAAAAGGTGTTGGAGTCACAGGGGGACGGGTGCAATCAGGCAGCAGGACGAATCACAAACATCCAAATATATTATTTAACTGCCATGTGATCACCAGACAATATGAAATAACTCATGTATTATAACGTAAAATGAAATGTATATCTTTAAGAGCCTCAAATACACAGCCCCTCACTTTATTCAAATGGAAATAATAGGAATGAATTACAACATCACAACTGTATTTCGCTTTGAGTGTGTCTGTGTCTGTGTGTGTGGAGGCAGACATGCCTCAGTCCATCTCATTTCCCAGCCACACCCACAGACACACACACACACACCTCTTCCCCAAGCTGCTCCCTTGTGCTCCTCACAGCCGCAGACTAAATGTCAGCACCACTCGCAATTTACATAGTGAATGGAATGGGAGCAATCCTAAATACCAGCCCCTTCCTCACCATATCATTTCAATTTCCACTCCAGGGCCGCAGTTTTTGTTTAAAGGCCACCGAATTCCCTGCTCTTTTGTTTCTCAAGGACTTTGAAGACTCCCAAAGCTGAGGCCTAATAGAAGGAGAAGGAGGCCGAGCGTGTGGCCACGCAGAAGGGGCGGGCCCGGCTCCAGGAAGCCAACAGCCAGGCGGGAAGCCACGCTGCCATTTTGGCTCCGTTTTGCATGATGAGATTGTGAAGGGAGAGAGGAAGGCAGGCCAGACAGCAGGAGACCATGGCAGTTATTGTGGTAAATCTCAGAAAAAGTAGAACACGAGTGGAGTGATGTTGTGCATTAAAAGGACACTGCCGAGTCACTAAAACAGGGTCAAGACACATATGGGGACCATCTGTGACATATAAACACACCCAGGGGACCAGGACGGCCTGACTTACACTCACACAAAGTCTCTGTGAACACCATCACACCTTCATCCTCCCCAACAGGCCTCACAGTCACCCCAAACCCCATCTTAGACAGTCAGATATTTAATAACCTACCCAGAGGGAAATAATACTTCTGAGACAGAAAACGTTTTCAAGTTTTCTGATTTTTGTAGTTAAAATAATGCAGAGGCTAATGAAAAGAGAGACTTGATATTTTTTAATTAAGGTCTTTTAAATAAAATTATTAGAATTCTTGTATAGCCATTTAAAGTCAAGTTAGGTATATAGGTCATTAAAATATTATTCTTAATGTTTCCACCCTCCCCATGTGACCAACAGGACTCTGATCTGGTCTACGACCTGATCCACGACCGTGTCTGACTGGAGAGAGCTCATTTATCCCCTAAGGCCCGATTCAAGATTGCAGTCGCCGGACGCAACTCACTCCTACCAGAAAAAAATAAACGACAAACACACTGAGACTTTGGGAGTAAATTATACGTTTTTCTTCTTTTCCATTTCTGTTTTTTTATCGCCTTTAATCTTCCCTCCCCCATCAACACCCAACTCCCACTCTGTCACTCCTAGCCATCTTGTTGACCCCCTTAAGGGAAATACGAGAGACACCCCCCGATCTGAGATTTATAGCTGAATGACTCCTTGCACCATCCCGACTTCCTGTGATGTTTCTGTAGGCCCATTATTACAGTGATTCTAAGAAGTAACACTGAAGTCGTTGAGAATAACAGCAACAGACACAAAGATTTCCCAAATTCTTGGGGCTTTTATAAACCAAAAAGACATTTTGAAAGCTATTCTCTCTTAATGTTTGCAATCAAACAAAAAATGATCAGTAATATAGCACTACCCGTCATGAAACATGACCTTGCCATTATATGTCAATCACTGGTGGTTTAACACATCCCATTGGATACTCAACTGACTCCCATTGGTGGAATCAGGCTGTGACTCCACCCACCTCGGATTTCAGAGCCTTGCTTCCCCCGTCGGAACCACACAGCAAGGTAGACTCCGCCTCCTGGTAAAACAGAGCTCAGCCAGGGTATAATTTATCATTAGAAACTGCAAATGGGTCCAGGCTCAGGCGAATACGGTTGACTGCGCAGGAAACACTTGCACGTAGAAAAGTCCTTGTCTTGGCAGAAAAGAGTTTTCACACAGAGAAGCCCATATACAGAAACTACAGGGTGCTAATGCCTAAATATGTAGCCATGCGCTGGTGCCCATGAACACGCATGCATTCCTGTGTATGTGGATGTAAGTCATACACTCCGTTTGATTTTACAGTGTGTCCAGGCTACAGTTAGCCAAACCACTTGTCCCACGTGGTGCTCAGTTTATCGGACCTGATCTGTGCCTGCTGATCTGTTTCCCCCTCAGGGCCTAATTTCATGTGACAGCCACCGGCGCATGTGACAAATATCTAGCAGGTGCTATGGCGGACATCTCCTATTCCTGTCACCAAAAGGCCCATGGCCTCAGAGGGGGGAAATAAAGAAGTGAATCTGAATGCCCTACAACCATGCCAAGAGGAACTGAAAATATGGGCCAAAACAGAAGCCATTTTTGGCCCTTTCTTTTTGTCCCCGGGATGACGGTGGACGGCCGGTAACCTTCCCCGGCCCTGAATGTCATCGTCGACGGTGACGGCGCGTTGCCGTGACGCTGGAGTACTGTGCCTGCTGAGACGCTAAATTGGATAAGCACTCCGCTGAGCACTCGCCAGCCAGGCAACAGCACAATTATAGTGTTTCAGAACGAATCCACAGCAAACACAAGCGACACGTTTATGCGCGAGCACCAAGGGCAGGCTAACAGCTAATGGCAGGGCCCAAGGGCCACGTCCAGCCCTCTGCCGCAGAGGGGAAGTTGCTGGGCTCACAGACAAGTTAGCGACCTCTGTTTTGTTCTCTTTTGCCCCTCCCCCCCTTTCTTGGCATGGGCGGCACAGCAGAGAGCGAGCAGTGGGTCGGTGGCACGCTCCCCACTTGAGAAGCTGGGAGGAACGCAGCAGGGAAAATTGCAACCTAGCGACACACTGAGTGCTTCATGTTCCCGCAGCTTTAAGGATTCAGGCGTCCCCCCTGCCCCCCTTTCAAAGTGAGAGAAATAAACATCCAGCAAAAAAAAAAAAATGCTCTGCACATCACAGTAACGAACCACAGGCAGCTCCCGTCGGAGGGCTTTGTTTTGTGTGACGGATGGCGGACGACAAGTAGGTCGATCTGTGAGAGTGGGGACTGTGCTGTGGAGGGGGCATAGGGTGGCTTAAATGCCTTCCTCAGATGATACCCCACGTGAAGGACCCCTCTGGTCTTGAAGTTGTGAAAAGCAGCAATGCAGCTCCCAAAAATTCCCATCTGATGTGTTTAATAACAGCCTAGAGAACCAGATAAATCCCCAGTCCTCTAATAAGGGCAGTGCTGGCATCCAGGGGGGCCTGGCAGTGGATAGAGGGCTTTGAGGCAGTAAACCTCTGGCCACCATTAATCCACAACTCTCATCCTCCCTCCACACAGCTTTGAACAAGTGAATGGCAGGCACATCTTGGAGCAGAAAAGAAAGTTCTGGAATGGCTCTTTCCAAGCACTGAGACACTCAATCACTTCAGCTCCACAAAGCTAAACACCTTTGAGTCCCCGCCCCCAAGGGTGACTCACAGATCCAAAGACAACTTGGTGCCTCTTGGATATTTACACTATGAATCCTACTTTAGCCTCTGGCACTGTTAGGAAGCACAGCATAAACAGATCCAATTCCAGTTAGACCATAGTCTTAAAACTTCTCTATGAAGTAGGCAGAGCATCACATGACCGCAAAGCGATGATCCCACAGGGGTCACACTTTAATGAACACAGGCTCACACCAATCTGGGCAGGACCTTAAAGACCAAGGCCTCACTAGGGATAAAAAAGAAACAGACCACAGGCCCACATATGTGAGCATAATCTTAGAAGCAAGACCTCCAATGAGAAAAGGACATTAAATATGGATCCAGAACCAACCAATGAAAACAGGATATTAAATGAGTGATAAGACTCCACCAATGAAAACAGAACATTAAATAAGGTACCAGGTCCGACCAATGAAAACGGGACATTAAATAAGAGACCCGAGTGGCACCTTTGCCTATGCCGATGATCTTTCTTTAGGTATAATAGAACAGCATGGGTCACACCTGAAGTCTTTAAGTATAATAATAGGCTCTTAGCCAGGATGGCCTAAAGAGAGCTGGCCAGAGTCCAGCGGTGACTGACAGCTCTGACATTTGCTCATTCAACCTCCACTCCACTTTTTAGAAGGATGAGAATCCTGGGGGGCAGATTCAATGTAGGACTGGACTTGGGAGTATGTCAGGAGAGGAGAGTACGCCTGGATTATACACAAAGGCATGGCCATACGGACTGGGTGGCACCGCTATC
The DNA here is from genome assembly GCA_011763525.2 of Mormyrus iriodes. Lineage (NCBI taxonomy): Eukaryota > Metazoa > Chordata > Actinopteri > Osteoglossiformes > Mormyridae > Mormyrus > Mormyrus iriodes. The sequence continues at coordinate 10,061,223 of JAAGVU020000008.1, forward strand.
AATCAAATCGAGTCTAGGTGTTTCATCAGATGCATAACAGTACAGCGTATAGCAGCAGATGCAGGCAATGAAACGAGTTTCCCTGAAAGCTCCCTATAGTAAAGCAATGAGTAAAAAAAAAAGTAAGTAAATAAATTAAATAGTATAAGAAAAAATAGAAATGTGAAAATTGTTCATATAAATAGCCTGATTAGCTAGTGAGCAGCCTGACTCCGTACACAGTGTACACAGCTAGAAGCCGAATCACACAGCCCCTAGTGGACACATACAGACACACACCTTGCACCATCATGACACAAGGCCTTGGCTAACGGCCACTAAGATACACACCCTGTGGAAAGACACTGGAAATGCAGAGAGGGTCCATGGGCCTCAGGTTGATTCTTAAAGCCCACACATAAGCTCTCTGATGGATTTGGGTGTTGAGTGGAAAAGACTCGCTGTGAAACGACAGGCCAGTGAGAAAAGCTGAGTGAGATTGATCCAGCCTCCTGGGACAATCAGCATGGTGGCAAAGTGCTGTGTCACTGGGAGGAATCTCACACAGCCAGCCTGGCTTTGTTTCACGAGGGTATGAACATGTGTGTGTGGACAGGAGAAAGGTGGAATGTGTGGGAGTGTGTGTGCATGCTAAATCGTGTGTACGTCTGGAAAGACACGAATGGGTGTGTTTTCAGCGGCAGTGTGGACGGGGAAGAGGTGTGTTTAAAGTTTTAAGTTTTATCTGAAACATACACAATCATACACGATGACATTTTGCAGTGAAATGCTTTTAAATAGACTGAATAGATAGATCTGTGTTTGTGCACAGTTGTGTGCATATGTGCATACATATGTCTGTGTGCTTGTGTGTTATAGTGCGTATTTGAATTTCTTTTTACATGTGTATCAGTGTATTTGTGTTGCTGTGTGTATGTCACTGTGCACATGTGTGTTACTGCTTCTGCATTTTCGTGTGCGTGTATGTAACGCGGCTGGGTGTGTTTGTCTCCTACGGGTTAGGGGTTAGGGGTAGAGCGTGTGTTAGTGCTTCTGTGCCTTTTAAGGAGGAGTGCATTGCGCTTGTGTGTGCCCGCCTGTGAACCTGTGAATCTTAAGAGCGTATGTGTGTGTGTGTGTGTGTGTTTCCATGTGTCCTGAGGACAATATGTGTGTGTCCTGAGGACAGTATGTGTGTGTCCTGAGGACAGTATGTGTGTGTCCTGAACATGCTTCAAGGGCCTTTAAGGTAGTAAATGGTGTTTAATGGGGCATGGAGGAGCAGAATGGTTCATGGAGGGAGACGGACACAGAAAGAGGGGAGAACACCGTAGTGCTTTGTGGGCTAAGACAAGGCGGGGGGGCGGGGGGGATTGACAAGTTAAGCATCCATATAATAACACCCTCCATGTAGCTGGGTGCAAGTACTGCAGAAAAGGTCACCCCCACCCTCATATTCTAACCTCAACTCACGTGGATCTGAAGTCATGAAAGCACAGTAACCAGAATAAACCGGCTCGCCCCAAATCCTTGACCCGAGGCAATCATCATAGCGAGCAGCAGCCACAGACCTCTGCTGCGCTCCTCGGATCAGCCTGGAATTACTCCCACATCTGCCCCTCCCAGCTCCCTTGGACATTTATGGTGGAACACACTTCAGTTCCCGGTGTCCTAGCTAAATTAGCCACCTGCAATCAGAGGCACACTCTGAGCAGGGCCGGTATTCAGCACATGATCCATGCATCATTCATACTGTATACGGCCTGCTGGCTGCACCACATCCATCTCCAGCCGACCGCAGAGGTTCCCTCGCTTGGGATTGAGCGGCACGACCCAGGTTGTGTTTCTGTCATGCACTACACGCTCAGGCAAGCAAACATTTCCTAATCGGGGCGGGGGTGGGTGGGGGGGGTCACAGCCTGAAGTCCTGGCTCCTCTTGTATACACCTGAGGCCACCGTAGTCTTAGGTCCAAGGGATCGATGGTTCCCTGCATTTTTTGAAGACCCACATCAGATGTTTCTCCCCCTTGTGCCACTTTCCTATCAAACCGCCATTTTCTCCTGCATCAGCGGTGCCTAACCCTTGAAAGCTGAAACCCTGAGGGCTGAAGCAAAAAAAAAAGGCCCTTTCCAGTAGGAACACACCTTATTGTATGCATCGATGAATCATGAATTTTGATTGGAGCTGTTTTGTGGCTGAATGTGTTGATTGGTTATTTTAATGTCAATTACTATGCACCCTGCCCAGGGATTACACATGCAAATTAATTCCTGAGCAAAATATGGTGCTCTGATTCAGGGGCTCTCAATCCCCGGCCCACAATCTGGTGCCAATATTCCACCAGGCCGTGGAAAGCTAGGGGTTTGGGGGAAGGGTTGGTTAATTTCCAAAAATAACCTATAGTCATCACCAGTTAACTCTCTACAAGGCAGCACTTCAGACAAATATTAACTAACATCCATTTGCACTGTAGCCCGAGCAGCAATTTCTAAGAACTTGGAGCTGAATCTTGCCGAATGTCCATTTGTTTCTGCAGTGTATTCATTCCCCTGTTTGTTGCCTGTAGCCGCACTGAGCCTTGGAGATGGTCGGTCCTCTCTTCTATCTAAAAAGGTGACAAAACCCAAGGCGGTTTCCTGTGGTTTTCTCATCCTCGGCCTGGACACAGAGCTGTATTGACCAGTCTCTCCAGAGCTCTCCCAGCGAGATATTTCAGACAGATTGATCTGAAACGGCCCCAGAAGGTACAGTGTTCCATATTATATCTCTCTCTTTCTCTCGCTCTCTCTTTCTTGGTGACTTGTCACACCCAAAGCCTCAGGGGTGTGTGCTCTTGAAAGACTGCAGAGACTGCTGTGTGTGTGTGTGTGTGTGTGTGTGTGTGTGTATGTGTATGTGTATGTGGGGAACTGGGGGCCCACAGTGTGCCGGGGGCCCCACGCAGCCCATTTCTGTCCTGCCCATTTGATAAGTCTCCCTGTCAGATTCCCCAAGCACCACAATATTTCTGATAAGGTCTGCCGCTCGTCTTTGTGACCCATGGCAGAAAGATCCATTTGAGATGTACTGGGGGTGCCTAGAAGGCAGTGGGGGAGGGGTGAGATCAATTCGAGATGCCGCACTCAGCAGCCACATCACTAAAAAAGCACAAGGGGTCCCAGCCACAGAACACAGCCACACTGATGTGCGGAGCCTGCTGCCATGTTCCGCAGTGCCAGTGCACTCACACACTTTTATGCCTTCTCATACTAGTCTGCCCTGGTGAGGCTGTTCATGTGCCCATATAACGGTGTTTCTCAACCCAGTCCCCAGGGACCCCCCCAGGACAGTTAACATTTTATCTTCCACCCATCTCCCAACACACCTGGGCCAGGTATTCTGTGTTCTAGATCGCCTGATTGTTTGGTTCAAGTGAACTGGTAGCTGGGCGGCAGCAAAAATGTGAACTGTCTGTGGGTCCCAGAGGACCAGGTTAAAAATTACTGATATATCACACACAAAGAGGACAGGAAAGAAAGTGTTTATCTTGCTATTGGGCACCTCCCCTGCAAAGCTACTATTCCCCCCCCCCATCATGAAAACGCAAATTTGGGAAGTTCACTTAAGATTTTTTTACGGGCCGGTACCAAACATCCGAGGTGAAGGTCCGGAAAGGTTCTCTGGTGGGTAGGCGTACAGGATCACCTTTCGGGCCAAAAGGGCACCAGGGCCATCTGCTCTGTACTCACACCTTTTGATGGGTCACCTATTCCCTGCCCCTCCAGAAAGCTGATGTGACCTGGACAGCCGTTACTGCATTTGCATTGTGGTTAACACATGCAGCAGAGAGGGTCATTACTCTACTCCTGCCAGACACCTCATTTCCTAGGAAACACCTCAGTGCCCCCAGGGTGCATAGCTGTAGCAGATCCCTAAAAAGCACCATAGACTACAAAATCACAACATTTCCTCTACCATCCTGCTGGGGTAATTCTGATTAATTACTTCCTGAAATAATACAGTATTCCTTATTAACTTTAAACTGATTGCATCTTGCATTGTAATCATTTTTTAATGCATTTAATTATTTATTTTATGCTAATGAATTTAATGTGTTTCAGCTGTGAGTGAATCATATGTATGGGTATTACTGCTTCAGGAGCAAATGAGTATGACATTACTACCCTTACCTTGAGACCTTTCTTTTCCATTAATCTGATAGGATTGTCTCCAGCTCCGTGTTTTTCTGCTACATTTTCTGACGTTCGAGTGCCAGTAATATTCCAGGAGACCATCACGCTATAGGCCAGCAGACGGATGCACCTGTGGCTACGAATCATCTGTGTGCTTTAGTGACAGATCATTGGACCACACGTTAAGCAGTGGCATCTGGTCTGTACGCATGGCTCGTCTCCCAAACCCCCTCCGAGGCCTGTCATGTGACCTGCTCCTATTTGTCACAAGGTGATCTCACCTGTGGAGCTTGTTTCCATTGACTGACAGTGACCCTTTCCTTTAAGGAAAATATAAGAAGGAGTTTCAGGTGACACATCCTAGTAGCCTGAAAGAAATATTTAAACTATTATTGTCACAATATAGTAAACGTCTGCCTTCAGACCTGGATCTAAAGGTCTGGATGGCTGGAGCACAGCTAGAGCACAGAGAAGGGCAGGATGCAGAAGACCAGAAAAGAAGGGAGAAGAGATGAGGGATGGAGGAAGGAGACCAAACCTGTCTCCTACGTACCAGTGAAAAGTATAAGTTGCCTCCACATGCATAATTTATACCAGCTTTGCTCGCACCCACTGAATGGAAGTGACGGTGTACCCCTGAGAGGGTTAACTACCACGACTGCCATCCACCAAAGGATTAGGTTGGGAGCGGGTACGGTTGTTTTTCGGTGAGGTTAACATTATGAAATGAAGAAAGCGGGTATCCAGAAGAAAGGGAGGTAGTTCAGAATAATGCGTCATAAACCAGCAGCAACATGATGGCTCAGTCTGGAGCCTGACGCTGAGCATTTAACACACCAGCGCCAGGCCTGACTTCCCACCTGGGCCACAGGCTACCTGCCTCTGTAGAAGCACATGTTTGATCTTTGCCAAAGCAATAACTCCTAATGGACCCAATGAGACCAATTTCCAATAGTTCCCTATCGATTTCCCGGAAACCCTAACCACAACCTGCATAAGCCTCAATCTCCAAACTTCATAAAGCTAACTAATTCATCCCTTTGCTCCTCATGAGGGCCAAACCAATCAGAAACATTCATCAGACATATCATACTCTAAGGAATCTAATAAAGCGCTTTTACATTGTACTATATCAACAACTGCTTCATTTGAGCCACCTGCAGATCTTATGGATCCTCTTTCAGGGGAGATGGTGACCAAGGCAGTCACTTTCCAAGTCCAAAGATCACTGGTCACAGGAATGGAGGTGGTGCTGCCCTAGCTATGGGTGATATGAACACCTATAGGATATCATGAGTTGAGCTCTGTGGGGAGGTTCTCTGACCCAGGAGATACTTACCCATGCACCATGCTGCTAGGTCTCTTCGGTCCTGCCTTGGGGCGACTCGAATGGAGCTCTCCAGTCATGCTTATGTCTGCAAAAGAGCACACAATACTGAGAAGATACACAGTGTTTAAATACCACCATTGGTTATTTTATTAGGTACGCTTTCCCATCGATGCAAACAGTCTGCTCCTCCAAACATCAGATCATGCGGCTGCAACTGAATACATACAGCACACGGTCGGGGTCAAGAGGCTCAGATACTTTTTGGCATTATCTAAGCCATCTTGAATGTGATGTGATTGTTGAGTTCAGACACTGCGGCTCCAGCATCTCAGAACCAACCACCTTCCTGGGATATCACACAGTACAGTGTCTAGAGTTTATAGAGAATAGTGTGATGAACAAAAAAACATCCAGTCAGTAGCAGTGCTGTATAAAAACACCTTGTTGATTCTACTTCCAGAGTGATGAAGGTTGTTTGTTTCAGTGCCTACAAGTGGCCAAAGAGGGAGTACTTATGTCCTCTAAAACAGTGTTTCTCAACCCTGTCCTTGGTGACCCACAGACGGTCCATGTTTTTGCTCCCTCCCAGCTTCCTGCTAGACAGTCCACATTTGCTCTGTCACATTTTGTTCCCAGGTAGGGAGCTGGGAGGGAGCAAAAACATGGACTGTCTGGAGGTCTCCACGGATGGGGTGAGAAACACTGCTCTAAAACGAGCCCAGAATGTGTAAAATGGTAAAGGTGATAACAGGAGGAGCAGTGAAATAAAGGCATAACTTCCTGTTGCTGAAGACACCTGCTTCTGGCTGAGGCCAAGCAACAGAAGCTCCCAGCAGAAAGATCTAGGGCTTGTCCAGATTCATTTAAAAATAAAAACATGACCTCTTTGCTTCAAAGAAAAGCCAGCGAGGGTGATGTCGTTCACAAGCTTTTCACATTCCAGTGTCAATCAGCCGTAACAAAGAATATGGGCCCTCGTGAGGGACACATCTCCATGTTTTTCTGACGGAAGTTAGTGACACGGAAAAACAGCAGATGTGTCATAGTCAGTGCAGAACGGTGAATATAATGGGTAACTCCATGGTCTCATACACACACACACACACGTTTGTATTCCTGTCTTTATGGGGACTCTCCATTCATTTCAATGGGCATAACCCTAATCTGAACTATGAGATCCTTCACCCCAACCCAGCCATAACCTTAGCCAAAGTACCAAGCAACCAAACAAAATACTAGACTTTTGGCATTTTTAGAATTTTCATTGCAGTCACAGATTTTAATAAAATTTTACAAAAATGGTCCCTACAACATCAAAATAACAGGTTTTTTATAACATTGTGGGGACATTTGGTCCCCATAATGTAATACATACATGATCTACACAAACATACATACACACACTCACTCACTCACTCACTCACACACATACACATGCCGATCACATGCTGATGATGCAACCTACAGCCAACACGAAGCCCAGACAGCCTCTATCCACCTCCCTGCTCAGACAGTCACTGTCCCAGACCCCAAGCAGACCAGAGGAGACAGACAGGCCTTATGGAGCGCAGAGTCTGACGAGACCTCACCCTCCCGACTGCCCTGAAGTTCCACGGCAACAGCAGGGCCACATAAATGCAGCGCTTTGGATGCTAATTGCCCTCCATCTGCCACTGTGAAATTAATTGCTTCTCTGTCCCATATTTGATTTGCCGCAGGACTTCAAATGGACAGTCAGGCAGGCCCCGCCCCCTTCCCTATTAGATGACCTCACCTGTACCTTTCTCAGAATAAACACGCACACACAGGGCTGCTCTGCACACAGCTGCGACCCCCAGCCATCCTCACCAGAGCCCCGCCTTCCAGCTCCACCTGACACACAGAAAGAGTGCCTGGCTCCACTCTCTGCATTGCTTACCCCTCTGTGGTTGCATAACAGCCCAGGCTGGGCGAGGTGTTGGGTAAGTGCTCAGGACGAGGTTGCTGGGCGAGGTATCGGGTAAGTGCTCAGGACGAGGTTGCTGGGCGAGGTATCG
>JAAGVU020000008.1:10080728-10098785 GCA_011763525.2 Mormyrus iriodes
CCCCCCCCCACCCTTTTGCGCTTGTCCCAAAGTCCCGCGGCGTGGCGGAAGTGTGCCCCCCACGGTGTTGCAGCGGGGGGGGGGGGGGAAGGTATGTGTTGTGATTGCTGCCTCCGGTGCCCAGGTTGTCAATTGAAGGTCACTTTTATGTTGTCATTTTTATTGAGGCTTTCCAGGTTCCTGCCTTTATGGGACGACATGATTTTACTGTCTCCTGAAGCACTAGAGTGCGGAAGGAGGGAAATGGTGGGTGGTCCTGTTGCCTCCCGCCCCTCCCCCCCGACCACCTCCTGCCATGGACAAACAAAATCTGATGCACAGAAATGGGTCACAAGGTACCCTCACAGTCTCGTTCTGGGTGGGGCTTGACAGGAAGGCTGCAGGCGGGGGGGTCTGATATGAGGGGGTGGGGGGTACATTGACCGAGGGCCAAATTACGAGTAACACACATCTCCATCCCCTCACCCCCAGGAAAGTCTCAGCCACTCCAGGAGGCTGTTTGCGGAGTTAATACACTCCTCATTCTGAGCAGCACAAATCCCCCCCCTAATCTGGGCAGAATCCTCCCCCAATTATCCTGTTTGCCAGCCATTGATTTTGGCTGCCCGTTCTGAAATTCATCGCCCGTTCCTCCTTGGAGGGTGAGGGAACAGGGATGCATCTGCTGGCGGTCTGTCAGGATGTATCCTGAATGACCCCCCTCCCTGGCTAATTCACCTCACATGGGGGGTTCGGCCATGAGCCATTGACACTGGAGAGGAATCAATAAGGAACGTGGCATTTCTTAGTGATAAATGCAACAGGCATGCTAACGCGATAACCGCAGCAGAGTAAGTGACCTCTGATGGAGTAATTGTAATTTAACTTAACAGGGACTTGCTGCAAGATCCAATCCAGTGCAGTGATGAGCATTTCATTAGGAGGCATCACTTTGACTGTGCAAAGCCGGCGCGCATCGATTACCTGCATTGCTGTGACTCGAGGCATAGAAACCAGGTGCGAAGAAAGACACCGTATCTGCCTCTCCTTCCACCACGATTGCATGCGATTGTTATGGCTTGGGCTGCTCTTCAAGTGGTCCCACTGAGTGGTCCGTTGTCTGCCACCTTGATGCAGTGCTGCCCCCATCTGGCCATGGTGAGAAGTGCAGAGTAGGCTCACTGGACACGTCTGCTCATCTGAAATTACCTCCCTGGCATTCTTTAATTCTTCAGAGTAGAAGGAATGCCAGATTACAAGACCGTCATCAAGCCCCAACATTTTTACCTTACTGTTATTATAAAACTCCTACCCAGCACTTGGCCATAACAAAATTATTACCCTATACAGGTGGACGTTGCCAGTCCAGAAAGTAACAATCCAGACCAAGATTTAGTTTCAACCAACCAGTTGAGCATAAAGAATCGGTCACAGAGTATTCAACTGGTTGGTTGAAACAATATCTTGGTCTGGATTGTTACTTTCTGGCTTGAAAATGCTCAACTCTGGTAGTTATGGGGGGGAGTTAAGGGCGTTGGTCAACGGTCCATTGACATGTGACTGTTCTGCTAAGGCCTGTGCTCAAACCCACGATCTTCTGGTCACAGATACAGAGGCATAGCCCACTGAGCCACACACCAGCTGTATCTTTACCATGATACTCTCACAATATCACCAATTGCTGAAATTCTGTCTGAGAGCTGTTAAGAACTGTGGTATAATACCTTAATTCCACTGTTTAATCATATACCTATTTCCTTACATCATACCTACAAGCTACATTTCAAACGGTAGTGTGAAAGAGCCTTGGAACCCTCACAGTAATTGTAAGTTCTGTAAATTGACTTACAAGGAAAAATGTCTGCCTTTCAAATGTGGAAAGAATGAAATGATCCCTCTGCTGTCCTGGAGGAGGGAACGGATGGAGGAATGGGGCAGTATTAAGGAGGGAGAGATGGAGATCTCAATCTGCACAGGTGTCCTGTTAGGGCTGCTCATTACCGGAAACCAAATCTAGGGATGGTCTTACATAACTGTCAGGATGCCAGAACGAACCTGGGATTAAAGCTTTATTGTGAAGAAGGAAAAATGGTCTTCTGTGCTGGCATAGGACACGTCAGTCCCCTACCCATCACGCCCCACTCCGCTGAGTCCCGTGTGTCTGCCGTAGCTCGCTCGAGCTCCTGACACCCCGCTTTGGACCATGATTTATGGCAGCCATTTGACAGCGAGCATAGTGTGACGCGCCGGGGGGGGTGTGGGAGGGTGCTGTCGCCATGGCACCCACGTACCTCAGCAGCTGTCAGTCAGCTGCTTCATTATCACACATTCTTATCTTCGACTTGCAAGGAGAAACATGTGAGGGAGACATGGGGAAAACAGGTTTCCTGTTTACTCAGGCTGGCCAAGCAGACCTGAAACCTGCGGCCCATCTCTCATCAACAATGATGCATAATGTTTGGGGGGGTGGTGCATTTGAAGCATGCCTCATCCAGCTGTCTTATGCTGAATTTCCCTTGGGAATGATCTGCCTTAGGGAGCCCATTTGGGGGAGGGGGGCGAAATACATTTCTTCATCTCATATTCCTCTTCAAATAAGATCCCCCCCCCCACCTTCTCCTTGCTTTCCAAACCGAGTGGTTTCATCACACTACTTTTTGAAGTTAATAACAAAAACTATGAGCCGCTTTTGTTTTAATTGAAAAACTAACGAAACAATTACGATTTAATTAAATCTGTCATTACCAATTAAGTTGCTATGTCCTTGAAAGAACCTACAATGCCCCCACTCCCCTGTTTGTTTGTTGAATGGCCACTGTCTTTCCACCAAGAAACACCTGATGACCTTGCCCTACCCCTATCTCGCCCTTCCTGTCTACTTCTCCATCTTACTTCACACTGTCCCCCAACACAGGCTCCCTCGTGCATAAAGTGTCATGCCTGAGCCACACCCAGTGAAGCCCACAGCCTCACAGCCCAAGACACTGCCATTTCACAGCAGGAAATTAAAACAACACTGCGAAGCGTGAAATGCATTTCTTATAACCAAGGATTAAATACAGGTTCCCCCCCCCTTTACGTACAGAACAGAACGGAGGCCTGTCACCCTGGATTAGTTCGTCCGCAAACCGAGCACATTCCCGAGAATCCTGCCAGCGCTCCCACACCGAGTCGCTGGCATCATCCTCGCTTTTCAGTCGGGCAGCTTCCAAGCCCGCCCTGGCACGGGGAGGACCCCTCACTAGCCGAGGCTGCCTCCTTCCGGATGAGTTACTCAGACCTGTCACGGCTCAGAAAGGCTCCCGAAGCTCAGGAAGAGATGGGGGAGGGTCTCATTAACCTGCCTTCGTATTCGTACGTCTCTCAGCTGTCTGCAAGCAGGCGGCTGCAAATTCCGTCGCCACGGCGGTGCCGGGCAGCCAGAGGAGGTATGGATTCGAACCCTGCCTTCTAGACATCAAAGTCTAACACGAAAGTGTGGAGCCTGCTTAAAACCTGGAGGAGCAGCCAATCGTTATTCCATCCTCAGGACTCAGCTAATGTGAGTGGGCTGCTTCCTGCCAGCTGCGAGCAGGTCGGTCAAGGCGCCCCAAAGAGGCTGCATTCGTGCCTCAAGCTGCCACACGCATCAGTTGTCATCTTCCTTAAGACCTCTTCAGTCCAATCTTACATCCGGAGACACGGTTAGCAGCAAAAGCACAGGGTTGAAGATGATGGAGCCACAGAAAGCTTGGAGCAACACAGACATGCAAGCAGTTCCTCAGAAGCTGCTCTTCAAAACAGAACAGGAGCTCTGTCGAAAATACTCTCTTCCTGGCTTGTGGAGGCAGACTGTCGGGGGCTGATCAGCCATCTTGCCTCCGTCTGTCATCCGTCTGGCCCAGTTGGGTAGCAGCTCAGAATCTCCTACAAGCTTTTGGACCAATCTGAGCTAGACGGAGTCAGGCAAAGCCACAGCAAGCCTCAGAATTCTGGTTAAGATGTGTTTGTACTGTAAGCCTGAAACATTGGGGATTGCATATATTATGTCATTTCTCTATACAGCTGTTCGACAGAAAGCTGCATCAGAAGTGAGAAAATGGGCCACTGTGCAGCATTAAAACAAACAGCAGTCCACTCCAACAAAACACCTGTGACCTTCAGTCCTTACACCCGCTCACTATTGCCATCAGACACTGCCACTAATTACTGTACAGCACAGCTCTCAGAATAGAGTGAGCAGTTCCACAAAGCCCGATGAGTTCTTCTTATGCTGAACATCCACTCAAAGCCACCCACAGCAGCTGGCTGGACACCACTGGCGCCCTCTTCCAGCAGACAGGTGCAGTGATGTAGTGTCCTTGTAGATTCCCGAGAAAGAAAAAAACAATGCATGGGGGATCATTTACAGGTTGAAGCACAGAAAGAGGCCCAAATGATAATCCTGGCTATTGTGAATCTCTGACCCCTGGCAGATTTCTGGTGGGTGGGGGTGGAGGGAAGATGGATCATCTGGGTCAATAAAACAATATGGGTCAACTGTTACAGGGCGTTAAGCACCTGACATGGAAAACATAAGCTGTGATTATCACTCAATCAAACTGATCCTCCCTCAATGGGTGGAGAGGTGGCTCTGAGGCTAGGGGGCTGTGCTGGTAATGGGAAGGTTGTTGGTTTGAATCCTGTGAATGCCAGGGACAATTCTACTCTATTGGGCCCTTAAGAAAGACCCTTAACCTGCAATTCCTTTGTCCTTGGTATGATATCAACCTACATCCAGCCCTGCAAGCTGTTCCTCCTACTTACAGAAAAAACCTGGGAAAAAACTTCACACTACTCCATTCAAACTAGTGTGGTGCTGAGATATCCCTGAGGTGGTTTGTCGTGTGGTGGGTGCAGCAACGTGCTGTATCAGTGTGTGCTCCTTACCTCTCTACCCTTACTCAATGGCACATCGGTGACAATTGTTCTGGGATATGAACCAACAACCTCTAGGCATGTGTAAGGAACTACTGCACTACGTTATTTCCAGTTAACAGCTCTCTCATCATCAAAAGCAGACAGCGGATCCCATTATATCTGTACCACCCTGATTTGCTTTTTTTCAAGTGCCCATGCCATCTCCCCCAGACCGGCACTGATCCTCCCCCTGGTGTGTAGCAGACGCCCTCATTACCATCAAATTGTCAAACAGTCTAATCGACCACTGATTGCACTGCCGATGCACACTGCTCAGAGACCTCCATACACAAAAAGAAAACCTGCAGAATAAATGAACCGCTATAGAAAAGGAAGAGAACATTCCAAAAACTGCAAGGTTATCTTCACCAGCTTCTATAATTTTCTTTCGCAGTGCACCCTATTATCCTCCTAGTTACTTCTGCAAAGCGAACTATATGTTATAGCCCGTTAGTCCATAATTTCAACATTTTATCAACTTTTTTCCCACCTGTTCTAAAATACATTATAATACCACCTGAAATATAGGGAAGTGAAATGCATTTTAGGCAAATACACACATACATCCATATACATGCATTCAGTGTTTTCAGAAAGGGCCTCTTATCTTGATGCAACCTTAAGCCACATTTCTGACAGGAACATTTATTCATGATGGACCGGATCACAGAAACTGTACTCAGATCAGAGTAATTTTTATTACATTACAGACACAGGGAGACAGAGCGGTGGCGAATCAGACATAAATTTGAAGTAGAAATGAAGACCGTCTCGGAATCTTACGTTCTCCAGGGGGACCCTTTCGGTCCCTGAGGCCTGGATGCTAAGACCGCGATCGGGGGGAGGGGGGGGGGTTGAACAGACTCTTGCCGCACAGCAGAATGTGCAGGAACTTTAGCACGTCAATCACGACTGAAGGCATGCAAAGCCAGGCAGGGACACACGTGTGACCGCCCATAACTGTGTGGATTAAATAACGATACCAGGTCACTAATCTGCTCACATCTCTGCAACCACTCTCCCCCCACCTTGAAAAAACGGAAAGTCATTTAGAGGCATTCATTGTCAAAGAGGATTGTAATCGTTATCCCCTCCCCCCCCAGCCAGCAGAGAAATTGCCTTCCTGTGTGCTGTACAATGCAGCTTCCGTATCCAACTCTTTTAGCATGACAATGACAGTTAATTCCACCATCGCCGCCTCCAAACACACCCCCTCCTCCATTTTGCTGAAATCCCCTTTTTACAACCATCTTATCGGGGAGTGCCACAAGCAGACTTTAACATTTTCTCGGCACCCTAGAGCAGCCAGAATACACACACAAACACACACACTGTCCGCAGGTAACACATATGTGCACACGCTGGACTCACTATTGTCCACACACATGCATACGTGCAGCTGCTTAGAGTTCATTTGCCCTTCCACTCGTCAATGTGAGAAAGACACACCTTCCCAGACCCAACCACCTGACCCCCTCTTACCTCCAGCCTCAAGATACAGGTTAGCACCTTCACACTGGACAAGAAATGCTGCCACAGCTGTTTACAGGTAAACAAAGGTGCAAAAATGGGCTAATTATATCATAGCGCTGGCGAGATGGCTCTGTATGAAGGAGCGCAGTAAGTGTTTGGAGCATGCTGAGAAATGTTTCTAAATAGCCCCAATGTGTGATATTGTTAATACTAGCTATGTTCCCGATTGTCGTGGGTGCCCTTGCCTGTGTCATGCGTGAACCCCGTCTGAGTCTCACGTGTCTCAAGTTATTGTGTAAACTATCCACCATGTGTGTGCCTTACCGTCCAGCGTCACACTTCCTTGTGTTTCTCCATTTTGTATTATTTGGTACCTGCTCTAATTTTTCAAAGCACTTAATAAAAGGGCATTCTCTCCTCGTTAAAAGAAGCCACCTTGTCACCTACTGCTAACATGATGCCTTGCTCTGCCAGACTGTACAATATATTGTGTTATTTCACATTTGTAACAAAAGTTTCCTCGACTGAGGTGCCAAGAATAGGGCTGTTATTTTAGACTTGAGGAGGGTACTTAACCTGGATTTCTCCAGTACACATCCGGTTAAATCAGGCTGCTGCTTGTACAAATCCACAAGATACACGTGTCCTCTACATTTAAAGTATCTGTTGATCAACAGAAAAGACATTCTGACACATTCTGGCAGGTCGTGGTTAAATCAGGGCTCCAATAGCTCACGGTTAACTGTGGAATCCGACACATGGAGATGTTTTTTTGGTATGTAGCGTCAGGCTGGAACTGAAGTGCAGCATAAATCATGTTCATGGGTCTTCAGCCAGAGATCTTTGAGCTATTTAGTGACTTTTACCGTTTTAGTGACTTTCACTTTTAATGCTTTTGAGTATTTACTGCAGAATCAATAATGTTTGTGCCACGGTGTAACAGATTATTCTTCACAAATGAAACTTATTGATTTTTCTACCCAGTCCCACAAAGAGCATGGGGTGGGGCCACTTGGTTCCTTACTATCTACCACTGACATGTTTTGGTCATGGTTCATAACAATGTTTTTAAAATCACTAGCCAGGGGTTCAATCCCTCCCCCCCCCGGGTTTTATGGGGGGCGGTTTCTCGATGCCCCCCCCCCCCCCCCACACACACACACGCACACACACTTTTCTCTGCTGCCTCTTTATAGACAAAATAAAATAGTATTGTCAAAGAATCTTATATAATTGTGCCCAACTTTTTATGGCCACGTGTTTATCTGATTAACTTAATCACTATGTGGGGGAGGGGGCAGTAAGTGAGAAAATAAGGAAGGTTGCCCAGTCTGAAGATCTGAGATTTCGGGGATTTCCTTTGCCAAATAATACCTCAGATAATACAGGCAACAGGCCAATACAAAGCAGTCCTAGCTGGGGTATAATCTTCAGTCATTTGTTATTTGGAAAACTAACTCAAAGATGGTGATAAGGGTTTACTGAGACAGTTGAAATGGGGGGGGGGAATTACCGAAGAAGGAGTGTAATTGATTCGGGGGTGCAAAATCATCCATATTGTGCTATTGTCTATTATCACCGGCTTACAGCAGCACCGTGAAAAACACGAAGATTTCCACAGCGTTTGTTGAAAAACCCATTTTCTCTCTCTCTCTGAGAGATCACAATGGAAATTCCTAGCCTAGAATCCATTCCCGGCACAAAGACGCCAGATGGACTCAGACTCGGCAGGGCCCATACAGACGAGACACACCTGTCCTCATCCAACTCAGTGTTAACTTTTTCTGCACTGCCACACTGACATTTAACAGCCCTGCCCCCCACACTATGCTAATTTCTCATCACAAGTGTCATTCTGAGGATCCCCTGTTTAAAGCTGGCTACTTCCTGGGTCTCCATCACAGTCAAAATCTAAGCCTTGGTGAAATCTAAGGTTGGTGATGACCACTCTCATTGCCCCCGTGGCACAGAATGCACACACTCAGACAGATACACACACCCAGTTATACATGGACATACTTTGTAGACATGCATGGAAACAGACATACACATACAAGTGCTACAAGTATTATTCTAAAATTTATTGAAATAGATTTTGAAATTCCTTACGAATGAGCAAAAAAGTATTCATGGCATACATTTGGTGCATAGAAAAAAATATGTAAGTTAACTAAAAGAGCTGGTCGTACGTACATTTAATCTATGTGACAGCAATCAGCAGCTGCTGTGGCTGACCTGCCTGAACACCTTTTGCAGGCATGAATAAAGCATAAGAAGTCATATTGTGACTCAGCGGGTCACTGCACACAGCACGGTGATGCTGACAGCCGGCTCTACACCTAAGCTATCACCTGCTGAATAAAACTGAGCTCAGGAACACAGAGGTGGCAGAAGGGAAGATGGATCCTTCAGGTTGGGGTGAGGAAGTCCCCGCATTCTCAAACCCCATTGGAACAGGAGGAGGGGGCGGGTATCTGCTTTACTGAGCAAAGACTAGCCATGTTGGGAGGAGCTGCAGCCCACACAGAGGGAGTCTAGGGCCTAGAAGCATAGCAGGGAGGTTTGTGAAGAGGAAGGGCGTTATAGAGTCTTTTTGAGAACCAGGCCGGGACAGATTAAGACCCTGGAGAGGCAGGTGTAAAGACTCGGTGTGAAAAGAGGGAGCAACAGGTGCTGTGCACACATCAGGGGAAAGAGGGGTAGCCTCCTCAGAGGTCTACAGGTAACAGTATCAGGACATGTAGAACAGCCTGCAAGCAGAGGTTGCTGTGGAGTGACACACACCCCAACAGCGAGTCACTAATGCAGGAAGGGCTACAACAAATAGATTACGTGTGTGGCCGTAGGGCTGAGTGGGTGATGAATAATCAGCATGTCCACAGAGCGGGGGGGCTCAGAAAGCTTTGGTTCCAGTGGGGACTGTCCTCAGCGAGCGGAGTCCCAGAGGGCTATGTGCTCTGGACCTGGAAACACAGAGAAGCATACGGAGTCAAACCTGTGAATAGGTGATGGCACAACTGGCAGGAAGAGCAAAGGCGCAGGGAAATCCCACACGCATCATCAAGCAATCTCAATACCAAAGGCCCACCTTCTGTGACGGTCTGTGAAGTGCCATTCAGGAAGAAAATCATTCATAAGATGTAAATGGTTCATCAGAAGTTGTTGGTATATACATCAAATATTGTGTTGTATTGAGATATATGATGTGTATTCTTTGCACGATATTAACTGATTTGATCCTGTCACATGTTCTAGTGTGACAGTAAGAGCAAATATTTTTATGGTTAATCTGTTGGACTGCGGGTACACTATACACTGATCAACCATAACATTAAAACCACATGCCTAATATTGTGTAATCCACCAAAACAGCTCTGACCTGCTGAGGCATGGACTCCACAAGACCTCTGAAGGTGTCCTGTGGGATCTAGCACCACAGCATTAGCAGCATATCCTACCTGTCTTGTAAATTGTGAGGTGGGGCCTCCATAGATCAGACTTGTTTGTCCAGCACATCTGACAGACGCTCAATCACATTGAGCTCTGCGGAATTTGGAGGTCAAATCAACACCTTGAACTCTTTTTCATGTTCCTCAAACCATTCCTGAATAATTTTTGCAGTGTGGCAGGGGGCATTATCCTGCTGAAAGAGGTCACTGCCACTGGGGAATACTGTGAACGTGAAGGGGTGTACATGGTCTGCACAATGTTTAGGTAGGTGGTACATGTCAAAGTAACATCCACATGAATGCCAGGACCCAAGGTTTCCCAGCAGAATATGACCCAGAGCATCACACTGCCTCCACGATCTTGCTTTCTTCCCATAGTGCATCCTGGTACCATCTCTTTCCCAGATAGACAATGCACACGCACCCGGATGTCCCTATGATGCTACAAAAAACATGATTCATCAGACCAGGTCACCTTCTTCCACTGATCCATGGTCCAGTTATGATGCTCACATGCCCATTGTAGGCACTTTGGGTGTGGACAGGGGTCACCACGAGCACACTGACCTCTGTGGCTACGCAGCCCCATACGCAGCAAGCTGTGACGCACTGTGTGTTCTGACACCTTTGTATGATAACCAGCATTAACTTTTGCAGCAATTTGTACTACAGTAGCTCTCCTGTGGGATCGGACCAAATGGGCCAGTCTTCATTCCCCATGAGCATCAATGAGCCTTGGGTGTCCATGACCTTGTTGCCAGTTCACCAGTTGGCCTTTCATTGACCACTGTTGGTAGGTTCTGACCTGCCATTTTGGAGGTGCTCTGACCCAGTCATCTAGCCATCACAATGTGGCCCTTGTCAATGTCGCTCAGATCCTTACACTTGTCTATTTTTCTTGCTTCCAACACATCAACTTCAAGAACTGACTGTTCACTGACCTAATATATAATGGCACCCGTCACAGGTGCCATTGTAACAAGTTGTTGTTCACATGAACTGTCAGTGGCTTTAATGTTATGGCTGATCAATGTATGACCAAAAGTATGTGGCCACCAGCTGGTCCTGCACTCTGAATCCCAGGGTTTTAATATGAAGCTCGGGTGCCCTTTGTTGCTATGACACCCTCCCCTTTTCTGGGAAAGCTTTCCATTACATGCTGGAACACTGCTGGTGGGATTTGCGGCCATTCGGTATGGGTATTGATGTTGGGTAATAAGGTCTATTACTGTGAGTTTGTGCGACCACTGAACGTTCTCCCAGATGTTTCCACTTCACAGTCATTTCACTTCCAGCTGTAACAACACAGAAATTTGGTGAACTGGCTTTGGTGATACAATGATGGTGCCAAGTTGAAAGTCGCTGACCTTTTCTATACGACCACCCATTGGGCTGGAGTTTGCATGCCTGTATCTTTAATTATAAACCTGGTTGTGGCTATATCAGCCAGTTGCTCTAATTAATACAGTCATGTGTCACTTAATGACGGAGATACATTCTGAGAAATGCGTCGATAGGCAATTTTGTTGTTGTGCGAACATCATAGAATGTACTTACACAAACCAAGATGGCGTTGCCTACTACACACCTAGGCTACAGTACGTATTTTCTATAAGCAGAAAGAGTACACTGAAAAATAACGATAAAAAATACAATTTACAATACTGATTATTGATTATATATCTATAATCTAGTAGCATAGATGATTATTATCATTGTCATGCATTACGTACTGAACATAATTGTATGTGCTATACTTTATACAACTAGCAGAACAGTAGGTTTGTTTACACCAGCATCACCACAAACACGTGACTAAGGTGTTGCGCTATGATGTCATGAAGGCTGTAACGTCGCTACATGATAAGAATTTTTCAGTTTCATTAGAGTATAATTTTATGGGACCAGCATTGTATATGCGGTCCATCGTTGACTGAAACGTCATTATGAGGCGGTAGATCGTATGGGTGCCACATACTTTTGGCTATATAGCATACATATAGAGGCAAAGGCTTGTTGATGTTATAACAGCCAGGTCATAGATCTTGGTTTGGTTTCATATGCTGTTTTTGTTTGAATGTGATCTGACTGATACTGTATGTTACCAAACATCAGCAGCAACACTGAGATCAACTAAAGACACGGCAGCTGAACTCTGTTGAAAGCACAGGAAAGGCTGCATGGTGCAGATCAAACTGGAAGAAGCTGCACTTTTCAGGATGGCAGCGTTTATTGGAATGTTCTTCACTCGCTCCACAGCAGCACCGTGGCACTTGCAGTTTAATGCATGTCGTAAAAATGACAGCGTGCAGGCATTTCACTTTGAAAGGCTTTGTTACATAAATAAGGAAAGTTATTATAATGCGGGGCCTGTTTTTAAAAATGCAGCCGCTAGGTTTTTTTTAGGCTACTTCAGTCTGGAAGAGTGACTGAGGCATACAGATATGATTAATATGCGCATCCCAGACAGGCAATCTACTTGTTCTCCTAAATATAATCTGTCAGACCAATATGGATGCCTGGAAACCAATCAAGCAGCCAAAATGTACAGAATGTGTTCGGTTTTCTACCAGAATGTCCACCCACCATAAGGAATTCAGGGGGCTGTACAGAGCAGTATTCACAATTACAGTCATCGTACATTACTGTGCACTGGAACAATCAGTACAAAGGGAGTTAGTTACTGACATATAAGGTTCCGTCCCACTAATAAAAACCCCTTTACATATTAACACAACACTCACAACCAATTCCCAATGTATGCATACATATACAACCGTCCCCAA
Organism: Mormyrus iriodes; assembly: GCA_011763525.2. NCBI lineage: Eukaryota > Metazoa > Chordata > Actinopteri > Osteoglossiformes > Mormyridae > Mormyrus > Mormyrus iriodes. The sequence continues at coordinate 10,093,354 of JAAGVU020000008.1, forward strand.
GCCACACACACAAACAGACATCCGATAATCATCCACCATCTTCCAGTCACTTATCGAATGTATTGTTGAGGAGCCTGGATGGGTTGCCAGTCCAATGCAGGGCTCATATACACAGACATCACAGGCAAGTTATAAGCACCAAGGTACCCAACTGAATTTATTACTATGGACTAAACGAGAAAGCTAGTGTGCCCAGAGGCAACCCAGATGACATTCTCATGTTCTGCTTGTTTATTCCTCATGTGTGCTTGTTGCTTACTCATATTCTGTCTAGTTATTCCTTACAGTGTCTGTATTGGTCCATCATCTTGTGTTAGTTTGTTCCTCATAATAGCTTGGTTCCACGTCCTGTGGTTTATTCTCCATGTTGTGTCCGTCGGTCCATCATGTTGTGTATGTTTGCTTGCCGTGTTTTCTTTATTGGTCCCTAATGTTAATGTTTTTTTGTTTGGTTTTCTGTGCGTTGGTTCTTATGGTTGTGTTTGTTTCGTTGTGTTTATTTGTTTTGGGTTGTGTTTGTTGGTCCCTACTATTGTGTTTGCTTGGTGTTCTATTTGTTGGACCCTAATGTTGTGTTTGTTTGTTTGTGGTTTTATTTGTTAGTCCCTACCATTGTGTTTGTTTGTTCGGTGTTCTGTTTGTTGCTCCCTAATGCAGTGCATGTTTGTTTGATGCTCTGTTTGTTGGACCCTAATGCAGTGCATGTTTGTTTAATGCTCTGTTTGTTGGACCCTAATGCAGTGCATGTTTGTTTAATGCTCTGTTTGTTGGACCCTAACGTTGTGCCTGTTTGTTTGGTATTCTATTTATTACTCCCCAGTGTTGTGTTTATTATATTTGGTGTTTCGTTTGTTGCTCCCTCAAGTTCAGTTTCTATGGGCTTGCATGGGGAAACAGTTAACCAACATCAGAACTGCAGCAGGTGAAATCAGGATTTATGATCTCCGTTCCTCAACAGAAATAAATTGCTTTCTGTCAAAAGGTTCAGGCCAATATACAGGCTTTAAAGAACAAACTCTTAACATGTCACCCAACACCACAACTTGCATTAATATGCTCTTTGAGATCAATGCATCATCCGCCACGACACGAGCAAAGCACCCCATATTCTTCTTAATTTTCACTGTGACACCCAACAGATAGGCATTTTCAAGTTGTATTTAAATGTGATCTGTCATCATGAGGAACTGATGGCTATTGATCACAAAAGGCACTTTTCGTGAGTGTCGCTGATTATAAGTGAAGATTGCCAAAGTCCTCAGAGTTTGTTTAAAGTTTAGGGGGCATGTCTAAAGTATATACAGGTGTGATAAAGTCACATCAGCAGATAACAATGCTATACTCCTATCATTTGCCCTTGAATGCTTAAAAGTGCTGCTGAGCAATACAACTCCATAGGAGACGTCCTTAATGCACTGTGGGCTTTGTCAGCTCCAGTCTAACATTTGCGCAAATGGACTCACTGCTTATTCATGTTTGACTTTTCTGCTAGAGATAGTAACGTCCAGGTCTTATATGGTCCAATCTTGTTAACTGGACATTGAGAGTGGACCTTTATACTTTTATGGAAACATACCAAATAAGCAATTAGAATATCGATGGATGTGTGGAAGGATGGAAATCAGCTTTTTCAACCATTGGCACTCTACAGAAAATGCACACACATCGTTAACATGAAATTATCTCCCTTGCAGAGGTGGAAAGTTCAGGTTCTAAAAGTACAAAACCAGACTAAGATTGTGTTTTAGCCAACCCTATCAGGGTCTGTACCATCCGACCCTGCCCTTCGTCTCTCCTCCCCGTTTGGCCAACAGATGATCCTGGCCAACCTGTCCTCCTCCCTGTCGCTTGCCCCTTAAGCCCCTAGTGTGTTTCCCTTGCTCCCCGGACTACCGCATAGCTCAGTAGGCTGAGTGTGTGGCTCAGAGTATGAACCCACTAGTTGTGAGTCCAAGGCTGGCCTGACCTCTCTCACTGGTCATTGGCGTTTATTGCTTTCCTGGTTTCCCCTGTGTTTGCTATGTTTTCTCCTTTGGTCCTCTTTGTATTTTTTGGTTCTATGTTAATCATTCCTTGTTTGATTTGTCTTATTGTTTCAAGTGATTGTTAGTTCTCAATCCCGTGCTTATTATTTCCTATCATAGTTTTTCCGTCCTTGGTTCACCCTCCTTGTGTTCTGGTTTTGCTTTGTACCCTTTTGTTTATTAACTGTCTTTGCTTTATATCCCTAGTGTTAGGTTAGGATTTCCTAGTTAGCTTTTAGCCTCTTAGTTCTGTGATCAAGTTTGGTATTAATTCCACCTATTGCCTATTGATTGTTCTGCCATTTGCTCATTGTCCTGTGCCCTCTGTTGATTTGCTAATTGGTTCATGTTGCACACCTGCTCTCTTGTCACCTGGTTTAATTTGTGTATTTAAGTTCTTGCCTGTGTTCATTTTGTCAGTGGGTCATTGTGTGAGTAAGTTCTTGTATTGGCTATGTGTTGCTGGTCACGGTCACGGTCATGGTCACGGTCACAGTCATGGTCACGGTCATGGTCCCTAGTGTTATTCCTTGCCGTAAGAAACCCATTGAGTGTAAAGACTCACAGTCACAGAGTACTTGATTGATTGAAACAAAATCTTGGTCTGAATTTGTACTTTCTGACACTGAACTTTGCACCTCCTCTCCCTTATCTTTTATGCATGAATTTTATGGTGGGTTTGGTGAGATTCATGTAAAGCACATAAGAAGTTGTAGACCAAACATTAACACAATTAAATCAATATTACTATACATCTGCATTGTTGCTGGTTACTGCATAGTTGTCTGGCAGTCTGCCGCCCATGTAGATGTGGTACAGTTGTACAGGCAGGTAGTGTGGCTATTCCTTATTTGACTAGATTGGGAATAAAGCACATTATTATGCCCTGCAAGCTTTTGCTGCATTGCCCTTGGCAGGGGAACGGGGAGCAGAGTGGGAGGCTCACCAAACTGGCAGATGTATCTGTTGCGTGTTTTACAGCGCTGGTCGTTCCAGTTGAAGGCGCTGGAAGCTTGCATCTCAACGCAGTTCCCAAAACTGCACCCAGAGGGTGAAAGGGAGACACCAAGTGGTGAAACAAGCAAACTGCACTGAAGCCAAGACAAAGTTTTGGTGACTATGCAGTGAACTGTTCCCTGACCAAGTTATAAAGCTGACAGGTGGTAAATGCCCGATCATATAAATAAATTAAATATAAATGAATAAAATCATATAAATTCTGTATTAAAAGTACATACAAAGATGGATAAAATCATATTTAAGAAAAGGGCTGTCACAGAAAGCAAAGTGGGGCCCCAGAGTTCGTTGGAGTTTTACGTACATTAAAATGTTCTGAGGGCGGAAGAATAAATAGTTCAGAGAGATAACTAATCAGATTATAGATGAGGTGGGTCCAAGACATCTGATTGGTTGGCCTGCCTCTGCTAGTTGCTTGGACCCACCTCCTCTTCTATCTGATTAGTTATCTCTTTGAACCAATCATTTTTCCTTCTGTCCTCAGAACATTTTTGGGTAAGTAAATCTCTGGACTTACCCCTGGTTGTCTGGCTGCCCAAAGGCAAAGCTGGAGAAAGTGGGTTGCTCTCCAGAGTCCCAGCGGAATGAGTCCTTGGAAGTCTTATAGGTCAGACCTGCAGAAGAAACATTGGTGGACACGCCTTCACCATGCCCACTAGGCACACCATAGTAGGGGCTGTAAATGCTCACCTGTCAATCACAGCAAGATCCTGCCTCCTTACCAATGTTGTTTTCTGCATCTGATCAAATTGCAACCCCACCTTTAGTGACAGGGAAGAGTTGACAGCAAGCACACGGGGGGTGCTCTCACCAATCCAGAAGTTGCGTGTCTCGAAGTCTGGGTCAGTGACCTCATTAGTGGTCTCCAATTGGCTGAGGTAGAATGCCAGGATGTCCTGGACCTTCTGGTTATGGATCTGAGTCAGAATTCCTCCTTTCTCCTGAGGGGCACCAGAGATCCAGAGGAACACCCTATCCTTCAGTTTCACACTCCATTTCCCTCGCAGACAAACATCTTATCAGACCTATTTCTTGCTGCCAAGAAGAGCTCACTGATGAGCTGTGAGTGACTAGTGCGTGTTGCTGAGTTACTGACTAGCACATAACCTTCACAAAGGTCAGTGTAATGCAGTTTAAGTGCAGCTGAGGCACATTGTTTTGGCTAGACCCGGTTAAGCTGCTAAACTTAGTTAAACTCAGCTAAAACTAGTTAGCTGTAGCTTTCACTGCCTTGATTAAATGCATAGACAAGGAACAAACTACACCGTACACACACCTTCTGTCATACAGCCTATAGGATGCCAGACTTTTTCAGTTCTGTCTGCATTTTACATACAACCCCTGCACCAGCAAGTATCTCCTTTGATGCTTGGGCCCACCCTTCTGACTTTATACAAGATAAGGGACTGGATGGATGGGTGGATGGATGGATAATGGATGGATGAATGGATGGATAATTCATTTTGTATTTCCAGTAAACATTTTCTCTGTAAAACAAGTTGCATTTTTAAGTACAATGAGTTACAGTGCTCCGATTATCTGAGAAGTTCCAGATTTTACCGGAACAAAATGCAGGCATAGCCCGGTTGGCTCAATCCGCCATTAACCCTGAGTCCCCGGTCTTGCCTCTGAAGCAGAGTATCTGGCGCTTGGCTGGTAGATAATGCAGAAAACCAGATTATAGTGTGACAATGCACCGGAAAAATGTGTGATTAATCTCCAAGCCACCGATACTGAAAAGCATCAGTAAATACGAATCACCACTTTAACAAGTAGCTAAGTAACTGTTTAAAGGGCCCTCTGTTTTAACTGGGATAAATGACACCAAGACGACTGTACCATTCTGTCGGGGGGTGTTCATGGACCCCCAACGAAGCCTCACCTGGCAGCGGATTTTGGCCCCGTAGTAGGTGTCTGCCTCCGGGGAGACCATGAAGCAATCTCCGTCAATACGCACCCCACAGCTGTGGAAAGGAAACTGGAGCTTCTCTGATCAGGGCAGCAGCGTCGGATGGCACCACAGAGAAAAAGAAAATGGGGTCTAGCCTCTGGAGGCTGAGCAGGGGCAGCACAACACGCACAATTGTTTTCCTGATAATGGGACTTCCAGGAAACAAGGTGCTCCCACCCCCACCCCGGCTGTCACCTGCACACTCTGCTCCTCCATAGCCCACATCACAGACACAGGAACACTCCTCCTCCCTGTAGCGGCCATGTACGCACTGCATGCTGCAGCGCACTGCAGCACAGACACACCGCCGTTAGACACTGAAGCGATGACACAGCACAGACACACCGCCATTGGACACTGAACCGATGACACAGCACAGACACACCGCCATTGGTCACTGAAGCGATGACATAGCACAGACACACCGCCATTAGACACTG
>JAAGVU020000008.1:10099704-10150669 GCA_011763525.2 Mormyrus iriodes
TACACAGCAGCACAGATATATTTTCATACACAGCAGCACAGATATATTGTCATACACAGCAGCACAGACATACTGTCATACACAGTCATCAATGCTCACCGTTTTTGCCACACAGCATGATTATGATTAGTACAGAACACAGATACACACACAGATAGCCTCGTACCCTGACAGAAGCGCCCTGTGAACCCCGGGGCACAGTGGCACTGGCACGTGGACACGTTCAGCTGCCCAAACTGCCCGCAGCTCATGCGGCAGGGATTCCTGGGCGTCTCTGAAAAACACACAGGACACGTCACATACAACTGACATCACATGACGTGCAGCAGCCTTTCAAAGGGACACTAACCCAGCAGATCTATGTGTGCGTCAGCTGTTACAGTCTGTGATGGTAAAATCACACGGTGAAATGTGTTACACATGAACCACGGAATGCATCTGAAGGGGATTGATGATGGGGGGGTGCTCACTCGTCTGTTTGAAAAGCTTTCTGCCTTTTCATTTTTTTTTCTAAATTGTCGAAGTCTGCTGACCTCACAATATACGTTTTTTGTGATGCATGTTAATATTTGCCTAATGATATTTGGTTATAGTTCGCCATGCCTAAAAAAAACAGATAGTACTCAGGCTTTTATGACTAAAGTTTCATCGGTTCGCATTGCATTATTTGTATGTAATTTTCTCTTGATCGTTCATCACTAATGATGCTGCAAACACATTCCATGCTTTTTCGCTTAACGGCGCCATCATTGCGTGTGGTAACAAGGATACCGACTGCCAGCTGGGCACGTAAATATCCAAACACATTTTTAAAAAGTTTTTTGTGAAAATGTTGTGAGACCATCACAGCTTATTGGGGGGGGGGGGGGAGCTCACCACACAGGCCTCCCACATGGTCCCAGAGCCGGAAGCAGCCGGACATGTCGGAGGTGCAGAGTGAACAGTAGTATCCAGCTTTGTAGGGCAGCACCATCAGCCCGTTGGCCTCCCAGTTCCCCCTGCACACAGGACAGTGACAAGCCAGGTCACGTCAGCAATGGCTGCACTCTGGACCAGCCTAACCCCGAGTCCATGAGGACAGGTCACCGCGGACAAGGGGGGGGAAGTGATCTCACACACATTCTGGTGGCTGTAACTTTGGTCTAAACACACTTTAATTCATTACTTCTACAAGCCAATTAACAATTTAGGAATGTAAACTCGTCTTGGATACAAGAAATGTTATTTACGTAACTGTTATATGCACTGCACAGATCCAAATGCTAATGGAACATTTTTCAGAGGTGGTTGGCAAGTAATGGGTTGGGGAGTGTTTGATCCCCAGGGCGGGCCTCTCACCCGGGCGAATAGGCGCAGACAAACAGCTCCCACTGCGAGGACCCGCTCCAGCACAGCCGCTGTGCACAGCCCACCCGGCTGGACGTGGCCCATACCAGCTGCGGGAACAAAGAAAGCACAGGCTGAGGGTTTCAGCTTTTCCACTGGCCAGTATGCTGGGCCCAGCGATTGTCAGTCTACCCACCGCCGGCTTTGGTCACCTGTGTATAGTGTCTGCAGGTGTGGTTCTCCTGACATCGGCCACTCTGGTAGTCATAGACCTGCCCCTCCTGAAACCAGGAGTCAATAACTTCGGCGAAAGAGGCGGCCCCAGGAGTGGAGCGTTGGGCGTTCCAGCCCACGTGATTGAACTTTGGATCTTGGTGAGCAGGGTCCGGGTGGCAGGATTCCGCCCTCTCCTGGGCGAGCAGGGCCAGCTTCTCGCTCCACTCCTGGGGTTGGGGGCACAGAGTGGGGGTGGGGGGGGTGGAAGGGTCCCATTCAGAAAACAGCAGATTACGTTATGGGTGGGTGCTCCTGACAGGGGTTGCAGGCGCTCACAATGACTCCTGTGGCATGGCGCTGGCACTGAGGAGCTCGTTTCCTGCCTTTGTGAGTCAAAGCGAGCCTGTCAGACTCGCCCCTTTGTGCCAGAGGCCCAAGCAGCCACCCAGGGAGACCCTACTGTCTGTCGCCTAAGCGCGGCTTTCTGGTACGACCTACTTTAGTGTGACTGTCCGGTCTGTGGGAAAATGGAAAATGTCAGGATGTCAGGAATGAAACCACGCAACATTTCCACACACGCCTGTAAACCATGGAATTTTTGTCTGGCTAGTAGAAAGGCACGATGTTGACAGAAAATTTCTGTGAAGTCTGTGAAGCTCTAGTCTGCATGTGACATTGGAGAACAGGGCACCCAGGCCATCCCACTATCGCACAACACCCCCCCATTAGAGCCCCGCCCCCTGGAAGCCTCTGGTGACCTGCGTCAATTTTATTCAGCTCGGCCCAAATTAGCCGGTGCTGTGCAGGGAGATAGGAGTGAGAGATGATAGCTGTGCACTGTCGCTCTCAGGTGCTGGGAACCTGCTGGTCCTGCCAAGAGGACCAGAACATCGGCCAACGGCAGCTGCTCCCAGCATGGAGACGCGGGTGGAAGGGGGGGCCAGGGGGTGTGGGCAGCTGAGCATAGCCTGGGATAGCAGGTCGGGCCGAGGAGAAACACATTTCAATTATCTCCAGGGCGATGAGAAGAGCCGGGATCAGATTAGCCGGACCATTAACATTCCCTCCGACGGTGTGGTTTCCCAGGCTGTAACGTGCAGAGCGCACTGTGAGCCCGCCGGCTAAGTGATACATTAGCAGGCCGCTTCCGTGACGAGGGCGGAACAATGGAAAGTCTGTTTAAACCTTGCTTTTTCCTTGGCAAATGAAATTCCGCCGATCCGAAATGAACCGCTCAGCAGCGCTGTAAATTGAGAAAATCGGACAGACAGAGAATGTAAACACGTTATTTTTTTTTACCCTTCATGCATCAAGACCGCACGAAGCAGAACGCGGGTAGGATCCGCCCCTCCATCAGTCACAGGCGTCTGGGTCCAGCGGTACATATGCGTGGGACGTGATAATGAGGAGGCGCTAACTCATCTGAATCATACGGCAGCAAAGCTCCACGTTTGGTGGGACTGCCACAGGTCCAATAGGCATGAACCAGCACTGGCTACGGTCATAGCAGCCCACGGGATTAGCGCAGGGTTCCAGCTGGCGATGACTCAACCCCACTAACAGAAATGAAGCAACCAAGGCTTACAGGTCTGCTGAAAAACTGAGGTTACCAACCCAAACACTAGGGGCAGTGAGTCAAGGTTCAGAAAGTGTCAACACGATGACATCCCTGAAGTACCACTGCCGATCCAGAAAGGCCACGGCGTGGTGTCTTTGAGACCACTATGCGCGAGAGGGCCGCTACATGTTTCCATGGAAATTCCTGTCAACCTTCACTAATGTGGTGGGAGACTGCACCAAAATCCCTTCCGGAACATTTTCCAGGGCCAATGGGATGTCGGCAGAGATGCCTGGAAAGTCACAAAAATCATCAGACTCCATGAATCCAGAATCCATGATCTCAGGACACTAGACAGTCCGACCCCCCCCCCCCACACCTAACACCTAGCTGTCCGGGCCGGCTGTACCATCCTGCTCTTAGCACTTCATCTGGCTTCTCCTGGACTTTCTCAGAACCGTTAAGTGACAGGTCCCCTCTTCACATTTAGTCACCCCCTCCCTAAATCTCGCCAAGCATGGTATTTTAACGTGCCTATTCCAAACACACAAAGCAGAGATTAGACCCATTTGCTCAACTCAACAGATTGCCCTAAAAACTAAAGGTGATCTTCACTTAAGAATGACCCTGAGCATTGCTGAAGGTTCCTGTATAGTCTGCCTGTGCTAGCAAGACAGAATACTACACTGGCATCAGTTAAAACGTTAAAACATACATAACATCGCTACGGATGACAAAGACAATACTGGCTCTTCATTTGGACACCAGTGTTTTTCTGATCTACTTTAAATACTATATGTACAAAATTAAGAGTAATTTCTTAAAGAGTCAAATTTACTGGCACTGTAATATCATTAATGCAGCAAATGTGTTTTACAACATCTATTTCATAATTACTTTTTACAAAAACAGGCGGGATAGTATAAGAAAAATAAGTTCTTTCATCATAAATGTCAGTGAAAGCACATGGAGGAGTAGAAGAACAGAGGGAGAGACAACAGCAGCAACATTATAGAGATGAGAAGATGGAAGGATGAAAGGTGATTAACTGGGTGGTGAAGAAGTGATTCTGTTCCCTTGGTAACATTTACCTATTAAAAAATCTGAACATTGGCATGCATCTACTGGTCAGACTGATCCATCTGCTTTACTCATGTTCAATATCAACTCTTTATTTGTTAAAAGGCAGGAGATGAGAGAATGAACTGAGAAGCTGCTTTTAGCTGCCAGCTTTGAGGAACCAAGTTTGGAATCTGGCTTGACCAGCACCTTGGAGTTAGGATACATGACTGGTTAAACATGGCTGGCCTGTATGGTGAAAAGCAAGCCCTCTGATACCAGCAACAGAAATATGACTTCAGGAAGTAAAGTAGAAGAGTATCTTCTATACCCTCAGAGCCTACAAGCAGAGCTTATTCCCTCAGTCCAATAAACAGGGCCAGGTTGATGAACATCCTCCACAAAACCAGGGATTTTTAATACCCATTTACGCAACAGAAAATTTCGGCTAAAGATGTTAGTTCAGATTCTGAAGTATTGATGGCTATTATTCTCCATGAACCATCCACCATCGGGTCTGAAACCTTCTCCACTTATTATCATTTTCATCTCCTTGCCCACATCCTCAGAGACTGGTGGCGCTTGAATCACACTGCTTAGCTATTTACACATTACAGATGCGGTCGGCTTGATATTTGCTGTAGTAATACAGGCAAAGTATGTACTATCATCAAGGGAATATCTGAAATGTCGAGACCAGAACTCACACCTGCTCAGACACAAGACAGTGCTATCAAGAGACACATACACATAAATGTCCATATATTGCACACTGACACCATGTGCACACTTTCAGGAACATTACAAAGAGAGTTCCTTGCTTTATCTTGGACCCTGCGTACATCAGAAGAGAAACCCCACCCTCTCCATCCCTTTGAAGTTTAAGTGTCAAGCATTCAAAGGACGGAAGTCACCCTTTTCCCTGACATGCTCTTTGTAAGAGCCGTGGGACAAATCGCTAAAAGAGAAATCAGTCAAAAGACGGCCGTTTTTTTAATGAATGCCATCGTTTTTATCTCATGAAAGGAGGGATGTTGCGAGAACTCTGATACCCTTAATCGTTTTACAGGCAGGCGGAGCACAGCTATGTATCTCAGCGCCAAAGTCTGCGCAGATCATCAAACGTTAAGGCCTGCAGCGCTTTAAATCGCAAGCACTTCAACCGTGCATTTAATCTCGCCAACGATTTCACACAACCACTTGCTTTAATGCATACTTGGAAACAGAGTTTCTCCTAATTGTGCCATTTTATCAGTCTTATAGAGGCTCCCAGAATGAAATACAAACTCTGCAAACTATTATGGCTCATTTCCTTTGCCTGTTCCCTTGGATCCATGGTATAAATTGTGATGGTCTGACACGGAGCACAGAAACATTGCCTGGCATGGAGCCTTTTGGATTAAGATTAGCCAACAATATACACTCAAGGGTCACTTTATTAGGTATGCATAGCTAGTATCAGGCAGGACCCATTTTAGCCTCCAGAACCATTTCAAGCATGGTCCATGGAACTCATCTAAACAAGGGGGACCATAGAGTCATGTCCACTTGTCTGCTTTTGAAAAGCTCAATTATAGCCTTTTGTTTTTTTAAGAAGACAAAAAAACAATTTGAGCTTTTATTATTTAATCAGTTTGCATTTAATGACTTGTGGGTTATTTTTCTGTGATTTTTCATCACTGTATTCTTAATGATGAGACCCATGAGTTTAAGAGTAGACAAGCTGCATCTAGAGAAGCCTTTCTGCCCGGCCATTCTCCTCTGACTTCAATTATTAACAAGATCTTTTCACTCATGAGAGTTTTACTTACACAAAAATGTTCTGAGGGCAGAATGAAAATGATTGGTTCAGATAGATAACCAATCAGGTTATAGAGGAGGTGGGACCAACCAATCAGATATTTTGGTCCTGTCTTCTCTAGTTGCTTGGACTCACCTCCTACAATCTAATTGGTTATCTCTCTGAACCAATCAATTTTTGTTCTGCCCTCAGAACATTTTTGTGCAAGTAAAGATCCCACAAACGCACACAGAAATGGCACTGACTGCATGTTTTTCGCTCCATAAACTCCAGGTATTGTACTAGGGGAAGATCCTGGCAGAGTGGCTATTTCTGAAACGCAGGAACCACGTCTGGCACCAACAATCACACCATGCTTAGGCCATGCATCTTAGCCACTCTGTTTGCCCACACAGTAACTGAACCTCTTCGACCCTGACTGAGTGCTGTATGTGTTAAGCTGCATCCACATGATTCACTGTTTGGAGAAGCAGGTAGTTTGCATTACCAAGTAGGTGTACCCATTAACCCAGCTGCAGCATTTATACAAATAAAAAAAACCCCGAAGGCTGTTAGGCTGCCCTGATCCTTTATAGTGTTGGATACTATTGGGGATGATAATGTGCCCTAAATGTGCCCTTGAAATAATCCCAACAATTGAGGTTTATTAACAATACATGCAGTGCAACTGTTCATACAATAAAACTCATTAAAATAATGAACATTGCAAGCAATCTGGTAAAACATATATCTTACTGAAACACTAAATTTCATCAGAAAATGCATCATTGATGACCAATCACATTTTAAATGACTGAACCCAAAGATTTTTTTTTTTTTGGGGGGGGGGTTGTAATTCATTGCATTTATAATTTCTGTTTCCGTGTGTACCAGAGTGGTGAACAGCAAGCAAGGCAGGGCCAAGGAATGGACCCTGCATTTCAGGTGACTTTGTATTCTATCACCAGCCATGATGCAGCTGAAGTTCAGCGCTGCTCTGAGTGAAGAGGCCAGTCTATTTAAGCTGTAGGTCATCTTATTAGATCTTTTCTGGCCACCTGAAACTCAGCGCTCTGCTCTGAAGGGGATGCAGGTTAATCTCACATTTCCCTGCTGGCAGCACCGCCGATCCACCAATCATTTTATATGCAGCTGAAGACAAACAATAGCGACTGCAGCCAGATTATTGTCCACAAACAGAATTTCCAAAGCTGAGAGAACATGCCTGCATTTCTGCAGATGTAATAAGCTACTAATAAGAATTCAGCACTTCAGAAGTACTATCCTGTCTTTCTGCACAGCCTGCAACTTTGGTTTAGGCAGCGTTAAAGTGTTACAACCAACTCCATCACTTGAAATATTTTAAGGAAATTTAAATATCAGTGAGATGATGAACCACAATGTTTCCGGGAGTGATGAAGAAACTGGGCATGTGTCATAACTGTTTCAATTCCAGCAAGGAAATGCTCTGATTTTACTTAATATTGCTAAATGACTATGGAAAACCACTTCTTTTTACTAATAAATAAAAAGCTGTCAAAACCAAAAAAAACTAACCTATTAGAACTGCTTTTGATGAAGATTTATTTAAAATAAATGGCATCAGAACATAGAATAAGGGTGTAGGAGATTAAATTTGCATGATACTAACACACACTTGCTGTGTTTATCAGTCCAGTTCATAGGGATTCCCTTATATTTAAATCATCTTTCATTTTCAGTGATACTGAGCAGGAGGCCTCCTGTGCCCCAAGGTTAGTGATTGGATTGTCTTTCAGTTTTCAAATAATTAAGACCTGAAACTCTGTATGGGAGATGGAGTTTTACCAAAGTAATCAAGCAAAAATTAACACAGAACAAAATCCAGCACCCTCTGGCTCCCTGGAGGACTGGAATTCCGTAAATAATTAGGCTTGACTCAAGTTACTGAAAATTCATTTAAACTTAACATTTATTTATGCTTCCAAACTTTTTTATGTTCATGCATGTGCACTAAAAGGAAATTAAAATTTTTGTATCAGTTTAACTTTGTTTGTGCCCCTGATTTTAATAAAGAAGAGTTAGTGTTGTTTACTTATTTATTAAGTCTGGGACAAATAATTGAGATCTGACTAAACAGCCATCATCCATCCATCCATCAATCCATCCATCTTATAAGCATTTACCCTGGCCAGAGATGCTGGGGGAAAACGGTTATTTTAAATCAAAGTTAGTCAAAATTCCAGAAAGAAGACCGTATTATAAGCCTTGGTTGTTCTCAGGAAATACCACTGTACAGAAATAAATATCAAAGTGAGCAACTGTATGATCGGGATGCACAGTCAGTAATTAAATAATATTAATATTATTATTATCATTCTTCTTCTTCTTCTTTTTCTTCTTCTTCTTATTATTATTAAGTGACCACCCACTTCAAATAATGATAATAATAATAATAATAATAATGACACTTTATTGGTCCCCATGTGGAAATTCTCTTTTCGCCCGCCCCATCTTGGCAAAATGGCAGCTTTCCCCTTTTTAAACATGCTATTCCTTAACTAAGGGCCAAATTTCGTCTTTCCTCCGTGGGAAAAAAACACGGGCATTTATAATGGCTGTCTTGTTTTAAGGCACTATATGCCATACATGCTTTTAAATATGCCTCATATCTGGAACAAATATCTCGGGCAAATTACCCATAAAAATTCTTCAAGTGACATACGTGTTGCATATCGTATCTTAGTGTCAAAAACTATTTAAAAAGAACATAAGAAAAAAAATACAATGGAATTGCTAAGGAGTATTGCGAACCTTTAAGTTTTTCTTATGTGTTTCTTCCACTAATTGGCAAATATTTGGCTAGACAGACGGGGATTCCTTCATCTAAGGAATGAAAATAAAGGCAGGTGACCAACCATTTTTTGCATGTTTGCTGCCATAGGGGTGACCCGTGTCCTCAGCCGATTGTGCAGCGTAACCATCTGAAAATGGTTCCTCAGTTCCAGCCCTAAAATAAAAGAAGGCGCGCGATTACTTTACCACTGGAAGGGATCCCCATGGTAACAGAATGTAGGGGGTTATTGGGGAGGAGGAAGAGGGGTGGGGGCATAACCAATTATGTATGAACTCATCAGAACATTGCAAATAAATACGGTCTTTAATCTTTTATCATGTTGCCAAGGATTTCAAATCAAAGGATGAAGGCAAACATTTTAATAATAGCCATATAACATTAATTTTAATATATTTTCATTATAATAAAAAGTAAGCCTAACAAAATAGTTTTAGAGACTAAAGCAAGTTTGGGCATTCTTCCAGTTGCGGTCAGTATTTAAATTTGGTAAAGAAATAATATTTCAAGCCGGTGAAATTTATGCGTGAGAGCAGCCAAACTTTTTCTCTGTTTAAAAACCGCAACGTCTCTTCACCCAGCTTGCATTAAGGCTCCCCCGCCGTTAAAATGCAACGGTGCTGAAAGCAAGTGTTTTCTTTCTTACCCATGGCAGGTGGGTTCGAGCTAACTCGTTTCTCCCTCAAAATCCAGTTTCCCCGAGAATACGACATTGGAAAAGCCACAATGAAAAGGAGGAATAAGTACCCCGGGTCCCGGCGAACTTCCATTACGAAAGCAGACATTACCACCAGCTAAAGCTTGGTGCACACGCAGTTGTGACACACCGCCTCCGCCGCCGTTGTCTCCTAGCCAATGCATCGACTCCCACTCAGTCACCCGCACGCATTTGGCCCGGCCCGCTTCATTATTCAGCTTCAAAGGGTTGACTGACACCGGTTACCCGCAATCTCCCTGTACAGCCGCCGAAAAATAAGCATCGCACTGGATTGTGTGCGAAAACAATGATGCCCTTGACACTTAAATCCGGCTTTATGTTTCTTATTCAATTGCAAACAATATAAAGTGTGGAATTTTAATCTAAAAATAATTTTGGTCTATCTTTGTGGCGGTATATTTGTTAATTGTGTATTGCTGATAATGTCAATCTACATAATCATCTCTTTTGTTTCAGTGATGAAAGTCAACGTATTATTTAAAAGGCATCATTTATAATTATACAAGAGTTTTGAAAAGAGCCTGTTTCCTACAAAAAGCTATTCAAGTCACTGCTTGAGGAAGCATGGAAATCATTGTAACCTGACACAGTGTGGCATATAACGTGGTGTGGTATATAGCAGGAACATTGTCCCATTGAGCCATGCAGTCAATATAGAAAACTATCTTGGTGTGGAATATAGTGTATGAAGAACAGTCTCATTGATTGTCAGAAAGGGATTTGTTTTCAAGAATTGTGTCAATGGCCTTTTGCAAGAATGACTAGCATTACTTAGTGAATGTTAAAATAAGATGGATGCCCTTTAAGTGATGGATGGTTGACCGCTATGGTTACACGGAAAACATTGACTGCAATGAGCTTGTATGAATGGTCATTACTCAATTATGAGTTATGATTCATCTTTTATTGAGACTCTGAACGTGGGTCAAACAGATCAATCATTTTTGTGACAGTTTGGCTGTTTTATTAGGTGGTTTAAAAAAAAAAAATCACTTGAGTCTTGAGATGTTGACTATGTCTTAGGTTATGTAACCGCTCGGAAAATCAAAAGACCTACTGGGACTAAGACACAGTAGTCAACTTTTGCATCCTGAGTACTGAGAAATACAATCCAGACCTCAACATGTACAACAGCAAGGAGCCAGAAATTGCAAAATCCATCATTTGTCTTTGGGGGAGGCCTGGAGCTTACTGTAATAGGCCTAGAGCCCATGGAATGGGTACACCCTACGTGGGCCCATCGCTGGGGACAGGCTCACACATTATTAGAGTCACCAATTCCAAGGAATGAATGTGAAATGCGAGCAGGCTGTGAAATGTGAAAAGCTGGAGCAGCCGAAGAGAAACCGTGCAGCAAAAAGGAGCAACCTCAGTCAAAGCTCATGTGGCACCCTAAGCAAGCTGGTCCCACCCCGCAAACCCCAGCCAGTGTCGCCTATGACCAACCCTGATAGGGGGAACATGCACACTGCCAGCCTGCCATGCAATCGGAATACGCACCGGCGGTAGCTGGTCCATAGAGGTAGAACGGGTAGTATTGCCTTCAGTAAATAATGCACATAATTATAATGCAAAGTCACGAACTCCATTCCAAATCCTATACTGTGTGTCATTTACAACGCCGGAGTAGCTGATATGGAGAATTCCTGGTGGGCCTTCCGGATTGCGGGCTAGTGATGAGGGTCGGGAAACACAATATTTTATGTTTTATAATGTTATAACTTAGTGGTTCTCAAACTGTGTGGTGTGCATGATCCTGGCTGACTGTGGAATGAATATCATGTGTGATTTTCCCATGTTGGAACTCAGCCCCACTCCAGCCCTGGTCCTTTCTGAAGCTTTGATATCGATTGAGAGTAATGCCTGTCAGTTTAATGTAATAAACACAAAGGCCTTACCTGTTGGGTACACTATGACTGACAAAACAGAGAGAATTGCAAGCCAGTTCTGCTTTCAGTTAAGGCAGATCCTGCAAAGCAGAAAGCTTTTCACACCCTCTACTAGGTTTTTAAAAGGTGTTAAACCGGTGCTGAGGACAATGTGAGCTTCCACAGAGAGTCATGGACCGAACAGGGCCTGTGAATCCAAAAAGGGTGGGATGAATACAGATACTCTTATGCCATGTTATTTATGAAGACATCATCTTTCTGCACTACAGGTGTTTTTCAGCAGATATTGGTATAAGCTCCTGATGATCACTAGTACTCACCCAACAAAGCAGCGTGCAGCCATTTTGCGAAAATCTGAGTTGCATATCTTACAATTCATTGGATGGACTTATACCCACAGAAGTTATATACTCCTAAGCCTACCAGTCCAGCTCTTCCACCTGCTGCTAAACACTAATAGTTCTCTGGAGCGGAGGGGCCCAGGCAGACATGACAATGATCTCACTGAATAATTCCACTTCATGAGCAGTTGCAGGAAAATTGGAGCAGGGGCTCCAATATTGTGTGCTTTGCAAATCATTGCAAATTAACTCCAAGCCAGCAATTAACAAGGTGGAAAACTTACACTGAGAGGCTTACCCTGTAGAGGGCAGACCATTTCCATATTCTGGGTTTGAAGCATGACCTTCAGAGCTAGCATAGACTGCTGAGCTCACACTGAAAGACACATTCGGCTTTGTAACTCAGCCCGCAGGACTCGGGAAATTGACCGAGAGTCGGTCTGAGTGCTGTTCATTTCGGTTCCTGCACTTTATATGCATATTCATTAAATGTGCCCTTATAAAAGCAGCCTCGTTAACACTAAGCAGACCAAACACACGCACAAAGGGACATAAAATGTCACATTGCAGTATGTTGGTTCTCCAAATTAATGTTCTGTTTTCGATGTTTTCTTAAAGTCACCCCTTTATTTGCAGTATTAACCTAATAATTTCGTCAATCCATCCATTTTCCATACCCACCTGTTCTATGCGGGGGTCCGGAGACTATCCTGAAAGCTACAGGCACAACGCAAGGAATAACCAAGGACAGGGCGCCAAACTCATTGTAGAGCTCAATATATCATTTATTAACAAGTGCAATAACACCTTACTACCCTGTAGGGGAAACATGATAAAGAGTTGGATGAATTGATAAGGGGTATTAATAATACCACATAAAATACAATCACATAAACACACGTTACACGGACTGAATCACTTCTTGTTGGGCACTCAAACAACAACGAAAAGTACAAAAATAACATTTCTAAACTGAAAACTGCATACAGTTATATTCATTGTAGTTTTGTAATTGGATCCAAACTGATGTACATGTTTGCCTTTTAGGTCTCATCAAACTAATTTGCTTATTACATATATAACCTTACTTAAGAGCCCGCATAGAACAGGATTCGGTATCGTTGTTCAAGTCCCAGCCGTAAAATGGGCGTCAAAATAAGGGGTCCGGGACCCTCGGTAGCACCGTGTTGCTGACAAGGGAGGTACTCTGCCCTTCCCCCTTATAAATCTTTTTCAGCCCTTTTTCAGCCATTCGTATGCCATAGGTTAGATGCCGGGTGCTCTTATAAGGAGCGCTTTAAATCGACTGTTGGATTTTTTTTCTTTTTTTTTTTTTTTTACTTTTAGCACAGAAATACCACAACGAGGCGGTTTCTTCTGGGGGGAGAAATTTGGCATGTGCTTTCCAAAAACGAGACAGAGAAAAACGGTTCGCCTCCTCTGTACTGCCTCAGGATGTACAAGGCGTCGTTTCAGTAGCACAAATGATTTAATACACACTCTGAATAGCGAAAATACAAATTCTCATTGTGGTTGATGCCACAAGAGTAGCCACAACAAGTTTGACTTTGTTAATTTAATGTGCGCATATCGGCTGAATATCGGTAGTTGAGAAGGCATCTACACACACCGAGGAGCCTAAGGACAGTAATACAAGCAGAAATGAAAATGATTTGGATATACAGTGTCATGGCAATCTTGTGCCACTATGCGATCCACAGCTCCTACGGACAGGTGAGTGCATTAGGACCCTTTGCCAGCAGCAAGCTGCTCTGTGCAGTGACTCCACGCATCTTTTAATAATAATAATACGACAGGCATTATGCAATTACTATGTAATTGAGCGCAGCGGCAGATACATGACGACTTCACTTAAGACTTATTGATGCATTTCTACATGATCAATATCATGCACTAAGCACTCAGGCACTGCACAGTATAGACAGTGTAAAATACGGTGAAACTCAGGGAACGCGCAGCGCGCCCGTGTTGGTAGCGGCTCATCTTTTACATAGGAGGTGCGTATGGGTCTGCCTCTCTGTAGCGCCAGGTTTGGAGGCAAATATAGCTTTCGACGTGATCCTTTTGTTTGCAAACTTGGAACTGCATCCAAGCTTCTGAATGCTCCGATGGGGCTGTTCTTATGAAGATCCCCTGAGATTGACAGCCGAAAAACAGAGCTGAGAAAATTAGTGTCAAATTGCATCTCTCTTATCCGGACGCCTTTTTTTGATATAGCAGTGTGATTGGAGCCGGCTAACGTAAGCAATGCTTTCATGTCAAGGACAAATCTGCTTTTGGAAACATAACCATAGATAATCTCCCTAAGTTCTGGCAACAACCTGTGTTTTAATTTAGGGTTAAGGGGGCAGCTCTTTTTACTCAGACAGGTCCTTGGTGTCAACCTCAGCAGATATACAAATAAGTTGTGGGTGAATGACACTACAGAAGGATTTTATTAGTGTGTAAAGGCTACAGGGAGGTAAGAACGGTGTGTCCGGTAGTGAGGCTATGTGGTATGGAGGCAGACCGCCCCCTACTATTTTCTCCAATGGTGTAGTTGTCGACCAGGGGGGCGGAAGGTGGGTGGGGGCGATGAAAGCTGTCGAAACAGGTTGGTGGGGTGGGGGGGGGGTGTTAGCATTTTTAGGTTAGTTGATTCCCTTTATTTAGCAGAGACCCCTGTAAGCCCAGGTAAGCCAATACATTAAAGGGCCCTGCTCTGAGCGCTCACACCAGTATTACAGTTTGCCTGTTAATTTTAATAACATTCAGATAGCATTGCAGGTATGCCGCAAACACGTTCTCTTACTTTCCTTGTTATGTATAATAAGAAAGGCCTCTTTAAGTAATGGTCTTTGGAATATAGCCTCATGCCAAGGTAAGTTGGACTACCATTGTGCTGACAGTCAGTGCTTGATTTAACCCAATAGTAACCAACAAAGTAACCAATGATATGGGGTTAAACATGTGACTGACAGTACACAACAGTCCTGACCACTGTGGAATTCCAGACCTTGTTTCTCACATCACTACTCAAAATTTATCCAGCTGTCTTTGCTTGAGATAAAGGCCTTCATTGACCAAACACCAGCGATCTACAGCGATGAAGTTTTGAATGTTTCAGGAGAATATTATGGAATTTCTGGAACATGCAACATTTCAGCAGAATTCCAGAATGTTTTACAATACTGCCAACAAGGAAACATTATTGCTGAATACAAACAGCAACTTTACCAGCACTTCTTACTGAAATCCTTCCAGAACTTAAGCTTGATAAAATTTTGGCAGGCTATTTCACAAAAAAATCAAAATGTATACTTAGGTTCTACTGAGTGAAAACAAGATGTTGCTGTTCTTGCTGGGTGGGAATCCTTAAACTCCATTTCTAGTGAAATAAAGGTGTAAAACTGCTCTCCTGATGGTGCTGGTCACCCAACATCACAGTATCCCTCAGAGATCCAAATCTACTGGCATGGGAGGGGATAACTTGGTCCGGGAGAGAGAGTAATTGGTCATTGCCAGCTTTGGTATGAAGATATCATGGAGCCGTTTCAAAGAATACTTTGATGAATAGAAAAAAAAACGTATGACCCAGTACACACAATACGCTGTCTATGAGAGGGACGTCCCATCAATAAACCAAAAGTCCCACAGCCACTTCAAAATGCCAGACTGTAGCTGTGGAGCGATTCTTCCCAAGGCACTCAAAACCAGCTGAATAATCCACAAATTTTAACATAAAAAAACAGAATCCTGGTTTGGGAACTACAACAAAGGAATGGTATTATTTCAAAATGAAACAGATAGGAGTGGTCCATTTGACCAGTGAGATAAGTGAATGTTCTGAACTTCTGTGGTGGAATGAGAAGTAGGGAAGGCCATGGCGCCTGTTGCAGCAGCTCAGCTTTCATGTTTGAAGTTCAGTCTTAGGCCTCAAGGCTCATGTTTTTCTCAGAACTGAATGCTTTCCCTGTCCTGCCGCGCGGACACACCACTGAACACAGTGTCGCGAGCGCCATGCCGATCCCTCGCACTAGGATCTCAAAAACACGAGAGGCTGGTGTGAAAGCTGGGTGCTGGCAGGGAGGACATGCAGCAGGAAGAAAAAGGGAGCTTTTGACACTACAATCAGGAAATGGGCCGTCAGCAGACAGAAGGTCCTGTTTGCTCCTGTGTGCCGAGAGTCCAGGGCAGCCTATTCTGAAGCACCCGTTCTGTGGATGTGTTACATATGCCTACTCCCAAAAAGATGACTTTGATGATTGCATCATTTGATTTGGTATCTGTGTGTTAGGCCTGTTTCAGGGGCATGGAAACCGGTGGGATGGGGGGATACCCTCCACAATTTAACCCCCCAAAATGTTACCCTCCAAAATTTAGTTTGGTTTCATTCATCCCCCCGAATAAATAGACCCATCCATCCATTTTCTGTAATTACTTGTCCTATTCAGGGTTGTGTGTTGGGGGGGTGTCAGGAACCTATGGGTTCAAGGCAGGGAACAACCCAGGATGGGGTGCCAACCAATTGCAGAGTATACTCATACAGGCATACCTAGGGGTAATTTGGTAACTCCAGTTGACCTTAGCATGTCTTTGGATTGTGTGGGGGGGAGGGGAACTGGAATAGCCAGAGGAAACTCCACAGCAACATAGGGAGAACATGCAAACTCTACACACAGAACCTTGGTGGACCCTGGTCCCAGAGGTATGAGGGAAAAGTGCTAGCCACTGTGCAGCCCCCAATAAATAGACCTTTGCATTTAAATTATTACGTTGTGTCCCCCCCCAATGTCAAACTCTCTCCCACCGCATTGTATGATGTTAATATCAACATCACATGTTATGCAGGTGCAGTCATAAGCTGAGTCAAAACCATCAATAAGTTATGGTAAAACATTTTCACTCTGTCATAGGAAACAAACCTTGGCAAGCTCTGCAATTTTAATGATGGTTTCTTTTCAAGATTATGTAGTATATGTTAAAAAAAAAAAATCAATTTTTTTAAAAGTTTATCGTCACCACTTTTGTATGAGCTCTGCATGCGCTCTCTGAGACAATCATGATCATTTTTGTCCTCAATGTTGGACTCACATATAGACAGTTTGGCACGTTTGTAAGGAATTTAACAAAAAATGACTGTGGAGGAGAAAAGCGAATAAGAAATGGTCACGAAAAGACATTCATCTGCAGCTGTATGGAAATATTTTGGAATCTACAGAGACGACATTAAGCAAAAACAAGTGATTTGTCCGCACTGCTTAGTATCTGTTGACACAAGTTGCGGCAACACCACCAACTTATCTGACAGACTTATCTAACTGACATTGGTAGATAATAATGGGTTCTATTTGGCTATAACTTATTTTGGACACATTGCAACTCCTTTTTTGCATTACAAATATCAAAGTATTTTTTGCAAAAGTTTCTAATATTTCATTGTAACTTTTTTCCAATATCATTCTGCCTGACTGTGCGTGTAAAATCTGGGCTGTACCAGTGGACTATAGCCTGGATTTATTCACCTAGGTCTAAGTCAGTGCCTGCTGTGGGGTGGCTCATGTGTGACCCTAGAGAACTCATGTCCAGGTCTCTGGTATCATCCCCGAAATGTCTCCGGAGTCATCTGGAAATGACCCCTCCTGCCCCCCTCCCTCCTGACATAGGAGTGCTCCAACACCCAGGAGCTGCAGACCTTGCTACGGCAGGCCCACAAGTTGCTGTCAGCCCACGAGGCCTCCTACCTGCAGAGCCTGCGATCGCTCAGGAAGAAGCTCAGCCTGTTGCAGAAAGCAGCGGCAGTGACAACACGGCAGCTGACCAAACCCAGCAATGGTGGGCCTCCCCATCCCTCCCGTTCTACCCACTGCCCGCTAGTCCATCCTTCCATGCATTTTCTGTAACCACTTATCCTATTCAGAATCGCAGGGGGTCTGGAGCGTATCCCGGCGGCTATGGGCGCAAGGCAGGGAACAACATTAGTCTCTCCCTAAAAAAGGCAGAATGCAGAATGTCAATAATACTGAGTTTTTCAGAATAGCCAGCCAAATAAATATATTTATATATAGGACAAAAATAATTATTCATTTTTAAATGAAAAATGTGCTAGGCATAACTCAGCACATGTGACGTTAACCTCCATAGATGGCTGGGGTCACAGTTCTGCTCTTAACATTACTGGACACTGAAAGAGAACTTTAGGAGATCTGTTTCCATGGTGTTCGTGTGCTCTGCTGTTTCTCATAGCAAGCTGCCCCCTGCTGGAGGCACCCCTGAATGGCAGGAAGCTCGGCAAGGCCCTGGGGGTGGGCCATGAGGTGCACTTCCTGTGTGAGCCTGGCTACGAGCTGCTGGGCACGGAGAGCCGGGTGTGCATGGAATCCCTGAGCTGGAACGGTCAGCCAGCCCTGTGCAGGAGTGAGCATCGAAGCCCCTTCCTCCACCTGTTTTCCCCACCTTTGAAGAGCTTTCTTTTTTTCGCTTTGTCATCCCTGTCATCTCTTTATCTTCTCCCCTTTTCTTTCATCTCTTTCAGCTCCCTGTCATCCTCCTCTTTCGGTCCCGTAGCCCTGGATATGCACATTATGCGCATATTTTACGTGAAGACAGCATGTTTGCATCCAAATTGCATTTTATGAGTGAATTCCCTCATGTCTCCCTTGGCTGTCCAATGAGAATAACGGCCTTGGAGACATATACAATTTCATGGCTTGCTCCTGTCTCCAACAGCTTATTGAAATTTGGATTCCGCCTCACCGGATTTTGGTCAAGGAAGAGTGGAGAGATCTTAAGGCGATGTGCTTAAGTGCATACATCAAAAACAAAAAGATATTTTCTGTCTCTATTTTGGTCACAACTTCTCCCTCTAATTAACTGATTTCTCCCAGATGTGGACGAGTGCGTCTCCACGCCCTGTCTCAACGGAGGAACGTGTGTGGATGACGTGAACCAGTTCATCTGTTTATGTCCCAAAAACTGGATGGGTCTTACCTGCCAAACCCCAGCCCTCACCTGTGAGTACCAAGTGCTTCTCCGGCTACTTGGGTCTCAGTTTACTTGTACTGGGCTGGATTCCTTTCCTGTGTAGATCTTTGGTATACTGTAACCATGGTTGTCTGTCAATTTCTATGTTTTGCTTCAAATGGACCTAAATGCAGTTAAGTGGCTAATTTTCTGTTCCCACTCTGTGTATATGGAGTTTGGAGTAAGAATGTGTCTTTTGAAGGACTGGCATCCCATCCAGGTTCACTGTGACTTTCTACTGGACAGGTAGTTTTTTTTTTTTTTACACATGCCAAGCATTGTTGATATGAAAAAAGCTGATTATCTCATACTTACGGTTTCTTGCAGATAAATTTCTCTAACACTAATTAATGAGGTAAGGTAATGCTGTTGTTGACCTACATGTAACTCGCAATGCAGTAATACAGCGCTTTGAAAGTTTCTGAGTTTTGAAAGTGGGGAAAAGAGTTTTCATTGACAAAACTTTGCCTGGATGTGATGTTTACACCGTATTACCTCTAGCTAATAAAAACGTAGTGTGAATAGTATAAATGACTCCATTTGTTTACGATAATGACAACATTCTCCAGAGTCTTTTAGAGGCTGTGCAGACGCTGAAGCAGACAGCATCCATTATACTCTTGTAAATAAGGAAAGGCAGGTATAAAGTTCATTTGCAGGACAGATGCTCTATCTGTCAACCCAGAGAAAAGGTGCTTAACCTGAAACACAGCATAACCTACAAACAACCCTTTTAAGGTTGAGAAGCTTTTAATCTCCTGGGGGGCGGGGGGGGGGGGTTATGATGAGATGAGCCATTATCTAGCAATCAGAGCAAGAACGTGACCACCCGAGTGTCTACAGGTGCTGCTCATTTGGAGCGATACGGATCAGTACCTAAAGTGGATGCTGTTATGTTCCAGCCACCCATCCTGTAAGGCTGAGGGCAGAAGGGCTCTCGTTATTTAATGAGGGTCCCTGATTGCTCCAGAGGTGTGTGGCAATGAGAATTGGGGGGGGGCTGCCGGTGCTATACACAGGCTCTTCTGTAACTCCTAATCCTGCGTCCTCATTGGACGAGCAAAATCAATGTAGAGCTGTTTGGATGTTGACTGAGGCCTCTGTACGTGAACAGGACCCGCCGGCTGTCCAGCTTCCAGGAGTTCATGGGTTTTTTTTAACCGGGGCACGTTGACTCACGTCACTCTTCCGTGCCAGTTCTAATCCTTTTAATTCCAGTGGAGCTTGCAGCTGTGCTGAGGAGAGGGTGTCATAACATAGAGCCCCGCCCCAGCAGCAGTGCATCGTGGGTTGGGGGTCTATCTTTTTTTTTTATCAATTGGATGCTGTTGTGTTGCTCACAACTTCCACTACCTCCTCGCCAGTCTTCAGCACTACAATCAATGGCTCCTCGCCCACCTCCCTATCTCCTCCCTCACCCTTCGTGCGCCCGGCGCAGTGCACCCAGCTGCAGGGATTGACACGCTGCTCCTGCGAGGCTGGCTTCGCCATCTCGGGCCGGGACAACCGACTCTGCACAGGTCCGACCTGAAACCCTCCTACGCAGATGCACTATAAACACAATTTACTGCAGTGTCTATGAATGAGAGTAAGAATCAAAAATCAGTTTGTAAACTAAGACTTTCTAAAGGCAGAGGCACTGTGGCTAAGTAAACAGGAGATCCTGCCTTCAAATCCCAGCGGTGCCTCCCTATGTGTGATTCTCTGGATTAGAACTCAAACCCTGTGGTCAACAGAGTGATCCCTAACTTATTTGGGGATGCTGGCCAACCAGGTGCTGTGACCCACAAACTTGCTGTAACCAGTATATGTATCAAGCATGTTGGGATAGGCAGAAACCCAGTTTTTCCAATGGAATTAATAAATATTCTCTGTTCTGTGTTATGTAAGTATTTGATTTCCTATGCCATGTACAAGCCAGGAGGATTATAGGACTGCCTTGCTCCATTCACTGCAGTTAGGGAATACTAAGGCTCACTAAGGGCCAGGTCTTTGCTTTCCAGATGTCGACGAGTGCACATTGTTCCATGAGGGCCAAGGGGGGCGTCTGTGCCTGCACACCTGTGTCAACACCCCTGGGGGCTACCGCTGCACCTGCCCCTCTGGATATAACATCACGCGGGACAGCCGTGGCTGCAAGGGTCAGCATCATGCCCCAGAGGTCTTCCTCTGCTAGCGTATAGCTTCCATTAGCCAGAGCAAGCAGCCAGTTAGAATGTAGGGAATATTTTACTGACCGGCACTTTTCATGTGCTTTGACTTAACGACCCACTGTCTTCTTTGGCTGCGCAGACGTGGACGAGTGTGCAGACAGGCAGCACACCTGCACCCAGGAGCAGCTCTGCGTCAACACCTACGGGGGTTTCCAGTGTGTGCGTGTGGAGTGCCCTCACATAAGAAATGCCACATACTCACAGACCTCAGCTACGTGAGAGCCGGCCGACCGCATGGGGTTATGGCGTGGGATAGGTTGTAATGTAGTGTGGGCTTGTGGGATTCCTTCTCTCCTGGAACATAAAACCCTTCAAAGGGTGCTGGTGGTTTTGGATTGTGTCATAGTGAATGTGCACTGTTCGTGATTGCCTGTGTGAATGGTGTATGTGTCCTGCAGTGGGTTGGCAACATGACCTGGGCTATTCTCTGCCTTGTGCCAGTTGCTTTCAGGATAGGCTCTGGACCCGAGTAACCCTGCATAGGACAAGCGGGTATGGAAGATGAATGGATGGACGAATGGGGTCTGATGGCACGTTTAGCTTGTTGTTTAACTTCTCTTGTGATTCATATGAAGATTCACAGCCAAAATGACACCCCATGTCACTCTCTGGCACAGACGGTGTGAGCGAAACCCCTGTCCAGTGGACAACAAGGGGTGCCTCAAGGCTCCCAACTCGGTCAGCTTCCATTTCCTGTCAGTGGTTTCCAACCTTCCAGCCCCCCGGGTCCTGTTCCGGGTGTCCGCCACGCGCCTGCTGGGCGACACACTGCGCTTCGGGCTGCTGGGGACACGTGGGCGGCAGCACTTCACCGTACAGCGCTCTGACCGCCAGACAGGACAGTTGCTGCTGACTCGGCCTGTAGAGGGCCCTGCCACACTGGAGGCCGAGGTGGAGATGAGCGAGCTGGAAAAGGGGAGCATGCTGGGCCGTTACATCACCCGGGTCACCCTCTTTGTCTCCCAGTACGACTTTTAAAGCTCAGGGGGCGGGGTTAGTTATGGTGGGCAGAGTCAGGTGATGGTGGCGCAGAGCTTCTTACATAGGTACCACACTTGACAGCCGAAAGATGGCCTTTGCTTAGCTGGTAGCAGCAGTTCATAGCGTCCAGCAGCTTTTTCTGTTCTTTTGGATGTTCTCAGGCTGAGTAATTTGTGGCACACGTGCGTCTGGTGGGACTTTGGAACAGCACCTCTGCCCCTCATTGTGAGCAGAACCAGACTCTCTTATACATAAGTGACATAGGAGTGTTTCCTTCGGTGCCACAGAGACAGTTCCCTGTGTTTCCCCAAGGGCTTAAGTGGCTCTCTTACCTTGAGCAGAAGGAACTTCAACAAAGGTTCCTGGGTACAGAAACTTCAGAGGGCAGCTGCAGGTCACATGAGAAAGCATGTGCTGGAATGAACATGGGCCCGCACACGTGACAGCTCAGCCCCCATCTTTCAGCTGCACTCCAGACGGTCCCCTTTAACAGAAAAATAACACATAAAAATGGCTCTGGTGAGGGAGCTCTTGCCCACCTCATTAGCTTTGTGTGTCATGCTTAATTAAATTGTTTTGTTTCCTTGGTTAATATACATAATGCAATTCTTAGTTTTTTTTTTTTTTACTTTTGGCCTCTGTATCACATTACTGTGAATAAAGTTAAAAAACCACAAGGCTAAAGTAGCAGGGCTTATTAAAAGCGCAGAAACGTGGCATTTTTAAAAAACGGCTGCTTTTTAATAAGGAGCAATGGATATGAGGTCAAGGTAAAGCAGCCGCTGTATGTGACGGAGATGGAGCAGGACAGTACCGTGATGTTGGGCTCCTCTGACAGGAAGCTGTGTAATTCTGCGGTTGGGGGAGGGGATATTTTTGCCGCGCTATGATTTTCTCTGCAAGCTGGACCCCCTAAAATGGGAACTGGAGTCTTTACTTAGAAACTTTGCACACTGAGGAGGATGAAGGCAGCAAACTTTGAAGAGTTATTCAGGACTTCGAGCTCCAACAGACTTCTCCTTATGACAGACCTGTTTTTGGAACATCACGTTAAAATGTTTCACCTCCCTGTCAGGCCGCACATGGCGTCGGCCATACGTACACCACACGAACTCACATGCCATGCATCTCTGCAGCTTCCTAAGCAGCTATTGGATACCGTGAGAACCCAGCTCTCCATACAAGCCAAACTCTCGTTCCACAGTGGCTTATCAACAACAGCCTCACCCCCCGAGGACAGACCGCCATTGAGGTGGTGCGCGAGGGGTTAAAATGAGCCACAGTGACAGAGGCAGACAGTGTGCTCCGGTGGAGAGTGACGCCAGCTAATTGCATCGCTGTGAGTCACAGTATGAGGCCGGTCAACCCCCAGCTGCCCCCCGGTTATTACAGGATCCTGCCCTACATTCAGAGAAAAATACACAGGCATTAATAGCAGCGGTTGAAGTTGGGGAAGGGGGAATTTAATGAAAGCTGAGACAGCATCAGATGCAGATTTCAGATCAGCACCCATGAGTCATGCGTCAAAAACTCCGATTACTGGCTGCCAGGCCGAGTGGCCTGAAAGCTCTGTCCCAGTGACTCCAGACAATAGGCCTGGTGTCAGCAGTGTCTACCAGCTAAAGCCCTCTGCAATCTCAGCCAATCACTGGCTTGTCCCAAAGACCTGGCTTGGGTAGAAACCCAACACCCGACCACACGACACCAAAAGAGCGTCGCCCCCCCTCCCGTGGGCTGGCCCGGCCACAAAGCAGCCCAGTCAACATGGCAGGCAGCAGAACACAATATGGCGCCTTGGTGGACGTCTTCTCTGTGTTCAGCTCCATCTGGGCGATGTTCTCGCCCTGAGTTGAGATCTAGCTGTGGCTTCCAGCAGCCGACATCCAAAGCTCTCCAGTGAGAAGACGCTTCATACCAACAGCTATACACATCAGAGCAATGCTGTCCATTACCCAAATCCACTCACAAGTATAATTTTCTATAGGCTTTACTCATGTTTAAAAATTCCAAGAAAACAAATCTTTCATATATTCGGTTATTCAGAAGTCCTATTCGCACTGTGGCCATCAGCTTTGCTGTCAGAAGCTTCCGGCCTTGGAGAGAGGGGTTTCTGGCTTAGGAGGCCCTGGCAGAATCCCAAAGCTGGTGGTGCTGGGGGTTGGGGGGAAGCTCAGCACCACATCACAAAGAGAGGCTTGTTGGAGGCCTGTCATGCCCACCTTGCCCACAGAGCAGGTAACAGTGCCAGACTGACCTACACATCCCAGGGAGGTAGCTAGGCTGTTTCTGTTCCTAACAGGAGATCCACTACCCTGTGTTGGCTCCATTCAAATCTTCATAAAACATAAGACATCAATTCTTTTGGGTCATTAAAACCAGAACAGTATTAAAGGTTACATAAAATTAATCCTCAAATTTTGCTTTTATAAGGAGGAAAACAAAATTTTATTACAAAGAATTTTAATTACAGTTCAGGACTTGTATTACTTTCTCTCTTTAGGTTTAAGTCAAAGTATCCATTCAGCCATGCTGTGGATATAATTAATATAATTTTATCATGGACCATGGATTATGGGGTAAAAGCGTGAAAATGCAGCTGCAAGTGATCACACTAAATTGTACACAAAACAAAGCCTGCCTTTTCAAAAAAAAAAAAAAAAAATTTAAATAGGCGAATAAACTCTACTGTTTTCAGAGACAGGCTGCAGAAAGGAGGAATCACACCTTATTCACCATCCTAGTGCTCTGGGTTACACTGCCACCTTGTGGTTACATAATGGTGCAGCACCAGCATTTGCAAGTTGACTACCCATCTCCACTTTCAATACATTGACATTTAGCCACAGCAAACCAAACCAGTGATACCATCTCAGTATTTTATAAAAGCTAAAGGTTCCATTGACGCATAATCTCAGAAGACTCATAATTTCTACCATCTGGAACACGTCAGAGCACCCAATAGTAAAAAATAATAATAATAATGGCCACTCACACAGCATATACCTGCAGGGCCCTATCAACATCCAATGCAAACTGCAGCAGAAACATCTATTTTTTCTTTGTTCCAATTGCATTTTCAAGGGGAATTTCCCAACAAACCCACTCTTGAGAAAACAGACACACATGTGCCAGTTGTATAAAGTTTTATTATTTTTTAAATCATATAATAGTTGTACAAAACCCAACACACAAGGGGTCTTATTTTTGTTTGGGATGTCAACAATAGGTCACCTTAAAGAGGAGCAAACCTTTGACAGAACACACGCACAGCTGAACCTGTCCCACGGGTCTCCAGTTGAGCTCTTGCTCAGTTTTCATGTCCTGCCCAAAATCAAGGCAGAACTGAAGCCTCCGGCTGACCCCGGCTCTTACAGCAGGTACTGTGGAAGCAAAGCTTCTGGGTTTTTGGTCACAGCAAATCCTAGTTTTACACAAAAGTCAGTAAGTATGCTATTCTGGCACAACCCAGAGTAGCTCCAATTTCAAGAGTGTGCTTTCTCTTTCTGTATTGTACCACATTTTACCAAACATGTCCAATTCTATGTTACTGTTGGATCTTGGTGACGAAGCCCAGAATCATAACGGGTCAGCCATAGCGTGAGAACCCATGGCTTCATACAAATTTGAGTCCAAATCCAAACATTTGTGTAAAAAGCAGCAGGTTTCAGCAGAACTGCTTGATTAGGAAGAGATTTTCAGAAAATGGAGGATTTCAAGTTTACATAACATCACTGAGCTGAACACTCAAACCAATGGATCCTGTAAATGGCATTCAGGGCACTGGAGCCAGGAGAGGGACATTTGCAAATGGATGGCACACTAAAGGGGTCCTCAAGGCCCATCTACAATCAGCACTGTTTTAATGTTTGCATTGAAGATAATGGTTTTAAATCACACTATTAAAATGTGAATTGACAATATACCGGTAGATTTAAGTGAATCGTAAATTTAAGATGTGGAAACAAAAGAAAATGAAACGAATGCGTTATTTTTTACAATGCCATTTCTCAAAATACTCTTCTATAAACAGCCACATCATATCTGAATGACATTACCAAACAAACATATCGACTGATAAACATACACAAGAAAGACTTCAGGCATCTGCAGTGCTAGATAACGTGCCGCAGGTTCAGCTCCACCTGCACAGGTAAACGTCTATCTGAACTACATACTTTCATGCTCGTACCTTCTACTGCTGCAAACTGTGGCTGTGCATGGATAAGTACTCCCAGCACAGAAATCCAACAAAGGCCTTGAGACTATATTGGTTGTGTCTACCAAAAAAGACAAGCTTGTGCCATTGGGCATGGTGGCCCACAACACAGAAACAGAATGTCCGTCCTTCCTTCCTCCCTATGTGAAGTTTTCAAACGCCCTTGCTACATTGGTGGCAAAGTGCAGGAAGTTAACTGTTAACACACATTTACCATTCGAAGAGGGTTCCCCAGTTGCGATCCTGGAGCGCCAGAACCCAAAAGTTTGCACACTTTCCAGCTAATTACCAGGTATAGTAGGTGCGTTTCAACAGGGAAATCTGCAAACTGTTGGATTCTGGTCCTCCAGGACCAGACTTGGGGAGTCCTGCATTAGAAGGTTGTGGAGTGTGCCCATGACCAGAAGGTGGCTGGTTTGAATGTTGTGGCTGAAAGAGCACAGCCCTCATCCCTGAAGACTGCAGGCTGGCCCTGTGCTCTGACCGCAAGCTTCGTTCACTTCTATATGCATCTTAGGAGAGTAAGATGGGATATGGGAAAACCAATGAATTTAAATGTACTCATATTTGTAGAAAAGGCAAATAAAGTGTCATCACTAAGTGCCATCATTGTTTTACTACCCCTCTGCCATGAGGGGAGGTCTCTGGATACTTTAACATGTATCCGTTTACCCGCATGGTTAGTATTAAACTGCACATGATTTTGGAAAGGACTGCCTGAAGACTGACACGAAGTCGGCAGAGGATTGATGCATGATTGACAGGCAAAACAGTTCAATGTTCAACGCAATATCTAACACTACTAATACTGCAAGCCTTTCCGCTGTGTTAGCAGCGCAAGAAATATTGCGACAACCACAAAACTACAAATATTGAAGATGTAGACAGCTCACAGAAACAGGAGGGCATTACGCAGATCTAAATGCCCTGCTAATGGCCGCAAGAACAACAGGGCAGCGTCTGGGACAACTGGAAGCTGATCTCTAGAGGTGGTCCTCCAATAAACATGCATACCGAAGCCCTGCTCTCTGAAGAAATGTGGAGACATCTTGTTATATGCATGACAAATCAGGTCAAAGAAACACTGATGCAATTCCTTCCAAATTACAAAAGGCCTTTTCAGTATTCCCGTGATACACCATAGGCAATAGGATACCACAAAAAAAAATTAAAATCAAGGGTACAAACCTACAGCTGGCCAAGATTATAATTAAGTTAATGGGATAAATATCCAAGTGTTTCAGCAGAAGGCAGAAAGCCAGCTTTGAACATAGCGGTTTGATTTCTGTTTTGTGCAAAATTCAAAATAGGGGAAGGACAACCGTACAACTCACACACCGCTAGTTTGTTCCAACGTAGAATTGTAGAACCACAAAACTGACACACGGCCTTGGAAATAAAAAAAAAAAAAAAATTTTTTTCCTGCAGCTACATTCTGAAACAGTTGTTTCTGAAAGAAAATCTCAACATTGTGGTTCTGGAGTTCCACACTGACCAAAAACTGAAGCAAATACAAGCAGGGTACCAGACAGCAGATGCGGAGGTCAGAGCAAATGAATCACACGTTGCGGCATCTTATTCAGTACTGTGTGACTCCAAGGTGAAATGTCCCCCTACAGCTGGACAAAGGAAGTACTGGCCTAGAGGAGTGATTAAAGCCCCTGAAAGCCATAATGCAATAACCAATATTCAGGAGCAGCTTTCCAGTGATCACATCTCTCCACCAGCCATATTCACTGGACAGTAACAATGCGTTTAAACCACTGCTGCTCAGACACAGAGACACACACCTCAGTAAATAAAGTCCCCCAGCATTTTACAGGTTTACACCTCCAGATATAATTTCCAAAAATCATACAATATGAAAAGAGACACAAACAGACTAAAACTCTTCACTATATCCTTAGTGCATGATAGCAGGTACAGTATCTGGCAAACTTGTCTTCTGCGTGTGCTACACAGAGTTCAGCAAATGGGTTTGGTTCCGATTTGTCACCCTGACGGTGAAGATTGTCTGGCTGCTTACCTCCCTCACTGTGGGAGTGTTAAAAACAGGGAGGCATGTTGGTGGATCAGGGGCAACTGGAGAGGATGTTATGGGTATTGCACTTTGGAAGGAGGACCAACTGCACGTTTGGAGCTGAGAGGTCCTCTCAGCCCTGTGGATGGGGGAGTCAGGAGCAAGCAGACAGGCAGGCAGGAAGTCCAACCATGATCCCTCATTTGCCCTGGAAATTGCTAAGCTCCATATCGTCCTTACGGCGGCGCTGCTGAGCAAAGAGAGAGCTGAAGGGGTACAGCTTGGCTTTGGCCGGGTACCTCTGCCCCGCAATGTCTACCTCGTAGTCGCCGCGGTTGATGAAGTCGGGGGTGACGACAGCAGGGGCGCCGGGTGGTGGTGACAGGAAGCCCAGGCACACATGACGCTCCAGCGTGTAGCTGTAGGCGCTGCTGGTGGTGACGCCGGCCAGCTCCCCGTTCCGGTAGATCGGCTCACCCCACCAGGGCCACAGATCCAGCTCGCAGTCGTGGTCCTCCAACACCAGCATGATGAAGCGCCGTGAAACGCCCTCCTGGCGCTGTCGCAGCAGGGCATCCCGCCCCAGAAAGTCAGTGTCCTGAGACAGGAAATGAGCACGAACAAATACAGAGGGGGAGAGGTGTGAATGAGTCTCCAAAGGAAGCAGTGGGGACCGTGACACACAGTGCTTCGTATCATAGGGCCCAGGGAAAATGTAAATGTGAAAAACGCAACGGTTGTCTGCCTGAGGAGCTGTGTGAAACGGAACAGGGGCACACTTACCTTGTCGAACTTGACCCTGAACTCACGGCCACACTCCAGTGGGGTGGTGAACGTGTCCAGGTCCTGTCCCCAAAAGGCGAAGAACTTCTCGATGCGCAGGCTGCGTAGGGCATAGTAGCCAGCGTTGCGGATGCCATATTTCTGGCCCACGGACATCACCTCGTTGTAGACATGGAGTGCGTACTGCGGCAGGTAACATATAGTCATACACAGGAATCCCGAAATGCAACAGCTCAGTGAGGTAGAGCTTTAGCTGACATTGAGAATGTTCTAGAATGTGGAAGGGAGCCAAGTAGGAGGCCTCACCTCAATGGGGATGTAGAGCATGAAACCTGGCTCCCCTGTGTGGGTCATGCTCATGACACGGATTCCGTTGGCATAGCCCACACTCATTTCCTGTTGAAGCAGTAAGACATGAGTATTCGGGAGTTTATGAATATGAATACTTGACCTTCTTGTGTTCCTGTGTGCCCGTTTGATGTCGTCTTCCATTGCTGAAGTACAGTTTCAGGGGTTTCTCTCAATACCAAGAAATATATACAAAGATCTTACATGTGGTCTTGGAAAGAGCAGTCTTGCTAACTTACTTTCCAAGAACGGACTTCGAGTGCAATGAACCATGAGATTGATCTTGGTTGGCGAGCAGGCAATTGATAAATCCTTGATATCTTGGGCAAAGGAAAATGACGTAAAACGGGTACACAAGAACACACGTACAGTCAAGTATGCATATTAAGACACACCCTAGTGCTCAAGAATAGTACAGAGGACAGCTAAAATCCCCGGATGTTGTTCTTGCCCGGACCCAGATATCAAAGATGCATAGCCTGCATCCTCCCCAGTGAGAACAATCCCATGATTATTTGCGTCCCACGGTCGCTCTTGGGAGGAAAGGTGGCAAGTACACTCTGGCCAAGACCACAAGTATGATTCTTTGCGTTCTTGGTATTGAGAAATAGCCGTCCTTCCTTACCACCCTACCATAAACTCAAAAGTGGCACCATAACTGCTCTCCAGACAGTACGCATGTCAAAGGAGTAAAGGGAGAAGCAGGCGCACCTTACAGAAGAGAGAGGGGAAGTGCTCCGGGGTCATTGAGACGTACGACAGTTCGGAGAGCACGTCCATCGCTCGTGGACCAATGAGATTCAGAGCTGTAACGGTCAAATGACAGAGGTCAGTGATTCTACTGAGTATAGGAAGGAGGGGTCAAATGTCACCTGCTCAGCCAACTTTCACCTGTGTACTTCCAGCTGACATCCTCTAGGTGGAGCTGTGGATCATTTGGCATGTGCTTCTTTATCCAAGCCCAGCAGCGTACCTGCTGGTCTGTGGGAGAGATGATGAAGAAGCTGGGGAAGAGGACAAAGTCAGCATAAAGGTCATTTTAGGCGATCATTTTTACTCCATATTCCCCCGCAGTACCCTTGGTGAGACCCCACCCCCTTCCGCTGACCTGTTCTTGCTGATGCGCACCACGCTGCAGTCGTTCTCATAGCCGCCGCGCTCATTAAGCATGCCTGTGTGCACGATGTGGCCCACTGGCACGTCCAGGTCGTTGGCGCACAGGTGTTGCAGCAGCTCCAGGGCCTGGTTCCCAGTAGACTGAGAGGACAGTCCTCATCAAGTGTCAAATAGGTCAAAGTCCATCCCAATCATATCTATTACAGCAACACTACTTCCACAATTAATTCTCGGGACACACAATAGTACCAGAAAATCAACAGTAAAAAAATATATAAATAAAAATCAGCAAGTTTAACAGACACATGTCACCTAGATGGCCTTCCTCTTTTGTACTGCTAGCCTCAGCATGCATTTAAAAGGCCTCAGAACTTCCCCCTGGTGGACACTCACACTGAGCTCAAACTTTGTGAAGGAGGACATGTCGATAACACACACGGCCTCCTTACAGCACTTGACCTCGGAGCCCACGATGTCAAACCAATCCGGCTTGTAGAATGTTTTGCTTTGGTCCAGAGCCAGAAGGTCTACAAACAGATAAGAGCCATCGTATCAGGGAATGACTTTACCCACATTATTTGTTTAGTCTAATGATGCTCTGATGTAAAAGGCTCTGTAGGAATATACCAAGTGAAGGACGTCTTGTGACAGTGGTCTGAGTCTGTCCACACCCACCTTTTCCAGCTGGAACAAAGTATTTGGCTCTCTCAAAGCCATGCTTCTCCATCCAGCGCGCACCTTGTGCATCCAAGCGGTCATACAGGGGGCTGGTCCGGAGCTGCCGGCCTGTCTGGAAGTCCCAGCGTGGGACCTTCAACTCGTAGAGCAGGGCTACAAGACAGACACACATACACACTAACCAACGATTCAGTATCTAAACATCCTGTTAAAACAGTCTGTCAGAGTCCTGCCAAGCGACTTTTAGATGTGATGCGCTTTAGCAGATGACACCATTGGTAGCACTAATTAGTAAATGCCTTCAGACATTTACCTTGTTACAAAACTGTTTCCTTTTCCCCAAACCTAACCCAAAGTAGGGAACAAGTTTGTGAACCCTTCTGCATTAGAGATTCCTCCATATCTGGTTAAACAGTTTTTTCTCTTTGTATTCCGTCTCTTCTTTCAAGCATGACTCCGTAAGCAGATGCAAAGGCATTTTACTGCACAGTGATAGAGTGTATGAATGTCCACCCATCTTCTGTAACTGCTTGTCCTATTCAGGTTGCGAGGGGTCCAGAGCCTATCCCGAAGGCTGCGGGTACATGGCATGCAACCACCCAGGATGGGATGCCAATCCATCACAGGGCACAGTCACACACCACTCACTCATACATGCATGCTTATGGACAATTTCATAACTCCAATTAACCTCATTGTGTTTTTGGACTGTGGGGGGAAACCAGAGTACCCAGACAAAACCCCACGACAACACAGAGAGAGCATGCAAACTCCACACACAAGGAGTCATGGCGGAGACTTGAACCCTGGTCCCAGAGGTGTAAAGCAACAGGTCTAACCACCGCACCACCATGCTGGCCCGTGTATAACTATGTGTGACAAAAAAAATTGCAACAATTAAAAATCGGTCCTAAACGTGGTGTGATCATCAAAATGATCACAGATACACAATGACTAAAGTAACGCCGTTGGGCTTGGGACAGCGTTGGGTCAGATATGGTGCAGCTGGTAAACTTGACTGGAAATAAAACCAGAAGTGAAACATGCAACTAAGCACTAGCACCATCTTAGCCGACCAATGGAGATGAATTCTAACTAAGGCAGGGGAACGCTGGATAGGACACCAATCCACCTCATACTCAATGAAATTCAGGTATATTGAGATACCCTGTCCAAAAAGCTGCGTCTTTACAACACAGATCTGGTGCCTGTATCACATAGCAGGATTTCTTGCTTAGCCGGAGTTTATCAGATTTATAGTACTCCAGTTTAAATGGACTTTGGTCACTTACACTTCGCACTGGTTACCTTAAATCCAACAAGCTATCCAGCTAAGCAAGAAATCCGCCTTTGAGATACAGGCTCCTGTTTAAGTGAAACAGGCCTAATCAACAGATAAATTTGAAGAACACTGAATAATTCCAAAGGTTTAACAAATTTTCTCGGTTGTAAGTACCATAAGCCTCTAATTTAGAATGAGGAACTTCAGACAATGGACAAAACGAGACCACACCAAAAAGGACCTTAACTTTGAAGTAAATAAACTTATGACAAAGACAGCTGAAAGGTGAGTCATGATACTGAGTGCCAAATACTAGGGTGCGTCTGATATAAGAGGCCAGAAAATTAGCCTTTTGATGTTTCTTGTTTTGTCAGCCACACCGGTATTTAAAACCTTTCACCTTCTGATTTTTTTTTCATAGCGCTATTCATACACAAATTTAGTGTATAAATGCAACCTGCCTTATTCATAGAAAGTGATACCTGGATACATAAATTATGGGTCAAAAGTTATGAAAGTTCACTCTGGCTAATAATTATTTTCTATTATTTACACTGGCCAAAATCAGCAGTGCCACACGGCAGGCTGGCTTTCCGCTGGCTCTGGTTAGCGGCAGTCTGGCGGGCACTCAGCAGGTACTCACGCATGACCTCCATGACGCGGTGCCTCAGGAAGGTGCGGCTGCTCTGCAGGCTGCCAAAGCGCGTGATGTCCAGGGGCCAGACATTGGCCGTGGGGTAACCGTAGGTCATCCATTCAGCCAGGTACCTGTGAAAACACAGATTCATCACACAAAGCATCATATATAAAATACCCCCCAAACTGGCAAGATGGATGAAGGTCAGGGGTTACTATATGAGTATACTGTTTGGGCAGCGTTTCCCAGTCCAGTCCTTGGGGACCCTCAGACAGTCCACGTTTTTTCCAAAAATGTAGACTGTCTGACAGGGAGCTCAGAGAGAGCAAAAACATGGACCGACTGTGTATCCCCAAGGATCGGATTGGGAAATTGCAAATCGAAACTGTGTTAAGGGATCAGCTAAGGGAGTTTATCCTGTACAGTTATTGAATGAATGAGGCATACCGTGAATACAAAAGAGTAAATAATATCAAGCATTTAAACTATGCTAACAAATACCTTTCTGGACTTTAATTTAGTGTCAAATTAATATAGTAGAGAGCTGAATTTGGATGACACACAGCTGGTGTGTTTTCCGCCCTGGAACACTATTAACCTGTAGAAGATGAGACAGCCAGCTCACCTGCCCGCACCACCAGCAAAGGACAGCCCAGACGAGTTCATGCCAGCCAGGACGAAGTAGCCATGCACACCTGGCGTCTCCCCCATCAGGCAGCGCATGTCCGGGGTGAACGACTCAGGACAGTTAACCAGCTGGTGGATCTCACACGTGTCCAGATTGGGCATGCGACGTAGAAGAGCACCCAACATAGGTTCTGCAGGCACAGAGAAACATCAACCAAGAGGCCGGTTATGTGGCCAGGTGGCTCTCACTAATGCAGAAACCAGTGCAGCCCTAACCAATTTAAATTTCACGTGGGAACATGTGGCATTATTTTGTACATTTCACAAATTCTACATGGAGGAGTAGATCAAGAAAATACCAGACCAGCAATGCCATGTCTGAACCACATGACCCACTGCTGGAGTAAATTATATGGCATTTCCAAATAGAACTGTGCGTTTCACCTAAAACGACAATCTGGTACTAACAGGCAAAACCCTCCTTGCTTTCCAGGAAACCTTCTTACCAGATTCTATTGTTACATGGTACTGACACAGTGACAGTCAAGCGGATGGGAGAAGAAAGGGCATGTTGTAAGATTGACATGCCCCGTGACCCAGTTGGCCACAGGGTCACCTCAGCCCCACACGCCAGGCCCCAAGGACACATGCTCTGCAAGGCACTGGTGAAAAGGGCGGAGCAATAACGAACCAATGCTGAATAACCCCCCCACCCCACATCAAAATAAGCAGGCCAGGGACCCACTGTGCTTGTGTTTATTTTAAGCACTGCATATTCCTTCAGGAAGTCAGAAAGGTGCAGGCTGTAACATTGCACAAGCACCTCATTGGTGTCAAAGTTCAGCCCGACCGACACGCTGGCTGGGTTGACAGATGATTCCTTCTAAACGGGCTTTTATTTCACTAAGAATTCTTGCAATCAAAAGGTTTGTATTATTCTCTGCACAATACTACCCAACAGCTTTTTGTAATCAGTCATTAGTAACACAGCAGAAGTTAAATTTAAATTCATTACACTAAAGATTACAGTCCTACAGAGCTGTGCCATGGAATTTCTTTTGTAAACTGCACTGACACTCCAGGAATCTGAAACTGACACCAATCCCAGATTCCAGTTCTCTGTCCTTTGTACCTGTATATGGGGGTGTTGGGAACCAGTGATGTTATTTAATGTTATTCTTACCGTCTTATTTAACAACAAGTCAGAAAGAAGCATGCCAGTAAGAATTTCATTCTACCACCTCCACAAAAGAATGAAACTACATAACTTGAAACACTGACGTAACCCCTCCTTTACACAGCTGGCTTCCTTACCAAAATGGTCCCAGTCCTCCTGCATGTTCTGGATCTCCAGCTGGTTCCTGCCCTCAGTGAAGATGGGTTTTGGATTCTTCTCAAAGCCACCTGACAGGATACCGCCCTGCCAGGCACGCACGTAGATCCTCCCATCCATGTCCATCACCACTGAAGGTGAATTCAGCGCATCAGCTGGTCCTCTGGGCATGCACCGCATTTGGGAAACCCCCCCCAAAGTGAAAAGCGTTTTTCCGGCTGAGATGCGCATGGCGGTCTCTCACCTGGAGTGCTGGGCGGCAAGGGCGGCTGCAGGGGCTTGGTGAGGAGGTAGAAGTGCTCACAGCCGTGGAGGGGCACAGATACCTTTACCTCACTAGCTTGGCCCAGCTCGTACGCCCACTGGCAACACAGCATAAAACTTGTGGCTGTCCCAAACCACTCACTCAAATGGCAACACTACCACTATCAAACTGGACAACAGATGACAATGACCACCTGAATCTGGGCAAGGTCAATCTAGGATGACCAGATAATCCATGTCAAGGAGAACACTATGAGCTAGGACAGAATTTGTAAACTACCACTTAAATTAAACTAACCACTTAAGCGCCGAGTTCTTACTGCGTTCTGATTAGTCAGTCTCCTATAATCATGCATGTGTCATTAATGTTAATGTGAAACAGCTGGACGAGTCTTTGAATCAAAGAAACAAACCAGTCAAAGCACAAGAAGACCTGAACTATTTAGCCAAGCACAGAAGCCATTCAGTTTTTGTTTGTAAAACTTATTGGAAATCATTAAATCCATACCAAGCTACGTTTACTTCATTATGAGTAAATTGCCTTAAATTGCAGTCTGTTGTACACAAAACTTCCTTACTTTGGTAAATGAGTCACAGCAGATAAAGGCAGTGGTCAAATAATAATAACATGCTAACCTGTCCTGCACAGTTCACAAAGTACTCGCATTCGATGGGCCCTCGGTCGGTCTCTACACCAGTCACGTGTCCTCTCTCCACCATCACATGGTTCACGCTTGTTCGCTCGTGGATCATGACCCCTAGAGGAGCAATTTGGTGGGGAGGGTGTTTTGTCAGGGCCAGATGGGTACGCCAAATCAGTCCCCCAATCACGTACGACACACATTCGACTCACCGTGACTCGCCGCTGCCACCGCCAGGGCATGACTAACATCTGGAGGGGACACCACAGCATCCCCCGGCAGGTGCAGCGCCCCCACCAGGTCATGGATGTTCACTAGAGGGTGTAGCTGTGCCACATCTTTGGGCTTGATGACATTACAACTGATCCCTATCACCCTATTTACAAGCAAAGTTCACATAAGTCTGTTGGTTTATTAATTAGATACTAACATTACAGAAAAAAACTTTAAGTCTTTGGTCAGTGACTTACTATTAATATCTAACAATTTTTAAGTACATCTTGGTATCACATTAGCTTCTAAAAGCAGCTGCATCGCGACTGGCCAAACTCACTTGAGGCGGGAGGCGAGGCGCTTCAAGGACAAAAAGCGATCCTGGTTCTGGGCCAGGCATAGAGAGCCAGTCCTCATGTAACCTAGGAGGCACATCATAGGTCAACAAGTCTGCTTCTGCCCCGCCCTTTCTCTTTGATATGCAGTGAGCCTCAGTCCGTACATTATGCATTCAAGTTCCTGAAGCCCAAAAACAACGACGCTTTGGTCTTTACAATTATAAATTAAAGTGACTGATGGAGGTCCAAAGCTGCCCCAACTCTCACACCAGACAGACAAGTTTCTGATGCAATAAAACATTCAATGTCACACAGGCTTAAACTTCTATTTAAGTTCAACACACCTGAAAGGCCCTTCTTATAATAAATAGAAAGACACATGACACTGTGTAAATGTTACCAATTTTCACGCCAGTTTCCTCCTCTAGATGCTCATAGAGTGTGTTTGAGTAGTCGGCCATCTTGCTCTCGATGGAAATAGGCTTGGCGGCACTGACGATGCCAGCACACAGCCGGGTGGTGCCGGCCCCAAGCCTGCCACAGACATAACCCACCCC
This sequence comes from Mormyrus iriodes, assembly GCA_011763525.2. Classification (NCBI taxonomy): domain Eukaryota; kingdom Metazoa; phylum Chordata; class Actinopteri; order Osteoglossiformes; family Mormyridae; genus Mormyrus; species Mormyrus iriodes. The sequence goes on from JAAGVU020000008.1 coordinate 10,136,695, forward strand.
CATCACAAACAGATGGACAGGCAAGTGTTCACCAACATCAATTTTACTTTCTGCTATAGCAAAACAAAACCAGGGCAGGGGTGGCCTAATAGTTAGGGAAGTGCACTTGTGATTGAAAGGTTGCTGGTTCTAATCTCCAACCAGCAAGGTACCACCCCCAAGTACTGCTCTGCGGGTACTGAATTAGCTGCCCACTGCATGTCACATATGGGTTAAATGCAGAGGACACATTTTGTTGTGCACTGTGATGTGTTGAAAATTAATCACTTTCACTTCTTCAGCTTTGAGATAGATATATCTAGGTCTGGTGGAGCATTAAGCATTGCAAAATGCAAGCAATTTATTGTCATGTGTACACACTTCTGATTTTGTAAATTATTTTGCTGTGTATACACATCACAATAAAACTGCTTGAATTTTGAATAAACATGATCCGTTTAAAATGTTCAAAGGCAACACAGCCATCTTACCTCCCCTGTTCGAGCAAGACCACCTCCGTCCAGCCGAGTTTGGCTAGGTGGTAAGCCACAGAGGTACCTACGATTCCACCCCCACAGATCACCACACGAGCTTGGCTTGGCAAAGGCATGGAACTCCCCTCGACCACAGCCGCCAAGCTCCTGGAGGAGCAGCTAAGGCCACGCTGGCCCACTTCAGCCCCCCCATGCCTCACATCGAGCAATAGGCGAGGAAAGAAGACAGGAGACAGGGCCCAGGTGCTACGCACACAGCTGCGCATTCTGTCACCTGTGGAAAATACAGAACTCTATTCACACAGGAGTGAAATCAAAACATTTCTGCCTCAAACGGTCTATACTCTACCAACACTTCGGTTTAAAGTGCTTTAAAATCATTTAAAAAGTCGCACTGGTTAACAGACACCAAGCATGAAGTTATATGCAGGTCAAAACAGAGTTTGCACAGAAAAGTTAGCAAGACACGTACTTGGAAGGAGACAACTTAGATAACGACAACGGGTCTACTAAGGCAAACCATAGTTAACTGTTTAGATAACATGAGTGGGATAATGAATGAACAAAGGAGGGGTGAGGTACGAGATGTCCTTAGTTTTATTTTAACCTACACTCAGATGACAACTGCCATTTGCATCAAAGCACTACTTAACTAGTCAGATACAATCCAAAAATCAAACCTCTTAACACAAAGTAAGCAGTTCACATAACGGAAACACGTCTTGTAATCCTTCTAAAAGACTTAATAAAGCGACTGGAGATCGTTCACACCTGTCCTTGGGCACCCTGAAGTCAGGGATTAGAAACAAGATCACAAACAGTCTTATGAAACTGTTATTCCGCCAAACCCGCTGGCCTTTAGTTCCCTAAAATCCTCCTTGACATACCTAAACCCCTCCGCGGCCTTACAGCAACATACTCTTTACCTAGACTAAAAAGACGGTTCAGTTTAAGCTACGCTTCACATAGGGCTAAAAAGCAAAGAAGACGACGCTACTCACTCCTTCGGCCTAACAGCGGGCAAAAATCCCCGGCTCTGTGTAGTACCCTGACGCCCGGGAGACGCCGGGTCTTCACCGATAACAATCGACGTCTTCACCCCAGCCCCTGACGCTCGCTACGCACGAAAACGGTTGCGTCTGACTTTAGGACTACATTTTGACGTCAACGATGCTCCATTGAAGGAAAAAGAAGCCCCCGCCTATCAGCCAATGACAAAGAGCGCTCTGCTCGCACGCCCTCTGCAACGGCGAAGTCAACGCGTCACATACCATCTGCGACTGATTTCTTCTGTTATACCGTACGTGGCCGTTTTTGGCTATAAATGACAACTGCACATAAATGAAATTGATTATTAATATTTGCATTTTATTTTGCTTTGTTTTATGGAACATGGGCTGACAGGATAAGAATACTCAGATGTAGTAAAATATATGCAGGTGTAACACCACAAAACGATATTCTGCTTTAGCTGGGAACGTCCTTCCGCCCAACGTCCGACCGCATATACATCTGTGGTCCCATAAGGTTAAAACGGCGGAAAATCCTGATCGGCTAACGGGACGCAGCATACGTAAGCGGGTGCAGTGCACCACGTGCAGCTGGAGTAAATAAGGCGACTGCACCACCAGCCCTATAATAGTGCAGTACGTATGTAATTTATAATACCCATAATACTTGATATCGATAATAAACATGTATGTAATGCATTTATGTATTTACTTTTACTATATTTAAACAAGTGTAGTCTTATGTAAAGTATATTGTTATTTAGGCAGTACAGGTGCAGTATAGGTACAATATCCCGTATAGGTTTGTATATAGTGTATGTGATTGGACGGAACGTAACCCGGACGTTACGCGACGCATACCTGTTTGAGGAATAAGATGTTCTGAATGAATTAAACCAAAAAACTATATTAATATTATATTTATATCTAGAAATATTCCATACCCACAAGACAGGGCATTGCCTTACCATGTTTTTGAACCGTGGGGGGGGGGACCAGAGTACCTGAGTTAAACCCCACAACGGCACAGGGAGAACATGGAAGCTCCGGACACAAGGACCCAGGGTGGCAACTCATAGGGTGGAGATTCAAAACCCAGTCCTACAGGTATGCAGCAGCAGCACTAACCACTGCGCCACTGAGCCTCCCTGTACTATATCAACAATCCTGTATTGTACACTATATATATTTTTTTTATGACAGGGGCATAAGCGGCATGCATGGTGGTGCAGTGGTTAGCACTGTTGCCTCATACCTCTGGGACCTGGGTTCTAATCTCTGCCTGAGTTTGCATGTTCTCCCTGTGTTATTGTGGGGTTTCCTCTAGGTCAGGGGTTGGCCAATCTTATCCGCAAAGGGCCGGTGTATATGCAGGTTTTTGGGAAAACCTTTAGGTCGGCTGATCAAACCCATGTGTGAGGACTCTTCAGCCAATCAGCCCTCTAATTAGTAATCTAATTAGGGAGTTGCAGCAAAAACCCGCATACACACCGGCCCTTTGCGGATAATATTGGCCACGCCTGCTCTAGGTGCTCTAGTCTCCTCTGCCCCCCACACTCTCCAAAAACATGCTGTGGTTAATTGGAGTTGCCAAATTGCCTGTAGGTATGTGTGGGTGCCCTGGTGGCTTGTTCCTTGCCTTGCTTGTGTAGCCTCTGAGATAGGTTCCTGTGACCCTGTATAGGATAAGCATTTACAGGAGATGGATGGATTTTTTGAGAAAGCAGGATCTGATAGTCCCTGGAATAGTCTTATTAGGGACTAAGGGCCTTGTTCAGGGACCCAACACTGGATCATTCAGCTGACCCTGCGAGTTGAACCAGTCACCTTCTAGCCACAGGCACAGCATCCTAACCCACTGTCCCATGCCACAGAAACTTAATTTCACATCACCAGGTTGGTGGAAATGGTACAATTCTGTTGTTCCTCCTTACGTAGAACAATAACATACATTGAGAGGGACATGCAACATAGGCATACAATATATTAAGCAGACAAGGTGTCATTCTGTGAGTAGTGCTTCAGCCACCAGTCAAAAGTCTAGACATACCTGCCTTTAATACATTTGTCTCCATTTTACCTGTGTTATTCACCTTATAGTAAATGGCCTTGAGGCAATGAAATAATACATATTAAATCAAGAGGTTTCTCACATTTTAGACTCCTCAGAATAGCCCCCTGTTCGATGATAGTATTGCAGAGTCTGGGCATTCTTTCAACCAGCTTACAGATGTAGCCACCTGGAATGTTTCTCCAACAGTCCCAAAGGAGTTTCCACAAGTTCTGGGCACAAGTTGGCTACCTTGCTCATATGCTGCATCCCATTTGAATTCGATTTTCAGAAATTCCGAGTTCCTAGTCAGAAATTTCAACCAGAACACCCCCCATAATCGGAATTCTGACTTGGAAAGCCGGAGAAACCTGTGCAACCCCAACCTCAGAATTCAGGATGGCTGAGCCCTTTATCAATGGAAGGTGTAGTTATATGCTGTTTATTAGCACTTATGTCTTATTTTTGTTTCATTAAACTGGTTATACACACAGTAATGTGCAACTGCTGTCTGTGGATGTGTTGCTACAGTGTTTGTGTGCACAAAATATCGCATAATGCATTGTTATTATGTGATATTACTAACAGTGAAACTGGCTAAAACTGGGGCCAGTTTCAGAAAGCAGGATTTCTTGCTTAGTCGGATAACTTGAGGTAGCCTGGGCTAAATGTAAGTGAACGAAGATAAAGGCCATTTAAACTGGGGTACCTTAAATCTGACAAGTTGTCCAGCTAAGCAAGAAATCCTGCTTTCCTAGCTCTGACTTCCAACCTCTGATGTAATTGGAACACAGCATTACTCTTTGATCCAGCCAGCTGTATGGGGTTTAGGCCAGGGGGATTGTGGGGGCCAGGTCTTCTGTCGTAGCACTCCATCTCTTTGCTTGTTCACAAGTACTACATTATCTTGTGGTGTATTTAGGGTCGTTATCTTGTTAAAAAAAAAAATGATTTTCAGTAATTGTGTCCAGACTTTTGATCAGTATTGTACATGGGTGGGAACAGATAGGAATGGATATACAATATAAATACGTATAACATAAATATTAATATATAAATTGTGGGAGTGCTACAGAGACAGAAATATTAATAAGTAAAAATTGCCAGATAAGAGTACCTACTGCTAAGTGTTGAGGGTGACGTAATTGTGCAAAGACAAGCAAGGGGATGTAGTGACATATTCATTGTTCCATTTCCTGAAGGTGTACTTGAAGTGGGAGATTTTTGCCAGCATGGATCAGAGTCGTCTGCCAAAGGAAAGCAGCTTAACAGGTCATGTGCAAGTTGGGAGGGGTCCAAGATTATCTTGTTGGCACATCTAGTGGTACAGTGGATATAGATGGAATCGAAGGACGTGAAGTCATTGCCAGTAATCTTAGAGTATAGAGAAATAATGCACTGAAATCCTAACCTAGTCTGATTGTCCAGGCTACCATACCAGGCCAGATGAGGTTGTCTGTTGATGGTTGTGTAGAATTTCTCTAAATATCTTTAACTGTCTGAGGAATTGCAATCCGCCTTATTTTCCTGAATATATGATGCTTGTTGCTATATCATTTCAGAGGGCTGCAAATATATGTTCAGAGAAGTTTGAGGGAGTTTGTGACGGGTATTTGTTAGCCATTGATGTAGATGAAGGATTCGGTTTATTCCTGAAATCCACAATGATCTTTGGTTGTGTTGAGTAGGTCATTACTAGATCCCTACGTAACTGTACTGTCCATTTCCAATCTGTACTGTGATTCGATTCATTGTCACCGATGTCGGTGGTCTTATCTGTACGAGTTTGTGTGCGAAGATACACTACATGGACAAGTATTGGGATACCTGGTTATTACACCCACAGGAACTTTTACATCATCCCATTCTAAATCCATGGGTATCAATATGGAGTTGGTGCCCCCTTTGCAGCTATAACAGCTGCCACTCTTCTGGGAAGGCTTTCCGCAAGACTTTGGAATGTGTCTGTGGGAATTTTTGTCTATTCATTCAGAATAACATTTGTAAGATCAGACATTAATGTTGGACGTGAAGGCCTGGCTCGCAATCTCCATTCTAATTCATCCTAAAGGTGTTTGATGGGGGTGAGGTCAAGGCTCTGGAGGGGCCAGGCCAGTTCTTCCATATCAAAATCACCCTACCATGTCTTTATGGACCTTGCTTTGTGCACTGGGGCATAGTCATGCTGGAGCAGAAAAGGGCCTTCCCCAAACTGTTCCCACAAAGTTGGAAGCATAGAATTGTTTAAAATAAAATACATTTTAAAAATGCCTTGGTATGCATATACAAAACGGGATGTCAAAAATTCTCACAAGTGTAACGGCCAGGTGTGCTGATTATTTTGTGCATACAGTGCATCTGCGAACGCCACACAGATAGTTGGGAGGAGAAGTGGCAGCACAAAACGGGGCTTAGAGCGGCCTAGCCATGCCCCTTTTCCCTCGATTCTTGAAGATGGTCCTCAACACTTCATTATGAAAAAAGGGGCCTCCGGATTATCAAGTTATGCATAAAAGTCCAGGTCCAGATTACCAGCTGGAGAGGCAGTTTTTTCATCTTTGCTTATCTTCTGAGGTCCCTTCTTGAGGATTTAACCTGAGAATAGCAGATGACAAAGGGACTGTTGCCATATTATTGGTGCAGCACAGTATATTTATAGGTGTTTTCGGCGAGGAACTGAAATGACCTTTTAAATGGCGTAAAAGAGGAACACCCCTTCAGCATATAAACACTTAACCCCTGTGTTATTTTGGGGGTTGAAGTGACCCCAGTCCATTTTCAAAATAAGGATAAATTCTATAGAAGCTAGAATTTAGAACGGAAGTAGTAAAATACACAAGGGATAATTCTTAACCTATGCACAGACATCTTCTCGTATAAGCTTTCGTGGCGAGATAAGCCATTTAGTGAAGGTTGTTCAGAGAACAGGGGAACGATTTGCATGCACTTGGAAGTAATGTTAACTTGTAAAGAATTCTAAAGTAGATGGCAGATCAGGGGTCTATAATTCTGTAATTAAACTTATCTAGATCACTTACAGCAATGTACAAGTGCAGTACAGTTATTATTTTTAAAATACAAAGTACTGCATTAAATGCAAAATAGCCAAAAAAGTAGACAAAGTATGAAAACCTGCAGACCGTTTTTATTAATAAATTGTTCAATTATCTGTACAGAACAAAACCAAAAAATGTTTAAGAAACAAAATGCACAATGTTAATCTGTTACATCTCAGTAATACATGGTATAATCAGAGCAAAAAGAATAGCACATCCAGGACTGTACACAAAAAAATAATTACAAAACTGTTTCATCTTCATCATTATAATTTCAATTTAACTTGAGGAAGTCTCACTTTAAAACAGACAAAGACAGTAACTACTGATTTGTAGAATGACTTGATGGAATTGGAAGCTGTCTGTACAACGAGTAGAGGGGGCGAACTGGTCAGAAGTGAGTTTCCACTTTGGCTCCTGGTGTTATGCTGACCTCTCCCCTCTGGAACAATTACACACCCCCCAGTCACAGCTTGGAGAAAGGGGGGGGGGGACAACCCACAGAATCTGCACTCCTCCCCATTGAATAGGAGCATATAGGATGAGGCCAGGGGCCCATCATTTAAGTACAACAGGAGAGGAATACCCAGTCTGTGTGCCAGCATCCAGAGACCAGGGGGAAACAGGCAGGAGGAAGGGGGGGGTAATGCTTTCTAGCTGGTCAGCAAGATAAAATGTTTTCTTCACTTCAAAATGGAGTGTACAATTTTTTTTTGGTAAGGGCCTCATGACGAATGGTTTTGTGCCACTGATTAGGTACCAAGTACAAGACTTCCTGAAATAACGCACATCAAACACCCCCCCAGAAGGAGGGAGTCGCTCCCTGCCCACCCAGAAGCAGGTAGACTTCATAGCTATAAAGCAGCTTTACAAGCTACGGTTAATGCAAAATCAGACAATGCATCCCGAAAACACCTCCGCTGGATCACAGTTGCCTTTGCAGTTAAAAGAAACACCCCAGTTGGAAACTGAATTCTCACTGAACCCTGGACGTTTTATCCCCTAAATATAACAGGACTCTTCACACATACAACTCAGGAAAAACAATGCCATTGTGCACCTATATACACTGGCAATCTTTCCATTGTTTATTGATTCCAGTTATTTCACAAAGTACAACTGGATCATGTTACATCACACCCAAATTCACTTTATGTAGAAAAGCCCAAAGCCCCCCACCCCCCGCCCAAAAAAAAACAAAACAAAACCTTAGATCACCATGTAAGGCTTGCACAGCATGGGTGGAGGAGGGGCCAGTCCATGTAACAGTCAAATATACACTTCAGTGGTGGTGAGGCCCAGGCGCTGCCGTTGCTCAGGTAGGCCATCGAGGACAGATTTCCAGTACCCTCATGGGAATGCAAGAGCGACTGTGTACATCCAAATTCCCATTAAAGTAAGATGTCACTGGGATAGGGAAGGTGTAGCAAGAGAGATAAAAGCAATGGTCAAGGGGGGTGGGGCGGGGGGGGTGTTCACATTCTACACAGGAAGTGACATACAAAAAAAAAAAAAAAAAAACGTTACTGTACAGCACACTGGGTCATCCAAAGCAAAAGGAGGAGAAGTTCCTAGATGCAAACAGGAACAGACATGCTCTGGCATCCCCGTATTCCACTGGAGAAACCAGCCCTGATCCAGGAGAGTCCAGAGTTTAATGCCAAGGTTTACAGGATTCCGTCACCACTCAACCATCTTCCATGTCTTGCGTCAAAGTGTTTGCTCGGCGATGGTTTATGACGAGTAGGATCTCTCTCGGGAAAGACTACAAAATCGCTCAAACCAGAATATTAAAAAAAACCGCAGTTTTCTAATGTTGCACATTATAGCGTGTAACCCCTTTGCAAAACCCTATTCAGCAGTAAAACAGGACATTGACAGGCAGAAGGTTTTTGGAAAAAAAAAATGGAGTGAAGGCAACATGGGAACATCTAAATCTCCCAATCATTAGTAAAAAATAAATAAGGCTACAGCCAGTTATTTTTCTATAAAGAAAAAAAAATGTGCCACGATTCTGTTAGCAATCAAAGTACACATCCACTTGATTTGTACCCCCCCTCCCCCAGCAAACTGTACTCCTGACATTCTATAAAGAACCACGTACGATTTCCATATGCCGTAAATGGCGAAAATGGCTGATCTCTGAGACTGGATGAAGTTCTACACCAACAACCTCTGCCTGCTCATGATTCTAAAGGGGTTAAATTTCAGGGGGAAAAGTAGCTCTGTAAAGAGTCAAGCACAAAAAAGGAAAAAAAATGCAGATGAAAACCATCTTTGACATTTAGCAGGATGGCTAACAAGGGGGGGAAATAAAAATACCTGCAGTCGAAAGGCTGAAGGAAAAAGTACCCCCACCCCCATAACTCTGGAGGAAACCCGACCCCCCCCCCCCATCACACCTGGTGCATTCAGAGCCAGATGATCAGTGAGCCAAGGTTCCGCTTCCAGATCACTTCGTTATACAGCCAGCACACACCTCACCTGTGCCGAATCCTTCCACACCAAGAGCAGGTGAGCACCGTCCGCAGGATGCTGGCATAGCTGTCTGTGGGCAGGTTTCGTACTGCCAAACTCTACAGGCTCAGTCCAGAACTGTCACATTAAAACTGGGCAGTCTCCTGGCAATCAACAGAACAAACACACAGGGACACACCTCCACCTTAACAATGCAATAATAATAATAAAAAAAAAAAAAAAAAAAAATCTAAAAGCTATTCATTGAGGGGAAGGATAAAAAAAAGATAACCCTCCTCCTGAACTTCAAAGCCCTGCCATCCTCCAAAAATACGACATTTTTGGCGCAGAATAAGGGGGGGAACCCCATGCAAGTCAATTATCCAAAAAAATACCTAGCAAATTTTTATTCACTGCTTGCCCCGTATATACTGTCTATTGGCTAGAAGGAGCGGTATACACAGATGAATAGGAGGCGACTACATGGCAGGACCAAGAGACGTGGGCGGCGAGGAACCGGAGATCACATTTGTGAGCAGTCTTAGAGGAGCAAGGGACGGATGCGGGGGAAGAAGGGGGTGCGCATAGGGGTAACCTAAGGGGGCCCTCGGATGGCACAGGTGACGTGTAGCTTGTATGTCGCCCCCCCACGCCCCCAGATTTGTGACAGAGGCTGAGAAAAGGTGGGGTGGGGGAGTGGAGGAGGGAATGGGGAGCATGGTAGGTCGGGCCTTCAGCGTCAGCGGCTGACTCGTGGTGGTCCTCCACCTCCCTCTACCTGTCCTTCAGTTCACGCGTGACACGTTTGGTGATGCGGCCACACAGCAGGCCCACGAGGAAGAGCACGCACACACCCAGAGCCATCATGAACAGGATGTAGTTCTTAGAAGGTGAGAGCAAGACCTGCGTGGCCAGGTCAGAGAATCCCTCAGCAGGGGCCACCTGGAAGGAGAGGGGCAAGAAAAATCCATCAGAAGCCGCAAATGGTCTAGGGGCACCTCCTTTTTAGGGGCCCGTTAAAACACTGACAGGTGTTAATTTTTTCCCCTAAAATAACCATCCAAATCTTAAGTTAACATTGCAATTGCATTACTTCCATCTAGAGTAAGGGATCACTGCTAATCTTGGGGTAAAGACATTAAAACTGAAGTGAGCATCTTGAAAAGTACACAGTACTATGTACACTAACCACACGTGCTTTAAACTGGGGGTGTACTTATAGAAATAGCCTTTGCAGGGGTTAAATTTATGGTTCGTGATATTTGAGAAACTGCTTTACATTGAAGCACAGGTTTTGCACTCGTTTGATTCCACTCCCTTATTTCTGGTCAGCAGACTGACCCATGTGACCCCAGGAGAAATTTAGATTACAGCCAAACAGATGTGCAGGGGGGGAAGGGGCTGTACAAGCTTGTACTGTAACGTCAGAATTCTATAGGGCAGGACAGGCAGCATCTCTTGGTACGTGTGTGTGTCCTGGGCTCACCTTGGCTGCGTAGCTCCACATGTCGATTCGGTCCTGGAGACGCTTCTTGCACTCAGGCTGCAAACGTACCCTTTTGTCTCCCAGGGCCTCCATTAGACAGGACATCTCTGGAGCAGAGGAGGGGAAACAAGTCAGCATACGCTACTGGCTATCTGTATACCCCCAATGTCTACTGCACCCCAATTTGCAAAAGCAGGATCGCAATATCTACTGGATGCAGGGATGAGAAAATGACTTGTCATCAGCCTACAGCATGTGGGCACTTCATCGCGGTAGAGAGATAAAATGTAAACCCATTGGCAATGTCTGTCACCAGAGCCCCACGGTGTACTCACGGCGCCCTCGGCCTGGGGGTATGGCAGCACAGTGATGCTTTATGTCCAGGGCACAGGCTGTGTGAAGGACAGGGTCTACAAAAATATCTGCCTTGCTCTCCTTCAGTATGTTCAGCACCTCCTGTGGGCAGAATGAGGCAGGCACAGTCAGTCTGGGGCATTTGCATGAGAGCCAGGGAGAAGAGCCGGGGATCAACACTGATGCCATGGCAACAGCTACCCACCTTCTTACAGGGGTCGTGTTTGATCTTGAGCAGGTTAACCTTCAGACACTCCTCCACTTGTCCCGTCTGCTCCTGGGCCGCTGCCTCCTCTGCACAGAGCCGGGAGATCTGACACACACGGACAGGCGTCAAATGATAAATATTCCAGAGATGGTCAAGGATAGCAAAACATTTCATAACAAGGACAACGCATCCCTCAAAGCTTGATTTAAGCTACAAGGACTATGGATCAGGCCCCTATAAATAAGCAGCTACACAAAGAAACTGAAGAGAAGAACCTAGGCCCATCTAACAGCATTAATACAAATGACATAGGGATTGGTTCAGAGAGAACCAAATCAGACTGTAGGAGGTGGGTTCAAGCAACTAGAGGTGGGGCCAACATATCAGATGTCTTGGTTCTACCTCCTCTACTTGCTTGGACCCACCCCCTCAATCTGATTGATTCAGAGAGAACCAATCATTTTTTCTTCTGCCCCCTGAACATGTTCATGCAAGTAAAACTCCCACAGCCATACATGTAAACCACCATCTCCCCAACATCAATGATACTATTATACTGTGTGTCATATATGCCATGCAGTGCAACTTCCACAGCTCACCCACCTCATCTGTACAATGCATCTGCAGTTGTGGGTCCAGCCTGTAGTCCAGGGCAGACTCCTGTAGAATGACTCTGATCTGGTCCTCACAATCAGGAGAGAGTCGCTGCAGAGAAACAGTCCACCTATACTTTACCCAAATGTCTGAACTCATCACCTACTGATGATTAATGAATTTGGGAGTAGCATACGCAGCCAATCACTGCCTGGTTCAAATCCAAATGGGAGCCAATATAAAATCAATGGAAAATGTGTAAACCCACTGCCCGTCTATGATCACCCCACCCACTCATAAGGGAGTCACCCATACAATATCCCTCAACGCTGGACAAGGCCCACACTGTCCTCACCTGGTCGGCATACTTGAGTTTGAGGCAGGAGATGACTTGGCCCTCCAGCTCACTGTCATCAGTGGCTTTGTTCAGGATAGACTGGCAGAATTTGGGGATGTCTGCCTTGCATGCCTTCCGCAGCACAGGGTTCAGTCTATAGTCTGGGGCAAAGGGGAAGAAACTTCTACACAGACCTCCTTTCAAGCCACGTGCCACCAAGTCAATATGGAACATAAAATGGCAGAAAGCTGAAGTTCAAGCCCTGTTGGGCTGTGGGATACAAGTTTCCTTCTTCTCGAAGGAGGGGTCGGTACCTGTGTTCTGGGTGATCTGCCGTTTGGTGATCATTTGCTTGCACTTGGGGTCCATGAGCTCGCTGTTCTTGTTCTGCTTCAGACACTGGAGCATGTTCTTGGCATCAGAGTCTGGGCAAAAGCGCTGCAACATGCAGAAGACAAACTCAGTTAACGATCTTAAAGTCTTGGGCCACATTTGTCCATATAATTAGGGGTCATCATGACCCCCCCCCAGAGGCAGCAAAGGGCATGAGTATCTCTGGCAGCAGCAATTATACTGTCACTTCTCCATTGTCCCCACAGTACAGGTTTTTGGCTAGGGAATGCTTACCTTAATCATCTGCTTACACACTCTCATGAGCTGGTAATCACGCTCGGGGTCCATCATCTCTACCTCCTGCAGTTTGAAGACCTTCTGGTGGCAAGTCGGGGTTAACTGCTTCTTGTTCTCCTTCAAGCACTCAATCACCTGGGGGTAAGATGAAGGCAGGGACTGAGTATTTTGGGGAGAGGGTAGGGCATTCCCCCCACCCGTAACACATACACACACGCCAGACAGCCCACCCACCTGGGCGTTGCCAAAGGCCACATTGGGGCATAGTCTTGTGACATCCTGCTTGCAAGATTCATATAGCTCTGGCTCCAGGCGAATGTCCTCAGACTGAAAAGAAAAAAAAAAAAAAAAAAACACAAAACCAAAAGGGGGGGATTGAAATCCAGGACCCCAGCTGGATGACCCCAACATAACTAGGAAGCCCACAGGTGCATTTTTTGGTCCAAGCTTAATGAAATGCTTATACCTCAGGGCTACATTTCTGTACAGCATGAATACCCTGAAACTCACCATCTCCAGCTCCTCTACACGCAGCTGCTTACGGCACTTAAGGGCAACACGCTGCTCCTTGGCATCCTGCAGGGTGTCGTTCCGCACCGTGGTGCTCAGGCAAATGACTACATCAATCCTGAGCAGAGCAAAGAAAAAAAAAAAAAAGTGTGAATGAGGGAGACGTAGAATGCTTCATGCAATAGCAGGGAACAGAGAGGCAACATGAGAGCATTTTAAAAGGAAGCATAATGTTTAGAGCTATTAACAGCTAGGAGCACCAATGACCACCCACCTGGACAAATACTGAACCAAAATCACAAGCAGAGCTGAAACGGCATCACCATACATGTGACATGATGGCTATAGCCACCAATCTGTACTCACTTCTTCTTAATATTGGGACACAGCTTGAGCACATCCTCCTTGCAGGCCATCTTGAACTTGTAGGAGAAGCGGAAGTCCTTCATTTGTAGCTGGTGGGTGAAGTTTCAGATGAGTTGTTAAATAAATAGATAAATATCTTAAGAGGGAGATGCTCACCTATCTTGGAGCCTGAAATACTAGAACTTACATTTTTAGCTTAAAATTATGAAGTATCATTTGATTTCTCACTAAAATGACAAATTACCCAATATAAAAATGGTCACAGACACACTAGCGGTGAAGGGCATCTGAAGGTCATTGGTTCCCATGCAACTGAAGTCAGTTACATGTGCTAGGGTCAGTTTAGTTCTTTATTTCAAAACGTACAATGCGGGGGGGGGGGGGGGGGGGGGGGGGTGTCAACGGGGGGCGACAACAGCACCCCGCGGCCCGCCTGAGGGGGCG
>JAAGVU020000008.1:10150769-10164095 GCA_011763525.2 Mormyrus iriodes
GTCGGTGGGTGAGTGGGGGGCCGGGGGCTCGGGGCGGGTGTGGGGGGGTGGGTGCATGCCAACAGGGCACCACATGACACCACGGCGTACCAGCTGGAAGTGAGTGACCCCCACTGCGCACTTCTCATTCATCTCCTTCTGGTGCTTGTTCAGCACCAGACATTCCATCAGGTCACCCGAGTCAATCTGGTTGTCAGCCACCTCCTGGGGAACAGGGGGCAGAGTTAGCAGGCAGGAGCAGAGCGCAGTGTGCTAAATCATTTTCCATAGCCGACACAAATGTGGTACAGCTAAGGCCTCTACCCGTCCAGAACCATGCCATTGTAAAGCCCTGAAACTGTGATGAAACCAGTTAACTTTTCTCACATCAGCTTGTCCCAGACTCCTGATGTCTTGGAACAATCTGACCCTTCACTTCAGGAAAAACTCACTCCATAACATTCCAATATCAATATCAGACTTATATTAGACTTCCTCTTGGGGGGGGGCAGTTCATCTTCCAACTACTTTTCCAGAATAGGTCAAATTCACAGGGGCACACCCAGGACAGGTTGCCAGTCCGTCACATTGTACACATGGCAACTTAGACACCAACACCACATTGAGAAAAGATGAAAAACCCCAAAATTTTTCACAGCCAGGGAGGGACTCAAGTCTGCTACACTGGAGCAGACGCCACTGAACGCCATCCCTAAAAAATGGAGTACAGAATAAACTACAGGTCTCAGGTTGCCTACAGGGAAAACATTTCTATAGCTGGTAAACAGCAAACTGTCAGACCGTAGACAGAGTGCATTACAGTGGGACTGAGAATCCTCTGAATTGTGTTGAATCTCATGCATTAATCGACCATAAATTCCAAATACCACAGACTGTATAATTATAAATTTCAAAATCCTGGTCATTTTGTTATTTATACACCAGTCTGATTAGACTTTAGCAAAACAAAAACAAGCGTCATGGCAATAATGTGCTGAACTGATGTAACAAGCGAGAGCAGGGGAGACATTAAACATTTGAAAGCGCACAACGGAAGCTGCTTGTGAGATTTATTGGCTCGGTGATCAGTATCTCTTCGTGTATTTCGATGTAAATTACACGGCGAGGCTTACAGCGTGTGGTTTGTATTCCGCTGAGCAGCCAGCCAACTTTTTGGCCATAGACATTTCACTTTGCTTACATGGCACTGACAATATTTTAGGGATTTGTAATGATACGAGTCAGACTCGCTGCTTTCACACCCACACAGCATTCCTGGCTCACTTTCAGCATCTCTCCCGAGTTTCTCAGTGTCCCTTACAGGGAAAACAATGAAACTCAGGCTAACACTTCTCAGAGACTAAAGAGGTGTGAATGTTCTATCCAAAAATGTGTAAGTTACACAGACATGCATTTCACTTTGAAGTAAATCTTAACCCTGAGGCAGAACACAGTTCACAGGATGAAATCACAAAATCTGGCAACCCAAAGTCAGCAGTTCTTTGAGATGCAGCACAACCAAACTAGCGGAAGGGAGCTCCAAGCATGGGACAAAAATGGACTGAAGGGAGGGAAACCAACTTGGGGCCAGGCTGAAATGAACAAAATCAGACAGATGTAGGGAGGGCCCGGCGGGTGACTCACATGGCAATGGGACTGGATGACGGGCTCACAAGCTCGGATAAGCAGGGCCTCGATCTGGATGTCCTGTGGGAGGGACAGAAATGGTCAGAGGGGCCACGTGGCAGAGAGCTCAGCCTCTACTCTGCCAGACATGAAAGGAGAAGTGAAGGAAGCAGAGTGTCACATGCAAGGTCTCCTGGGCCCTGCTCGATTATGGAAAAAACCATAGTCCCTATTATTTCGTTGAGCTGAGATCACGATTACTCATTGGCTTTGGAAATATCATACATTAAAACCCAAATAAATAAAGTAACAGATTTCCTTGAACTCTACATAAAATTCAACCGAGAAAAATAAACTGGGCTGGAAAGGGGTGCGCACACACACACGAAACTGGGAGAATCGTTGTGAAATGAAAATGGGCATACACGTTATCTTGATTTATTAAAACAAAAGTTTTGGAACCCAAAATCATAATTGAAATAAAAAATTCAAAAATTCTCCAGCCCTAGGGTCTACCAAACAAAATCACAGTACAAACTTGTCTTTCCACAATCTCAAACCACCAGGCTCCAGGGGGAAAAAATTCACCCTAACCCAACTACACACTTCAACAGTCCCCTGGTCTGTAGCACAGTCTGCGCCCTCTCCTCACCTCAGATTCCAGCTCAGTCAGGTTGCCCACAACATCTCTACAATCTGTGCCCAGGTCTTCAAGGTGGTCCTGAAGGCACTCAAGCTCCTACACAGAACAACAGACCATCTCAAAAACAGACTCCGGATCATCTAAAAATCAACCCTTCATGGGAAACTGAAGGGGGACACGGCGTAAGAAGTTCAGTTATAGTCATGTCATAACGCTAAAGGATTTTCCAAGTAAAAGGACGTTTCTTGCAGAACCAGCATGGCATCATCAGGGGGACGTGGCCACACACCTGCCCTGCCTCAGTCTTCTCACTGCACCATTTTCCCAGATCAGTCATGCAGCGCTTCTGTAGCTCGGGGTCCAGCTTGACATCCAGGGCCCTTTGGTGCAGGATCCTCTGCACCTCCACTTTGCAGTCACGGGACAGCTGAGGACGGGACCCCCGATCAAAACATGGTGGGGACAAGCCGAGCACATGCACAAATCTCGCCTAAATCGAGAATCATGGAGAATCACCGTATTCATGCATTTTAGAAGGAATGTTCCGGAAATTCCACATTACAGTTAACGTGCATTTGAGTCGGAATTGCAGGAGCACACTGACCCAGCCCAATTATTGTGCACCCAATTCTGTCCTGTGGAATTAACAGAGAATCAAAAGCTACGGGATTTCACAAGATTATAGCTGCTCTGGGGCCCACAAGCACAATTAGGCCTTGTGAATCTCCACTTTCAAGACAGTGCCCAGAACACCACTTACTAAGGCAGACTTGGATTCCTCTGAATCCGGCTGTCAAAGTGGAGAAAACATTAGTGTTAAAAGGGTTCCCTTAATGGAGTGTTCCTTCTCATCCTTACAATTAGAGTCTCTCATCTAACAATGTGTGCTTCCGACTAAAGGAGACCGGAAACTGTCAGTTATGCTATAGATCATTTACAGAATTGACAGCATTGAGACAACCAACACCCCGCACGCGGTAATAATAAAATAACCCAAAACAAAACCAGATCATGGAGCTCTGGAACATTCACAATCATCTGCATTATACACAGCCAGGTTTCTTCATTTATTTGACCACATCTCCAGAAGCCCAGCAGTCTATCACAGCACTCCATTTAACAACAGCTGTGCCCCAACATTTGTTGGAACTGTTGAACTGCTTATTCACACCCAAAAGGAGGCTCCTTTCACACTTGTCTTTTCCTTAAAGCTCACAAAGCTCAACATTAACAAAGTATGATGCTAATGAACTTCTTCAGTCAGTACTAAGCAGAGGATAAACAAACATGCCGCGAGAGGCAGACTTCTGCAGACGAGAAGCTGAGGTTCGCGGCGGAACACTGTACCCAATAGATTGTGACTTGGCTGCCATTCCAACACCCACCCTGGGGATCACAACAAAAGCTCTCAAACGCTGCCTTTGTTTATCGAGTATCTTAATTAAACCACTGGTGTGTAAATCGCTTGTCCGCTGGGTTTCCGTCTTTCAGCTGTACATCTGCCTTTATTGCGATTCCCAATCGTGAGGGGGAAAGAAAAATATTACGCTAACCTCATACTGAGGGAGAGATTCAACTGATTATGGTTAAATGTTAAACTCAAACCCACCTGCTATAAAGTACAGTCCCCCCCCACATTAGTGTATGCTAGCGTAACGGCAGCCCCATTGGGGGTGACAATGTATTGCTACAGCAGTTGCCTGAAAAGCCGGCCAATCCAGCGGCGCCACCTCACCCGTCTGCCTTGTTCCTCTGTGCGATAGGCATGCCGGTATAGGCAGGAGAAGACTGCCCCCGGTGGCATGGCCTCGCTTGTCTCATTCCAGCCATGCGTGTGACACAGGCGAGCGGCGTCTCCCTGGCACTTCCGGTACAGGATGGGGTCCAGTCTGTGGCAGAGGTGGAGGGGTCACACATACATTCCAGCTTCCAGTACAACCTTCTATTTAAAGCCCAAGACATCCATCACTGAGCTGTACTGGAATTGGGATCATGTGACAGACTGCAGAATTAAAATGAAGCTAAAACGATTAATCTTACAAGGGAGTTTGACTGCCAGAGTCCTGGAAGGAAAGCAAAATGTGCTGTATGCGTCTTAATATTTGATTTCTCACGCAAATAATTAACCCACAAAGGCAATAAAAACCTGCTGTGTCATGCCAAACGAGCCGTTTCCCAGCCTGTCGCGTAATCCGTTAATCACCATAAAGCTAGGCTAATATAAATCACCTTTTTAAATACCAAGTTTGAATTTTCATGAAAACAGGGGCAGGATGACCTTCGAAAGCAAATGCACAGCCTAAATACTGCACAGATGTGTAAAAAAAAAAAAAAAACTCACTTCCAGTCACGTGAGATGAAGTATTGGAGCTCCAACAGCCTGTGCTCACAGTCCTCCACCATCTTCTCAGTGTAGAGGTGCTCCATGAGACAAGAGAGAATCCTACACACACAGACACAAAATATTCTGTGAAACTCAAAACCCTCAGCAACTCCTTTTAGATTTTAAAGGACCTGTATCAGCTTCAGGAGCTGTACGTGAGATTTATTTTGAAATTATTTCCAGTGGTTCATTTTATGCCGGAAAACCCTACACTACTACAATTAAGTTCTTTCTCATCATACACTTGAGTTTAATATGGCATGTTTTCCCACTCAAATGCCTGAATAAGCCCGCTGTTGACATTATGGAGCTCAGTTTGCAGACACAGCAGTGTGCCAGGGGGCAAACATGCCACACCAGACGGGCAGCTTCCATTTACAAGGTCGTCCTTAACATGTAGACGACCTTGTATATTCTAAGTTGCAACCAGGGGCATGGAGCCTGACAGTAGGTGTATAGACTTACATAGGGTCCCCGCTGCGGATGTGCTTGCAGGCTGTCTGGATGACAGACTCACAGGCCTCATTCAAGGCCCTGTCGATGCGGTAGTCTGCCCCAGGGTCTGCTTCCTGAATCAGGTTCTGCAGCTGGAGAGAAATGGCATTGTGCCACTATCACAACACTGTGACCACTACAATGCTGGGAAAATCGGTCCCACCATTACCAAACCTGCACGTCACAGTCATCAACACCCCAGAACATCAGTATAGCATTTCCCTAACCAGCATTAATTAGTAGATGTGAGGTTACGTTGCTTCATTTACACATATGGTTGACAATCATGAAGGCCAGCTGGTTGGGTGAGAGCCTAGACTTGAGGTTCAGTGACTGAAAAGTTGGCTGAACCTCTAACAAGGGCTGGGTTACTTACTGAACGCTGGCACAACTCCTCCACGGCGCCTTTGTCCCCTCGGCCCACCCGCATCAGGCAGTGCAGCGTGCGCCCCTTACGGTGCAGGCCGGAGCAGTGGGTCTCAATCTCGCTGCGGCAATGGAGCACGATCTCAGGGCTTAGGGAAAAGTCCTCCATCAGCATGCGGCGGTAGTCCATCATCTCGCCCTGGCACTCGCCACTCACGACACGGCCTGTCGCAGACCCACAAAACACACGCAGGTTAGCTCACTGCGCCGTGACCCCATCCTGGCTACGTGCTTCACGGTACACAGACTGACCTCTATGCACGGCAGACTCCAGGCACAGCAGCAGGTAGGAGAGACGGGCCTCACGGGCTCGCGGCAGGTTGGCGTCTGCATTGCAGCGATACTTGCGCAGGTCTGACTTGCAGGCCTTGGCGAGAGAGTAGCTGACCTTGTAGTCTTGGACAATGAGCTTCTGCCTGGTGGTGAGAGCCTCTCTACACTGCAGACAACAGCATGATGACTGGTTAGTCAGAGCCAATTTATCACTTACAGCTATGTGCACACATATTACACATCTATCTTTGTGGGGACGCTCTATTTTTATGGGCATTACCCTAATGCCAACTGTGACAACCTTATCCCCTATGCAGCCCTAACCTTAACCATAACTAACCAAACAAAATAAAATTAAACTTTTGGCATTTTTATTATTTCATTGCAGTCGCAGATTTATATAAGATTGAGTTTCCCGAAAAAATGTCCTCACAAGGTCTACATAGCAGGTTATCGATCACATTGTGGTGACATTGTGTGCGAGTGTGAAAGACACTGAGGGAACCAGACACACACACAAAGGCTGCAACTCATAGGGCAAGTTCCCATTCACTTCCACTGATGGAAAAATGAAAAATGGTTGTCCTCTCTGCAATATTCAAAAAAAATAATAAAAATTCAGGGTTTTACCACCTTGCTGAAGTCCCCCCCCTCCCTCCCAACCACAAGAAATAGTTTAACTGTCCCCAGACAGAGACCCCATCTGGAGAAGAGAATCTTTTAGGCAACTTGCATAAAGTCAGTCATGCCTGACCAGCTTGTGGAAGTACAGGGAGGACATGCAGTTAAGGTCAAAAATGAGACATGAGCAGCTGCTATTACATCTATGAAATAAAGACCCACACACACACACACACACACACACACACACACACACACACACACACACACACACACACACGTGTATGTACCTTTTCAGACATGGCCTCCTCAAACTTGTGGTTGAAGAGACATTTGTAGACCCTGCCTTCTCCAGCTTGTGTCTGCAAGGGAACAAGGAAAGTGCCATGATTTAAAAAACAAAATCCAACTTGGCCTAAACTCCAGAATGCAGAAAAACAGCCAAAAGCATCTCATTTCCTATTTCCAGGTATCATGTACAAGCAGACCCCCTACACGGTATGCAGAAGCAGGGCAGGACTAGGCAGAAGAGACTGCAAGGCTGCTCTGTGTTCTCCTCCCGCGCTCAGCTGTGCCGCCTCATCTTTCTCAATGAAAGCACAGCACTCTACAAGGGCTTATGAATGGAAAACGCTGCTCTCGCAAACGGCCGCTTCGCCGCGCCGCAGCTGCAAGACGGAATCACGCTGCGTAACAATGTCGCTCCTTTCATATGCTTTCACGTAAAAAGGCATCCGTGTGACTCACACCAAAAAAGAAAAAAAAATTTTGGGCGGCACAGGCGCATGAGGGAATCAGTCTTCCACAAAGTCATTTATCAGTGATCCAAGAGAGTCTAAGGTTCCACATCTTCAAAGGGTACTAGAGCATCACCACTTCAGGGATGTGAAACTTTTGGGTGAAATAGATGCCAGTACATGTATTGGTCAGCAAATTTCTATGATCACCTGACTTTTTATCCCCGTGGGTCTGATGGTTCATCCCCCAGAGATACCCAAAAGCATGGTATCCAACATCAGCTAAGACAATTGGGTAGTACAAAAGGTTTCAGAAGAGCTAGGGAACCGGTTAGTTGGGCTGTGAGGGTGAACTGTCCTGAAAGCCAGTCACCTGTAACATGGTAACACAGCCTTGCATACAAACAGCAACTTCGCCTTGTAGTCAAAAAACGATTAACAGACTCGTGGTGGTGGGGACATTTCTGCCAATCAAAAACAGAGAAAGGCCTGGCCATACGTTTTCGCAGAAGCGCTCACGGTCGTCACGGCAAGAGAAGTACAGGTAGCGGTCCAGATGGAAGTCATCAGAGGAGAGCTCAGCCACACGGAGGATGGCCTTCTTGCACTCGTCCTTGACGATGTGTCGCTGGCCCGGCTCCTCCGCCTCGCTGACCAGGCCCTTCTCCAGGCATGCGATCACCTCACCTTGTGAGTGGAGATCCTAATAAAAAGGGGGAAATTGGGAGGGGGGGGGGGGATCTAATCAAAATTCAAACTCAGTTTAAACAGTCCAGAAGAATCCCAAGCGTTTTTTATGCTGGACAAAACAGCAATTCGTTGCAGCAAAACTGACATCGCAACACCTATATGGCACTTTTCCACTGGCATACAGGTACCAAGCCGCACCCCAGTCGTACAGCAAAGAGACTGGTTGCAGCGAGGTTCCAACTCACCCAACGCTGCCGAGTTTGGAGAGAAAGAGACACTTATTTACAGTTCACACGGTGTATACATGATTTACTATGTGCCAATTCGTACTTCGTATTTACTATGAGCTAATTTCAGATAGCAAGTCTGTGAGAATCATTGACTTATGTTAGCATCTCAGGCTAGCAGAATTAGCATTTGCTTGCATAAATCTGCAAATCCATTTCGTTCAGCTGTTCTATAGTACTTTAAGCAGGAGGTTGGAAATTCGGGAATGCATTAATACTATTAATAATGCATCAGATATAGGAGTATGCCCTTTTCCCCCCTTTAGATAAGCCATGCATACTGACCCAGAACACCGTTATCTCCCTGCATTTCAACCACTCAGATGGCGGTAAACAGCCAGCTGGGTGTCAGCACAGGTACAGCTTGGATAGTTAAAGGAAAACCGCCGTTTCACGGTACAGCTCAGTTCTTGGTGGCAGTGTAAAAGCACCATTACTGCGTGACAATGGATCCAAGGTCCAGGACATCTGAACAGGAAAACACCACTCAGACAGGAGTCAGTCACCACCGGCTCACATTGGACACGAAGACTGAAGCTTAACACAGACCTCTGGGAATAAGGCCAGAACCTGCAGGTCCTGGACATCAGCCCCCACACTGTAAGCCAACAAATGAAGGGTAGTGGCTGCAGGGTCCCTCACTAGGACTACCATCACCCTACTCCAGGACTCCCAGACATTAAACCAAAACATGAAGCAGTGATCACAAACACTTCCAGAGCACATTAAACAACACAAAAGGGAAGATAGACAAATCACAATGACTGTTCAGCAAACAGTACAATGAGCTACCCTAGCTAACCTTCACCTAGTTCAGGGCTCTCCAAATCTGGACCTCGACTCCAAATCCTGGCCTTGTTACCAGCTCTCCCAGGAAGTCAGTTTAATAATTACTGATTCTGATCGGTCACAGAGGCTTCACACCCGGCTCACGAGTAAAGGCAGGTTGGAAAAAAATCAGCAGTGCTTGGACCTTGAAGACCGTGATTTGAACATCCCTGTTGTACTTCGTCTATCGGGTCTAAAATTGCAGGGCAACATAACTGACTTTCACTTGCGTTTCATGAAGTATTATTACAAAAGATGCTTGGGGAGGAATCTGAGCCTTACTGGTCACCACGCCCTGCTGAACAAACCAAATATTCGGCCCTCCTGCGACCCACTTATCCTAGGCTGTCAGCAAGCAATGGGGAGCTGAAGATACAGCTAAATCAGGCACAAACAGGGCCAGACCAACCAGGGGCTAGGCTCCCACACAGCCTGCGAACGGCAGAGAGCAGAAGAACGCCAGCTTGCAGCCATTACCTTCTCCCCAGTGTTGATACTGCCACAGTGTAGGGTGTTGATGTCATCGCGACACTTGTCCATAAAGCCGCAGATTAGCCGGTAGTCGCTGTAGATTATGGTCGTCATCTTGGTGATGTACTGGTGGCACTGATACTCTGAGATGTTGCTGCGATGATCCACCAGGCACGACACCAGGTAGCCTTTCCCACGTGGCTCCTCCGCACATTCCTTGATCTGGGCCAAGCACAGACTTCAGTCAACAGTGCGACTGTCTGAGCAGTTAACAGATAAACTAATCTCTACATCAGCAGATGTGAGGAATGGCACTCTATGCAGGCAAATAAAACCAGTAAAACCCATTTATAATAAAATTACCTTTTACGAGTTCACTATCAAAAGATGAGAACTACTCATTTCCGCCTGCCGCGAGCCATGCAAAGTTATCAAAGAGGGGGTACAGCTGACTTCATTCATCCATCCATCCATTCATTCATTCAAAGGTTGTTTAGCAGATAGATGAATTACCTAGTTTGCCCACAGGAACACTGCTCAGCATCATGATCACCACCCCTGTGTAAATCCCTAGATAGCCACATTCAATAGTAGCTTCTGATGCAGCTCTCATGGAGGAGGGAAGTGTTTAAGAACCAGGGGGTGTTTGGAGGCTGGATGCCTTAACTCTTCAGCCAACAGCAGAGTCTAATGCCTGCTCATCTTCTGCGGGCAGGCTTTGGGGGTCATGTGCCACAAAGCAGCTGACGTGAGCAGGACCCTTTGGGTAGTAAAAAAAAAAAAGTGGGGGGCACTCACCTCAGGGATGGTGGTCTTGCACACTTCCACAGCCACGGACTCAAACTTAGGGTCTGTTGTCAGGTTCAACTTGTAGTTCCAGAGAAGCTGTACAAATACGAATGAAGGGGGAAAGGTTTCAGGGCCTTTTTTTGTATTTTGCCAGTTTCAGAACAATTAAAATCAGCGGCCATTTTGAATTTAAAAAACTAAAGTAACATTGAAACTGCTTTGACTACAAAGAGAAGACTCCAGGACGTATACCTAATTCTACCAGACCCATCTGCAGCTTTTAACAGAACCATTTAATCCTTCTCTAAACCCTCTCTCAACGTCACATCACAGGGACTGCTCAGAGGTGCAGAGGTGGTTTGACTAACTTATTGCACACATTTAAAAAGTGTCTTGGGAGGCAGAGGTGACCAACTCACATGGGGAATAACCATTTCGTCCCAGGATTCGATCCATGGCCCTGTACACTCCACTTCTATATCTGATTACCAAGTCACTTTTTTTCCCCTACCACTACTACCCAGATGACACCCAACTCCACTCTCCCCGCAGAGGACTCGATAAACTTGCCTAAGATTTCCGCATGCCTAAGATTTCCGCATGCCTTGCTGACATTGCAGCATGAGTATGAGGGATCGCCCCTAACAACAGTCTTTTAAAGTCCTAGTTTCTCATCTTCCCTGCCAAATCTACCATTCACCAGGGCATCCCTGCGCGGCTAGGATGACAAACATTGTCTCCATCTGGGTCTGTCAAAAACCTAGCGGTAGCGATACATGACCATCTATCCTTTGACGACAACACTACAGCCACCTCATGGTTACGTAGATTTATACCCTCAGGAACATCTTATCAGAACGTACAGCTTAGCTCCTAGTCCACATACTTGTCTCACGACTAGACAATTGTGACTTTACAGCCCGGGCTGTCTGCGTACTATGAAACCACTGCAGATGTTTCAAAAGTGCAGCAGCAGGTCTGGTATTCAGTGAGCCTAATGGCTCTCACGTTACACCCCTTCTTGTCTCCCTTCATCGTCGCCCCATAGGTCCTCACATCAAGTTCAAGTCCTTGGTGCGGCTTTCGGAGCAGTTAATGAAACAACACCCACCCCCCTCCCACTGAGACACTCACGACCTACATTCCTTCATGCTCTCTTCAGTCAGCACGCCAACCCTGCATGGTGATCTCTCCACCAGGTGAAAATATGAAGGCATTGTGCTACTACACTGTCGCATTTTATTATTACTGCACTATTTTTGAGCAATGAATTTGGTTCAGAATTTTAAAAATTTGGGTCAAGACTTAAGGCCCAAGGAAAAATGTGGGCCCTGATGGTAAACTAGCTAAGAACCTACTGCTCTACATTCAACTGAATGGTGTGGCCAGGGGAGGGCAAGGTAAGGAATCAAAACTGCTTTGGTGAATGTGCAGGTGTACACTCAAATCAGGAGAGTTCTACACCTGGGACATCTGGGGTGGGGGAAGGAGCCAATCGTCAGTGCCACAGAAGGTAAGGCAAGGATTTCGAGGAAATTTTGCAGCGGTCACTCGGTGGGCAGCACCAGTATGGCCCTGGTCTGATCTCATTTAAACCTGGCATTGTAGGTTCCTCAGGCAGCTGCTTCAGAGCCTAGAATAATTGAGGTTAAATCTGTCCCGTACAGGGGCGTGGATGTCATCGCTCCATCTGCACAATCCCTGTGTTGAGTCACATAACAGAGTGCCACCGTGGGATGTGAGATATTAAACTGACAAGGAGCAACACTTGTACCATTTCACTAGCTTGGTGTGTGGAACATCTGGACAGGAAGGAAAGCATCAGCTACTTATGATGCGGTGCCATCTTAAAACTGCAGTTTCACCTCTAGCTTTCACTTGCAGAATTATTACTCACACCATATTTTGGAACTGGTTCTGATGTGTTTTACATGCTGAAAAATGTCATGCATTTATCATAATAGTACAGTTTTAGTAAATGTTCTGAAGCAGGCTGTGAGGGGAGATGGTCATTGGTTGTAGGAGAGAGTCAGCAGCACATTGATAGCTCTGTTTATGCTGTACCCACTCCTTCCAGGAGGAGGCAGTAGCCCTCTGGGAGGCTGCCATTGCCAATGATCATCTAACCCGGCCTGCAGGCAGGATTACTTTGCTCAGAACTGTTTGAATTTAGTCACTAGAGCTCATGAGATTTTAGGGCTGGGGGAGGGGAGAGTCAGGGCTGAGCAGAGAATACTTACATGGTTGCAGCCAGCGCTGATCTCCGATTCCTGGAAATATGGGGGAAGGGAGAAAGTCAGACAAAAATGGTACACAGTCCTGAGGTTGGAATTACAAATAAAAAAAAACAGGTGGCACAGATTTGGTGCACATGGGTAACAAGAAAACGACACACAGGAGTAAAATGCATTGGGGGGGGGGCGGAGGGCACAGGTTCTCGCAGTCAAGGCATGGAAGCATGACAAAAGGTTAGACTTCTGTGTGACTGACATGCTCACAGGCAGGGTCTGCCAGTTTAAGGGAGGCATAACCAGTCAACCCATCTTGGTGATGAAATGGTACCAGGAACAGGAGGGTAGGCCGGTATTTAACTCAGAATATATAGGAATTCAAATGGTGGTGGGGGGGTGGGTGGAGGAGTAGTCTGCTTGCCCCTCCCACCCACTAACAATGACAAGGCCAAAGGGGGATGAGGGGGGGGCCAGTAATGGGAGATAGGAGGCTATTGACATTGAGTGACTAGACCACACTTGATACCAGTCTCCCTCCGGCTTCCACACAGAGCAGGCCTTCAGAAAGATTACATCACCATACAATAATTACACAAACAGCAGCATGAGTCATAGTGGGGCGCTGATGGCAGCACAGCACACAAGCAGAGGTAGAGCAAGTTCGACAGCCCACCAGGTAGACTGCTGGTAGGAAGCCTCTGCTCGGCCTGCCGACAACTCAGAACCATGGACAGCCAGTACAACCCATCCCCCAACGCCGCCGCCGCCACCACACACACACACACACACACACACACACACACACACACACACACACACACACACACACACAAACACACACACACAC
>JAAGVU020000008.1:10164195-10193861 GCA_011763525.2 Mormyrus iriodes
CACACACACACACACACACACACACACACACACACACACACACACACACACACACACACACACACACACACAGGAATGAAGCTGATCTTGTTAAGCCAGCTCTTCATACAGAAAGCTTCTTTGAAAACAAAGAATCTCCAGTACATAGACAAAGAAAACCACACATGCACACAATGAATTAATATAAATAGCTGGAAAGCGGCTCCTGCGGTCTGAATGCCACCTTTTCCCAGACACGCACATGCACACTGAACACTACCCATCCACTTCCTGGTTGATAACCCTAAATTACACCATATAATTCAAGTCATTGTTACTTCAAGGTCCCATATTTGCTTACAATATCCTCAGGATTCCCAAGATTCAGAACATGAAAACAGACAAATTGAATGGCCGGCAAGCAATTAAATAAATGAAGAAAAAAAAAAAAAGACAAAAATTGCCGTCGTAGAGCGTCGTTAGAAAATGCCAATGGTACGGTTTGCTGCTTGGATTTTTCCTCTGACTGCCTCACCGCTAGGAGCAGGTTTGTCCCACCGGTTCTGTATTTTTACAGGACTATCCCGTATTGAAAACACCCATGGGGGGAGAACCCTGTATTTCTTCAGATTGAAAGTCCTAATTGCTGATGTCTGTGACTGTAGGCACACGCACTATGTTCTCCTGGAAGGCAGTGCTTCTGGTGGCGACAGTCTGCAGTATTTCCATTTTCAGTTGGCACAAGTGTTCAGCAGAGTTTACAGTACACAGCCCCGGTCTGTTGTGTGTCACACTTTAAAAATCACCAAAGTACCATCACACCACCAACGTTTTTTTTTTAACCTTGTTCATCCACAATAAATCTCCGTGTTAAATGCGGCTGCTGAACTGTTGCTTTCTTCATGAACATTGAAGTTCTCTCTGAGGGAGCACTCATCTCTCCGCGATATTTCCAAAGAGGGTAGCATGTTTTGCTCAACAAATGCACCGTAAGGCTGGTTGAGTTAGCGGTGCACACAGGATGTCCGTTCTTTAATTAAAGCCTACCATAGGATTGGTTGGAACTGTGTCCATTTCTGTGGTGTGAAACTCGTGTGCATGCGATCAGGCAATGTGCCTTGTCAACAGTTCAAAGGGTTCTTTAAAGTTTTATAGGCCAAGTTCATATATCGTACATGGCTCAGCCGTCCCTTAAATCACAAGGGGCAACACCTGTCACAAAACCGGCTACTGCTCCGCCCGTCATCAGTTCACATAACCATAAAACACAAGACATGCCTTTTGAATTACAGGCGGGATACACAAAACTGAAGACCAACATTTCCTTGTATTTCAGGCACCAGACATCAAAACGGGAGAGAGAACTGAAATCATTCTTATTAGTCTTGCAGTCCACAGAGAGAGAGAACAGAGGCTGCAAGGTGGAAGGCTGGGGTACCACTGACGAGTCAGGGCAGTGAAGGGCAAAGGCGCAGTGGGCCTAGTGCAGACGCCACCGGCTCCATGCAGACTAACCGTTTAAACACAGAGGCGGAAACTCACATTCACTCTCCATCTCACGCACCCCTTCCAGAACAGCCATTAGCACACCTCTCCCCCACACACAGACACTGCAGTACATGTGATACTGACAGCACTCGAAGTGTTAATGTAGCCCGAAATGCTAATTAATAATCTGCATTTAACTAGAGAATGGAAGCCTACAATGGGCATAGCTGGTCACAATTACTGCTCAAGGTTTTCCCCATGAGCTTGGGTATTGAATGTACAGACACCCCCCAAAACACGTCGCTGCTAGCCAGTTGCGTTTATCAAAGCAACAAGTTAAAAATACAACCAATTAGTTCAAGTTAAACCAAAAGGTGCACCCAGATCGCTCCTTCAGAGGTGTGCGCAAGGCTGGGGGGAGGGGCCAGGCGGGAAGATCTTTGTCTGATCATCGAGTCAACAGCGGCCTGCAAATATCACTAACTCCCACAGGGGCGAGCCGGTTTCCAGTTGCTTAAATGTCACCCAGTCAATCTTCTATCATGCAAAATCGCTCATTAGCCTTAGCGTCCATCTGCTCAGAGAGCATGATGCGAACTCCACATGAATCCATCCGCCGAGAATACGGCTTTTCCCGGTCGAGTGCCCAGAGATGAACCAGTGAACAGCCCCACCCACCACAACAAACTTGTCACCCAAAGCTTTGTTTGTGTCACTTCAGTGGCCCAAACCAAGCCCTGGAATGCTAGTCATTCAGCTCGGTGGGGGGCACAACCAAAGCACATAGTCCTGCACCAGTAGCAGTAGTAAACCATTTAAAATGGCCACATTGAGGACTGACGTCAAATCTTCAGTCTGAAGTCTCTCACACCACATTTCACTTCAGACTCCAGAGATTGTTGAGCAAGAGTAGCACATCAAGTTAATTAAGCCTCAGGATACATTCGTCAACACGCCTTGCCAGAACCCAGAAACCTACCCGAGGGGTACGGGGAAGGGCCCTCCGTGTAAATGTCCTGGGAGCAGCGGGCCAGCAGCCACACCCACAGACGTGGTGACCAAAGGCATGGCCAGATATAGCCGCTCCACTTTTAGAGGAGCAACAGCACTCATGCAGAGGCTGCATTCCAGATCGGGCTACAGTGAGGCCTTCGGAAAAACACGGAGCCGCTCCCAAATTAGGGAGCAAGTGGAAGTGAATTTATTAACTTTGGTTAATTGCTCTTCCCACGCCTAACGGCCTCCAAGTTAAAGCAAAACCAGGCTTAACTGCCTGTAAATGTAAAACGTCAGGAACAGGAGCATGAGTTTTATACTTTAGTCTGTTAATTAAAATAAATAAATAAATCTTGTAGAACTGCTTATCTGGTACAAGGTCACAGTAAGCAGGAAGATAAGCACTTGGAGTGTGGGGCATACAGAAGGACAACCTGAATGGCATACCAGCCCATTCCTGGGCGCCAGCACGAAAACTGCCATATTTGAAATTTCTGCGATAAATATTGCGACATAAAAAAAAAAAAAAAAAAAAAAAAAAAAAGTTGAAATTTCACCCAAAAGTAAAACGATAACCGAGCAACAAAATCTACCAGCAGTCAGTTAAGTAAGTTAGTGGTGCTGCAGGGAACAGACAAAGCAGTGATGACAATTCACTCGCTTTTGGTCTATTGTCTCTACAAAGTCCAAAATATTTCCATACAGCAGAATGTCTTTTTGTGGCCAGTTCTTGTTCGGTTTTCACCTTTTCACTCGTGTTTGTTAAAATCTCAGACGTGCCACACTGTCTACGCAGGGACGAAAATGGTAATGACCGGCTTGGAGAGTGCATACAGAGCTCAGGCAAAAGTAGAGGCGGTAAACTCCAGACTGATTTGTTTCTGTACACACTAGATAATCTAGAAAGCTTTGTTTCCTTTGTGACACAAACATTAGTGTAACTTATTGATGGGCTCAATCCAGCCATTCTGATCATTGCAATGTGACATCTGCATACATGCATAACATGCGCCGTTGGTGTAGAAACGTACATCATGCAGGTCTGGCCTAGTTCAGACGGCAGCCACCCACACTTCCTCATTAACAGCTGTAACAAGCACTGATGCAAAAGGCAGGACTTCTTCCAAAATGCTGGGTAGGACAAAGTGACACCAGATTTTTAAGGTTAATACTGCCCTCGATCTGCAAGAGTACTAAAGAGGTGCCCTAAACCAGACTGTAGTTTGACTACAAAAGTTGTAGCCTATTTAATAAAACGAACTGAAATTTTATTTGCCATTTATACAAGTGCAAAAAACAGGTACACAGAAACGTTTCCACATACTCCCTCTCCTTTTTCAGATACACAAAACAGAAGTGAGAGCAAAGCTAGTGGTCAGAGTACAGGGTCAATCATTTATCCGGCACTTTTTCGAGGGAGGGGAGAGGGGGTTAAGGACCTTGCTCAAGGGCCTAATGGAAATGCAGCTACTCTGCGGAGTGTAGGATTCAAACCCTGCCACTACGGCTGCATGATATCACAGTGCACATGTGCAGTAAATCACCAGGGCTTCAGATGGACGTAAACTTTGGTCCGGACACCGGCTTTTTCAGTACAGATGTTTTATTACGCCCATAATTTGGTAAGCATCTTAGTAGTACACCTAAAATATTAATGAGAGGCGTATTGTGATGCCTAAAAGGTAGTAATTTAATAATAAATTTGGCATCTTTACTTTAATAACTAGACTTTAAACTGCAGAAAGTACCGCCACACAACCGACAGTTTTACCTTGTTTATCCACAATATTTCCTATTTTGAATGATGTTACGGCTGCTGAGCTGTCCCTTTCTTCGCTGCCACTTCAGTACTTATTGCTTCCATGATTTACCAAGACATGTGGCGCACTCCGCTAATCTAATATAAAAAACAAAAGATATGCCAAAATTATACAGATTACTAACTTTTGGGTGTCACAATACGCCTCATTTAGATTGGTAGTATGCCTAAAATATTATTACCAGATTTTGGGTGCAAGTAAACGTCCATATAGTACCAAAAAGCCGGTGTGTGGACAATGTTTGCGCCCGTTGTCTGAAGCCCGGGAGTTATATTGACACTAAAAGGATAAGTATGTGCAAAAGCCGAAAATGGCGTGCGCAAAAAGTCAGATTTATAAAACTGCGCACGTGCACACTTGCAAGCAATGTTCTCTTTCTATTTCACACTACCGGGAATTGAGGCTGATCCACGTACGCACATTCTGCCCTCTACACACCCACATTTAAATCATAAATGGTCAATGCGAAACTCCTCATGAATATTGATGTATACAAATTAAGCCCGATAAACACTTACTTACGGCAACTGACAGGACATGAAGGAAAAACTTTTCTGAAACAGGAAATCGAGGTGCTTGTGGGTGAACTGGAGACTAGAAAAAATTGTTTGGTGGTAACAGCAGTGGGCGGGGTGGGGCAATCAAACGCAGTGAGCGGCAACTCGCTGCACATCCTGTAACTGCTGTGAATGCAGCACACAGGGCAGTGCATGAGATTCAAAAAATCTATTATGCAGCATTAGGCACGTATGTAACCGCAGCATTTATAAGTTTGATTTAAGATTTGAGTCGGCTTATAAATTTTACTATTGTAAAGTCCTTACCGAATAATTATGACTCACAATCACAAATAAAACTGCTTTTTTCTATGATAAAGTAGATGTAAACGTGACGTGATCTATGAGGTGAAATTAAAGGTATGAGTTATGACTCAAGTACAAGGCATCATTATATGTAA
This sequence comes from Mormyrus iriodes, assembly GCA_011763525.2. Classification (NCBI taxonomy): domain Eukaryota; kingdom Metazoa; phylum Chordata; class Actinopteri; order Osteoglossiformes; family Mormyridae; genus Mormyrus; species Mormyrus iriodes. Next base: position 10,169,437 of record JAAGVU020000008.1, read on the forward strand.
TGTTGCTACTCACATTTTTTCCTACAGTCTGGCTTCAATTCACCACCTCCACCTGGGTCACAAATGTTCTATGCAATATTCGTTCACATGGGGCAGAGTTCCCGTACAGATATGCACATTCTGCCATTAAATTTGTTTCTATAGATCGCTGCGTTTATGTGGGAAGTGGCGTACGGCTCTTTCAGGTCCCATTTTCTACGTATGCAACGTTTATAAATGAGACACCTGGTGATTACTGAGCATGCGCCTTATACAATTATATCATGATGTGATATCGTGTAGCCACAATTGCGGCCTTCCTCTCGCAGGCAGAGGCCTAACACTATGCCACACAGCACCCTTTAGTCACAAAAACTGTTTGCACACAGGATCACAGCAAGAGACACTCAGCTGCATGTGCAGATCCTAGGCAGACGGGGTGGGTGTGGCCAACACCATGTCCCACTCACATCTGGCTTCTGTGTGGTGCGGTCAGCTCTTCACCCTTTTACCATTAAATACTGAGCTCACAGTAGGATGAAAGGCACAAGAAATAAGTTACAAACCAAACGTTAACCACAGGACATCATTTAAACACAAACCATGGAGGGCACCTTCAATTTAACTGCAGTCAGCACAAATGAAAAAAACTTAAGTAACTGCGTCACCATGCACTGTAAAACAGGCGCGCACGCACACTTCACCAAGCTGTAAACAGGAAGGGGCCAAAGGTAGTGCCTATGAGGGAAGAATTTCCAGGTGTTTATCACAGTTACCCTGCAGAGCCTTGAAGTACACTCACTACAGATCACTCTACAGGCCTGCATGATGCTGCGGGGCGGGGTGGGGTGGGGAGGGGGGGAGAGAGACACAGCAGCACTCACTTGGAAGAGTGTTGGCTTTGGCAGGCCTACATCTGCGTGATGAGGCCAACTATCCAAACCTGGGGGGCAAACTCCATTCCTGCCACCTCACTCAAACGAGTTGATCATGCTGACACCCCCCAGTAAACCATTACAAGCAATGAAACTACATACTGTCAGTTTGGCTTTATCTACATGGATGGTGTCTAACGTACCAGAACCAGGAGCTGAGGAGCTTGGGAAAAACATCTCTACCTCAAATCAAGACAAGCCACACTGTGGGGACCTTTGGTATAATTGGAGAGACCGCTGAAATGCCTTCTGACCATTAAATCGGTCACATGAAACATGAATAGAATGGAGTTTTCAGCCGTTCACAGCACTGGGAGATGGTGTGAACACCCAACAAATGGCACCCAGGCATATTCTGTGGCTTTCTTTGGCCCATCACAGATACAAGACTCCTCCGCAAGGGACGGAGTTTTCACACAGCAGGACCAAGCCGTCCAATCGAAAACGCTTCGACCAAACACTACGGCCGCCTCTCACACACCCGTCTCCCAACACCACATCAACCTAAAAAACAAAACAAAATAAACCCACAGGTCATCAACTACAGACTTAAGGCAGCACTTGGCTCTGCTGGGCGCCTAAACGTAGCTGTAATTAAGAGAACACTCGTTCATTATAACAAAAAGAGGGTTGACTTTGAAAACAGGAAAGCAGGGCTCGAACCAAAAAGAGAAAAAAAAAAAAATAAAAAAAAAATCCAACCCTCACACTGATCTCAAAACCGATTCCTTGTTTCCTCACCAAACAAGAGGTACGGTTTCAGGTGGCGGAAGCACAGAGCTGAGATGTTTCTGAAAACAGGCGAAGTGATTAAACCAACATGTGGCTCACAAGGTAAAGTACCACAGGGACAATACAGGCACCTAAAGCCACTGCACTGGCCTCCCTGAACCTTAAACACTTATCCACCTCTGAGATGTAATCATTAAAGTACGATACATATAGCCATAATTTAAAAGAGGGGGGGGGGGGCTATGTTAAGGGCCTCAGTGGAGAGGGTAAGAGAATGATCGCATGAACAAAGACAAGCTCACAAAGGGGGATTTGAAGTAAATGACGTCAGAATTGTACATCCTGTAGGATTGCAGACATTCATTTCAAAGCTCTCCTGGACACAGGCAAGGTGCAGAGCACCCCCCCCAGACAGCCAAGGTGGTTATGCACAGACCTGGTCAGAACACCGATCGCAGTTCCTTTCCCCACTGTTAAGAGGATAGCCTCTTTTTAACCAACCCCACCCCCCCCACAAGTGTTCCTCCATTTAGCCCTTCGAAAATGTGACCTTCACGGCATGGCCCCGTGCCATTGACTGCCCAGAGCCTTCTCCACACTTGCAGGCACACGGGGAGCAAACCCTCCCCTTCACCTGGCTGTTATGGCCTAAACAGAGGAGCACCACCATCAGATAACAGTCATCTCCTTTGGAATTGTCACTTCAGCAAAGACAGATCAGACACTGAGGTCAGATTTCCTGTTGTGTTACCTGCATTGTTACAAAGCATAACAAAAGACACCCAAGGGAATGAAGCAGCGTTGAAATCACCATCTAGCCAACGCTTCCATCCCACAGGCATTGTTAATTACAATTCTGCTACAGTTCTGAACAAAGGTTAATTCCCATTCCTGGGTTAAAAATGCCTGTACCACCGCTCAATTCCATTGCGTTCTTTTTAACAATAAAAGAAATAATACTATTGTTTTGTCCCCTCTTTCCTCCATGCAGGCCTAACATCACCCCAACCAAAACGGCAACTCAGAACACTCAAGCCAAGCATCAGGACTGCCAGCACACCTGCTTGGTGAGAGGCAGGGGGACCACCTAGCACAGGCGGGTGCCATTCCCGCCCACCATTGGATTCGTTGCGATTCTGTGTGGTTCGCCCGGAAGGATACAGGATATACATCTGTAGGTGCCACTGGGTTCAGTTACCACATGCCAAATAGTCACAGGTTTCCCCCCACAAAAAGTCATGCCCTGGTAGGCATCTAAAAGGGAATAACCCGACACACACCATTTTGTTGAATTACCTTAAAAGAAATTCAGTTGTTTTCAAGCTTTATTTAAAATTATCTATTGAACAACCCGGCTTCAGGCATGTACACACCCCAGAGGCACACAGTAACGGGAGCCCAGGGTGCACATTACACCCTGACAGACCACAGGACCCTGGGAAACATTGGACCCAACCCACACCACTCTCCCTTATGTGGGTGTCAGGTCCGTGGCAGAGGAGGTCCAGTTACAGCTCCCTGGTCCCTGAGCTGCAGGTACAGAAAGATTCCCTCACGGGAAACAGGCCGATACAAGCAGCAGTGCCCCGGCCATCGGGCCTGCGGGGCATCAGGAGTGCGTATGAAGGCCTCTTTCACACTGCACAGGTGCTGCATACTGCCAACAGGCATAAACCGGTCACACAGGCCACACCCGGAGCTAAGGGGCGGTTTCGCTACATAGAATCACCGTGACTTCAAATTTTTACAGCACCATTCGCACCAAGCAAGAACTAACAGAAAACACAAATACGACGAAACACACCCACGTCCCATCGCATTATTCAGAACTGTCACCCTGCAAACAGTCACCACTGGCCCCCTGCCCCCCAGAACATCATATACACACATACATATATACACATACATACGTCACAACCTTTAACACTGGCCTCCACCCTCAAACCACCATACAGCAAAATCAGGTCACTTCTTGCAAAACATTGGAGAGGCCAAAACTGTTCAAAGAGCGTCACTGGTTACCCTCAAACTCTCAGTTTTCAGGCAGCACATTAAACTCAAGCATGCATCTTAAATTGCGGGCGTAAGGATTCCTGCAATACTGGATATTAAAAACAAAACAAGAAGCACAATCCAGAACTGCAGGGTTTGCTGAAAATCAGTATTAAAAATATAACCAACCATCAGCTCATCTGACATCAAAAGGACTGGTTTGGAACCAGGGTGTTCCCCAGAATACAGAATCCAATTAATTATATGAAACCACCCACAGATCAGTAAAGCTTAACCTGACAATGCACTCAATTAACACACTGAGCCAAGAGACCAGGACGGAATACTGAGCTTTAATTGCAACAAAAACGAAAACGCAGGTCATTTTCTTAAGTAGGTAAAAAAAATCCCATTTAAAATCATTACATAAGCATTTCTAGGACCTTATCTTGGCCTTCGTGTACAGAATTAGTTAGTGTGGTAACAAGCTGGTAAGAGCCCCATTACAAACAGGTGGCAGAGTGTTTAAGCTAGAAACAATAGGCATGCAGACAGACTCTAAATTGATTTAACTGGAAAGGGGCTTCTCGGAGGGTTAAACGTGAGGCACCCTAAAAGGAAATTCAACCCATTAAATCCCTAGATCACAACAACAAATCATATAGAAGGCACGAAGGCAGTGAGGCTTAAGTGGGTCTACCCTGAAAGGTGAAGGACATTCATAACGATGCAAATTCTCACAAGAGCCTCATAGCACCCAGGCATCCAAATGCTCCATTAAACAGTTTCCAAGCATAGAACGCACATTTCTTCAGTTTGCCTAAATATTGCTCAAAATCTGACAGTCACAGAGGTAAATGGGGGCCACTTTTACGACAGTACAGTGTAAATTGAATCACCAAACAAAAAAGAATCACTGAGAGGGTTCCCCCTAGGTAAACTCCACAGGTGACCAGATGATACAACGAGACTCCCCCCTGCAGCATGACTGGCTCGCAAATTAAGATACATGCGGCAAGCCACAAGAAGAGTCATGTGGGGAGGTCACGAAAACCAAAGACAGGAAATACAGCCCAGATGATGCTGCATGTGAACCAGGTCACGGCACACCACCTTGAAGTCACTTAGGTCATCCACTTAACTCTTAGACAGGAATGCAGCAGTCAGCTACTAGGAATAGGGAAGACACAGGCATAAGGCAGCAGGGCAGAGGAAACACACCCCCCCCCCCCCCAACAGCCTTGCAGGAACTTGACAACAAATTCACCAGTTAAAACCCAAGGCTGTACTGCATAAACTAATCCCAAAGGGAGTGATAAAGGCCATTTCATACTAGCTTTGAGCTTTGACCAAAGGGTAATGTCTGCTAGTTTCAAAGGAATCCTCCTTTGGGGCACAATAGTTGACGGTAAAGCAGTTACTTCCAATACTATTAGGTTTGATTGCATTCACACGTGCTTAAAATCGTCACTATACATTTGTGAATGGGGTTCTTGGCGTCCAGTATATGCCAGGTCACCATGGAACACTTCACATTAACCCAACCCACTCCCATTAATCGCCATATAGCGATTACAGATTCAAATGAGTCACCAGATTCAGCCAGAAAAAGATCCCATTAGACAGAATGGCCAGAAAAATAAGGACAGCTTCCTGAAGGCTGCTCGGCCCCTTACATTTACAGCCAGTTGCCATATCTGTGCCATCAACCGTGCAGGAGCAGCGTTTACCGCATCCAGCGTGACAGACGGCTTAAAGTTTATCGTTAACTTTTTTTTTTTCCCAGGAGAAAAAAAAAAATCTGCAAACGCTCCGAGCGCGAAAGCCAGCCGTCTCAGGGACTTTAAGCGTAAATGAGGCCCCGGGCATATGGGGGGGGGGGCAGAATGACAACCCTTAAAAGCAGCAGAGCCTAAATCCGACAACAAAATGCAAGATATGCAATCGGCCGTCAGGGTTTTCCAGGCCGGCGGTGGTGACGCAGAGCCTTGCGGCTCCGCCAGGGTGCCATGCGGGCGAAGCGGACCCGGTTCCTCCGTAACGGGCTTCTCCCCCAGCGCACCCGTCCGCCAAAGTGTCCCGGAGGTTCCCTGCGGCTCACGGCCGCATCGACACCAACAGTAGCTGTATGTACGCCACCCAAGCACCCCCCCCACCTCCGCCGCCATCCTCCTCCTCCCTTCTCGGCTTCCTGCATTTGCAGGCCCGCCGGGGCATGTATCCCACCCCCCCACCATAAGGCCGAACTCACATCTTTCCTGTCTTGTAGGCACTCCAAGACGGCCAGGTTGTTGTTCCAGGTGTGTTTGGGACAGAGCCGGGTCAGGTCTTCCCGACAGGCCTCCTCCTCAGCCAGCTTCCAGCCGGCGGTCCGGCGGGACTGCGAGACCCCCGGCAGGTTCCCGCCGCCCGGCGACTGCAGATTCCCGCGGCCGTTTCCGTTGCCGTTCTGCTGCCGTTGGTCCGCGGTGGAGAATAGGCACGCCGTGAAAGACATCAACAGTAAGATAAGATGAACACGTCTACACGCCGCCATCTTCTAAGGAACTGCTACAGCGAGACGGGAGTACGCCACCCCTGTTTAAAGCGTCAGCCTGCGCCCGGTGGGCAGGCGCACAGCTAGATCTACGGAGAATAGATCGCGCCGAAAGCCACGCTTAAGAAATATTTCACAGCATATGCGCTATTTTTGCATTCATAATAGCAGTCGGGTAACTTTAAAGAAGAGTTATTAGATTTTTTAAAATGTTCCATTCCTCGAGAACCCACTCTTCTAGGAAACTAGAGGTATGCGGAACCAAAGGGCTGTGCAGCTCTAGTACTTCTATATCTAGTATCTGCCCCCAGTTCCCTTCATCCCTTCATCCTCCTCCTCCTTTTTCCTCCTCTTCCTGTGTGTTTTGTGGCTTTGCGGACTACCGCAAACAGCGTCGTGCAAATGTTTGTTGTATTATAAAAAGAAGCGTAGGAGGAGTTTGCATGAAGTGGCGTATTTGTGTTATGATTCGGTCTTTAAAATCCATATACATTTTTTTTCGTGCAAATTCATTTTTGACTTTGACGTGGTTGACTGATCACCATTCTACAGGGTATATAGTTGTCGTTTTTTTTTTTATTTCATATGTATCTCATGCAAATACAACTAATCACTTCCACTATAAAGCCCTAGGTTGCATTGTTTGTGTTTATTTTGACGATTATCATCATGAAATTAAATATCCGGATGGGTACACTAAACCATTGTTATTATTTTAGGAAATACACTTGTAATAAATTCAGTCGCCTTATTTGATCGAGACTGTTTGTTCAGGCGTCTTCAGCGGTCTTGTACTGCAAAAAATGGAGAACTGTGGAAAGAAATATTGCCCCTAATTAGCATTCAGAATATTAATTTAGCCTTAAACGCACTTCGCACCGGTGAAAGGTCACGTAAGAGGAACTGTAACAGTGAGATGATAAAACTGAAAGATCAGCGATAGTACAGGCAGCGGTGTCATCTTTTATACAATTTCACATTTGTATAAGTTCCTAAATCAATGACTGAAATTTCCAACCATTATCGATCATGATAGGATTAATCCACGGCAGTTTGGAAATGTGTAAAGTTCGGGTACCTGCGTTTGAAAAATTATCTACATCTCTCGTTATTCCTAAATTTATGTACTTTGGTTGTAAGGTGGAGGAAGAGCAAATCACAGCTGCAATAGTGATAAAACACAAACGTATTTAATGTCCTTCTGAGGGGAATGGATTGGTATATGTCCCACTGAACATCTCACCTGCATTCGTACTGACGGTGACAACCGGCAGATTACACCTACCTTTCTCGCCCTGGGAAGCAGCAGGTGTGCTTAAAGGCACATCCTACCAGCCCCCAAACAATGAAGTTTAATTTTTAAAATAATGTTTAATTCCTTTGTTAATAAGACGGCAGTACAAGGTTCCACCAAGTTTAAGTCTAGGGACCATGACAAAATGAAAAGGTGCAGAATCAAACAGCCCAAATATGAGTCACTAATCCCAGTTTAGTAGTTATCCCTGCTAGATACTGGTCACTACACAAAGTCAAGGTAACAGTAAAATAAAATTTTATTATAAAATAATACAATGGGAAGGCATACATACATACATACATATACATACATACATAGAAAAACACGTATAAATTTTTGCTTTTTGTGGGATGGGGGAGAATAAGGCAAAATCAGCAAAGTCAGGAGGAACCTTTACAACAACCTGCACAGAGGGAGTTAAAAATCCCCAACTGGTCTGTAAATCCCTGCTCTATGGCAATAATACAGCCCGACACAGACCTGACTCATATAGAAGTGGGTGAGGACAGTGAGAACGGTTGTGATGGTATGGTGATGCTGCTTTTAGGGACACCTGCTTGGGGGGGGGGGGGGGGGGTTTCTTCCTCTCCCCACGGGGGGGGTTGGCATTTTGGGGCGTGGGGCCAGAGTAACCCCCCATGTCCTTGTGGGCACGATTTTGTGCTTTTCTAGGGTGTCTGAAAATACTTTGCTGCAGGATTCGAGTTAAATAGGCACCTCTACATTCAGCCACAAACCATTAACGAAGGGTAGTTTCCTCCATCAGGCTACAGCATCTTCAGGCTTCTTTAAAGGCCATTTGCACAACTACTCTAGGCCCCAGATTACTATCCACGGTGAAAAGGACCAAAGCACCTATACCTTCAGGTTGCACACAAACATTATTAAAACCTGCTTTTACTGCAACTGTGTGCACTAGACCGCTGATGTTTCTTATCTTCAGACATGCCACTATAGCAGTATTTCCGAATCCAGTCCTCGGGGACCCTCAGACAGTCCATGTTTTTGCTCCCCGGGAGTGAGCAAAAATGTGCAATCTCTGGTAGGGAGCTCGGAGAGAGTAAAAATATGGACTGACTGTGGGTCCCTGAGGACCGGATTGGGAAAGACTGCACTACAGTCCTGACACTTCAGAAACCTGCTTCTATGAGGGATGGAATAAGGGCTCAGTTTAATATTTAATAAAAAAAAAAAAAAAAAAAAAAAAAAACAGCACCATGTTGCACATAAGGATTTAAGCCAGCAGTAGGAGTGTCAATGGCTTTCATCTCCTAAACATGCTTCACTATAAGGCATTTAAGTGTTAAAAAAAATAATAATTAAAATCCTGTGATATAGCCGAAGTACATAATCGGATAAGAAATGTGCAGAATCTCTCTTTAAGCAGGTGTTCCCATAATCGACTTTCTGAAACAAAAATGATCATGTGTCAGGATGCAGGAACTGCTTGCAAGTAAGAGGCAGGAGAGTACGGAGAATAGCGATCTCACCCCAGGCCACCACCTCTATATTGCCACGGATACTTACACACAATCCACAGCAGGTGACTTTCATTTGAAATCCTCTTGACAGCAGGACCAAAACCGCGTCTGAGAGATTGTATTTACAAGTCTACCTCAAGAACACTTTGCTTCCTGGCAGTGTGATAGAAGGCTGAGACGAACACGTCCATGTCACATCTGAGAGAAACAGCTGTCCATCGCCCAGTGCTGACAGCTGCCTTGCCAACGTGGTCCTTCACTCAAGACCATACACATCCCACTGCCCACACCTGTCCCATAAACTGGGGACTAGGTGCATGTTTGACGCATAAACGCAAACAAAGGCCAGTGCCCTCAGCCTTCTGTACTCTCACCGTACACAAGAGATCACTCCCACTTATAGATTTTCAACATCTTCTCTGTCAGAGAGGCCAGGTAGCCACCCTGGTTCACTTCAAAGGGACAGATATCCAGGACTGGCAGGTCAGCCGGAAGCTTCTGGATTAGGGCCCCGCTACTGGCATCCCATACCTGAAGAAGGAAATTGAAAATTTAAAGGTACTTTTGTGATTTGGGGGGGGGGGGGGGTAGGTGCTGGAGGAATAGGAGCTGTACATTAAAATTAGAAGGCTACAGGCTAGTTATGCAACTTTAAATATTCAAGCTCGTACATCTGGCTGGGAAATCAGATTTTACACGACATGGTAACCTGCACAGTAACCACTAATCCAGATTTAGAAACAGCCTGTTTGGACTCAAAGCTCAGAGTCCTTCTCAACCTCATCCAGTTGAGCAGGATGGCAGTCATACACTCGTGGCTTCAGGGCTCTCACCATAGTGGAGCTGGAGGCCTCGTCCCCGGCACACACCAGCATGGAGCCCTCGCGTGAAGGGGCACGGAACACCGCATTCTTGGTGAGCAGCTTGCAGGACGAACCAGCAGTGAAGGTCTGGACTGGGCAGCAGAAGCAAGAGGGGTCCTGGGTGTCTTCCTGCTGGGGTGTCCTGCTAAGCTCCATCAAAACGCAGCGCAGGGTTGGGTTGGAGCGCCCTGGACCAGTAAGGAACCAAAATGTAGATGTGGCTAAAGATAGACTTCCTTCCCTCAAGATCTCATCTACCAAGCAGGCCTTCCACGCGCAAAAACCCATACAGCCACCACAAGTGCCTCCAGAAATAGCTAACAAGGACGCCTCTCCCACATGACGATCTCCCCAGGCATGCAGCCTACAGTAGTAATGACTTGTAAGAATTGTACTGCTGCAGTAGTTCAACGTGTCCGAACGCCAAAGCCCAGAAAAGACACCCCTGCTGTCAGACCAGTGTCCTGTGTACAACGATTGAAGCAATTTAATCAATATTAAAAATATAAAAGCAATTTTCTCCCGCTGAACCAGTAGAAGTGTGTGATCATTTTTGAAAGTGACCAAAGGGACCATAAAACACACAATTCCATATAAAAATACATCACACTTGTAGGAACAGAGGAAGGTAGCACTAGAGGCTTACAGGAATACAAGAACCTGCAGCGGATAGAGCAGTTTGTTACGTGTCTGCATTGCCAAGTCCCCAATTCTGACTCATTCAGTGGACCTAAAAATGAAGGTATTCTGTTCTGCCAGTGACTGAGCGGGCAGCCAGCTGAACCAGTCTACCTGAGCAAACGATTCTCACCAGGCCGGTAGGTGACCAGGCAGTGCCGGGTTTCAGGTTCCACCTGGATATCTGTGCAGCCGCCCGTCTCCAGCGGAAGGACATGGGGCCTGTAGGTGCTGCTATTCACCTGCTCCCAGAAGCACCCCCCTTCCAGGGAGCCGGCAACGAGGCCTCCACACGGAAAAGAGCCAGAAGCCGCCCGGGGCACGTAGGACAGCGAGGCTACTGGACACCTGCAAAGGATCAGAAGTCAAAGGTGACATCACTCAGCTTCACAGCAGCTGCAAAACAAGATCTCTTCAAACACGCAAACATTTTTGGACTACCTAGGAATTGGCCCAAATGGGAAATTTAATTTTGCCATTCTTTTGAGAGTTAAGAGATGAGAGACTAGACATCCAAATCTGTTTCAAACTTGCATACTTAGCTTTGCAGTAACAGAGCAACAAATTATTAAATTTTACAAAGACATCGTATTCCTCATCTAAACCCCTCGCTCCCCCCCCAGACATATGATTTCTTTCTCACCCACTCAGCCTCACCTGGAGCCCAGGGGTACCAGCTCCTGGACATGGGTACTGGTGTCCCGTGTGTCGTATACCAGGACGGAGCCGTTACTCAAGCCGGCGTAGACATAGTTGCTATTATCCAGGCACCAGCAGCAGCTCCACACTGGCCGGCCCGTGTTGTACGTCTGCACCACCGTGTTGGTCAGCAGGCTGTAAGGCAGTACACACACAAAAGCCATAAGGCTGGCTGGGTCAAACCAAACAATATATGAATCCAGATGCCAACTGGAAGGAAAAAAAAAAAAAAACTGAAAATTTGTATAAAAGGAGTCTTTTTGCACAGCCAGAATTAAGCCAATAGCACTAGAAAGGCAAGTCATCAGGAACAACGGTAGCATTTCACTGATCTCTCAGGTCCACCAACAACCCACATACTGAAAGTGAACGAGCAACTAATGTTTGCTTGGTTAAGGCCACCGATGCATTTCTAGTTTTAGCAGCTGGATAATACACCATTGCAACTGGTCCTTCCCCCTTCCATGTGGTCAGCCATGATCTTTACCACATCTGGCGTATCTACCCAGAGGAAGAAGAGCAGCCATTCTGGATAAGAGCTTGTCACACACTAGATCAGTGTTTCCCAGGTCAGTCCTAGGGGATCCACAGCCGGTCCACATTTTCGCTCCCTCCGAGCTCCCTGCCAGACAGTCCATACTTTTGCAAAAATGTAGAGTGTCTGTGGGTCCCCAAGGACCGGATTGGGGAACACTGCACTAGATGCTTGGCTGCACAGACTGTGACAATGCTGCATGACAATATGATTAATGAAAGAAGAAAAAAAAATCTTGCTATGGTTCTATATCCTGCTGACACATCTAGCTGCATTTGGAGTTGAGCCTGAACCCATGACAGATGCAGCAGACCCAGTACCTGGTGAGTTTGACCGTGTTGTCAAGTGCCGCGGAGAGCAGCAGGCTGTCCGCCTGCCGGTTGAAGGCCAGGCCTCTGATCTGCTTGGCATGGATTGGCACGTACTGACAGGCCTTCAGATTTACCACGCTGACCTTCTTCACACCACATCCTGGCACAGGGAACAAACAGCAACATCCAAATCAGCCCGTTTCATATGGAAACTCATTAAAAAAAAATAATAATCAAGGGCTTATTTATTAATAGGAAATAAAGCCCAGGTCTATGGCCTGTTCTGTTCAGAGAAGCTGCAGGGGAATGAAAGTTTAAAGCATACCATGCCATGTAAAAGGATTGCCAAAGGGGGGGGGGGCACTCACCAGGTACCAGGGTGGCCTGTGGTGAAGGCTGGGATGCCAGCAGGCAGCTGAGAGGTTCGCAGTAGGACAGCACCCGGCACCCACCCGTCTGGGACAGCAGCACGGCCTTGGTGAAAACATAGTGGCCATCGGTTGTCGTAGAGCCTGCTGGTTCTTGGTGATGTGAGGGGCCCATCTGGGAGGGCCCAGGACCCTGTGAGGAACTGCAACCCGTCTGAGCCATCAGACACTTCAGCTCCTGCACAAGAAAAATATCAATTTAGGTTACCACTAAGTTACCACTGATGGCATAACCACTGCTCTCCATCCTTTCAGACCAAGCTGGGCCAGGGATATTCCTCCATCCACTTGCATTTCCAAGCTGCTAATTTTATGATCTATAACTGCACAGGACCTGAACCATAGGAGCTGACACCATGGGCCCACATAAGTACCTGTAGTTGTTTGCGCAGTTTCCCACAGTCATCCGTCAGCACCTGCAGCTGCAGGCGGCACTGCGCAGACTCCAGCTCGGCCTTCCTGCGCAGAGACTGCTCTTGCTCCAGGGACCTGATTGTGTGGAAATCCCCTGATTTTTAGTTTAAAAAAAATTAAAGGGTGCTATAACATAGGCAATACCAACTCCGCCACCGATGGCTCATTGAGCGTGCTCCTTGATTCACACAGAGCAAGGTGAGGGTAGCGGGCCCCTTACCTCTTCATGTTCTCTTGCTCGGTGTTGTCCAGCACCCTCAGCCTGTGAGCATACAGCAGAACAATATCTGAGCGCTTAGCCTTCTTGTTACACTGTGGAGACAAAGGCAGGGTGGTGGGGAGGGGTGAAAAGAAAACAGGGTAGCGACTGTAGGCCAGGAGGATTCAGTCGAGTATATAGCAAGCTGCAGGGGTCTTATTTCATGCTTATACTCCGAAGACTCAAAAGGGTTCATCTGTACATCTGGTGTGCAGAACCAGCCCTGTATGACCACGAACAGCAAAGGCTTCTCCAGCTGTCATTAAGCTACTAATGATCCCAGCGCACCACGACGGAAAAGCAAACGTACGCAATTATGCTAATCAAGTGCTTCAACGCCCAGCTGGAGCCAAGACCCACAAATAACCGCCTCAGACGGAGCCCCCGACTTCACCCTTTTAATTACGCTAAAGTTCCACTGGACCCCCTCCACATCACTCATGAAAAGAGCTGCAGCTAAAAAGCTGAACACTTAGGGCTCAGGACAACTTAAAAAAATACCGAAGCCACGTACTCAGCAAAGTACCATAAATAACTGTTCACACGTCACTGAACCCACCCACAACATAATGCTAAAGCTGATGGTCCATCCCATTTCCCGGGGTGGGTCACAGGGGGCGGGCTGCTGACCTGGGGGCACTTGGCTCCTTGTCCCTTCAGCCAGCGTTTGATGCAAGACAAACCAAAGAGGTGGCCACAGCGCAGCGTGGCGATCCGGTGGTCCCCGGCTGTGGTCCAGGGTTCGAAGCAGATGGAACAGATCTCCCCCTCTGTGTCACCACCGTCCTCTTCCTTGTCGCTAGCAGGCTGAGCTGCTTCTGCTGACTGAGATCGTTGAAACAGACACAAGCCACAGGCAAAGTTCCTAAGAAACTTTACTCCTCCGGAAAATCGACAAACGTTTAACAGTATCTTTACAGGTCCTTCTTTTAACTATTTAAAGACGACAACAAAAAACTTTTTAAAACTCTAGAAATATTACACACACACAGACACACACAGACTTACACATGTCCTACTAAAGTTAGTGATTAATATTTCCAGGGTAGGGCTATGTTAAGGTCAATGACAGCTCTGAAATCTAGAAAATGCTACCACTGGTCATCTGAACAGTTACTGGACGATCAGTGCCAGAGTTATAATGCAATCCGTAGCTACAGAAAAGCAGGCAGCTTTCGAGAGCTAACAAGGTCTGCAAAAAATGGCATTAGGCATGGATGTACAACTAAATAACTAATGCACACTGAAGTAGAGCAGCCTCGCCTCACCTCAGGCTGTCCTCCAGTCACAGGTGGTACCTCATTTCCCGTGGCATCTGCACCATCTGCAACTAACAGACAGTCCACTTACCACAGTTCATACATTTAACACCTAAATTCCTGGGAAATACCAAATAAAATAATAATATTCTCTGCATGTCAAACACCATCAGAGTTCTGTTTCTGAGCTGGGTTACGCATTTCCAGATACACTTCAGGGATGCATCCTGAACGTCGGCCGTCATAACAGCAAAGGTCCACATCTAAACCACATCAAATTCCCAGCCCCTGGCAGCGATCCATCGACGCGTGAGATGGCTTTCGTGAGCCTCAATACACTTAGTTAAGAGTAATCCAGTGTATTTAACTGGAGAAATGTGAAATGGCCATCTTGAATATTATTCGGGACGTACCATTTATAACGCCCCCCAAAAACTTGGAATTGCTAAATTACCGCCTTTTGTCACAGGTGTTCCACTGAAACAGCCAAACTGAACACAGATGAAGACTAACCGATCCGTGCCTTTTAACACAGCCGTCTGTTGTAGCACATCTGGAGAAGAGAAAGATGGACTACTCCACCCACAGGCCTAAAGGCACCCGGTCAGCAGCAGACCTAGTCAATGGATCACAGATTTCACTTCTCAGGGCCTCCTCAGCCAACAAATCCCCTTCGTTGGACACCTTACACATACACCAATGGGAAACCCTGCCCATGTTTCGCAGTGTTTGCATAGGTTAGTTTACATGTTTCCATCCTTGTTCTCCATCTTAACAGGACTCCCGGTGAACAGTCAATAGATACTTCATGCTCCACACACAATAAGCAGTTACTTTAGGTTTTAGTTCCAACAGCATGACAAGTTTAACATTCAAATACGGCCGTTTCAAAGTTGAAGAGCAGTTCATAATGCCTCATGACACAAGTATATACACATCTTGTTTGCTTAGGAGACCCCATAGGATAGCATTCGGAGAGGAATTTTGTTTTAAAAAGCCCAGCGGAATAAACTACATGGCTCAGATGTAACTTTTGATAGTTCAAGGCACCTGTTCAAACCAGCTTCACTGGGATTAAAGCGGGATCCAGACTAACTTTTTCCACTAGTCACACTGGTGACCCTTACTACATTTTAGGAGCACTAGCACTAAATTCAGACACGCCACTTAAATCAACGACACAATGAAACACATTCATGTTTTTGATCTTAACTGTATTACTGTTAAATGCTTTGGTAATAAATATACAAATTTACAGAAATGTGATGTTTTATTATAAAGGGGGAAAAAAGTCACAAAGCGAAGTAGCGCTCTAAGAGAAACAAAAAATATTCAACTGAATTTTATTTGTATAGTGCATTGTCACATTACATTGTCTCAAAGCGCTTGACATTACACCTGTCCAAAGCCCCCAGTGAGCAAGCCAGAGGCGACAGCGGCAAGGAAAAACTCCCTAGAAGGAAGAAACAGGATCAAAGGGGGAGCCCATCCTTCAGGGGCCGGCAGAGGATGTCAAATGAAAAAGATGACAAAATCCTAATTTACACAGTCCAAATTTTAAGATTTGGATTCTCAATGAGGAGGGCAGGAAGGTGATGGCAGGAAGGTGATGGAGCTGCTTCTGACACAGGATGAGCATATGAAATGGTGCTTTTTGTGGTCAGTACACAGTCGTCATCACAGCACAAAAACCACAACAAAAACAGGCAAGCAAGGAACTCCCTCTTCCAGCCTGGGCCTCTCCTTCCCCTCCCTTTAGAGCACATCCCCCTTTTCTTTCGAAAAACAAATCGAGTTAATTTCATTGTCAGCAAAGGGCCAAACAAGAGGAAGCGTTCATATGGACCTGACACTGGAAGATGACATATGGAAGGATGGTGGGGCAGAAAATGTGAAACTGAATACATCTGGACATGACATTTTTCCCCACTCTAGACATGGTAAAAATGCCCACGTCTAAGCGGCCCCGTAGCTTTGTGATCCAGGCCCCTGATATTAGTTTCCCCAAATTAATTAGAGGAAAAGCTGTCAGAAGTAAGCAATTAATTAGATGTTTTGAAAATTTGCACAGATCAGATTTTTTATGTGCACTTTGCTAATGCTTCTTAATGCTAAAACTGCTCTATGCTTTAATGATATAGGCCTAATATATAGGTCTGATTTCTTGGGTGGTATGGGGCCTGAACTCTCGGTCAGAACTTCAGTCCCCCTCCAGCCCTGACTACTTTGCTCCTTTTATTTCACTTGTTCCAAGTCAGACATACAATTCAACATAGACAAAACAGTGAATTTCTTCCTTGAAATTAACAGATTTTGAGTTTCAGCATTTATGATCAAAAGCCTAAATGGTATCATATTATAATAAAACAACACGGGACACAAAACAGCAACTAATATAATGCATCACAAACTGAACCGTTTGCCCTTGAATGCAATGTTTTTTTTTTAAATTTTAAAACACGTACAATTGTACTGTATTGAGGTGGTTAAAAAAAAAAAAAAAAAAAAAAAAAAAAGCTGATTTCCATAACCGCATCTCACACAGAATCATCCCAACCCGTGTTATGACAACAACCTCGCATTAGCCCTCTCCTCTAAATACTCATCTCCCCCCCAACACACACCCCCTCCTTGCATTAAGAAAAATAGAAAAGGGGGGCATACTTGCAAGTTGCACAAGTGTGGCAAGTTATAAAATTCAGTCACTCCATCTACAGAAATGGTCGAAGTCTGAAGCCCCGTTAAGAGATGCTTTGATGAAATGAATGCCAAAAATGTGCAATCTGCGACCCTCCTCACCTATACACCTGTGCCAAGCCTGTTAAACAACTACAAGGAGCAAAGCCATTTTTAGCTAAAACCTTCTAACAGTGCATGCATTTTGTAGGACATGTGGATGTTCTGTTATGTTTGATACAATCCTTGCAGTACATCTGTTAAAACAGGTTTTAACGGATTAAGCTGGCTGCGGTGAGTCCAGTGCACATGTAGCAACAACCCGCTTCCGATTCTGGATCAAGACGGTAGACCAGTTTTATACTGCTACCAAATAATACAGAGAGGCAGACCCACATTCACAGACCACTACAGATATTCAAGCATCTATTGCGACAGCAGAGGTGGAGGCCCAGGATGACAGTTTTTTAAATTCTGGACGGCCAAACGATATTCTCACAAAACCCGGCAGACGACCAGATGCCTTAAGGCCTTTGGACCTCAAGATTACATTGTCAAAACAAATCGGAATAAAATACCTCAAAATCAGTTCCTCTTAAATTTTAATTGGCTGTCGCTTTTAATAAGAGGTATTGTGTGCTAGAAGACCAGTTGTCCGAGACGCAAATGGGAGTGAGCCAAATCAGTAGCTCAAAAGAAGGTAATACCAGGGTTAGCTCGCTTTAAAACGATGTAGAATAAATTTATGAATGACAATCCATGTTCAATGTATGAATGTGTCCTTTAAATGCATGCATATGTCCTTTGCATTTTAAAGATCTGTTCACTAGCTAGTTAGATAAAAAGTATTATCCTGAAGGAAAAATGACTGGAGTTAAAACAGCAGATATGACAATGCAGTACAGTAAAAACAAAATGCACAAAAAAAAAATTCGAGCAGCTCCGGCACAGCGTCAGCACGAAAGGAATCCTAATTATGATTAGTACGACAAAGATAGAAAAATGACTGTTCAAATGCCCAGACGGAACAAGTGCGGTTGAACAGAAATCATGGTTTGTAGGAACTCTGGCCTGAGGTGGTTTGGCCACTCTTTGGAAGAAGTTCTCTCTTATTAAAGAATATCATAAAAGTTGGACCTGGAGACAAAAGTTCACTGACACAAAGGCTAACTACAGCTGAAAAAACATCCTGTGATATTCAGCAGCTTGTTGATCTAAATTCCTGTTTCTAAGGTTTGAATGTTTTGACAATTCTCCCATCTTAAGTGTTCCACGTTACGAAATGGGCAGTTATCCTAATAGGGCTGCATGATATTGGAAAATTTTCAAATATTGTGAGTGAAATTGTAATAAATATTGTATCTATAAAGCAAAAAAAATATAATTGAAAATTAACCCAAAATAACCTATAGCCAAAACTTATCTACCAATAGTATCTGTCAAATAAGCTGGTTGTGTTGTTGCAAGTTATGCCAGACAAAGCTGCTGACAAATCACTTGCTTTTGTTCAATATGGTCTCTATGGAATCTAAAATATTTCCATACAGTGGAAGATGAAGGTCTTTTGTGACCAGTTCTTCACTTCTCTGTTCTACACTCATTTTTGTTAATTTCTCATTGACGCAGCACAATGTCTGCGAGTGAGTTCAACAGCAAGGATTATGATTGGCTTGGGGAGCTCGTGCAAAGGCAGTGGCTCGTGCAAAGGCAGAAGTAGTGATTTTTAACATATACCAGATAATCTTGCAAAAAAATAAATTAAAAATCGCAACGCTAGGTAAGTTTTATTTCCTATCACAAAGTAAAAAATTTTTGTTAAAACTTACTGATGATCTTAGCTAGGTTTCGGATGTTTTATGAGAATACGGTATACCAAGGTAAAATTTGAGAGTTACTTTAATAACGTCGTTACTAAATCACAGAAGCCTTAGGTCTTACCTGATACAGCAGGATGATGCAAAGTTTGAACCAAAGGAGCATCAACACCCTCCAAGGAGCCGGGTGGGGCAGCAGCAGGACTTCCCGGGTCTGCCATAACCTCCTGCCGCTCCTCCTGTTGCACCTCCTCATCCCTGGCCCCACCCACCTCCACAGCGTCACTCATGCCAGACTGGGGCACCAATGGCATACGAAGCATGAAGTGCGGAGGTTGAGAGAGGGTGGTCTGCTGACGCCCATCCAGCCTGCAGAATAGATAACGTTAAACCTCAAGTGCTAATAGCCCTGACAAATAAAAACTGTAACAGAAAATCAGAGTCCAACAGACAGCTCTCCAAAATCTCACATGAAACTGTAGCAGGGCACAGTTGATAAACAGTGATTTCCGGAGACAGTGTCAAAGATTAGAACTGGGGCCGAATCAGGCATTTTTAGTTGATCGGTACTGGCTACTACAGCCCCATCCAAAAGCCCGACCTATGCAATTTCCCGCATCCCTTCAATTTAGGCGAGTTATGCAGATTGTAAGGTTCGGTCACTTGCCACTTTAAGCCTGAGGCACGTGGTTTGACACTACAAGCTATTGCGATGTCAGCCGTGTGGAAATTCTTTAAATTGCAAACTGAAAGTAGCCCAACAGCTACCTGCAAATTTTTGCAATGCCATCCTCTCGAGAGGAGGCAGCAACAGAGCATCGTTTATACAACGGATCTAATTAGGCTCTTGCAGAAACATCATAAGGAATAATGCTGCCAAACTGCGATGTACCGACGCCTACTGTATGCGCATTAAATATTTATTAACAGATCGGAAACTGCAGATATAAAATGTAGAATGGAACGCATCGGGGTGCCAAAAAAATAGGATCGAGGCATCTCTACTGAGACATATGATGATTCAACACAAACGTTCTCTATAATAGCTCTTATGAGCAGATGTGGTGCTTCTGGACACATTCAGATGCCAAGTAGCAGGAGGTCGCCGTCCCTTACTGAGAGGCACATTAACTCCTTTAACTCCTATTGTTTTGAATTTGGGTTAATTTCTAGTCCTACTGACTAGGGCTGTAACAGTAATATGCCCTTTTGGTACATCATTCTCTGTACGGTACGTAAAATGCAAAGAATAAATGCATTTATTGACACGGCGGGATCCTGTACACACAAGTACATGTTCAACATGTAATACATTATGCCAGTTGCGGCTAATGCCAAGTCCGGTTACAGTCAGTCATAATCAGCAGTTTGGGAACATTTTGGTTTCTCAATAAATTACACCAGCACTGGAGATTCAGTAGTCGCCAAGACAAAGACTGTCAACTCTGTTATACCAAATTCAGATACGATGCTTGAAATACATCTAACTCCCATATTTAAGGCGCTTTTGCCAAGAAATTCAGATTGGGCAAAAAAAAAAACACTACGGCCATAGGAGTGTTTGTTGCTACAGATATGTGACTATACCCATTAATAGAGAACACAGGATTTAGATATATCACCATAGCAATCATATTTTTGATTCTTTTAATGTATTTTTACTATGTGCAAATGAGTGTCTTTCAGGTTTTGTTAGACTCGTTGACAGACAAATTGACTTTGGTTTACAACTGTTTTTAATTGTGCTTACAGTTTTAATAATTTCAAAAATTGTTCTCCCTGCTGTATCGAAACTGCACCAAACCCATAACCTTATCTTTGTACTGAAAAATAAACTGTGTGTACCATTACACCCCTACTACTGATTAACCACAACATGAGAACACTCCAGCAGATCACCTTGCTCAATACTATGTTCCAGTTACCAACCCTCCCACCTAACACTATGCTAAAAAATCCAAAGCCATTACACAGCAGAATGACTTAAAGAATACCTAACAGATCAAAATTTACTAGGAACGAGGTCTGTAATTGTGCATTAGGTACATGTGACATCACCAAATGCCACTCCTTCCTACCGATGTGGTACCTGGCAGGCTGTTGCCTGATGGTCAGCATCTCTCTCACGGCCCCGAAGTGACCTTCAGTCCTCTGACTGAATGCCCAGGAATTCATCAGAAGCTGCGGATCACGGGACTCAGGCTCATCATCCTCGTCCTCCTCCACCTCTGTGCTGCTTCCAGAGTCCGGGATGACAACAAGTTCAGATTCATCCCGCCCAGATGCAGCAGTGCGTCCGGGATCAAAGTCCACCTCCATCTCCTCCATTACTGCGCCAAAAACAACAACAATAGAAAAAAAACTGTCGGATCGACAACCAGTAATACGAAAATGAAAGATTTACTACAATACTTCTACACACTTTCTGACAACTATTTAAACAGCGAGACATAAAAAAAGGCGGTTTGGATAAGACAGTTCATTTTGACGTGGCACTTCACTATTATTAATAGGTTTCTGTTTAAGTACACGCGGGCACTTTAAGAATATAAATTGTTGATCAATATTCAGATCGCTAACTAGCTACCTAAACATATAACCCCCACCCCCCAAAAATACGCACAGAGTGTTTAACTAGAAGCCGTAAAATAACTAACTAGAGAAACTGTCGATCTGAACCTTTAACAGATCAGGTCAGCCATCACAACCTGGGCTAATGCTAATGCTAATGGAGCTAGCGCCGGGCACAGGCCTCTCCGTCCGGGACGCTACCAGTAATCAAGGCCTAGGCCGCCTTGGGCGAAACCGTAGTAGGACCATAATAAGCCACTGGGTCAGATAGGTTACGGAACTTCTACATTTTGGATGGCCGTCGGATCGGTCGATTCAGCACCTTCAGCTAGCTAACAGGCTAACGCGGGTACCCGTATTAACCTCACTGATAGCTAACAGACCCCGATTTTAGGCATGCAAAACTTACTTTGAGTCTTGAAAGGCGGTCTTGAAGACGCCACGTCTTGCGGGTACCACGTTTCAGATCAGCGATGGTTGGCTTAATGTCCCGTTATGAAAGGCTGAGGATTAATAAGTGTATTATAAGCCGAACTCGGCTCTTCATCGCCGCGCTCGAATCTCCCCGCCAGCCCCCGATGTCCCGCCCACTCCAGAGGCCCGACTTTTATTGGACAACTCAAAACGCCAATCATCATACGTACAGGGAAATGTACATCCGGCGTAGAAACAGTTGGTTCAGTATCAATCTACCCCCAGTGTTTTTTTGTTTTGATTGCGCAACAGATACGTCATTGTTATCAATTGCTTTTAAATCTTATTCATTCTTATTTTTGGCAGGTTTCTCCTCCTACAGTTTTCGAGATATCAACTGCAAACCAACTTTCACTCGAAATGTACCCGATTTCTGTGCTTGCATGCAGCGGAAGGACTCAATGCACTATGGCCCATTACTCCCGCGACCACCATCAAAATTATCTTCCATTTGTGTCGACCCAGCGCCATGTCGGCAGTTAGTGGTTTTTCCCTCCTCGACCATTTTCATTAGGTTCTCACTTCAGCTGACGTACCACCCCACAGGCCTTGCCGTTTTGGAGATGCTCTGTCAAAGTCACTCAGATCTTTACCAGGGTTGCCAACTCCCTCACATCTGGCGTGAAACTCATGCTTTCAGATTCTCACGCTCACGCAAAAAATCTGACAGCTGATCTATATTATTCCATTATAAACCTAAATTAGCTACGTCAAAAGCGTTGGGGTAGATTGCAAACCCTTCAGACTATATACACAAGATAATAAAATAGTTATATACATATAAATGCGAGTGCATGTGTGTGCAGACTTGCCTCGAATTGAAAATATCACTCCAGCCAGCTGACTAAAGTTAGTAACCACGTCTTTACCCCTGCCCATTTCTTCTGCTTTCACCATGTCAACTACGAGCGCCGAATGTTAACTTACAGTCTAATATATCCCAGACTTTGACATGCACTGCTTTTACGAGATTCATTCGTCTATCCCCAGTCAACATAATTCGTTAAATGGGGTGTTTTGGCTCATCTGTGTATATTGGATATTTCAGATAAATGCTTTACATGATAAATCATGCTCATTATCTTTAGTTACTGTAATGGGGTCATGTAATGAAATGTAGAGACACTAGGGGGCGATGATGTAGCTTTCTACTTGAGAATTCTTTTTAAAAAAGAAACGTTAACATAGTTGAACCGGTGCTATTTCAATAAATCTCAATATAAGAGAATTTAACACTGCTTCAGTCAGTAGGCAGCACAGACATACTAACGGTGTCGTCCCCAAAATATTTATATCAATTCAAAAAGGGAAAGTTTAAATAATTACAATACACCACACAGTAAAAACCAAGCTGTACAGACTAATATTCAAAGTGAAAGAAACGTTTTCTGTAAACTAATATTAATAACAGTATTTATTGTGAACTGAGGCATTGGCTGTGGGTTTCTGAGATAAAAATTTTTAACAAAGATGTTTTTGAAACAAAGAACATGCAATAAAAAATATTTTGAAACAATAAGAGAATAAACGGCTCACATAAGAAAATACTATGGGAGTACAACAGGTCAATTAAGGCTAATAGTGATGAGGCGTCTCCTTGCTGCGAGGCACAAGCAGGGTCTTGCACTGGAACCTTGTTTACCTGTCTCATCTCTGTGATGTCTACAGTGCCTGACAAAAGTCTTGTCACATAAGGACATAGTAACTTAAAAAGGCAGATAACTATTTCTAATCAATTGTTACAATAAATGGATCAATTTAATGCCAAGGGCTTTCAGAATAATAACTGGGTGCAAAATGAAGCAGTCAAAAAGTGTCCTGATGTTCACAGCTTGTTAAAGTCCATAACAACTGTTTTTGCAAGGACAAAAGCCTTGTCATGTCTTTTAATGATTCAACCAATCATAGATTAGAGGTTCACCTGTGACAAATACTGTAATTAACAATCCCAGGTGTGTATAAAAAGAACCCCAGCACACCAGACCTCCATTTGAAGTGCAACCTGACTTCTGACAACATGCCAAAGATTCAACCACAGACCAAAGTGCTGATCATCAAAAACTTGAAGACCAAGTCTGCTGCTGAGGTGGCAGACATCGTTGGTGTATCCAAATGTCAAGTGAAGAGAATAAAAAAAAAAGATATGAAGAAACTGGTGATGTTCATGACAAGCCCGGGTCAGGCAGACCCTTTAAGACAACTCTTCGAGAGGACCGTTTGTTGCTTCGACAGTCCAGGGCCAACCCTTTGTCAGGTGCAGCAGAGCTACATCAGAACTGGTCACCAGAAACCGCTGTGTCTACAAGAACAGTTTCTCGAATCCTTGCACGCAGTGGTCTCCATGGCCGAATTAGTGCTCAGAAACCAGCATTAACGACAACACAACAAAAAAAGCGTGTTGAATTTGCCAAAGTGCACAGCTTGCAGCAAGGATGGACAGTGGAAAAGTGGCAGAAGGTTGATTTTTCTGACGAATCATCCATTGAACTGCA
>JAAGVU020000008.1:10199004-10236360 GCA_011763525.2 Mormyrus iriodes
ACTAACTGCTAATCCTAGAGGTTCACATACTTTTGCCACTCACAAATATGTAATATTCGATCATTTTCCTCAATAAACAAATGACCAAGTATAATTTTCATCTCATTTGTTTGACTGGGTTCTCTATCTACTTTTAGGACTTGTGTGAAAATCTGATGATGTTTTAGGTCATGTTTATGCAGAAATATAGAAAATTCTAAAAGGTTCACAAACTTTAGTGCACAACGGTATTGGTATTTGTGATGAAACTAATTTCATTCCTCACACTAACAGTCTTGTGATTTAAGACAAAGTAAATTATGAGAGCTTCAAGGCACTGGACAAATAAGGAGCTCATACTCTGCGCTGCTGTGGCAGGTAAACCTCTTGATGGCCACAGTGAACTTGTTATATTCTCCCTTGTAGAGCTCAGAGGTCGCGCACTGCATGATAGGGGTCCTGGGAATGCTGTAGGTCAGCTTTCTGGGCTTGATCTCTTCGATGTCCATCTTCTGGATGCTAGGCTGCTTTACTGCCCCATAAGAAAACATGCATGCAATGGTCTAATACAGCAGAGCCACTGAACACATTATTGAAATGACTAAATCAAGTGACTAAACTCTCAAGTACAGCTAATAAATTAAACACAATCCAATACACACAGCACCACTGCCAAACTTGAAGAATACAATCACATACACATGACTTTGCATGTATGTAATGGGCACTCAAAATGCTTCAAAAACAAAATGGCTAACACTAACGTTTCAGATAGAAAAAAAAAAATGGAACGACCACTGAAGTCCAAATGAGAACTCACAAGATTTCAGCAAGGCTTCGATCTCTTTTATTTTTTCACTGCTGGATTCCACGATGCCACGCACAGCATCAACACTCTCCTTTGTGCCCTCTGCCAAAGACAGCAGCACTGCAAGGAAAAAAAAGATGCTGTGATGTGCATGTTCATGCCAAGTTGTATCTATTACTTAACTCCTATTTTGTTTTTCATAGTGACCACCAAAGTCAATCTCATCATTAATAGTTATAAACATGACAAATTTAATTCTTGATTGAAACATTTTAGGTTCATTTCAGTTGTCAAACCAGTTCCTCGTGATAATTAAGCCACATCAGAATATATGAAAATGACAAATATTCAAAACCGATTCGCCTGCTTTTCTGTGATCACCCAAGGCTGTAGCATGACCTAACAGGATTGGGTTTCACCTCACATTTCTCCTGCTCCCTGTGATCGACCTCCCTGTCCTCAGCATCCTCCTTCAAGCGCTTGACTTCCTGGAACACTTTCTCCACTTGCTGCCGCTCATCAGCCTGCAGGGCCAGCGAGAGGTGCTGCGCGGCATCGTTGAGTCGCTCGTTCAGGCTTTCAAACTCCTCAGCGAGCTTGTAGGCCTTGACAATGCGCTTCAAAGAGCTGATGGAGATGAACTTCTCCATCACAAGCTGGGCCGACTGCAGTGTGCCTTTTAGCTCGTAAAGGCCCTTCTTCACCAATTCAGTATTAGGCCCCAGGCCCCTAACCTTCACCACCTTCACCACCTGCATCAATGCCATCACACGCTGATCCAGCCTTTTGCAGCGCTCCTTGTTGGCTTTAACCTCTGCGCACAGTGAGTGCAGCTTCTCTGCTATGTTGATAATGGGCTCTATGACATCCATGGCTGGGCTCAAACAGAAAGACAATATCACAAGCTCAGCACAAACAGCACTTTATCATAAGAATAAAAATCGAGATTTATACAAAGCATAACAAATATGAGTATACTAACAAAGACAAGTACAATAGCTTATTCCTATAAACTATGACATTTTAATAACCACCATAACACAATTATCCCCCCTTGACCAGATGCCCCCACATCTCCTGCCTCCCTGACTCCTCAGCTTTGCAGGACCGCCCACATAACAGATAACTTGAGGGAGACAACAACAAATATGTGGGCAACTTCATTAGGTGTTTGCCAGAGAAGTGAAGTATAGGTCTCTGCAGGCTGGAGTAGTGGGCATCTTGAAAGGTTAGTGGGCGTGAGGCTATATGAACAAATATAAAATAGATGTTTCATTTTAGATGTGTTAATGTGTCGTCCTATGTATCTGATGAATGTCTGGTCTCTTGCTGCGGTAACGTTTACTGACAGCATTTTTGGCCAATAGAAACAACCTTTCAACATGCCCACCTTCTGAGAGGCCCACTGCTCCAACCTGCAGAGACTCATGTCTCAGAGAAGTGCCCCCCCCCCCATTCTGTTAAACATACTCCAAAAGGGGAAATGTGGAGACGTCTAAAAACTCAGTGAAGTGAGCTGATGAGCCATTCAATTTAACTGGACATTGTGTGTGTGTGTGTAATTATATACACAGTATACATTAGAAGTAAGGAAATCGTGAAATTCCAAACACAAAAATGCTACATGCCCTTATTTAAGGTGTGATTAATATTTAGGGTTCAATCATTGTTGCTGTCGTATATTATTAATGTTAAATAAATATAACGGCAAGCAGTCGTGTTACTCATTTGTTATTTTTGTACAACTACAAAAAAAAAAAAAAGACCAATATCAGCCTCCCTCCACACACACACAATCAGCCTCGACCAATGAAAGACCCATTTACAGTTGACCTCTAATATACATACAACTATAAAATGGACTTTTGCCTGGCACACATCTAGACCTTGATGCTGTCCCTAGAAGCAATCCGTAACGGCTATTTTATTAAAACTTCTCTCAATGTCATGTAAAGCGCTTTGGGGCGACTGTCATGAAAAGCGCTATATAAGAATAAAATTGATTGATTGATTGAAACTGTAAATGAAATTCATGTTCCAGCCCCCCTTCCCGAACTCACCAGGTACTCTTCACCATCCTAACCAGAGAACATCATACACAAAGCAATATGGATCAATATTAATCTATAAATATACATATTCCATATAAACAGGTAAATCATACCAATGAAATTATATTGAATCCTCACTGTGCACATTTCCATACTTATCCCACTCGCTTCCTTTACTACTCCAACAAAATGCACATAATGATTTGGTCTTTATATTCAAACATTGGTCACTGAAGTCAGAGGCAAAATGGCATGCTGATACTGGCCTCACTCACTGTCAGCTTAGGGCATGTCCCACCCAAAAATGAGACAGAAAGTTTCCTGAGTGATCTTGCGCTTTTACCTTGCTGACATACAGGTGAAATCGAAGCTTGTGGTCAGGACACAGGGTCAGGCATTTATCTGGAGTGGAGCAGTTTTTGGGGTTAAGGGCCCTGCCCAGGCGAAGATGCTCTGAGCCCAAGTTACATCAGTTGCGCAAATTGTAAGGTTTCGTCATACACTGCACTAAGCCTGATGTTTACGGCTTACAGTATGTGGAAATTCAAAGTAGCCCAACAGCTACCTGCAATTTTAGCAACAGAGCATCGTTTATACAACGGATCTAATTAGGCTCTTGCAGAAACATCATAAGGAATAATGCTGCCAAACTGCGATGTACCGACGCCTACTGTATGCGCATTAAATATTTATTAACAGATCAGAAACTGCAGATATAAATGTAGAATGGATAGAATCGGGGGTACCAAAAAGTGGATCGGGACATCTCTCCCGAATAGTCATATGATTACTGGACCATCTACGAGACTCAAACTGGAAATCTTCCGTTCCAAGAACTTCTTCCACCAACAAAAATCCACAGCTTGATCAAAACCATGTCAGATTCATCAGCGTCACAAAACCCAGCGACGTCTGAGAAACCCATCCCTCCATCTTCTAATAGCACAACTTCGTTAGGGTGCAGGGATAAGCACGAAGCCAGGTTTCTATCCGGATAACTTGTGGAATTTAAGGTAGTCTGGGCTAAATGTAAGCTAACCTAGAAACTCCATTTAAACTGGGGCACCTTAAATTCGATAAGTTACCGGGCTCAGCGAAACATTCCGCTTCATCATGTGCCACATAAAAACTTATTATCAAGCCGAGAAAAGAGAGAAAAACTAAAAGATACGTCTCTGCTTCTCGCTCTTCTCCCGTCCATGCGTTTCACACGCATTTACAAGCATGAATGCCATTCCTATTCAAATAGCACGGTGCTTTCAGTTTCCGTACTACTGACACCACTTCATGAACTACTTAAATGACACTGTAAAATATTCAATATGTAGCCTAGAAATAACACGGTGAGTATATCTCTCCATAGTTACGGAAACCTGTCATACGAATCACAGTTTCCTCATAAAACCTACACGTAACTTATTAAAAGCGACAGGGAATTAGCGTTACCTTTTGTTACCCACGGATTGTCCTGTTCCGAAAGCTAAAAGTCTCCTTCCGCGTTATAATGTAATTACCGTAACTTGACTCCTTTTATAGACGCTCCTATCTTAGCTCCTCCTACTCGCCTCGCGCTGTTGTAATTCGCTTCCCCTGCGGCGGTGCTCAGTTTGTAAGTCAGCGCTTTCCAGGGGCAAACCCACAAATCACGTCGCGCCCAAACATGTCGAGCTGCTCACACAAGACAGTCATGCTTACAAAGTCTCCCAGCATTTCCCACATTTAGGCCCAGAATTTTCTTTCAATTTTGTTAATTCAGAATCGCTCACCTGTTTTGGCTGCAGTCCATGTGTGATCCGGCCATCATTCCTGACTAGGCCTGGCTTGTTCTGTTTCAGTCTTCCTTTTAAAACAGAGAAGCTGTTATTATTTTTTGCGTGTTCAGTTTGTAATACTTAAGAAAACAGCATTGCTCAGCATAAATATTTCGTCATATGACTTTTAAGGCACTCTGAATTTTGTTGATCGGCTTTTACCCATTACTACATGTAACTGTTCCCAGCAGTATCAAAGCTCAAATTTTGCATGTTTTAAATTACAACTAAAAGTATGGCTGAAATCAAATCAATCATGTGACCACGAGTTTCTTTGAGATATTAAGCAATGCACACTTTCATGTGCTCTCTTAAGATGTTTATGTATTGGACACGGCAATTCTAACTTTGCTGTAAATTATTTTGTAAAATTTGACTGCCCTTGTATTACGTGCCAGGGACTGTATACAAAATTTAGCCTTCTAGTTAACTCTGGAACAGTTATTAACTGTTCATTGTCCCTCTTAGATAAATAAATAAAATAATAGGGCGTTTGTTAATACCAAGAACTTAAAGATTGTACTTGCTAACTTGCCTTCCAAGAATGAACTTGGGGTGCAGTGAATTATGGGATTGGTTTTGTTCTCATGAGGATACAGTTGGGGCAGGGTAAGTACGACATGCAGGTATGATGTAAAACAGGTACACAAGAACACAAATACAGTCATGCATGCATATTTACTGTAACATCGTGGGTGCAGCCTCCAGTCTGCCACCCTACACCGGCCAGCGTGAAGAACAAACTCATTGTTGGACTTTGGCATGATCATAATCACTGCTTACATCTTACTTTTAGCAAGCAAACCCACTCTTGTCTGTGCAATAATGTTAGCATGCCCAGGGAGGTCGGGTAGCCAGCTGTGACATCCAGCCCTTCCCTGGTGGTGTTTTCCTGATGTTCCCCACAGGCGGGGCTGATTAGCAGCCATGCCTGCTGCTTGTTAATTGTTACCTCGTGTTTTTGCCCTTGTTCAGCAATCACTGGTGTCCCGTGTTTACTCATCCCTGTTTTCCTGTATATAAGCTTCCCCAGTCCAGTGCTCCCTTGTCGGTTTTTGTGAATGTTTGTAGGGTTGTATCCACCGCTTTTAACAATAAAGTCCCCTCTCGGGGTTCACCCTTCTCGGTCTGCCGCTGCCTCTTTTTACCCGGCATCATGCCGCGCCGTGCAGCCGGCAGTCGTACGCGCCAGCTGACCTTGGAGAGGTTTTTTTTTTCTCCTTACTTGGGGGTTTTTGCTTCCTTCTTTCTTTAGTTATATTTTTTGTCTTTCCTTTTCCCTATTTTATTCCTATTCTTTCATGTAAAGCGCTTTGGGGCGTATCTGTTGTGAAAGGTACTATATAAAATTGAATTGAATTGAATTGAATTGAGAGACACCCAATGTGTGATCCAGTCATCATTCCTGACTAGCCCTATCCTGTTCTGGCTCATTTTTCATTCTAAAACAAAATAAGCTGTTGTTATTTTTTGCTTGTTCAGTTCATAATACTTTACAAAACAGCAGTACTCAGCATAAATCTTTGTTGTCATATGACTACCATCAAGATCTCCTGCCATAGCTACTGGTCTTTTTCTCCAAAGTCCCAGTGGTTGAGAGAGGGACTGCACAGACAAGGAGGGACCACAAGATTCTGGGTAGAATACCATGCTGGTAGATCCAGGCTTTGACCTTCCCTGGCAGGTCAGACTTGTTCACGGCTTTCAGCCAGTCATCCAACTCATTACAAGTTGATGGATAGCTGCTGTGTCCTTCAGCAAACTATCGAAAACTTCACCCAAACTCCTACTGGCTTCTCTGTAATGGTTGGGTTGGCTTTGCCTGAGATGGTAAACCAAAACGTATCTGCCACCTTGCCCTTTCTCAGCACCATGGATCTTGATTTGGCTGGTTTAAAACACATCCTGGCCCATTCTACCAACTTTTCCAGCTTCTTCTGAATCCACTGGCAGTCTGGGACCGATTCTGTGGTGACTGTGATGTCATCCATGAATGCCCTAATAGGTGGTTGCTCTTGTGCAGATCTCATTCTGGTTCAGCAAACTTAGTGAGCACGTTCATGGCAAGAGAAAATAACTTCACAGGAGTGCACCCTGTAATTATGCCAATCTCTACCTTGTGTCAGCTTGATGTTATTGCTCCTCTAAAGACCCTCATCCTGAATTGGTGGTAATAATCAGCGATGAGTTCTTGGATCCTGTTGGGGACATGATGTTTAGTCAATGTAAGCTGCATCAGCTTGGGAGAGACGTGCCATAAGCATTTGCAATGTCGAGCCACAACACAGCCAAGTTACCTCTGGTTCTCCCTGGCTTCCCTAATGAGCTGTGTCACTACTCCTATGTGTTCCAGACAGCCTGGCATCCCTAACATGCCACCCTTCTAGACTGATGTATCAATATAGGTGATCTTAATCAGGTACGTGCACAATCTCTTGGAAACAGCACTGAAGACTACCTTTGCCTTGCCACACAACAGGGAAATGATTCTGAACTGGTCTGTCTGGGTGGAATTTTCCTCCTTCAGGATCCACACCCCTTCATCTACTCTCTATTGATCTGGGATCTTTCCTCTCCTCAAAAAGACCCACAAAATATTAGTCTGGAACAGTTCTTGTACACATTGCATGAAGCGCCACTTGGTCCTGGGGCAGAGTTTGCCCTGTCTTTGTAGACGGCCTCTCTGACCTCCTTCAGCTGCAACTCTGACAGGTCAGGGAGGTCTATCAAGATGTTGCACTCGCCCAACTCCTGCTCTTTTTCTGGATCACTATATGATTGCATCAGATGTTGGGGACGATGGGTGGCTCGGCAGGTTAAATCTCTGTGTCTGTGATCAGAAGATTGGCCCTGGCCTCAGCAGAACAGCCACATGTCTGTGGGCCCTTGAACAAGGCCCTTAACCCCCAGCTCCAGGGGGGGTGGGGTCCTGTGGCCGCCCCCCCCCCCCCCCAAGCTATGGAGAGCAAGATGGGGGCGGTGAAGAGAAGCATTCCAATGTACCTATACTTGTGCAAATGGCAAATAAAGCATGTTTGTTTGGTTTATTTCTTCTCAGGAGCAGACCAGATTCCTGCCAGATTTTTCTCCCCTAACAGCTCCTTAGTGAATTTGAAGGGGTTGGCAGTAAAGGCTACGCATTTCTGTGCCCTTTCACGCTGTTGTCTCCGATTCCCCCAGTCCGACAGAGAACCCTGATCTTCTCGTGAAGGATGCACATCAGCTGGGCCAATCCAAGGCACGCCTCCCACTCTGCCTCCTTATACTGCATCTTCAGTAGTTTTATCTTCTGCCTGATGTTGTGAATCTTCAATACTCTATGATTCGTTTGGCGATGATGCAATAATATACAACAATAATATACAGCTGCAAACTCTCAACACCACTCTCAGGCCCGCCACTCTCAGGCATCTTCCAGTTGGGCTGACACATGTGCAGAGAACATAGAAACAGTTTAACATGTTTGGGAAAAAAAATGTCCTAAGCACATATTTCTGTACAGTCTGTGTTTCTTCATGTTAATTTTGTTTTTACTGTTGAAAGTATTACTGCTTTTGCATAAAAATGAAAATAGCATACTTCTTGTTATCAGTAGTTATCTGCGAGTTCCTGTCAAAGTCCTGCCTAGATATTTATTTATTACTTTTCAAATCTGAAGCATTCTGGATATTAAGTTAGTCATAACATTCTCAGTGGTATGATACTTTGAAGTATGAAGTCCACAAAATTTTTCTGTTAGATCTGGATATGACTGTTTATCACGATAATACAGGTAATTGGCCACCTCAATTATAATATATGCGAAACTCTTATCGCATACCAAGTAACCAATTATTTTGAACAGGGTCGAAGTGGGGCTGGAACATAAGACAAAGGTACACCCTGAATGAGATTATATTTCATTGCAGGGGAAATACATACAATTGGCTTTTATTTAAGTAGCGTCACTGCGTGATGCCCCCTGGAAGATTGAAATAGTTTTCTACTATGAACTTTTTATATAGCACGTATGTCACCTACTAATATATGTATTATAGACTAATTAAACTAATTATTTGGGAAATGTCGTAAATCAAATAACTACCCACCAAAATGAATGGTTTTGACGTTCCCGGAAAAACGCGAGTGGTGACGTACTTCCTGTGTGTGATTGGTTGGGTAGGATTTCAAGATGTCTGCCACCATGGTGGAGCATGTTGTGGCTGATGCGGGAGCTTTCTTAAAAAAGGCACCTTTACAGGTTAGAAAGACAGTATCTTCGAACAGTTCAAGTTGTTTTACACGTGAAAAAATAATGAACTACTAAACGATTTAGTGCGCGAGCATTTGTGATTTTTTTACGCGAAAATATATAGTTCTGCATCTTCTCATGAAATTATTTGCATATATACTGTAGTGGTAAATCGGTTTAATTCCTAGCACCTGTTTCACCATGTTCCCAAAATGTTTATATTTTGATAATTAATTATGAAACACGTTCTTATAAAACATCTCAAACAGAACTTTATGTCCATACTGTCGGCTATCATTAATCCCCCATCGTTCTAACTTGAGACGTGATTATGTCATTTACAGGACATCGGGAAGAATATTTACACCCTGAAGGATGTCGTTGATGAAATACGGGACAAACAGACCAGACGAAGTCTATCTTTTCTGCCGTATAAACTTAATTTCAAGGAGCCCTTTCCAGAATACATTAGACTAGGTGATCCGTTAACTTGATGTTATTTTTTAATATGTAAAAATGCATAATTACAATTGTGAGGAAAAACCTTAGGCAATTTTCTTGCATTTTAACGTTTGCTTTTTATAGTGACTGAATTCTCCAAAAAAACTGGAGACTACCCCAGCCTCTCAGCCACCGACATCAAGGTTTTGGCTTTAACTTACCAGCTAGAAACGGAAACCGTTGGATCTGCCCATTTGAAAAAAGAGCCAGACGTTAAAGTGAGTAAACCTGCTCCTAGTACAATAATTGGAAAAGTTCAGAATGCCGTGGTTTTAACACAGTCCTGTGGTCACAGATCACTCTTTGCGGCACACAGCGCCACCCAGAGGCCCCTGTTCACATTGCAGGATTTCATCTTCCATCACAGGTAAGGGTGATCACTGTAACTTACTTTTGTAAAGTACGGAGTAGCACTGACGTGATGCATTGCAATAATTCTATGCAGACGACGCTGGGAAAACCAGCTGCAGCCCCCCAGAGTGTCCCACATACCGAGAGTGAAGAGTTCAACAGCTTCCAGTTCTGGAGGAACCCCCTGCCCAGTATTGAATCTGACCTGCTGGAACTGCTGGTGAGGACAGCTACTTATGGCCGTAACTAACACTGTTATCGGTCTAAATCTTACTGTTCCATCCAGCTTCCAGCCCCTTATCTTGAGCAGTATTGTGGGGGCCTGGAGCCTGTCCCAGGCAGTACATGGCACAAGGCAGGGTGCTGTATTTGAATTCTCATTCCTTAAGGTGACAGTGTCACATGAAGCTTATTCTGCTTCTGGTTGAATGTAGATTGTGTCCTCAGTAACTTGCATTTTCATTACATTGTTTTTCTTTTACTGCTGGTAATTTGAGCACAATGGGCGATTTTTAACTGCATACCTCTTCCCACAATTTTGGGAAGGGGAGGTTTGATTCTTGGCATAATTAAGAATGTTCGATGGAGGCTTCGACAGTGCTACTATGAAGCTGCAGTCAGTTCACATCTTTTCAAGGGAGCATGATTTCCACCCGCAGTCTGAAGCGGAGAATGCTGAGGAAGTCAGGGCGTTAGAGGAGGGTAATGAAGTGGATGAGGAGGAGGAAGAGGATGATGACAGTGGAGGCTGGATCACTCCCCATAACATCAAACAGGTCCAGAGGGACATGGGTGTGTTTGAATCCCCTAGAGATGTCAGAGTTGGCTGTGTGACCACTGACTTTTCCATGCAGGTAAGACTTACTGTTTTGGATAAATGTTTAAGCCTTTTAAAATTACAAAAGCAGCCTCTGCATTTGTTTAATGAACATATCCATCATTTTCCAGAACGTTCTCATTCAGATTGGGCTACATGTACTATCTGTGAATGGTATGCTAATCAAACAGGCCCGGAACTACATTTTGCGATGCCACGCCTGCTTCAAGTGAGTTAAGCACATACTCTAAGGATTTGCAACTCACTTATGCGACATAGACCGTAAGCTCTCAAAGTGGTAGCAAATCCTGTAGTGGCTTTTCAAAATGACATGGCTGTCCTTCTTAGGACCACAACAAACATGACCAGGACGTTCTGTCCAAACTGTGGGAACAAGACGCTGAAGAAGGTTGCAGTGACGATCAATGAGGATGGCAGCATGCAGATGCACTTCTCCAAGAACCCCAAAGTGCTGAATCCCCGGGGGCTGAAGGTTGGTGTGGGGGGGGTAGTAAATACCAGAGGGGGGGGGCTAATATCATGGATGTGTAGTCTGAGCCCCAGAAGTCCTGCAGTAAACCCTTTATGTACGAAACTATATATAAATTGTTTCAGTAATAAATCCAATTTGGTCATTTTGCTGATTTGAGAAATATATTGTAGGCTGTCGTCTGCTCAGAATTACACTGGAGATCTTTCAGCTTTTACCCACTCCCTATGTGATGGTATTGTACACCCTCTGGCCTTTTTCCCCTGATAGCACACTCTGCCCCTGCCAAAAGGGGGTAAGCACAGCAACAACCCTCACCTTGTGGAGGACCAGCGGTTCCCCCAGCAGCGGCTGTCTCACAAGGCCAGACAGAAGACCGAAGTCTTTGACCCGGATTACGTGGCCAGCGCTTCCCCTTTCGCTGAGAATGATATCTACAGCCGGGCCGCGAACCTGCAGCTGCGGGATTCTCACTGTGGCGGGGGGCGCCGCCGTGCTAACCCTAATGCGTCACGCAAGAAATTTGTTAGGAACAAATAAGGGCTGTTTTCAATTGGGGGGGATGGGGGGATACCTAGTGTCCTAAGGCCACAGGGTCTACTGCTTGTGATTTAGGGTTAACTTGCTTGGTACCTTGGATGTTTCTCAAACTCACAAACTATTCAGTTCTGTCCCCCAGTGTTGCGACTGCTGGACATAGGCTAAGCTGGAAAAGATTTTGCTGGCTTGATTGTGCCAGAGGGAGGCAGACAGCCAGGTTGCCAGGTATTAACCTCCAACGGCTGTGAATTATGGTTCAGAGAAACTTAAGAGCATTAGATACTAATGCAATTTTCAATGTCCTAAAATGCTCAGACTGGCAGTTTTGTAAATGTACACTAGCCCTTTTAAAAACTCAAGCAATAAACCCATATTTAATATCAGAACTGGTTTGATTAAATTCACATTAATTGACAGACAGCATTAAACAAGTTTTTCCCGCTTATCAAGACCCAAATTACAATTCACAATATATTCTTCAGTGGAGTCAAATGTGATTCATACACAGCTATGGAACAAAGGGGACTTTTTCTGGGCAAGCCCATTTAAGTTACTGGTTTCTTTCTATTGTCACCCTGACACCTCAGCCATCTCTCCTTCTTCAGATCCCTCCCTAATGGCTGAGAGCACAGTGTCCTCTGCAGATACTTCAGCAAGCTTAGAAGCTGAGTCTAAGGGCATAAGGTCAGGGTTCGGAAGACCACTCAGGTCAGCGATAGAAGAGTCAGTTTCCTTTTTCGGCAAGACAAACTCCAATGGCGCCAATACCCCTTGAACACTGATGCAGCCCAGACCGCTGCACTTGTGGACCTGCGTTGGGGGTATACCTAAAAAGAGCAGAACAGCACATTAACAAATGCTCTGTGTAGCATGGCACATCTTATTCTAACCAGGCCTAAGATAACCTGGGAAAAAAGACAGACCTGTGACTTAGTAAATACCACAGAAAATTTGTCATGAACAGCCTTTAATGGTGGCTATGAATGCATGAAGAACTAATGAGTGCAACATACTAAACATATGTCCTGCAGGGTAATTGAGAAAACGTGTGTGTGTGTGTGTATAAGCAGGGCAGCAACAGCATCATTGCTACTACCTAGTATGAGGGCTAGCTGGGTGGGGGGGAAGAGGACTTGCAGACAGCGATTGAGAAATGGCACCATGTCTTCAGCGAAGGCACAGCAGAACTGAACGAAAAGCTCACGTTCCCGGCTGCTGAAGGCTGCCTCCTCAGCCCGGTGGAAGACCAGGATCAGTTTGGTCACCTGTGGAAGATTTTGGCTTAGACACCATAACATCATACTTCATTGGTACGGATCCTACAAAGCAGCGTTGGTGCACCAACAGGAGTACAACACAGAGAGCTCTGCGAAGGTCAGGCAGAACTGAAACCACATCACCATAATTAAGGAGCCTCCTCCCGGAGTACATGCATCCTTCCGACTGTGAATTACTAGACTATTGTATTACATTTTGGCAACATCACAAAAATATGAACCCCTTGCCACACATGGGAGGGCCAAAGCCATCAGCATAAGCAGAAACACACACACACACACACACCTTGAGGAGAGCATCTTCCAGGCATCTAGTGACACCCTGAGCCAAGGCTATGGGGCAGCACAGGCGCAGGTCATTGAAGGCGGTCAGGATGTTGTTGAGAAAGCAGGCCAAAGGAGGGAAATCCAGGAGGGTCATGGGGGGCTGTAGTGTGCCAGGCTGCACGCCAGGTGGCACAGATGGGATGGTACTGCCTAGCATGGTGGGGAAGGAGATGAGAGTATAGTGATTCATGTCCTCCTGAAACTTCTCCACAGCCTCCTGTACCGCCCGGTGGAATGTATCCTTGGCAACCTGCTGGAACATGGGGGCCAGCTGGCCCCGGAAGTCTGCCCCCACCCGACTGAAGGAGAGACCAAAGTACATGCACTGGCCCAGCAAGGAGTCCAGGCGAGCCCCGACTCCACGCTGCAGGTCTCGCTCCAGGGTCTCCAAGAACTCTGCTACCTTCTGGACCACCCAACCGTGGAAAATAGCACTCTCATTCACTGCCTGTCCCGCAGGGGCCAGCAGAGGGTCCTCATCAGAGAAGATGGCTCGGTACTGTGTGATGATGTCGAAGAGATGCACGCGGCAGGCTTCGATGGTCTTAGTTATATGGACGTAGGGGTCGTCGTCAGGGAGAGCGGACAGGATGGAACGCAGCCAACTGCCTCGCGTCTGCAGAAACTTCACCCTGAGCTCCGCCTCCGTAAACACGTCCATTCGCCGGAGGTAGCCAATCACTCGGAGGCAGACGGGCAGCTGGGCATTGCTGCGCAGCTGCTGCAGTAGCTGACTCAGCATGAGCTGTGCAGATTGACGTACTTCATGCACAATGCTCTGTGAGAGTAAGAGGCACAATTCATGTTTTAGGGGAGAGTATGAGGACGGTATGTTGCTTTTAAAGTCGAGCTGGTAGCCCGTCATAAAACAGCTGCTACCTGGATGACGGGCAGGGAGGTGTGTTTCTTCTCTAGCCTTTTGACATAGGCTGCCAGCTCCAGGGCTTCCTCGTAATAGCCGTTGCGTACACACGTGTCCATCAGCTGAGGGATCTCTAGTATCTCCAGGATCTCCGTGTGGCGATTCAGCGTCAAACTGTTCATGCGACGGCTGGCCCCGATTTCCTCGGCTTCCTTTACAAAACCCCTGCGCTCCATGAAACACAGCAGTAAGACTTAACGGGCATACGGCGGAAAACACAGCGCAACCAATCAGTAATCAACATTTATCAGAAACGAACTACCTTGTTGCGTCAGTGAATTTATAGGTCAGCTGTCAATAGTGGTGCAAAGGGTCGGGAAATTTCCGGAAACTTTCCATGGGAAGTTAAGCTGGGTAATTTTGGATATATTGAACTCCATGCAAGCTGTCAGATACTGTAAAGAACGTGAACTATGAATAATACAAGATAAAATATGCCTTATAAGCAGTGCATTTTGATGTAGATGCATATTACGGTGTTTTTTTACACACTCATAGTTACTCAAAAGCACTTGGTGACAATATCAATATTAGTGCTGTCAGGATGTTTTTTTTTACCCAGCAACATTTAGGTTCCCGGTTATAGGCTAACTTGTTTTGCGAATTTCCAGCGTATTCTCATTAATTTCTACATATTCCCATGGAAAGTTTCCAACTTTGAAAACTCCCTGATTTTGCAACCCTAGTTGTCATATTAGTCTTCTCTTGCTTTTAAGTAAGTTTATAGTTCTATGAGCACACACCTGCATTTTTCCCCAAAACTTGGCAGTTTTCCGAGTAACTTAGAGACGCTACTCTCCACACGACCGAAGTCACGATATATTTCCTTGGTGCAGTCCGCGGTGCGGATGAAGGTTTTGTAGTTGGAGAAAGCCAGCTCCCGGGTCTGCTGCAGGATCTGCGCCCGCTCCTCTGCCAGCCTCTCCGGTTCGCGGCTCAGCTTCTCCACGCCATACGAGCTCAGCTCCGACAAATACGCCGCAAAGTCTGGGTTGTCTCGCCAGTTGTCAGGAAAGCTGTCTTTGAAAATAGACGCCAGAATACTTTCATCTTCCACGTCCACAGCCGCCATGTTGGTCAAGGTGCGACTTTTAATTTGTACTGTCAAACTTTATTTACAGCCTCTTTGTACAGAGGCAGGAAAATCAATGCAAGGACTGTCGACATTAACGTACAGACTCTACGCGATATATAACACAGCTTAACTATTCATTAAAAACAGCATATTTCATGTCTAACAGCGTTAAATATTCACTAGATTTTAGACCCCGCATGCAGAATGTGTCGTCACACAATTACTTCCTGTTTCCGGGTGACCGCTTCCGTTTTCTCTGGACCCACGTGTGACTGGTTTCTGCTAGAGTTGAGCAGTTTGAGCTATTTTGTATTATACTGTATTTTATAAACATGCGACCCTTAACGGATGACGAAACTAAGATCATGTTTGAAAAACTTTCGAAGTAGTAAGTGTCTGTATTGCTGAATTTTGTATTGTATAGGTTATGTGTGTTTAAAAACGTTCAGTTTGGAATTGTTTAAGTTATCTCAGTATCGCAATTAAGTGGCTTAAAAAATAAACAATAAGTAGATTGTTATTCCGAAGCAATGTATGGTTATATCGAAATCATTTTGTCTTCGTAGTATTGGGGAAAATATTAAACTGTTGGTGGATCGACCAGATGGGACGTATTGCTTCAGACTACACAAAGATCGTGTATATTATATAAGGTAAATACCAGCATATTTAAATATGCTATATTTAATTCGGGTGTTTCTTGTTAATGGACGTTTCTCGCTGGTACATACACGAGTGGAATATTATTTGGAGATCATTTTTAATTCTCCACCTTTTTTTGACTAGTGAAAAGATTTTGAAATTGGCCACCAATATATCACGGGATAAGCTGGTGTCAGCGGGCACCTGCTTTGGGAAATTCACCAAGACCCAGAAATTCCGCCTCCACATCACTGCGCTGGACTTCCTGGCTCCTTATGCAAAGGTAAAAGATTCGGTTCTAGCCCGGTTCTGTCGCCTATTCAGTGTAGTCTCATAACGGGACCCGCAATGTTTAGATATATCCTCTTTTGGATAAATGACCCCTATATTGCCTAAGTTATAAGACGCATATACAAAGCTGATTAGTTTTGTGTTATTTCTGTAGTTCAAAGTGTGGGTGAAGCCCGGGGCAGAACAGTCCTTCTTGTATGGAAACCACATTCTCAAGTCCGGCCTCGGCAGAATTACGGAAAACACGGAGCAGTACCAAGGAGTGGTGGTCTACTCTATGGCAGATGTGCCATTGGTAAGGATTGGTTCAGCATTGTAGCCATCATACATTAAACTACCAGATTTCTTCACAGAAAAGGAAAAAGCACAAAACTGCTTGTGAAATTATTATTACTCGGAATAAATGAGAAAGTATACTGATGTCTTGTAGGAACGTAGTGAGATCGGTATGGCACGCAGGAATGCTTGAGGGTGTCTTCTCACTGCGCAGGGGTTTGGAGTGGCAGCGAAGTCCACGCAGGTGTGCCGGCATGTGGACCCGATGTCCATCGTGGTGTTCCATCAGGCGGACATTGGGGAGTACATCCGAAGTGAAGATACTCTCACTTAAGACAGCAGTGAGGACTGGGCAGGGTGTGGAGATTCAGTGTGTATTACATAAATGAACTGCTTTGGGGCCGTCAGCATGGACACTTAATTTGCGGCCGGTCTGCCTGGTGCACCTCCTGTTGTCATTTTCTGCAGTTTCACCAGGAATGTCCGTCATAATTCTGTAATCCTCTTGAGTGAAATAAAACATTTTTCATTTTTGTTGTATGTAACAGATTGTTGGTTATCCTTAACAAACTGACCCCTGCCGGCCTATTTGTGTTTTCGATGCCCTGTGCAGTCTGCCTATATAACCGGATGATGTTTTGCTTAGGACAGTTGCCCACTAGGGGGCCTCATTGAGGCCCAAGATGAGCCACATAATTTGAAAAGTGTATAAATGTGGCATTGCTAAAGCTAGTGTTGGGTAGTAG
Organism: Mormyrus iriodes; assembly: GCA_011763525.2. Taxonomy (NCBI): domain Eukaryota; kingdom Metazoa; phylum Chordata; class Actinopteri; order Osteoglossiformes; family Mormyridae; genus Mormyrus; species Mormyrus iriodes. The sequence goes on from JAAGVU020000008.1 coordinate 10,216,140, forward strand.
CCAAAACCGAATTTTACGCTATATCGATATTTTTTTTCAAAACAAAATGTAGGATGACTATCGTTTATCAGTATACCTTTATTGTGCTTTAAAATTAGTTCTTTGTTAAAGATTTTTTAATAGAAATCAGTATGTTGTAAACTGAGTGAGAGCTTTGGGTGTTACGTTACACAGAATCCCTGAATTCACCTCTAAAGTCAAACTGTTCAGTCTCATGGGGAAGTGATGGAATGAAAAGGTGAGGAATTTTTAAAATTTCGTTTTAAAACATTAAAAATATTGCAATTTGTTTTATTTCGATGTACAATGAGGATATTTCCAATTATTCAGCACAGATTTAATGGTTGTCAGGCTTCTGATGTTAGAAATCTGCCAAATAGGACTTAAACTTAGTTTTCTGTTTTTTGTGTCAACACTCCACATCATATTACATTATTTTGTATTTAAAGCCCTAAGAGAAACAGCTATAATGAATTCAGAATAACCCTCTGACATTCCAGCAGTGCTTTAAATCAGCGTTTCCCAACCTGGTCCTCGGGGACCCACAGATGATCCACATTTTTGCTCCCTCCCACCTGCCATACGTGAAAGAAATACAAACGCCACCTTCTGTGGCTGTAATTTTAAACCTACCAACTTTATTATGCAAAAGAAGTACATGTTAGAAATACCATTTATGACAGACATTTCTCCTTAAAAAACTGCTGATAATTCACATTTATGCGCTACTGATAACACCTGGAGTGATTTTTATGAAATTTGTCAGCGTCCCCTCTTGCAGCCGCCACCAAAGTGGCCAGGGGGGCGAACTAGCCCCACGAGGGCCAGGAGACACCAGTTCACCTGGCAGTATCCAGAGACGAGGCGGCGACACACAGGTGCCAGGGGAGTCTGACACAGGGACACCATTTAACACTTTGTTTTTTGTTTGGTTTAATAAATACACAAGTCTTGTCCACTCTGATTGTACAAACGGCGATAACCTTCTGAAATCCCCAACTGCTAGTAAAAACAGACTAATGCACATTATGATCTCAAAAGAATTTAGAGAAGCAATTCCTCATACTTCTGTAATAATTCTCAAACATGGATTAAAAAAAAACAAAAAAAAAAAACAACATCCATCAGTAAAACAATTTACTTCATTCACAGGCCAATCCCATTAAAGGGAATATTTTAAAGGGGAGATTTGACACAAAAATACTTGTTGCTGCAGTTTCCACTCATAAATTGGCGTCACAGAATCACATTTTCAAACACGTTGCGTGAACATTTCATTGCTTCGAGAGGAGTTCTCAGGATTCTTCAGGACCTCGAGGTCTGGTCTTTATAACAATAAGGTAACTCCTTGGTCAACATCAGTACAGCACCAAAAAAACGGCGTCTGGACAGATTGGTGCGCCCGTTATTTAAAGCCCTGCATCAGGAGATTCAAAGAGTCAGATTCGAAGGCAGGACCTGTGGCTTGTTCACGAAAGCTCCCCTGTGTTCCAAACCTCCAACAATGCTTTGAGAGGTCTCAGTAGAACTCCAATACATGGGCACCCTGATGCATCTGCCTGGGACCAGGATGGGTCTTTCTAATGGGTAACTGTCTGTGCCCCCATACAGCATTTCCAAGTGCGTCCCAGCAGCGCTAAGCAATCCTCTGTAAGTGATATTAATACAGCTGCTCTGGGCAGAAGCAGCTTAAGGGCTTTCAGTTTTGAATTTATAACATCAGTTTGGCAAAGGGAAATTTAAACTGAGAACCTGCCCTCCCATGGGTAATTTATCACCTGCCCTATTTAAATGTTATGGGTAGTGATGGGCAAAATGACCCTTCATGAACCATATGCTGTACTTTCTGACTCCACAAGATGGTTCTTTCTGTTCATAAAAGGGCTCAAAGCATGCCCCAAATTAAACCAACAGCACCATCTAGTGGCATCAAAAATTACAGCAAATGGTTCATAAGGTGTCATTTTCCCATCACTAGAGGTAAAACAATCCATGTGACTAGTACTGGTAGGGAAAAACAAGACACTATCCTCCATGGGTTTGAAACCACACAGAGAGGTTTGATACACTTGCCTGTTTTTACCTTATTGGCTCCAGCTAGGGTAGACCAGTCACAGAGCACAGTGATCACACCTATCCCAGGTTTCAAAGCTTGCATTCTCCTATTCATCCAAAATACTGCCTTTACTGGGCTAGCCTACAAGAGGCCCACATTTCTGGAAGGCTGTAGCCCCTCCTACCAGCTAGCATTTCCTCAGAACTGCAGTCTGCCTGGTATTGCGGCTGTCCAGAGTAAACATCCTCAAGCATCACAGGTGTCCTATTTATATACACATCAGATTGAGATATATTATATATATATATTCCAATCAGCACATTGCTTTTTTTCCCTGGGTTAAATATGCCAATATAGCTAGTCATTTAAAATGATTCTCTTGCAATAACTAAAAGTCCATCTACAGAGTCGAATATTAGATGGGTTATAAAAAAAAAGATAAAAAAAAAAAAAGATATGAGAACAGTCCAGTTACAAGCAGTGCCACACGCAAATGCGCCGAGCTTATCTTAGGGCTGTCTATTCATTCACCAGCCTCCCCCCAAAATCCCAGCATGCTCAGCAGCACAAACCGCTGAAGGACTGAAATGCTATCAGTGTCAGATCTTCAGTCGACCAGTCTGCTGCAGTCTCTGGCTGTGTCTTCTTCCACAGTTTCTACTTTTTCTTGAGAGCACCAGGGGGCGCCATGGAGTGTCAGCAGCTCAGGCGAAAAAAAAAAAAACACCTTTGTGTAGTGCTTAGTACCACAAGTCTATTGGCATAGAACATGGAAAAAACCTTTTTATTTTCTCCTTTTGTTCGGTACCATTTAAAAGCACGGAGCACTAAAGTCCCATAAAAGATTCTGTGTGTGGGTGTGTGTGTCTGTGTGTGTGAGAGAGAGAGAGAGAGAGCTCTGCTGGCTCCCATGCAGTTCTGTAGGACAAACTGACCTCCTCCAGCTGTCTGAAAGCAAAGGCGCTCCCATCCTCCCCCAGCAGGAAGGGCCCCCACCCTGGAGGCCTGCCGTGGGTGGGAGTAGCGGGAGCGCGCAGGAGGAGGCCGGCGAGCTCAGACCGAGAGCTCGGGGCCCCAGCGTGAGTGCGGCGTGAGCAGGCGACGCAGGCGCAGTCCTGCGAAAGGGTTGATCCAACGCAGCGAGGGCTGCCCCCCGAACACGGCCCGCATGCCCTCCCAGCGTGTGCGGCGCTCCCACGTGGGCTTCTCGTTTTTCAGCCTTTCGATCTCCTGTGGGCCGGACGGCGTGAGAAAGTGAGGAGAGAGAGTGAGAGAGACGCCCTCTACAAGGTCACCGCCATTCAGGATCGACCAGCAAAAATGATCCACCCTCCAGTGTGATTTATAAATAAAATAAACTGACAGCCACCTACAAAAGCTGACATCAGTGGAGGACACTTTATATGTAAATTACAACAAAGAAATTCTGCATTCCTGTTTTGTAACAGAGACCTACTCTCAGTGCAATATCAGTGCAGTAACTAATATTATGCCCAGATACTGCTCAAGAATATTTTCCTGTACTCTTCATCTGGAAACCATTCAGACACACAGACAGGAAGATGTGGCCCTCAAGAACCCCCTTCTTGACCCCACCCGGGGCCTCGTGCTCACCGTCTCGTCATTGCAGATGGAGTGGATCTGCGTGCCAAACATGACAGCGGTGAAAGTGAGGAAGAGGAGGCCCTCCAGGCACAGGAAGATCATAAGCAGCACAGCGACCGGTGGAGAGAAGTCGCTGCACTCTGGGATGGAAGAAGGAAGACAAGAGGTCAGTCACGGGGCCCCGTGGACTGGAGCGAACCAGCACAGCTACCGGACGCTCCGTTTTTCTAGCAGCCTTCAGATGTTAGGAGGAGAGTTTCATGAAGACGGATGTTAAATCCAAGCTAAGGGTCTGAGTGTGCATGGAAAAAGCTGAATTTACTGACACGCCTGGTCATCTCCAGTCCACCTCGAATTCTCTCTCCCACCATCCATCCAAGCTACATGGCTGCTTACAAATGGTCACAATTCTGAGCCACAGCGGGGGAGCTCCGCGCCATCACCACCAACCAAATCCCGACGACACGTACCGTTCCACTGGACTTTGACACAGATGAAGAACTGCATTCCACTCAAGCCAAGGGCATAGATAGAAATCAGGGCTATATACATCTGGAGGGAGAGAGAGAGAGAGAGAGAGAGAGAGAGAGGGAGGGAGGGAGGGAGGGAGAGAGCATAAGGAGGGCTGCTAGACTGCTACACCATGCAGGTCAGTGAACAATAACACTTCAGCGTGTTGCAGTCATCTTCTCTGCACAGGGGGTTTGCTGAGATTTCCAGGGACTCGTCGGTCCGCATGCTGCAAGCCAGATGAATCCGTGGGGGACTTTAATAAATCATGCCATACAGCAGCGTAGTCACCGAAAGACCAATGTTGCCGCAAGGGTGACCATATTTCCAGCTTCTCAGCAGCACAATGGAGCCGCCGGTGACACTTAATGTATTCCGAACAAATAGCTATTACGTTACAACAGAAAGCAAACAAATGGACTCTTAAAAGTCCTCTGAAGTCCTAGGAGGCTTCAGCCTATAACCTGACATTTCATTTAAAACACATCGCTGCACTTGAGACGTTCTCCTGTGGGCTGCATCCTGACGGCACGCTACTCAGATAATTAACTTGTGTCACTCCTCTTCCCCAGATCCTTATTTATATATTTAGGCAGTTAGATTTTATCTAGTTTTCTGTTTATACAGCAACATATTTCAGTGGATCGTTTCTGCATCATTTAATTCTCAGTGCTACAACTGCAGGGTGCTTTATAAGATGTGGACCTCAACTATCAGGCCATGTGTTTAACCACTATATACACCAGCTGCCATGTTCTCGAGCTGTAAATGCTGAGGGAGGGAAGCCCAGCAGTCTGTAGGCCTGACAAAAAAGGAGAGGGAAATGCCACTTTCTGGAAGCTCAAGATCTGGCAGCCCCCACAGCTCGTGCCTTTCTGCCAAGCGGTATTGCACAGGAAACAACAGAAACTCATCAGGTCGCATGGAATGGGGGGGGCGAGGGCAGAGCTGTCACTCACCGTGAACAGGACGAAGAACCTCTGGTTGTTCTCGCCCACGCAGTTGTTGACCCAGGGACAGTGGTGGTCCATCTTACGGATGCATCTCTTGCAGATGCTTCGTTAAAAAAAAGGGGGGGGAGTTGACACAAGGGGGCATTAAGTCACTGCAGACTGGACAAAAAAACAGCAACGCAGCAGCATTTCACAAAGCGCCCCCTCCCCCCCCGCCGCATACCTGCAGTGGTGGGCTCTCTCTGGCTTAATGCTGCAGCACTTGGGACACTTATAGATGACCTCCCCTGGTTTCAGTTGCAAGCTGTCCATGTACTCCTTAGTGGCGTTGCCCTTTGGTACCGCCCCCTGTGTGGGGGGGCAGGGCATGTCTGAGGCATTGGGCTGAAACGGCGCCTTGCGGACACCACACCCGTCCTACTCTGTGGCCTAGGCTGGGCGGACACAGTGAGTGTCCTTCCTGCAGAAATTGAGTTTCATGGTGGGGTGGGGGGGCGAGGACTCACATCCTGTTAGTCCTTGGAGGCATTAAGTAGGAGGAGGACTTAAACGTGTCTGTCACAATACTGCCAGTAATCGCTAACAATAAAGAATGAACAAATTAGGCTGCCCCTCATCCTCGCTGCACTGCGTAATTCAGCCTGGCTTCCTCTTCCTCACTTCCTAAAATCAGGGAGAAATCCAGTGTTACGCCACAGAAGTACAGCCTGTCCTACTTAGGCCGATTGTCCGCGCGGGCTAAACTGCAGAAGGCCTCTGTCGTCCATTTGCCGACTTGATAAAGTGGACGGCTGATTTACAGAAACTGACAGGGAAACAAATACTGTTTAAGGGACTTCAGTTAAGGGACTTAAGTTCAATACATGAACTGACTAATTCCTTCCTCCCTGAGTAAGGTGCGTGTTATTCTGCACACCCTCATTTCCTAGCCTGAATACCAACTCTGAACATTGCTTACTCATGAAATATGTTCAAAAAACCTAACATGCGGTGATGATAAAAATTCAGATGAAAATGTATTCGAACAACATTATTGACTGTGCTAAAACAGGAACAGCGAGTCAAACAGCACAGCAGCCTGAAATGGGCTGATCACCGAGCCTGTGCCTGCCTGCTGACAGATCGATCCTGACAGAAATGCCGGCCTTTAGGTGTACTCCACAGAGCAGCCCTGGGTCGTTGAGCTTCTGCTGCACTGCGAACTCCAGGGGCTGCACATTACAGAGCCACATCAAACCAGCCAGATGTGTGCACCGTTGGCACGTTGGACATTACTCAAGGCTATTTAATAACTACTCAATTGGTCAGTCCGGCAGCTGCTGCTGGATCCCAAAACCATTATTAGAGTCCTTACTAATGCTGATTGCTGCCTAGGCCTGGCTCATGGAGGAAGGGGCACCCCCTAGGCTGATTACACCCCTCTCTAGCCTCCCCAAAGAGCCCTGTGGTCCTCTACGATGAATTTTGTCAAGTGGGGGGGGGGGTGGGGGGTACTTTTTTCTTATGCCAGATGAGCAGTCCAGCCCTAGGGCCGTGTCACTGTCCAATCATTTCACTGCACCTGTTCTGCATTTTTAACTTATCTGACAAACTGATCGGTCATCAAAATACTTTAACTGCCCATTTTCCATTTCAAAATCCCGGAATCTGTCACGCTAATATCCAGTATTGCGCTGGCAGCCTCAGGTGCAGGGGATCTCAGATACGAGTCCGCAGAGACCACTGAAGACCTGACCTCAGCACAGACTTTCCGATGGCCCACAGAGGGCTGCCTGCTTCAAGGCGGAAACAGGCAGATCCTTTGGGAGACCTACTCTCCCTGCTGCCACTCACTACTGGCACTACTGCCAAGCGCAGCTCTCTGAAGGATAGGAGCCCATCCATCTACGGTAAAAGTTGCAGCGTCATCAGGGGTCAGCTGTCCGTGGCGACTTATATTTTCCTTTGCCACCAAAATGGGCGGCAACTGGCTGCAGTGGGCGAAACTCCCAATTGTTGTCAACAGGAATAGCCTGTTCAGCAGTTAATGCTTCTTATTTGAATCGGCAGAGACACACCCTATCCTGCCCTAGACTTTATACCCAGCGAATTCTGCCAAGGGAAACCTCTAAGCCTGCAGGGAGTGAAGTACAAACACTATGTCATGTGGCCAGCCCTCAACCTATCCTTACACTGGCTACTTTCTACCTGCCTCATACTGGTTCTGCACTGACATCCTCTCTGGGCCTCCCAGTTTGGCTCCACTCACCACCATTAACACCTCACTTCCACCCCTATTGGCCCACAGTGCCTTTCAGCCACAATTACAACAAGCCCAAAAAGGGATTAAAAAAAATAATAATAATAAATTGATTGGGCCCAATCAGAGATGCCTTTTAACAACCTGAGACCTATGCTCACTCACCGGGTCCGTCAGCATCGTGCGCAAGTGTGAGGCCAGCGCCAGCAAGGCCAGGCTGTTGAAGGCCACGCCGTTGACCAGGGAGTACCAGAAACTTTTTGAAGGCAGAAGCATGACAAAGGTGACCACAAAGTCGGCATAGAGCACCAGGAACCAGGTAAGAACCGCACAGATCATGCCGCAGCCATCCTGGATGAACCAGACCCGGTCGACGGTCCTTGCCGACGCCCCGTGCGCCAGTTCCTCCTCCTGGCCCAGCAGGGGGCGGTGCTGTTCCATGTCATGCAGTCGGTGGCCTGAGGACTGCATTCTAATCTGGGGAGGGAAGAAGGAAAATGGGTAAGAGAAGAAAACGCTGGCAAAGTCACACCAAGGCCTCTTTATCCAGGTATGAGTCAATCAGCTCCCTGTTTTTGCTCCCTCTGAGCTCCTTGTCAAACAGTCCAAAAACATGGACTGTCTGTAGGTCCCCAAGGACTGGATTGGGAAGCACTGCCCTAAATCTGTGGTCCAAGAGGTAAGGACAAACCCAGGCCCAAACTTGCGACCTCTGACGGACAGCTTGTCTGGAATGACTCTGGAAGTTGCAGTATCAGCAAAAGCAGCCGCATCATTAACAAAGCAGACTGACTTCATCAGGAACCTTCCTGGGCCAAACATCATTTCATCTTGGAAGATCCTTAGAAAAGGGCCATATAATGAAAGCGGCATGTAGTGCAGTAGAAAAGGAACAGATATCCTGACAGAGTACATCTGAATGGTTCAAGGCCCTGACAAAAAAATCTGGAGTCTTGCCCTTTTCAGCAAGATAATTTGCAAAAGTCAAATGTGATGGGCAATAAACTAAATAATTATGAATACAGATTAAAGGTACACAAAACGCACGGTTCTGTACAAAGCTGGGTTCATGGTTCAGTGCAATTTCGGCCCAGCACAGAAAAAAACTTTTTAAATTGTTTTTTTTTTTTTTACTCATACTGCAAACAAAGACATTTAGGGCCAGTTGTAAACCAATCAAAAGGCAACATGTCTGTCAATGTGACGGAATAACTAAACATGCAAGACGCTAATTTGCATTGTAAAAATCAGTATGTAAAATAAATTAAAACTTATAAATAAGACTACATCATAAACATCAAAATGAACTAAATCCCTTCTAAATCCCATGATCTCTAATGCTGAGTATGGTCACATATCTGTACGGGGAACATCCCTATAATGATACTGGGTTCGTTATTTAGCCCGGACTGAATTTCCCGGGGCCTTAAACGTCATGGTGAGACTAACTTGCAGAGGCTGCTCACGTCACTCTCTGGTCAAACACACATCAGTGTAACAGACCCCACAGGGTCTTGGACTTAACCACTCTCTCCCTGCTGGTGTAATACTTTGGGAAACCAAAATATTAACCAAACAACTGATCTTAATGACACGGGATGGTCTTTCAGCTCAACAGTTTTAGCCATAACAAACCTAGCCGCAATCAGCAAAATTAATTCAATGCTGAACATCTACTTCTGATTTTAGAACCTGCCCGTATCAAGAAATATATTTGTCTCATAGTGCATTCCGAACCGAAAATGATTTACCAAATGGTGCGTGACGAATACGTGTACTGCTACAGCCCTAATACAGATGATATTTCAGAAGACACAAAGCTGGGGAAACATATTTTGTTCATTTGACAATAATGGCCCCTATAATACCATATATTTGCTGAATTTCATCCACACCCCTGACTTGATTAATTGCTCAGCTATTTGTGAGCAGATTACCTAATGAGAGACACACCAACAGCTGGAGAGGTGCACGGTGAGGCTGGGGAAGACCGCCCTCATGCAGAATGTCTATATTTCAGGCAGGTTTTCTTCCCAAAGCCAGTGGAAGGGCATGTAATTAGGATAAACAAAACAAGGGGGAAGTTTTGTAAATTGTGGGGGTGGATATCCCAGGGTGAGGCAAAACCATTAGTTATTAGCCTTTTTTCTCCCTCCCCCACCCCCAAACTCCCCAAACTCTGCACCCAGTTTAGGTTTCTGCATTCTTTCCGTACCGCTGAAGCTAAAATGGCTCTTCTCGTTTCCCTACTTTGTTGTTAAAATCCCAAAACACTGACAAAGTCCCCGTTCCCTCCTCCCATCCCCTTACTGCCTGGTTCTGGAAGTCTAACCGCGACAGACCAAAGTGGCCGACTACAACCGGGCCAGGGCCGAAAACATGGGAGATGCACTTAAATTACCGTTGCGGGGCTTTGTTACTGATTACCTATATTCTTTCAGAATCTGCTTAAAGACCCAAGGGGGTGTCTGGGGGGGGGGAGGCAAGGCTGTCCACAGAAAGACCATGTGGTGCGGAGGTGGGAAAGAGAATCAGCGATTAGGGCAAGCGAGACACTAACCGCCTTCACAGTCCATTTAACCACTTACTCCCTTGGTGTATGATCCACACATGAAACACGCAGAAGCATGGAGCAACAGAAATGCACAAAGGGCACGTTTTCTCCCGAACTGTTCTGCCATGCCCCACCGTTGCCATACTGACCCAACCTCTTCCTCCCAAACTTCCTCAGCTGCGAATGACTCCACCTATACAAAACTCAAGGTGCTGCGTTCCTGTCAAAACTTGAGGAGGTGAGAATAACTCCCCCCCCACTCACTGGAAATCAGTTGCCACAGAAACCCATTACACTGCCCCCTTTTCAAATTCATAGGGGGGGCACGTCAAATATGAAACTGCTAGTTATCCAATAAGCATCTGGCAACCCTGTGAGGAATCTGCTCAAACGGGTCTAGTAACAACACAACTGGGCTGTCAGCGCCAACACGCTGGAGCGCATGATGCCAGAAACGCCAACGAGAACAACCAGACAAAGACAATTTGTTCAGTCAGGAAACCTCAGGAGTGGCTCCAGGCCTGCTCCTTGGCTACTCCAGACGGAGGGACGCCGCGTATAAATTTCATAAAGCCACTGCTCCGGAACAGTCCTTGGGGTGTCCTGGCAAACATGGGGCACTAGGTGGCAGAGCAGTGCTCACCAACTACAGTAGCAACTAGAGTTGTCTGAACACACGCAGGTCGACGTCCCAGAGAAACCCTGTTTTAACAGGAACAGCAGGGCAGCCGCCTTTAAATATTCTGCGGACTCCTAACCCATGGAAACATCACACACATTGACGAGAATGAACCAAGTCAATCACAGATTACCATTTCAGCGATAATGGGTTTACTTTAACTCTTTACTTTCTAATTTTTCCATCTAGTCCTGGAAAAATTTTGATGTGTAATTTGTGTGGCGTGACCCTGTTTAGCATGATGCCTGACTGAGCAAGCGGATGGCTCAAAGAACAGTCCTGAAACCTGGGATGGAACAGCACACTCCAGAGTTCTTCACAGCCGTGCACTAGCCCCCTCTTTTCAAACCCAACACCTTGCTGTCCTGCCTACTTGACAAACTGGGTCAGCTTTCCATGGCGATGGATACACAGCGGTGGGGGGGAGGTACGTGTGTGATCTTCTGCATTGCGTAACACAGTCAGTGGTTGCCCAATACATTACATGGGAAGTTATTGTGGTAAGCACCTCTGTTCTCAGGCTATATGCTGGACATTAAACACAGGCATTGTGCCCAAATGAGCCACTGGTGATTTCCCCTGAGAAAGAGCAGGGGGCTAAGTAGGGGAAGAAGCACTGCTTGAGTGCTCTTGGAGAAGGCAGCAGGACCCCAGCGCACCCCCACCTTAAAAGAGCTCAGAGACACCACTGTGTCCCAGTACCTTCCAGACACTGATTAAAAGGCAAGTGCAGACAAACGGATAAAATCAACACCCAGTCACACGGGCACACAGACATCCATCCACACACACACACACACACACACACACACACACACACACCTCTGAGTACAGGCTTCACAGTGACATGCCGTCTGTTCCACAGGTCCGGTTCAGGGTGCCACATCCAGAGTCCAAGCACCTGTGGAGAGGCGGACCAGGGGGAGGGGGGGTTACTCACACAACGTAGTATGACTCACTACAGCCCATCTGCTCTCCGCCCCCTCTCTCCCCGCTGCCACAGGCCGGCCAATCACATGGCGCTCTGAAAGCAGAACAGCTGGCTGGGGATTATGAAGCAGAAACTGTGGCTGTAAGCATGGGGGGAAACGCAGCCAGCAGGCAGACCCAGCTCCCCACGCCCCCTCTTCCAGGACACAGGCATGCACACAAGCGCATCAGCAGCAGTAAATGTTCCTTAGGCTTGCGCTACCAGCAGTGTAAAGAGTATTAGTAACAAACCTAACGGAGGTGTGTTGTGTCTCTGCGAAGCTCAGCACACACATAAAACCATGCATTTCCTATGCGTTTGAAAAAAAACCTACGCAAAAAAACGGCAGATTCAGCCCACGGCGTGACCTATTAGGGATATCTCAGAAAAGTCAGGTGGCATTCGGAAGGCGTCACAGGACACCCAGGACACTTTTGGGGTGCCGGCCAAGGCGAGGCAAATGGGGCCCAATCGCCAGACCCTCATGCTGACAAACGAGTACAAAATGACATATGGCACAAGACAGCGGGAGAGCAAACAAGCTGATTAGCACTAACTTTCCTTGCCTGGCCTGTTGGGAGTTAGTCCATCCCGTTACCTGTACTAGTGCTTCCCAATCCGGTCCTAGGGAACCCACACACAGCTCACATTTTTGCTCCCTCCCAGATCCCGGTAGGGATCAAAAATGTGAACTGTCTGGCAGGGAGCTGGGAGGAGGCAAAAACATAAACTGACTGTGGGTCCCCAAGGACCGGATTGGGAAACACTGACCAATACCATCCGACTGAGAATCATTGTCATCCTCGGTGCCCCACAGGGGCACCACCACCGACCCCTAACCCTCTGCAAACCCCAATCCATCATGCAAGAGCCATCAAATGAACAGATGTTCAATATTTACTGACCTTACTGCTTTACACTGCATACGATTCCATCTTCCTGAGATTTGAGAAGTCTATTTAGATACACACCTTACATACACACTCAAACAAGGAAAGGTGAGCATAGACCCCCACATACAACGGCTCAGTGGTAGAAGTAACAGAAAAACTCGAATTTAGTTCTGAAGCCCTCAATTTATATTGCTTCAGATATCCTCAACAATCTGTTCAAGCACATATAAATCATTAAAAAAATGACACTAACAAGCTGGCAGCACTGAGTCTAATATATAGCAAAGAAAGTCCCAGCTAATCTGGCATCATCAAAACGATTTACGACCTTGGGGGGAAAGACCGGTCTTCGGATAAATGCAGATTTGCGGTAAATAAGGAGCCAGGGGGCCGAGAAGCGCTTAGTGACGGGAGCTGGGGGTGGCAGCGAAGGCGTGGGCGGCGCAGCAGATATTCACACCCCGGCTTCGTGCACGTGTTCGTGTTTTTATTCATTTAGTATTAATCACTTCAGTGATTTAATAACCGCGCAGATTTGCCTGTTACCATCTCAGCTTGCGTCCCCGGCGTCTTAGGCGTGGTTGCCATAACCTGGGATCGCTTCCCCAGTTACCCCAAGCGGACTGGAAGTCAAACATCCAGTTGAGCGACCTGGATGTCGGCATCCTCGGGCGGCGCGGCCGACGCGCAGGGTGGGGGAAGCGCTTCCTCTCGAACGCGCTGAAATGACGCGGCGTGAGAACCACCCAAGGCGGCCACGACTCGGCGCCATCGGCGGTGCTTCTGAATGTTAGTCCCCCGTTAGCACCGTCAGGAAAGCTGGCGGCAGCACGTCGGCGTCTTTCAGCTCATACCCCCCACCCTCCATACGTGTGTCTCAAGGGTTACAAGGGCTGCTGCCAAGCGATCAAACCCATCATGCATCAAATAACGTGCACAGAACATCCCCTCTTCCGACAAACTACACCAACCAAGTAATATATACATTTCGAACGAGGCAAGGGAATCATCTAGGTTTTAAAAGCCGAGCAGTGGGATCTGACCCCTAATGTTGCATGCTAATGCTGCTAGCCTGCTCCACTGGACCGTCACGTAGTAGGTAACGTAAACTAAATACTCACAGCCTGGATGTGAATGCCAGGAGCCTGCGGTAGTTAGGAAAAACTCTTAATTTTTTGTTGCCGCTTCCCTCGGCCGTGTCCCTTTGCAGGAATTAAATAAGAACGAAACACGTTTTGGTGAGTGTCATTGTTTTCCCCAGCGGTGGCCGGAGCGGACTCACACACTAGCCATGAACGCGGCGGTACACACTTCCGGGATTCTCTTCGGCTCTGCTTGGGATTTGTGCTTCGTATATTTCCGATCGCAGTCGGGTATGTTCGGAGGACGATTCTGAAGATGTACTGCTTGCTACAGCGGGGTATTATGCAGACATTTACGCTGATTGCTCGTACCTTGAAGGAGTGTCTTCCGGCATTACACCCTTGACTGGGAATCATTACGAGCATAATCAAGAAATGTACCATATTAAAACAAGTCATGTGAATGCACCCATGCATCTTCCAGAAACATATCCTGGATAGGATTTTGGTGTGGGGGCCTTGAGGTTATCCCAGGCAGCAGAGGGCATAAGGCAGAGGTACATCCTAAACAGAATTCTGAGATGTGCAGGGAACACACACATCAGATTAATTATTTACATAATAAAATTAGTCACTTAATATAACTAATTCAAATGCAGAATATTTTTCAGTTTATTTCTAACTGCTGCTTTCAGTAAAGCTTGCCAGCCTGTTCATGTAAACCTGTAAATGTGTCCACTTGAAACTACAGAATGTAAAGATGGGTACAGTGAGATAAGTTTTCCCTCTATAGGGTCCCATACAAAACTCCCTGAGAGCTTTCATTTCATTTTCACCGTGGTATGGTCAGAGATCATCAGATCAAAGTCCTATGCTTAGAAATGTTTCTGGTAATATTAGGAGCAATTAAGATATTTCAGTAAAATGTCAGAAACCTGTATTTTTCCTTTGGCACAATCTACCTCCTTGGGATTATTCCCAAGGTGTAAACTGCTTAAAGGAATTGCTATGCAACCACAATAAGTATACAGATATGTACAAATGTTTTCCTCATTTTTATTAGATTTATAAACAAAAATAATCTAAATAGGCAAAAATAATTTTCAAAATACACAACAAAGTTAATTTCAACAGGGAACTAATAATTCCTATGCACAATCTTAGTACTGCCCTATCTAGTTCTTGTATGTTAAGAATCTAGTGAAGACAGATTTTTTAATTATCCTACTGGTTAATGTTTTAGTTTCTAGCTAGGAATCTCCAAACCCAGAGTATCCTTCAAGCTGACATGTCTTAAATGAAATTTGATCCTTGATACAAAAAAAAAATGACCAAGGTAATTTTTATAAATGATTGGCCATCTCTGTTGAACCTATGTGAGATAAATTTAAAAATGAATAAGCTGTCAGGGGAAAAATGAAACTATTAAAGATGCCCTAGAGCAGTTTAACATACAGCAACATGGGTCCATCCATGCCAGGCACCTACAAATCATTCTTTTTAAATACTTCAGTACAACACAAGTTCATTCTATTGACACCTCTAGCCATATATGCTATTTAGGGAATATGAAGAAGAAATTGCTTTACAATAGTGCCCTCTAAGGATGTTCATGGCAATACACAGCTTATCGTTCACCAACCTGTCAGTAAATCAGAAATATACACTCCCACAACACCAAATGGAAAAAAGTGACTTTCTTCTCCATGAGTTTATTATAGGTCATTTTGGCACAGAATTAAATAAGGCACATTTATTTGCTTAAAAATAAAACAAATCTACTAAATAAAACCGTATAAAAATAACCACGATTCACCATCTGATTAGTGCAGATGAATAACACCAAATTTAACTACAGTATAACTACTATGACAGACCACAATAAGTACACGGGAGAAACCCTTTTTATTTTTCATGACTTGACACAAGTAATGTGTACAAGGTTTCTCTGAAAGGAGTGACCATCATTCTGAGGGGGATGTTGCTGCACAGATTTCATTGAAATGTGCGATATCTTCTTCTGCGTGACATTCGTTCCATTGCTACAAAGCCTCTGTTGCAGATAACCGGTCAGTGGACACATTTTTTAACCATCAGGCCAGCTACTACTCTGCAAACGAATAAAAAAGCCATCTCCACATCGATAGAGTAAAGAGTGGGAGTTAGAGACTGTATCCATATAAGGAGATGTGCTTTTATTTGCTGTTTAGTTCTAAATATCAATACCCACAAAGAAAAACTGTTATTCAAACTAAAGTCGCCTCTCTGGTAAACATGAATTTCACAAAAAATTGCCTTGAATGATCAAGAAAACTGCATTTCATATATTATTGGCAATGTGACGTGGTTACTGTAACTGGCACATTCAAGTAGGTCAAAAACATTAAGGGATCAATGACGTTCTGTGATAATTCTGTATTTTCAACAATAACTAAGCACTTCCTATGAAATGTTGTGAAAAAGTTTGATGTGTGTCATATTAGGCTTTGCAGGATTTTTTTAGTGCACAGTGCAGATTATGAGTTCTCAAACTACACACTGGATAAGGTGTGGAAAGTGCCATGTGGGCAGGAGGCGCTCCCACTCACTCCTATCATGCACAGAGATCGCGGGTGGAATTGGACCCAGGCAGCCGTAGACCTGCAGTAACACTGTGGGACCTCTGAAGGCTCCCTTCTTTATTCTCCTTGGGCAGCTTTTTCAGCTTTTTCAGTAGGTGCAGACAAGTTCTATAGGTGTTCCATAAATGCAATGCAACAGCAACTGCTTCTGTGATATACCGAACCTGAGACATACTGCGATTTCCAAAAGACGTGAGCCTATTTAAAAAAAAAAAAAAAAAAAACGGGGAAATATACATGCCCACTTAAAACTTTTAAAACTGATTAAGTGTGTGGGTTCAGGATTTTGTGTCCCGTTTCTTCCCCATCAGCGCCCCGATGTGGCTCTGGGTGTACACTCCGCTACTTCACCAAAGGCGGTTACGACCGCGAGGAGACATGGACACAACAGGAAACGAGCGCAGGAGGTCAGCCTCAGGTTGGTTGTGATGTCACTTCCCTTTCTGAGAGGGCGTAGAGACAGCGCTTTGGTGGGAGAAGAAGCATATGACGAGGTCACTCTCTGCAGTGGCTACAGGGTAGTCGTGGGGTCCAAGCTGCTTCGTGTGTGAAGCATATTTCAAGCATGTTACCCCACTGCACGAGGTATGTTGGAAGGTAGGGGGCTGTGACTGATGAGCTGCCTTACAGTGTTTCTGAAGCCACATTATCCATTACGTAGCCCGTCGGCTTGAGACCACTGTGCTCAGGTTGCCCATCAGGCCTGGTTTCCCCATTGACCTGCTGGAGTGAGAGTGAGGAGGCGTCCTGCGGAGCATCACCAGTGTCCGTGTCGCCCCCGTGTGCCAGTTCTGGCGCCCCCGTGTGGTAGTCCTGTTCAAGTGCAACTGTGTGACTTCGACTCAGAGTCTTGCTGCGCAAGCTAGGCCTCTCCCAGGTGCGATCATGGGCTGGGGATAAGAGGCTGCTCTTCTCCAGCGTGGCCCCTCTTGGCCTGAGCCGCTCTCTCTCCAGTCTGCTGTCAGTCTGGCAGGAAGCAGTCAAGGTCAGGGGTCAAAATATCACATTCACACAATACAAGTTCACCCTCATTCATTTCAGCTTACAGTTCTGTGTTATTGTGGTATATTTACCATATATACCATGCTAATAAAATTCTATGTTTTCAGAGCTGGAGCCCAAGACACCCATACGACAGCCCTTCGGTGACCACACTGAACTATCATCCAAAGGACAGAGCTGTGACCAGAGCCTCACAGATCCTTGTTTAATGCAGATTTTCTTCCTGTGTCCAAAAATCAGGTAGATGGTTAGAGGGCACAATTACCTGGATGAGCGTTGCTGAATCCAAAGATGGTGCGGTCATGTCCCTTAACATGGCTCTTTTCAGCTGCTGCACACTGCACACACACAAATTAATGTCAGTCACATTTTCTTTATAATTATTCACCTCAACGCTGATTATCAGCCATAAGTGTGCTGTCTTTTTAGCACCATGAGCTATTCATGACAGAACTGAGGCTTTGTAGCCTGGAGCAACACCCTCAGTCACTTCTTGGTTTAACCCAATGGCAACTAGTCAAGAAAGTAATGGAGAATGGGTTAAAACAACTCACAGTGACTCACAGTGCATGATAATCTGGCCCACTGTGAGCTACAACGACTCACTGCTCTCCTGACTTAATCTTAAATGCAAATCTACTTGTTCCACATTTTTCCACTAGGAGGCGTCATTGAGCCATAAGTGCAACCACCTAGAGGAGCCATAATCTTATTTTCACTACCATCAGTGTATTAGAGCTGTCTGTCTGTGCTGCCTGGAAGTGGACTAATACCAGTCTGAGCTGTCCCCCCGCCCCACCAGCTCTGTCCTCACCGTTGGATGGACTGCTCTGTGTCCCGCCGTCGGCCGCGGGGGTCGTCCAGGGCTTTCAGGCGCTGCATGATCGATTGCGCTAATGATTGTAGATAGGAAGCATTAGAAGACTAAGGCTCATGGTGCAGGTTCATAATGTACTGCTCAAAGAGAACAAACGCAGTGAGGTGGTCTGCAATATGAACACTGACATCTGTATCCACGTGGACCAAATAAAGCCTCCCCCCAGGACGGTTAAATCATTCAACATTCTTCAAAAGGAGCTGATGTTCCCTCCCATAGAATCCAGGGTCGATGCAAACACACGTCACAGACAGAGCACCTTCCAGAGACACAACCGCTAACATGCCAATCGCTAAAGTGTCAAGTGTTTTAATGAAAAACTGTCAATTGCGCCATTGACCACAAAAGGCTTCCTCCTGCTGGTTGCCACTGTGTGGCTGACATTAGCGCAGGTACTCACTCTTCCCCAGAGCTCCTCGGGGCACAGACAGCACCTGGATCGGGTTCTCCTCTGGGGAAAGTCCAGACGCTTTCTGAAGAATCCTCACAATCTCTAAGTTCTGGGGACAAAAACAAACATGTCTGATGACCGTATTGCTGCGTCTGGTAACACAATAGTTTTGCATACACGTGTAGCAAAATTAAGAGTCGGAGTGTGTGTGTGGGTGTGCATGAAAAATTGAGAAAGTGACCTTATGTCCTTATGTGTGTCTTCATCCTGACTGTCAGTGTCTGCTGCTCACAGGGTGTCGAATACTTGCTGAAAACTGGAATTCACTCCAGACTAAAGCAAAGTTTCACCCAGACTCCCATATGGAGAAACTGTACCAGTGATTCAGTAGAGCAGATGACAGCATTGAAGGAGAGTCACTAGTTTCCCCTTACCGCTGCCCTTAATTACCGCACAACAGGCTGGCGTGTGTACGGCACTTAAAAACTGTGAATAAACTATGACACTGGGTGACAATTCTGCATTTCAGGGCCTAAAATGTGTCTGCTTGATGACAAGACTGACAGGTGCATGTCCAAGACACGGTCATGAGGATGGAGAGGACCTATGACATGGTCCAGCGGTAAGCCGTGACAGGCTGTCATCATCACGATCAAAGAGACTTGCCAGCTGACCTCTTCAGTCTGTCGTTAGCAGACGTCAGGGGCTGTCCACACAGAATTAATCACAATCATCAAAGCACTGTTTAGTGAGGCAAATTTTTGGCTTTGTGCCCCATTTGCAATGTAATTTAATGCAATACGTTTGAGGACAGCAGACAGAAAGGGGCAAGGAGTACATCTCCATTCTGCATGGGCAGCGAATATGCAAGATCATTAGAGCTGGGGGGGATGCACAAGCTTGCAGAAAGAAACCAACAAGGGGGGCCTGTAACAGGAAGGTGGAGGCTGCACAAATCAGAGATGGTGACTGAGTTTCCCTTTGTGGGAAGGGAAAAAAAAGTCATACAGGTTATCGTCTGTGGGGACCAAATAAATACATGACCATACACACTAAAAGTAAAAAGAGTCCGTTACAGCTACCCTGAATGCATTGTCTTATATATCTTGTTGCTGTTTTTGTGCCAGATGCAAACTGAGATGACAGCTGCTTTGTGTGGGCAGTGAGCTGGCCTGTTTCTACACAGTGACAGACAGAAAGCCAGGCTCCCCCTGACGCACACCGAGCACATGCAGACTTTGCTATATGTCGGGACAAATTTATGGAGCCTTTGAAAAGTGTATATTCATACTGGCAGAAAGATAGTCAAAGAGAAGTTAGGGTCAAGAGCAGAAATGTAAATGCCTGTGTGTCTGCTTGTGTGTGTCTGCTTTTGTGTGTGTGTGTGTGTGTGTGTGTGTGTGTGTGTGTGCATGCGTGCGTGCGTGCGTTAACATTAAAATGTCCCCACAATGTTCCCACAATGTGATAAAACCTGTTAGTTTTTAGCTCGTGGGAACATTTTTGAGGTCCTCGCAACAGAAACCTAAATTTTTTGAAAATCACTGACTGCAATCAAAAACTAAAATAGGCAAAAGTCTTGTGTTGTCTTTGGTAACTGATGGTTAAGGTTAGGGCTGGGTAGGGTTAAGGATGTCATTCATAGTTGGGATTAGGGTTATGACCTTAGAAATGATGATATATACACTATATTGCCAAAAGTATTGGGACGGCTGCCTTTACACACACATGAACTTTAATGACATCCCATTCTTAATACATAGGCTTTAATATGGAGTTGGCCCACCCT
>JAAGVU020000008.1:10236460-10273091 GCA_011763525.2 Mormyrus iriodes
TTGCTTTGTGCACTGGTGCGCAGTCATGTTGGAACAGGAAGGGGCTATCCCCAAACTGTTCCTACAAAGTTGGGAGCGTGAAATTTTCGAAAATGGCTTTGTATGCTGAGGCATTAAGAGTTCCTTTCACTGGAACTAAGGGGCCAAGCCCAACCCCTGAAAAAAAACCCCATACCATTACCCCCCCCCCACCAAACTTTACACTTGGCACAATGCAGTCAAACAAGTACCGTTCTACTGGCAACCGCCAAACCCAGACTCATCCATCGGATTGCCAGACAGACAAGTGTGATCCGTCACTCAAGAGAACACATCTCCACTGCTCTAGAGTCCAGTGGCAGTGTGCTTTACACCACTGCAGCCGACGCTTTGCATTGCACTTGGTGATGTAAGGCTTGGATGCAGCTGCTCGGCCATGGAAACCCATTCCATGAAGCTCTCTACGCACTGTTCTTGAGCTAATCTGAAGGCCACGCGAAGTTTGGAGGTCTGTAGCTATTGACTCTGCAGAAAGTTGGCGACTTTTGCACACTGTGTGCCTCAACATGCACTGTCCCCGCTCTGTGATTTTACGTGGACTGTTGCTGTTGTTCCCAATTGCTTCCACTTTGTTATAATGCCACGAACAGTTGACCGTGGAATATTTAGTAGCAAGGAAGTTTCATGAATGGACTTATTATACAGGTGGCATCCTATCCTGGTACCACGCTTGAATTCACTGAGCTCCTGAGAGCAACCCATTCTTTCACAAATGTTTGTAGAAGTAGTCTGCATGCCTAGGTGCTTGATTTTATACACCTGTGGCCATGGAAGTGATTGGAACACCTGAATTCAATGATTTGGAGGGGTGTCCCAGTACTTTTGGCAATATAGTGTATATATACACACACACACAGACACACACGAGCACTACCTTGCCCCCCATCTCCAGGGCACAGTCCAGTGCGGTCCTCTGCCTCTTGTTCCGAAGGTGGACTGAGGCCCCAACCTTCACCAGCAGCTCTACCAGGCCCAGGTGGCCGCCCTTGACCGCCTCATGCAGTGCCGTGCTGCCCTGCTGGTTGGACACATTCACCAACGCACCGCTCTAGGGAACGGGACACGGGATCAGAAACTTCAGCCGTGGTGACAAATTTAAGCACTAGTTTACCCTCCTCCAAACTTAACTGCCATTAGCTGTACTGTTCAGACTGACTGAGGGTAACAATACTGAAGTCTTCCTTGAAGGAACATACACACAAAGCCCTGGCAGAGTTTGGACATGCCTGTGAAACTGAGCATCCAACTACCAGCATGTGTCACAGCAGTTAATGCCCCAGGCTCACGCCAGCAGCCCTGCTGTTGTACCTGCAACCAGCTGCAATACCATGTGCAGCTATATAGAGCTGCTGATGTGTAACAGCTCAAGAAATTCAAAGAAACAAAACAGGCAAATCACCGTGAGCAGCACCCTGGCCGTTTCCAAGTGGCCCCTGAGACAGGCGTGTATCAGGGCGGTGTTGCCGTATTGATCTTTCTTGTTCAGCTTGGCATTGCACTCCAGAAGTAGGGTCACCACCTGTGGGTAACCACGGAATCCAACTCACTATGAGAGTCCAAGGTGCATGAATGTACCTCCTATTGAAGGGTGTGCCAGTTGGAATCTGGAGACCTTCAACCAAACCACAGCTGACTTATTAAAACCAGAATTTGGGGTTCTAATTAATTAGACCCAACAGAGGGAGGTTCACAGAGAGTCAGATCCCAAACTTCTTTCTGAGTATTGCTCTGCCCCTGGCAAACCAAATTAGCTGATTAGCTAAATTATACTGTCTGGCCATAGAACAAAACAAATATACAGGATAGTTGAATTTCTTCAAGAGTCTGAATGACATGGGTGGGTGAGGATGGAGCGCTGCGGTGACCTCACCTGGAGGTGGCTGTTCTGGCAGGCCAGGTGCAATGGGGAGGCACTCTGGCCGGTGTGGGCATTGACATTAGCGCCGTGGCGGGTGAGCAGGGAGGTGAGGCCGGCGTGTCCATGAAGCGCTGCCACATGGAGGGGTGTAAAGCCGTCGGCCGTGCTGCTGTTAACACTCAGACCGCTGGCCTGCAGGCTGGACAGCTTCTGAAAACACACACGGCCACGAGTCCACCCAGATCACTGAAACATTTACTACTGGATGGCTTTTTTGCATTGATGTCTTGTCAGGACAGCTTGAGTTACCAATTTAGTTATGCAGAAGTAGTCCAGAGTGTCCAACTGCTCTTAAATAACGGATGGTCGCATAAGTGTACTAGACGTAGTTTTGTGGGTGACATGACCATATGCGTGAAGGACGGCCATCTGCACAGACCTTCTGTGAGGGCTCGCACTGCACGCACTGGCACAGCGGATGGCACAGCTCAGTCTGCGGCGGCGGCCCTGCCTCCTCGTCCTCAGGGTCCTCGTCCAGCCACTCCAGAAGGTACCGCACCTGCGGTGTGGCACATGGCTAAGTAGTGCTAAGAACACTGGCAATGTGTGATGGTGGTGGTAATGCACGTTAATGACAAGGTGAGCACGTTTAGAGAATGCTGAAGATGCACACATGCTGTGCTGACACACAGATGCTACACTAACAGGCAGACAGAGACACCACATTATTTTCTCGCTTCTCCCTCTATGGATTGGTCTGCAAGGGCAGCTGGCAGCACGGTCCAGGTGGTATACAGCATAGGAACTCAGCTCAGAGCACCAATCACAGCAAGGTGCAGCATCTGGAGATCCTTTGACCTCTGACCTTTGACCAAACATCCCACCTAGAGCCGTTTAGAGGGGATTTTCCTGTAATCCTGTAAGGCTAAGGTGGTGGCTTTGCCAGCAGGTTGCAGCTGCTTTCTCACACCCACTACAATACTCTACCATACCCTACAATACTCTACAGTGCTGCGGTCTAGCCATTTTCTGCGTGGGACACCCAATGTAAAACTGCAAGCTGTGCAAGTGCTTGTAGGTATTATTACAATAATAATCATTATATTATTATTATTATTATTATTATTATTGGTAACAACTACAACGACAACAATACAACATCTTGTGGGCATACCATATGAATACAGTGCTGTGAAAGCCTTTGCAAGATGTTCAGATTAGGCCAGCGTGAAATTCCGATAATACAGTATACCATGTTCTTCTGAGTATACCACAGTATACCGTGGAGGACACCGTCCAAGCCTAGTTCAAACTGGGCTGTGTTTGATGAATGTGTCAACAAGAGCCCGCCCTATTTGGTCATGTGACCATGCTGCAGCAGCACACGGTTTCCCCTCCTCGTTAGAGTTTAAGGCACAATGGGATTACCGTGAAGCTCCGCCACAGCAGATGCTCCTTCTTTTAGCGAGAGCAGAAAACTTATGCGGGGGAGGCCACACCCACACACAGAGGCATTAAAGCGCACCCTAACAGGGCCAAAGTGGCTTCTGATCGTCACTCTCAGTGCACGGTTGACGACACTGCCTTCCAAGTACCGCCCAGTGTGCATCAGGAAAGGGGGGGGGGGGGTGTTCCTTTCATACCGGCATGACTCACACCTGCAGCTGCCCACCCCCGACACTGGCACAGTGAGCCCAGCAGAGCGCTTTGAAATATTCCAACACCCCCTACCTCCCCATACCTCAAAGTCTGAGACCCTCACAGCGGAACATGAACACCTGCCTCTGCCCAATAACCATCACTAGCCTGTGATTGCTCCTGGCCTCAGGCTTTCACAGGATGACCCACAGTGTGCACTCTACATTAGTGGGCAAGCAGATGCTGTCATCTTCCTCGGGCAACAGTAACACATGTAACCCCTCAGAGGTTTCCTGCACCCTGGACATGCACCACAGCCAGGAAAACAGCCTCACCGTCGATCCTTGCGTTCCTCAATGCTGTCGTCAGCTACTTGCTGTATTCTGTAGAGCGTATGTTTGCCTCCACATCCATTTGGGGTGTGCACAATATATATGTCTGTTCAGTGTGTCTGTGTATGAAACAAGATTTAATTAGGGTGGGATCTCACCATCTCCACGTCTCCATCAGCCACAGCACGCAGGAGCTTCTCCACCTGAGCAGAAGAGAGTAGGGAGTCAGAAGGGACATCAGCATGCGCTATACGGCTAATCCCAGCCTTTAACAGCACCATAATCTGGATTACAGAGCAAGAGGATCATCGACAGCAGGACACACAATACAGATGCGCACTCTCGTGCATATTCGTACCGCCATCCTGCCCTTAGCCCTAGACCATACAGTGGACTTAGTGGGATAAGTGCAAACTAATGGCCAGGTGGGTGTTAGACTTCCGGGACAGATTTTTCATAAATATCTAATGAGCTTTAAGTGTTTAGGTTCCCAGAAGAGGATCTCCATAAATGACCTCCACAATCTTCTGACCCTGGGGGCTGAGAGCATAGAGCAACTTCAATGGGCTAATGGGAATGCTTCCCTGTAGCTGGGAGCTACTGGCTTCTGCTCATTGCTGCCCACTGCATACATTAAGCTGAAATTTGGTGCATTTTGAGGTAGCCCCTGTCAAGAGCAATGTATGTAAATATAAATAATGATAATAATGTAGAATCCAGATCAAGGAGGGCTCTCTTTAGATTCAAAGATTTAAATATGTGTGGATTTAACATCATGCTTTATGCTCTAAAATAATGTTTCTCAACTTCGTCCTTGGGGACCCCAAGACGCTCCACAGTTTTGCTCCCTTTCAGCTTCCTGCTGGTAGGGAGCTGGGAGGGAGCAAAAATGTGGACTCTCTGGGGGGTCCCTGAGGACTGGGTTGGGAAACACTGCCCTAGAAAGAATTCTTGATATTCAAATCTCCCTGACCCTTACAGAATTATACTATAGTTTGGTCCGTAAGTATTTGGACAATGGCACAATGTTCATAATTTTAGCTTTATATACCACCACAGTGGATTTGAAATGAAACAAAGATGTGGTTGAAGTGTAGATTTTTATCTTTAATTCAAGGGGTTTAACAAAAACAGCGTATTAGTTGTTTATAAGTTACAGCCATTTATATACATAGTTCCCTCATATTTAAGGGCTCAAAAGTATTTGGACAATTGGCTAACAAGCTGTTTCATGGCCAGCTGTGGGCTGTTTCCTCATAAGCTAATGTACAATTAAACAGGAAAACGGTTTGGACTTTGACTTTGCATTTAGAAGCTGCTGCTGTGAACCCATAGTATGAGGGCCAAAAGAGACGTCAATGCAAGTAAAGCAGGCCATTGTGAGGCTGAGAAATTAAAAGAAGCCCATCAGAGAGATACCAGAAACATTAGGAGTGGCCAACTCAAGACTCTTACATTCTAAAAAATAAGAAACACACTTTGCTAAAGTCTAAAATCAAGAGAAGACTTCAAGAAACTAAATACAGAGGGTTTACCATGAGGTGCAAACCACTAGCAAGCTTCGAGAATAAGGCGGCCAGATTAGACTTTGCCAGAAAACATCTAAAAATGCTGGCCCGGGTCTGGAGAACAATTCTTTGTACAGATGAAAAGAGTATTGAGAAGGGAAGGAACAGCTATTGATCCAAAGCATACCACATAATCTGTAAAACATGGTAGGCAGTGTTATGACACAGCATGGCATGAATGGCTGCCAGTAGATATGGGTCACTAGTGTTTATTGCTAATATGACTGCTGACAGAAGCACCAGGAAGAATTCTGAAGTGTAAATTATCTGCTCAGATGCAGCAAATGCTGCAAAACTGATAGGACGGCGCTACTCAGTACGGATGGACAATGACCCAAAGCAGAATGCAAAGCAACCCAAGATCTTTTCATGGCTAAGAAATGGAATATTCTTCAACGGCACCTGACCTCAGCCCGACACAACTTGCATTCCACTTGCTGAAGACAAAACTGAAGGCAGAAAGACCAACGAACAAGCAGCAACTGGAGATAGCTGCCATAAAGGCCTGGCGAGGCATGAGTAGGCAGGAAACCCAACACTGGTGATGTGCATGTGCTCCAGACCTCAGAGCACCATTGGCTGTCCTGACAAAGGATTATCAACCAAGTATTAAAAATGATTATTATTGATACAATATTATTAGTTTGGTCAACTACTTTTGAGCCCCTGAAAATGGGGGGATTATATATAAAAATGGCTGCAATTCCTAAATGGCTGATACATTTTTTGTTAAACACCTTGAATTAAAGCTGAAAATCTATACTTCAATTGCATCTTGAATGCTTAATTTCAAATTCATCGAGGTGATGTACAGACCCAAAATTATGAAAATTATGTCACTGTCCAAATACTTATGGACCAAACTGTATGCAGACTGATTGCTCGTTGAAAGACCAGTTCAGAAGTATCTCCAGGAAGAAGAATTTTGGGTCCTTCTTGAAGTCAGGACTTTTTAATAGACTGATGACATTCCTGAATTGTGAACAAGTGATCTAATCAGGGCTGAGAACTTAAATATTTATTAACTGCATCGTGTCACCCAGATGCTCTTGGTTAAGTATATTCGAGAAGAATAGTCTGGTTCTTCTACAAACAGATTAATTATATAAAAAAAACAAAAAAAAACAAAAAAAACAGAAATACATTTCTTCTAGTTATGGGCAATAGCATTGGGAAAAGTCCCGAAGTTGATTCTGACTCATATGAATCAACTGCAAATTTCATGGACGTCAAAATACGCATTCACAGGGGCTGGTAATTTTAACACCCTATAGAGGTTAGCATGGAGTCACTGATTACTTTGCTGACTAATTAAGATTATAAAATATAACTTTCCTTAATATTCGGCTGGATCTGCAATACTTGTGGATTCCACAACGCATCATGCCAGCATTCAATACTAAAATTACTCATCCATCTCAAAATCCCTGACTGTGCTAAGAGGACCGGCCAGCCCAGCCACTTGTCCGCTCAAGCATGGGGAAGGCCGGCTGCAGGGTCCTCACCTCCTTATGGCGCACTCGGTCAGCGTCCGGCTTGATGTCAGTGTTGAGCGACGACGTACTGGAGGAGGAGGAACGGCGGCTGCTGAGGTTGCAGGGGGGCTGGGGGGAGCGCCTGGGAGACTGGGAGAGAAGACCAGCTACAACCATGCTAGCGAGGCAGCTGGAGCAGGGAGCTGCTGGTCTCCTGAGCTTAAAAATATGAAACACCCAGCTAATTAAATATTCTGTCTATTTTCTATAACCACTTATCCTATTCTGAGTCATGGGGGTCCGGAGTCTAACCCAGAGGCTACAGGCACAAGGCATGGGAACAACCCAGGACAGGGCGCCAAGCCATCACAGGGCACAGACACACACCATTCACACCAACGGACAATTTGGCAATTCCATTTCATCTTAGCATGTTTTTTGGACTGTGGGGGGAAACCAGCGACCTTAGAGGAAACCCTACTACAGCACAAGGAGAACAAAATAGTAATCTCACATTTTTATTTCTTCATTTTTACCTTTTCCCCTAACCCTGAGGCTCCTGACCCTGTCTGGTTACATTCTAGGAAATTAGATGGATAGATCCCTGAACTGCAAATGAAAGCCAGACCACACCTCAGGCCCACCTACTGCCACCCCACGGGCGGAGCCCTACCTCCATGGGGCTCCTCTGTGAGCCGCTTCGTGTCAGCTCCAGCAGAGCCAGGACCTGCAGGCAGCCGCCCGGGGAAAGTCACAATGCCTCAACATGCACTTGGCACAAATTACAATGGCCACGTGGCTACATGAAAGGATCTAACTGGGTGTGTTACATTTCATTTGCTATTTTAATGTACCTGGCAGATATTTATGCAATACTCAATAACTTTTTATTTACACTATTATTATTAAAGTAACAAAAAGCCTGGTCCGGTGAAGTGTTTCTGAAACTGGTCCTCGGGGACCTCCAGTTGGTCCACGTTTTTGCTTCATTCTAGCTCCCTCAAAAACATGGACTGTCTAGACATCTCCAAGGACTGGATTGGGAAACATTGCGTTAGCCTGTCAGGTGAAGGTGGCCCAGGTGGCTCACCTTGGCATTGAGGGCGCACTGGAGGGGTGTGTCTTTGGCTTTGTTTTGAACTGCAGTGCCGGCCCCGTTCTCCAGCAGCACCTCGATGATGCCCTCGTAGCCCCAGCGAGCCGCAATGTGCAGTGGGGTGTCCCCCTTATCGTTCTGCAGGTCCAGGCGGCAGGAATGCAGGTCATAGTACACGAGAGCCTTCACACACTGAAACAGAGCCACAGGAAAGCCAATCAAATCCCTGTCTGTCAGTCTTGCTGCCTGATAATTGTCATTATTAAAATACTTTTGTCATCTTTCTCCCTACCTAAGTGTTTTCGGCCAATTGCTGAAGCTGCTCGGAATTGAACAATGACACACTTACACATAATAAAATAAAATGATTCTTTATTCACAATTTGCAAAAGTATGACTACAGGTACATTAGAATGCTTCTTTTCACATATCCCATCATTTGAGACAAACACACATATATACAGCTGAGAGCAAAGCTTGGGGCAGGTCAGGCTATTTATCCGGTGCCCTCTGGAGCATTATGGGTAGACACGGGCCTTGCTCAAGGGCCCAATGACTATTCTGCAGAGGTCAGGGCTCAAACCAGCAACCTTCTGACACTTAACTTAACCTGCTGAGTCCCACACAGCCCCCTATAACTCTACTTGGTCTTCCTGGGACTTTAGCCAAAAATCTGTTTAGCCAAAAAAATTTGTTTGTCAGTCCCTGTTGTTGACCTGAAACGATAGAAGGCCAATGCACAGGTCCTGTGTTATCTGGAAAAGTGTCAGGTATAAACAAGCAAAAGGTGTGTCAGAGAGTGGCAGTGTCACAGCCAGGGAAAGAATAAACGAGGGCACTCAAACACCAAGGTCAAGAGAATCTGGGTCAGGGGGGCTTACATCCTCATGTCCATACATGCAGGCCAGGTGCAGGGCTGTGTTCCCATTGTTGTCTTGGGCATCCGTGCTGGCCTTGTAGTGCAGGAGCAACAGCTGGAACAGAACAGCGAAGTGAACAGGGGCCAGCTGCTGGGTGCTGTGCGGGAGAGCCTCCAGCAAGGGGCAGGCTTACCGTGACACCCTGGTATCCCTTCTGGCAGGACAGGTGCAGGGGTGTGAGGGCATGGTAATCAGTGGCATTGACCACTGCGCCCTTGGACACCAGCAAATCGATCAGCTGTGACTGACCTGGGGTGACATTAACGGTCACAATAAGAGGGTGAAGGATGGATTAAGCATGATTATCCGCATGAAGGGTGGGGCTGCTGCTGACATTACACCCTTCATAAAATTCCACACTCTGAACACTAAAAGGCAAGTTTGTGACACAACTACACCAATTAAAAATGATTCCCGGAGACCAAAAACATCACAAAAAGCAAATGAATTTCTTTTTGTTCCATTGAGATGGAAAAAAATAATAAAATAAAATCAATGTAAAGTAGTGCTTCTAACTGAGGAATGACCCCCCTGCCCACATTTCAGCAGGAGCTGTAGCCCTGAAGGTGACACAAGGGCCGTCTGCTGGAGTGAGAGGGCAGATGTGACTCACCGCAGACAGCAGCCACGTGGAGTGGAGTGTAGCCTCTGTCGTCCCGGGAGAAGGGGGTGACGATGGACGGGTCGTTCAGTCTCCTGGGAAGTGACAAGGGGCCCAATGACATTTAGAGGTAGGCAAAGGGGGTAAATCACATTAAAGTTGAAGAAAATACCAGGAAGGTGCTGCGCACAAATAAAAAAATAGAGTGACGTGTGTGAGTGGGTGTGTGTGTGTGTGTGTGTGTGTGTTATGTATATACTACATTACTAAATGTCCCCACAATGTGAATAAAACCTGTTATTTTGTTAAGGTTAAGGTTAGGGCTGGGTAGGGGTTAATTGGTATTGCTGGGATTAGGATTATGCCTATAGAGTCCCCATAAAGATATGAATACAAATGAGTGTGTGTGTGTGTCTCTGGGTTATTTTCTGGTTGGACCTCACAACATAAATAATTATGAATAATGCTGGAGTGTCCTAACGGACTTCTTGATATAGGGTCTGTAGTGCTTTCTGCTGCCACAGCAAAGACAGGAGCCGAGATGCTTTATTAAACAGCCTGGCCTGTCTACTTAAGCACAAGCTCTCCCTAGCCAGACTTCCAGGCGCATTAGGGGAAAGAGACACAAATCCTCAGCCTGGAGCCAAAGGCCGGCACGTCTCTGGCCGCGAGGCAGATTCTGTCTCACCGGCTGTCACCCTAGCAGCCCGGGCGCCTGGGGGCCAAACTCACCTTAGCAGACATTTTCCAGGTGATCATTCTGCACCCAGCTCTGATGCTCATCTGGGCAGGTCAGTGCAGAGTTACAGCACTCTGCACATTGAGCCCCCCGGAGACTGGGAGTGTACCAAATGAGTGTGAAGGGGTGGTGGGCGGGGCTCACCCAGAGAGGCGGCACTCGCAGCTGTCACAGGAGCACAGCGGGTGGCACAGGCCAGGGCCCTCTTCTTCACTCTCGCCCTCGCTGAGCAGATGCCGTACTTCTGCCTCATTCCCGTTTGCTATGTGCTGGGTGGGGGCGCCACACACAGTATTAAGGCTCCCATTAGCTGTGTACCAGTACGGTCCCCCCCCATGCCATGCCATGCCATGCCATGCCATGCCATGCCATGCCAGCTACGGGCTCCTCCTGGGGCAGCACATGCACCCTGGCGGGGCTCACAAGTACAGTGATGGCAGCTCATGTCACATCGTGGTGGGGGAGGGGGGCTGTCTGGCTCACCTCAAACAGGCAGTCGATAGGGGTGGCAGCATTCTGGGATACCAGGTTCATCTTATTCCTGAGGAATGCTTTATCGTTCAGCTCTCCGGAACCCTGCCAAGCAAGAAGGCACAGGCTTACCATCACGTCACTGAGCCAGACATCGAAAAAATTCCATTTTGGGCAGCCTGTAGGACATTGCGTGTATGTTGACAGCTAATCACATTTTTATGACGGTTACAATGGGGTTTTGAGAAAAGATGATAATATTTCAATGACCCCTTTACAAAAATAATACGGTGACCCGATGAAGACATACAGTCCCACCGTCATGAGGCAGTAGGTTTCTAAAGATATAAAATCCCTTTGGGAACATTAAAGGGCAGCAGATGTTCTTCACCTGCAGAGTGAATACTAGGCAGGCTGTATCTGACAGGGAGGGACGCTGCATTGGAAAGCGGACCTCAGAGGGCACAAGTTTTAGACCAGAACTGGGAGCTAACTCAGGTAAAGCAGGCTGATTTTGTCCCAGGGACCCGCAGGGACTGTTTCATATTTACATTTAATCCAAAGTGACTTACAATACAGAGAAATGTGACAATTTGTGTGTGCTCCCTGGGATTTGAGTCCAGGACCTTTATATTGTTAGCATACCGCTCTACTTGTTGAGTTACAGGAGCCATTTTGATTTCCATGGGGGGGGGCAGCCAAAGCTGGCAGATGGCCCTCCTGCCACGGCTAAGCTCGCATTGGTGAAGCTCTTTCACCCCTCCTTGGTGCTGGTCTGACCCATGCTGCAGCCAGCACAGCACTCACACCTCGCCTGTCTAGGCTGGGAGCCACTAATGGGAAAGGTAGCCGCATCTCTGCAAGTCTCATCTCATCCTGAGGTTATTACCGCAGGAGGCCGCCGGACAGACCGCCTGGCCACTGTACTATGAGGTATTGATCGCTAGTCTTCCTGCATCTGAGGAGACAGAAGCATAGTTTTTTGCTCCGCTTGGACCGGAGCCGCAGTTTGACATTCTGGACACCAGGAGAGAGACCTATGACTGGCTCCAACTGGTCTCAGCAGAGAGGAGGGTGCTGGAGGAAGGTGCAAATTCAAACAGGGTCATTCAAATTCCCACAGACCCTGATGAAGTTAGACTAACCAACCCTACAAAATAAGAGAAGTCATCTCCACCGGCCCTTTTCGTAAAGCCACATTTGGGAGGAGTTCGAGCAGAGTGATGAATGAATGATGAAGGCCAGACACTTGGTCACCCTTTCAGGAGACCAAAACATCCTTTTAATGTCCCTTCTACACGTTTACTCTAGTTTGCTCTTCGGAACCAATTACAACTGAGCCACTTACAGGCCATCATGACTTTTATACCACTGAAAGCATCCCACCTAATCCATGCGGTTCTACTGCGACCAATAACAATACTCAACCAAACCATGTCAATCCAGGCCCTGGGCTGGCAGGCTAACCGTGGCGTCCTGTGTGAGGTTTCCCTGGCTGATGTACTCTATCGCTGCCTCGAATGATGTCAGGCAGTAGCTCAGGTCATCCTTTGCTGAGTGACAGAACCGGAAGTTCTTGATGTAGCTGAGGTTGGCCATCCTGCATAATGCAGAAGGATCTTTAATAGATGCTTGTGCGAATTTTACATACACAAAAATGTTTTGAGGGCAGAACGAAAAATGATTGGTTCAGAGAGATATCCAATCATATTGCTCGACTCACCAATTAGGGATTTCCGTCTTCACCAGCAGATACAGAAGGACCGAGAGTAGATCATCTGCGCACATGGCTTCGATGTTAACTGCAGAAAATAAAAAGTTGTCAGCACGGCTCTGACATAAACCGCTTAGAGAAAGGCCCACACAGACAATGGCAGTGTTCTGCTAACTAAATTTAGCTTGGCCTGCCGATTTAACCTCCCCGAGTTACTCATGCTGTGAAGCCGGTGTGGGACCAAATTGGGAAATTGCCTGTTTGACAAACACAGATTAGGAGTGTGGCTCCTTATGCTGCACAAAGAGCAGGTCTGTGAATGGCGGCTAATGGGCTGGCTTTGCAAACACAGAGGGACGCGTTCAGGGGAACAGTGGGCAGTTTGTCCAGCCCACGTCGGGGGTTAATTGCATTAGTGGGCAGCATTTCGACTGCTGCTTGTGACAGCCTTGCAATAAAAGACCTCAGGGGCCTTGGCAATGGATCCATGTCTGACACTGATCTCTCCCTTGGGGTATCCTGAGTATTACCCACCTGTGCGGCTGGGGGACTGCATGATGGTGAGAGCCACCAGCTGCAGGCACAGCAGCTTGTGCTGGGGAGATGTGCAGCGGTTCAGCTGGCTGAGCTCCCTCTTCGCCCGCGGGATGTTAATGCTGTGAGGGTGTCACGTGGAATAAGAGGTGGGGCTGGGTCAAAGGTCACATTGATGCAAGTCTGATGTCTTACACACAGAGACAGAGAGACACTCCTGCTCGTACAGGCACACATACAGGCTAAACATTGCACACTGCCTTCTCTATCTTGTCTGCCACTGTGCCTAACAGGGGGCCAGAGGTGATACAGGATATTCTGCTACATTAAGGAGCACACACACACCACAACTTATATCGGTCACCAGATATATATGTGCATTAGATTGTAACTGAAAACTATAATTATACTAAAATCTGACATTCATATGTTAACATCACCCTGACATCAGTTCTTTACGAACAAACAGTGGATTCAATTTAGACAGTTCCATCCCACTCAAGAGAACCAACGAGACCTGTGATTTTGTGGCCGTAGCGACTGAAATCTAATTTATAACCACTCTGCGGCACAGAGTACAGAGCAGAGCATCGGGCTGCCCCCGCTGAACACCCTCAAATATCCAGCTGCATCAAACTCACCAAAATTCCGACTTCACTCCCAAGTCTTTCTGCTGCAGATGCTGCAGACTTCTGGTGATTTTGTTGAAAGCCGCATCCTGTTAAATACAGATGTTAGCGCACATGGTTTCTGTGGCTGCAACACTGCTACAGGAAGATAAATCCATTCTCAGGCACCGCATACCTGGCTGGCTTCAATACTTCCAACGTACTTAAAGATGAAGTCATGGATACCATGATGAATGTACATCTAGGAAGGAAAATGGAACTTAAAAAAAGAACCAGACAATTATATGTGAATGTGAACAAGAATGTCCATGTTTTAATGCACATAAGTGCCCCTACAAGACCGAAGGTTGAAACCCACAGAATTGTTTTATGGTGAGTTTTATTATACAGTATAATCTATTATGTTTTATTGAATTATATGATAATAAGAGTGAGAAAGAAGGATAATTATCTAGGGCAGTCCATATTTTTGCTCCTATAGGAGCTGGGAGGGAGCAAAAATGTAGACTGTCTGGCAGGGAACTCGGGGGAGCAAAAACGTAGACCGACTATGGGTCCCCGGGGACCGGATTGGGAAACACTGATCTAGAGAAAGTTAACACTACTGCTGAATGTGGCCAAATAAAATATGTCCACCAATAGCCACTGCAGGGTGGCAGTGACCCGAAGCCCATCCCGGGAAGGAATGAAGGTGGGGTACACAGAGACCCCAGTCTCCCACAAGGCACTTGACATTAACACCACGGTCATTCACACATGAGAAATAAATTAAGAGTCTTTGTTCACCTGAATTGCATGTTTTTTTTTGTCTGTGGGAATACAGCAAAACAGCCAGGAAGAGAACATACAAACACAGAAACACAGGCATAAAGATTAAGGGCAGAATTGAGACAGTGCAGCCTAAAGCAGGGCGGTAGACTCACCTCCACAGCCTGCTTGAGAAGAGACATCTGCCATTCCTGCTTAGCCAGCACTTTCTGAAACAGACAAAGGAGGGCCCCTGTTTTTCACCCAGCAGGGCGGTGACACTATGGTAAATCCCCAGGACACACAGAGAAATGTGCCTTACCAGTCGCGAGTCCCTCAGCAAGCACTGAAGACATTTTGTGTAAAGTGCATTCACAGAGTCCTGAAGGGAGACAAGAGGCATCAGTGCCAAAGACCACAGTGTCCAAACAATGTTTTCCTTATCATTAACTTCACACCATCGACATTAACGTAGCTTGACTGGCCATGCTATCAGTACATTCCATAACGTAGATGAGTCATTCCACCTAGCCATCACCCCATTAGCGAGGGGCTAATGACTTGCCCAAAGGGCACTGAAAGACCCCCCCACCCCCTCTATACTAGGCTGCAGAGGCATTCTAAAGTTACAGGCTTGGATTTAACCTCCAAGCTTAACGGTTGATCTACTTAGACATTCCCAGCTCCTACACTGGTGGCAATTTAGAACACAGTTTGTTGGGTGACAGCAGACAGAAGCTCATCGGGAAAACACCCTGGATTATTTCTGCACAAATTCTCACTAAAGCTTTAAGGCCTTTTCACTACGATAGACAAGTTGAGGATTTTTCCCCCACACTGCTGCGACTCAGCAAGGCGGTGCAGATATTTTTGCTAGTGCTAGGAAAGATGGCCGCTTCCCTGCTAACACCAGCACAGCGGACGCACAGCGATTCCATCGCTCACTTACGATGTGGTGTCGCAGCCCCTTCCTCTCCTGCTCCTTGAAGGAATGCCGGAAGGTGCTGATGAACTTGTCCAGCTTGTCAGTGTGGCGGCCCAAAAACTCCTTGACATCATCCATATTCTTCAGACAGTGGTGTGGGGGCTGGGCTGTGGGGGCTGGGGCCACCGCTGCTGTCAGGGACATGGGTGACAGTGAGCACACCCTTGCTCGTCATGTGGCAAAGATGCCAGACCTGCGAGCTTAGTGACCCATAATCATCTGTAGCATGTACCATTAACGTGACTAATAACTATTCTAGTGTACGGCTTATACTACAGTAATTTAATACCACAACACATTTTCAATAGTTCATTAATAACACTTATTTTCAATTATTGTTCATCTAATTAGACTAATGGTGGCTGAAGGAGGGAACATGTTGGCCAGGCTGCCTTATCTTCTCCTCAGTGAATGTGACCAAATAAAATCTATCCACTTATTTTCAGTATCCAAGCATGCAATTACTGGTCATATAGTTTTGAGCCACTCAAAAGAAGTCTGGATTCAACGGTGAGGCACACACCAAGTAGTATAAACTGAAGCTGGGGTACTCAAGGCAGACTAACACTCAGGACAAGTACACACACACACACACACACGAGAACTCACACACACAGTTCATATATTTCTTTCATTGTGAGGACTCTTCATTCACTTCTATGGCCATAACCCTAATCCTAGCCCCTACCCAGCCCAAACCTTAACCATAAGTACGCAAACAAATAAGACTTTTTTAGTTTTTTGACTGCAGTCACAGGTTTTTATAATATTTAGTTTCCACTTGTGGAGGCCGAAAAAGTGGTCCCAACAACGTCAAATAACAGGTTATCATCATATCGCGAGGCCAATTGGACCCCACAAAGCAGTATACAGCACACACGCACGCACACACGCACACACGAACGCACAGGCCTGAATAGGCCATTCCACATAATAGCTTTATGTGATTGCATAAAAAAATTGATGTCCATTTTCTTAAGGCTTACTGTGACTTTGTTCGGCGTCTATGGAACGGGCGATACACAGGATGCTGTAGCTCTGCTCCAGCTCATTGTAGAAGGTCTCCTCAAACAGGATGGGAACAGAGGTCGGGGCTTGGAGGCCTGCTCCCAGTTTGACCATGTTATCCTGGATGATCACCTCCTGGAAGAGATCAGGCGGTGCAATCCGTGTTGTCATTCCACTTCATTGTGCGAGCACCACAAAATTATCCACGTTATAAGAAAGGACAGATTACGGTCCCTGATACACACCTGCTGAAGAGAGGAGAGAAATTGAGTTATATGAAAAGTTTCATGTAGAGCTAAAGGAAGAGAAAAGCCCCATTCCTAAAAACTATACTTAAAACGCGTTGTCATGTAGCACCTGGTTTAATATGCATGGGTAACTAAAGGTAGCACGTCACCAAACGGGCTTGGTCCCAAAATAGCAAGGTGTTTACATGCTGAAAAAGGAAAGGTCCTTCCATGAACACGAGTCTTAAGGACACCGGGTTACCGTGGCTATGTGCTGCTGAAAAGCTGCTCTTTAAATAGCCAGGAAGCACTTAGCTGCAGGCTGTGCTAACACGCTTACATGGGCCTGTACTTCTGCAGTCTCCTTCTGCCTTTCCTGGCCCCATCTGTTGCACGGCTGCTCGAGGTTCAGAATATTATAGAATGGGGCACAGCTGGCAAGTGAGAGCAGATGTGTGGGGGCAGTGGTGGCATTGGGACCGGGGCAGGGATAAGGGATGGTTAGAGTGACACCTACCTTGCCATCCAGAGAGCGGTATCCTTCTTCCATGGGCTGTAAAACATAGCCATCGAAGCGTGCCGCTGGGAAGGAACTGGCAGGCAGGCTTCCTCGACATGGCACCAGCACCTGGGGAGAGTTACATCGACCAAGGTTAGGAATAGGGTTACCAATGATCCAGGGCAGCTTTACTCTATGAGGTTCTGAGGTCCACAGGAGTTAAATTCCTTCCTAATTCTAGGGTTTACCGTATAATGGATCAGCTGATGGACAACAAACCATAAAGGTTTAAAATGCCTACACATTAGCTTTCTGTAGCTATGCGTGCTCAGTTTGAAATAGCTGCTCTCCAGCCATGCTCACACCCTCACACACAGACACACAGACACACACACACACACACAGATACACTGAAAAATGTCCCCACAAAGTCAAAATAACAGGTTATAATCACATTATGGGCATAAGAAATCAAATAAAATACAAGGCTTTTGACCGTTTTACTTTTCTGATTGCATTCATAGATATTTATAAAATTGAGGTTAATATTGTGAAGACCTAAAAAATGTCCCCACAAGCTAAAAAGTAACACGTGGTATCACATTGTGGGGATATTTGGTCTCCCTACACAAAAAAACACAGCCCCCTTTCAGCTGTGCAAAACAGACGACAATGTCAAGACTACCAAACTCTCTGGATGCTCCAGGCAGAGTTAACATTTAACAGGATCTGTCACATGACCATGTCACATGTCACCATTACCCGCATCTCAAATATCCCCAACGGCTGTTTCATTAACGCTTTGTTGCCGAAGGTTGTCACCAGAGCCACATAGACTTATGCATGGTTAAATATGATCACTGATAGAATATTAATACATTAATTACATTTAATCATGTAACTACTTACAATTAATGTGACTGATGTCTTTTTAAATATGCAATTTATCACATTTTAATTGTTTGGTTTAAAGGTGACATTTTGTCTGAAAAGAGAAACATCACTGAAAAATTAGTTTAGCTGTTGGTTACTGCATTAAGCTTGGTTTTAATACCTCACTGTTAATACAAGACAGTGAAGTGAACAAAGCACTCCCACACTGAGTGCTCTTTTCAATTCAGAACATCACAAGGTTTCATTTAACTCTCATACTTTCCACATCCTTCTCAGTGTACATCACCCCAAACTCCACACGCCATTCACTGCAGTGTGCAGACTGGGGCCAAAACCACCTGCAAAGCATTGTGGGCCACAGCGGCTGAAAGAGCCGCTCCAGTTAGATAAAGAGCTTTGGAGCCTCGCAGGAGGGAGAGAAGTGAAATCCAATTTAGTTTAGGCTAAATGTGACGTAGAATAACACTGATTCAGCACCACAGGAGGAGGTTGAGGGAAGAAGAGGAGAAGTCCAAACAGCTGAACAGTAAAAAGCACACCGCGGCGAAATATTCAATGTCTTTAATAATAGTTATCTACCTAATTATCTATCATTAATATTTATAATCTGTTGAACTAATGGTATTAATTAGGTTTTAGTTGCTTAGCAGATCGTTTCCCTTAAAATATCTTTCACAGATTAGGTTTATGATAACAGGTAGCAGGTGAAGAATTGTCAGAGTAAATCCCAGGAGAGCGAGAGAGCAGACAAATCCATAACAACAGACATTGTGAGAGTCTAAACAAAGAAATTACCATTTTAAAAAGTGCTGTCATAGAAACCAACTCCTCGCGTTGCTCATTTCACATTAATGCTTTTATAGATCTGGGTAATTGTTGCAGCATTTAGAAACAGCTATGCTACATTATGCAAACTAAAATAAACATGACCCCCCCCTTATTTGTGCAATATGGCAAGTTCACACAGTAAATGCCTTTTTCCCTATGCAGTGTTAAATTTTAAACCTCAAACCATGCAAGGAGGTACCAGAGCAGCAGACTGTAACAGAGTGAATGAAAGTACAGAGGAGACGCCTGTCGAAGGAGAAATTAAATGCTGTGTCAGGTGAGATTATGTAGCTGCATTCTTTCACAGAGGAACTGTGTAACAGACATAACCTGCCTCCCAAATGCTTTAAAAATAGGCGTCTGATTCAGGAAATGCCATCCAGCCAGGCACAGAAGCCTGTCCAGCCTCTCTGAATTAAATCTCCCCTGGCTTCTGAAAGGCAGCGCACAGTGGACACGGTGGCACCACCAGGCAAGGGGGCAAGGGTGTGAGAAAAGCAGGCTGGACTGAGGATCTCGGGCCCCCAGAAGAGGGCCATCCCTCATAGAAGAGATAGATGGAGAGCACGCCCTCCTGATCCTTCTAAGGATATCAGGTTTTGGGTGATTTTTACACATCCAGAAGCTGAAATAAAGAGAGATGAGGCATGCTGGTAGACTCTGGTATGTTTATACAGAAATCAGGCCTTGAGTCCCTTTTTATGATGAGGGGAAAGGGGTGGGGGGGACTCACAATGCCATGGAGCTCCGCCACCTTGCTGCATAGGTCCGGCCGCTGCTTCTCTAGCTCCAGGTAGAACGGGTTCTTCAGGATGTTCTCATCATACACAGCCATATGGACTGGGGACTCGGACACCTGGAACAAAGGGAGACACACACACAGAGGACAGTTTAGGACAAATGCAGCAAATCTGGCTCTCCAGGGTGAGTCTTATTGTTTTATTTATAACAGTCCCACACATAACAGTTAACCCTGGTCACCCAGAAATGGAGATCTGTGCAGGAGCTCCAGATTGCTGTTTGGAGGCTCAGAAGCCCATATTTACCTCAGGCTGATTCTGAAAGAGTCTGCGGGCTATTCCCCCTTCTTCACATCTGATTCTGTGACAAAGATAATACACTGTACACAAAGGAAAAGGTGCGACTGGAATACTCACAGACTGAACAGGAAAATCAGCCTGATGTTGGGGGTCATTAGAGCCCAAAATCTAGACAGTGAGATAAAAATCCCAAAAGCTGGCCATAGACCCAAAGGGACCATGACATCTGCTGCAGTGTGAGATAAACAA
This sequence comes from Mormyrus iriodes, assembly GCA_011763525.2. Lineage (NCBI taxonomy): Eukaryota > Metazoa > Chordata > Actinopteri > Osteoglossiformes > Mormyridae > Mormyrus > Mormyrus iriodes. The sequence goes on from JAAGVU020000008.1 coordinate 10,256,552, forward strand.
GACTAGGGGAACTGGACAGGCTCCGCTTGCTGTGTTTGAGCAATCTCTGAAGCAGCTCAACAACAGGGATTCTGTCTCTGCCCTGCCACCCCCAGCTTCTCCCTGTCCCCAGCGTAGCTAATTAACTCCACAGAACACCATGACGAGAGGGGCGCCTGCAAGAGACCGGTGAAGGGGCCAGTCTTGTGACAATGATTCAAAGCCAGGAGTCTCTGGATGAGCACTGAGACCAAGGTCTGACTTGTGGAGCGTTTCACTAAGGTCAATTCTGGCCTCTGGACCTCAAGGAATGTTCTATGTCTAACCACAAAATATTTGTCAAACATGTGTCAATGCCACCAATCACTCCCCCATCTCAATACCCAAAACTTGGTGTTACCACCTCAAAGACCCTAAAGAGTATGTCAGGGATATTCAAGTCATGGTCCTCAAAGTCCAAGCACTGCTGATTTTCCAACCTTCCTTCACCTGTGAGCCAGGTGTGAAGCCTCTGGCCAATCAGAATCACTAATTATTAAACTATCTCCCTGAGAGAACTGAAAACCTGGATGTGGAATCGAGGGCCAGATTTGAAGAGGGGGTGGTTGTATTTTTTAACTCTCAACTCTTAACACTCAACAGCAAAGGAAGCAGCCTACAGCACAGTACACATGTTCAGGCATGAGACCACGCTGAGGGAGCAAGCTGTCTGCCTTATCTGGAAGCATCGTTACTAAGACAGGAGAATGTCCTGTAGGTGAGGAACAGTTCTTTCGTTTCATCACTGCACCAGCTGTATAACAGGATAGCCGCGTCTTATGCCCACAGAGTAATGTTTACTGTTTTGTGCTGACAGAGTATGCTGTGGAAAGGGGTATGTCACATGGTTCCAACTGAGAATCCATGCCTTTAAACATCTAAATGCATGAAGTGTGCAGCTTTGAGAGAAGGCTGACACACTCGTTACATTCGATGAGACACCGGCACCTCGACCTGCATGTGAGTGCCTCTGCAGAAAAGCTTTTACAAAAATGGAATGAACTAATGTAAAATCAAATACATGAGAAACTACTCAGAATGTAACCCTATAGCCTGTCTTTACTTCCATTTCTGCCTGCCTTTCTGCTAGTTAACGCAACTCCAAGGCCTTGTGATGTACCAGCCTCAGATCTCTCTTCCTTAGCCTTCAGCGCCCTCTCTTTTGCTCCAGGTTTGTAGTAGGGTTGAGTACCGAAACCTGGTGCCAATATGGCACCAGTTCTTATACGATTGGTTGTACATTAAATCACAATTAAGTCACAAACTAATGCAAACAAACTTGATAAATTAAATCGCAATTCACACAAGTAGTATAAACAAGTGACGAGACAACGGACACATGTCGGAACTCCAGGTAGCAACTTCAAGTGGGAAATACCTCCAAGCTGCTAACGTTTTAGCTCCCTCCATGATACGTTAACTCTCAGCCAATAAAATGTATGGGTTGACTTGCACACTGCTCACACGTGAAGTAGTATGCGCACGTGGACGTAAACATGCAATAACACAAAACAAAATTGAATAGATCAGTCCCATAAATGTGCCCCATTATCACTGATATCCAATCCAGGTATCTAAGTCAGTATCAGACCGATATCCAATATCAGTATCGGACTGGTGCATCCCTAGCCTAAGGACATGTCACAGTGTTGGTGCACGTATTGAGAGGTTTGTGCAGGCTGTACTGCTTTGGTTCAATCTCACCCACGAAGCCAATCTGCACTTGAAGCTGCTTGCCAAAGCCTGCAGAGTCCACTGACTCATCCGGTGGTTTCCATCAAGACAGTGTTAAAAAAAAAAAAAAAAAAAAAGTCTACTGGTGACCCACAGTCAGGAAACTGAAACCCATATAGAAGAACATTTCAACAAAAAAGGTGTGAGGAAATCTCTCAAAGTAAAGCTCTCCCAAACAAAACACAACAGCCTTATCTTGCTCATATTCGTCCTCCGTATGCACCGGGAGGGCAGTGAGCATGCGTGCCCCGCAGGGGAGGAGGACTAATGCCTGCTATCTCCTGCAAGGCCCTTAACTATTACAGCCTGTTTGTAGTTCCCTTAACCTGATCTGTTCCAGTAAAACACCCAAAGTCACTTCAGACAGTGTCAGTCTAGAAGCTACATAGCAAACAAAACAGCAATGAACCAGATGATACCTTGGACTACCGCTATTTGAATATTAACTTTTCCATCCAGTGTTTTTCCTTCACTGTAATTTTAATTCATCTCGATGTATCCGCCATATTTAGAGCCAGCCCAGGAAGCTCTAAGAGGAATTTGCCAGCCTCTGATATGTTAACAGCCAAGCACATTCGTGACATCACTTTCTATGGTACATGTGACATGAATAACATATGGTGTTGAAGTGCGTCTCCAGCCACTGGTTCCCAGTAACTAGCAGGCAGCTGTAAGACCTGATGGAGGCACTTGAGTAGCAGTTACACCTTTCGCACATGTTCAAAAGGCAAACGGCTGTCCAGTACAAAAGCTCAAGCATTACACAAAATAACATATCGAAAAGAAAGCTTGTTCATACAAACTCACCGGTGAGAAACTGAACCTTAAATCTCACACTAGTTGGTAGGAGCTGATTATTGAAGAGCCGTGAAGCCCACAGAAGGTGCATTTGGTGCAAATTAAACCAGAAGTGTGAGAAGCATAGGGCCATGGAGATTTACGACCCAAAGGGGTAAACCAGGCTGTGCCTCCCATATCACCATGAAAGACCAACTTTGTGCCATTTCTGCTTTCTCTCCTTTGCGCAATGCTTTTGAATTTTTAACTGTTTTTTAGCTATTTCTTCTGATTTTCAGGATAATCAAAATTTTAACACAAAATGCTATTAAACACATTGGATCATTTTCATAAAGATGTTGGAATAACATTAAAACATGTAAATGACATTAACCTCCCCCACCCCAAACAGCACCTTGCTAACGAGCCCCCCAGAGACGTAAAAAAACAGAAGCACTCCCTCACACAATATAACTGCTTAATAGTGGCTGAATATTCAAATTAAATGACCAAATCTATTGTGCTGAATATTCGAACTCATACAACAGACAAAAGTGCAAATACACCACAAGCTTCCTTTACAAAAGCGAAAACCAGCTTCCAACACGGAACAGAAACCATCACTGCATTAACATCTGTAGAAGTCATGGCAAAAACCACAATGGCATCATGGACCGTGTGCAGAAGGAGCCATTACGTGCTCTTCTGGTTGCTGGGCGAAATTCTTTACACGAAACATTCAGCTGTTTATCCCAGCAGCTGTGAGGAAGGCATTAAGCATGGATGATATCATCATCCCGCATGACAGAGGGAGATGGAAGGTGAGCAGGTAGGTCTGGATCCAACAAAGCGCTGGATCCATGATAGGCATTAAAAAAAGCAGGGTATCAGTCAAGCTCTTCAAAATAAAAACCCATGTGTGACACTCACAAAACACAAACACACACATACAGAGTACTTCTTAAATTCCATCCTGTTAACACACATACAGCATTCACCTCACTCACCTGGCACACATACACAGCCTGTCAGCCATTCAAACTTCCTGAAAAGTTATTTCAAAGCACCTTTTGTATATACTTGTGTCTAAATAACTTAACAATGATAATACTGACAATAAATGCTATACACACCCAGCTTATAAATTGTTAAATTGCTTTCATCACCGCAAAACCAAAGTTGCAGTAAATGATGATTAATATCCAACAGTTTAAGGAATTGCAAAGTCACTTTGTTTGTTCCTGTAATCTAGGCTTTGGAGCTCTTTAATGGATGGACAATGAACAGAGATGGACCACTGCTGGAAATGGTGCCACCTGCCCACTCTGTCCATCATCTGGGACGACTGGGGAGCATCAAGGACAACGGGGCAGTATCATACAACACAACTACGCTTGCCTGTCAGTAAACAGATTTTGGGAGAGCTGGACCCATGGAACATCATTACTGCACTCAATTTTAGCTTCTCATGCGTCTATGCTAGCAATCACTGTAAGACGAAAATTAGTTTCCACTTGATCAAGCAAACACTACAGGATATTTTAAGAATCTCATCTTGCTGTGAACAGTAGTGTTATGATAATTAGCTTGTCTTAGTCTAACTTATCCCAAAGTCATCAAGCTCCAAAGCAACTCAGATCTGTTTCCATGGTGATTACTGAAGCAGGCTCACACAAAGGCAATTTCAACAACTGTGCAAATGGTTATTTGGCACCTTATCTCAAATATCAGCAGGGAATTAAGACAGTCACAACAAAGCACTACGATCAAAAGAACTGATCATTTGCAATCTGAAACAAAGCTAGATTAGCACATTAATTAAAAATGAACACTCTGTGATTATTTAAAGCCCCTACAGACACACTCACTCGGTTTAACATCCAAAAATCCTCTTCTGTATACGTGCACAAAATCAGGAGTAGCAGCTGCAACTCACGATTCATGGTGCAAAGTGTATGTCAATCGTGCCTGGCTTTATGTTGTAACTGCATCAGTTAAAACTTGCTTAATACTTCAAGACAGCCGTCTACCTCTGGGTGCCTAATCAGTTTAGCCTATTTATTTCGAAGACGAGCCCCCGTCCGCCAGTAATACACGCATAAATATATACATATTTATACCTATGAACCACGATGGCAAAAACACAAAATGAATGGTTAGGCAGGGTCAGCCAGGTGGTTATTTAGATAACTTGTCATCTTTTTTGCCTGGCAAAAAAAACCTGAACATAAAAATGACCCCGACTTTAACCTACAGAAATACTATGAGAGGTACACAACATTTTATCGAAAATTCACTGTAATGTCAGTATACGCATAAAGCCGATGTTCCGGGCATTAGCTGACATAGGTGAGCAGCGGTTAGTTGCTGGTCATCCAGACAGCTAGCTGGCTAGCTTGGCGTGACTCGAAGTGTCCAGTGCTCTACCCCATATCAAATATACCTTCATAAAAACATTTAGATAATACAGGTCAGTATTCACAAAAAACGGTCCAATATTCACAAACACACGACACGCAGAGACGTACCTCTTTAGCTATACACTCCAGGTATACATAGCAATTTTCACACTTTATCTAGCTACCAAAGTCATGTAAACACCGCAACCTCCGTCAGCACTACCGGTCTTTCCAACATGACTTCAGAAGAGGGCGGTAACTCGTTTTGATTGAAAGCTGTTTGCGACCAATTGTCGTTAGGGGAAAATCGACGGTGCAAGTCTATCCAATCACAACAGAGTAAAGAGTGACAAATCACATGTTGTGTTAGGTTGAGAGCGGGGCTGCTGAGCGCTGCCCTGCAATGTGCGCATGTGACCACACAAGGCGCTGAGGGGTATTTAAACCTAGACGGCGGCTTGCAGCAAGTGGACAGCTCCCTTTGCTAGGAATACAAACCATGTTGCAAGATACCGCTGAAGCCGTCGGAACTAGGCTGCGCTTACGAATGCAAGGATTTGCTTTGTCCGACACTGGCTCTACCTTTCCGTGACCACGAATTGGAATTTATAAATTACTAATATTAATTATTATATACGTATTCCAATTTACAGGCATCCAGATGCTTTCATACGCTTAGCTGAGTTCATGAGAGGCTAGAAACACCTGTTACTGGACCTGCATATGGATAGTTAAGTTCAGACTTATTTTTTTCCTGCGCTCAAGGCGCAGATCACTGTTTATTTACTTTGAAGACTAAAGCTAAAAGCCTTTTACGGAGCTCATTTTCTTCTGGTTTGCTTTGTTTATCTGCTTTCTGAAATTGACTGGGAACATGGATGGAAGAGAATCACCCGCAAATACATCGTCGGTGGCATTTGGGCGGATGTGCGGATCCCGCGGAAACTAGAAGCAAACATTTAAAAGCTTTAAAATAATATAAATCAGATAACGCTTTTGCTCTTGTAGAAAACTCTTACGCACGTTTTTTTATTGTTTATAATAGACAGAAATCCTCGTTGGCGAATAGAAATGGGGAAAGACGAATGTAAAACCATGCTGGATGCCTTGAATAAAGTGACTGCTTGCTACAGGCATTTGGTCATCACCCTCGGGAGCACCGCGGACTCTCAAAACCTGAGAGAGGAGCTGAAGAAGACGCGCAAAAAGGCGCAGGAGTTGGCCATGGCCAACAGGACTAAACTGACGGCTTTGCTGAAGGACAAGAGCATCAGCAAAGAGGAGCGCTCCGAATACGAGCGGCTGTGGGTCCTCTTCAGCAGCAACATGGAGCTGCTTGAAGTGGACATGAAGCGATCTTTGGAAATCGGACAGGAGTTCCCATTGAGAGTCCCCACCAAGGACCTCATTCAGACGGGGATGAATGGCAGTACTACTACCGTTGCGGCGAGAGCCATGAGCGTCCAGAACATGAAATACGACGCAGACAGTAACATCGACACGGAGGATCTGAAGGAGCTTGAGACCGAGATCACACAGGTCGGTCAGATGATTGAGGAGATGGAGATGAAAGTCCAAGTGGCGCCCTGGGCGGTGGAAGCCAAGCAGGAGGCAGGTGCGGAGCTCAAGTCCACAGCTAGTGTGGGGAACTCCTCCGTGGGTGTCATTTCCATCTGCGAAGAGGAGCCCAAAGAAGTGGACAGCGATAGGGGCATCATGAAAATATTTGCAGGAATCGTTTTCACTGCGGTTGTGTTAATCGCGGGAATTTTAGGGTACTTAATCATAAACCTTTGAATAAGCTGAACAGACTGTCTTTTCGGTGGGAGATTAGGCCCATAGAATAGCAACATCCTGTTTTTTACTAGACAGGTACTGCAATGTAACGGGTTTTGAGAAGTTGGACATCATACGTAATCAGTACCCATACCGACAACGGAAAAAAGCATAATTCGCCCAAGTCACTATTTGCATATAATTATCATATTTTTACATGCTCCGTAGATGCTCGTCAAACTGAAGGCTGACATGTATGAAACCATTAAAGCGTTATCCTAAACGTCCGCTGTCGATCGTTCCAATCCAGAAATATCTACGTGACATCAATAGATTGTAAGGGTATTAACAAAATAGAAGGCTCAGATGGCCGCTTCTGGTCCACAGTAAGCTCTGAGCATCCCAGTATGTCTAGAAGATGTTCCATGTGAGTGCAATCGGACAATATGTTGTGCATAAGTGTTTTGTCACAGCAACGACGTGTTAGCCTAAAATGACTGCATTGTATGTCGCAATTCGTATCTGTGGTCTTATTTGTTCGAAGAGGTTTTCGGGTCTATAGTGATTATTGACAGCCTATGTTCTTTTTTTCCTGAAGGCTTATGCTGTACTTATATGGATGCATAAATGCAATGTTTCAGTTCAAAAATGATAAGTTGAAGAGCTGTACATAATAGACTGTTTTTCCGTTTTACATAGTGTATATAATGAAGTATATTTAATAAAATAACGTTTAATGACAAATCCAGCAGTTTGGGAATATGATTTATATTGAAGTTAGAACCGATCAAAAATAAAAATGTTTTATTGTGGGGTATCAACATAAAACATGCATGACAAGGTCTTCAACTGTCAGTTTTATGTGGGAAATACATTACGTTTAGGTGGAGATTTGACAGTTCTGGCTGTCTGCCCTCGATTATATTACTGACTTTTGTACGCCAGTGTACTGAAATGTCTGGACATGGGACAGGGTGGTGAGTCTGGTAAGTGATGAGATATGAAAAAAAGAATATCTTCCTTTTCATCTTTGCACTTCTTGATTTTGATATTCCAGTGTACCGCCATTCATGTGAAATGACGCACCAAAATGTGCTTTGTGGAAATGCAATGACCGGCATGGCCTTCAAGTGCAACATGACATTTTCTTGTGGGAAAAATCAATTCTGGGGCACTGTAAATCAATTAGGAGGCTGATTGATAGAAACTGAATTTTTACAGCAGTTACATGCTCTTTGCCCCCGCCCCCCGACATTTATATTAAATAGAGAAGATTAGAGAAGCCACATTTATGGCTCCTAGTTGCTGAAAGACACATCACGCAAAAAAGTGCACTTAAAAGTAGATCGAGCTTCAGAGGTGTCCGTGTGCTTTGCCGCGTAATGTGATTATGTGCTAGACTTTCTAATGCTGTCTCAGGAACGACTCTGTTTGGAATACCAGCGGTACGGGGCCAGAGGGGCAGGGGCTGGGCAAGACAGCTGCATTCCAGGGCAGATGCTGGGCAGATTGGCAGCAAGAGACGTTACTGGATTACAGAAGGCGCAGTGAGAAGGAGCACAGAAACAGGAGCAGGATTTCGAGAAATGTGTTTAAGAATTTGTAACTGGACTATCTTATTAAGATTGCGATGGGTTGGCATCTTGTCCTTGGACAGCAGCCAATGTCAACGTTTCTGAGAAATGACTCAAAACTCACTTATTTTTACTATTATTATAACTATTCTCTTTTTACTTACTTCTTTCTTATTGTTTCTAGGCTGTATTTTATTCCCGCAGTGCTTTCTGTATTGTTTTACCACCTGCTTGACCTTATGGCTATTTTGCTTCTACTAACTGTCGTTTTTTGTTTTTATTTACAAATACAATTTATTATTATTATTATTTACACCTCTGTTGTGTTTTCATTTTTTATTTGTAAAGGAAATAAATGAATTGGTGGCTTGATAAATTCCCAAACCTCTGTCCAACATTTAAAAATCTCCACCTAAATCCTGTAAAAAAAAACATCTTAAGAAAATCTTAATTTCTACAGTAAAGGATGATTCGCAGGCTTGCAAACCACTGGGATTCTGCTAAACTGGGGCTCAAGTTAAGCAAGTGTGGGACTGCCAAACATGCATCCTGCTTAGTTCATATGCAGCTTTGGAATGTGCTTGCTGTTTTAAACCCTTCCGGGGCCATGCTGCAGCGATCTTATTCACTTACTATCACATTACTAGGTCAGCATAAGCATCATGTCGATGGCTGTAGAAAGTGATGCCCTTAAAGTGTAGTCATGTGAACAAAAACGACAGCAGTGCACTGTGTAGCCATTCTGCATGTAGTGTTACAACGTGAGAGACAAGGCATAGACCACAAGCACCATCAATATTTAAATCAAAGTAGGATGTCCATGTTTGCGCACAGGTTTCAGCCACCTTGAATCATTTATAAAGGGATGGGAGAGTCAGAGAAGATGGGGGGGTGCTCCCTGACTTCCATGGCACAGGTGGTAAAGGACAGTGAATATTGCTGTGGGTGGTTCAGTCCAACTTTAGATGCCAGTATCCATACAGTAGATGCTGCCTTTATTTAAAAGTGAGTCTGATTTTAGAGCTGAGTACAGGTGAGGTTAGAATGCATTCATTCAGGTTGCTGTTCTTGGTCACAAGGATTTAAGAGCATTATAATCAGGAAGAACCCATTCTGAGGTGTTGAACGAGGTGTGTGGAGATCCTGGCATGGCAATGCAGGGCAGCGGAGCCGGAGTGAGCGGGATCGCATGCGTGTGACATCAGCGGGCAGAGCCGGCAGTACATTTTCAGCTGGGTTGGCATGGCTACCATGCACAGCCTCAGCAGATGGCACCAATCAACACGGAGAGAAATTTCCACTCCCCCACAGATGGGATGGGGTGGGGATGCTAAGGAGACTGACGCAGGACACGGAACTCCGAGGGAAGGATCTCTCAAGTGGAGTCTGAACAAACGCCACCACTGACAAAGCTCATAGAATTTGTTAGATGGTGTATTTTCTTATGGGGATCTCTTGCTAAATCTGTCTGTATAAACTACAGATAACAGTTCTTAAAATGGTTTTAGTCTCTCTAGCAGTTTCTCTGCTTCCTAACTTGAATTATCTAGTGACATTAAAACACTATTTTTTTTTATGTTGGCTTTGGCTCTTATAAATCTGGAAAGATCTGAATGGACTAAACAGGTTCTTGAGCTCAGAAGGTTCGTTGCGCTATAATAAAGGCTTTTGAAGGTCTAGCCAGTGCTGCAGCACCCCCTGCTGACAGACATCCTGCTCACCTCACAGACAAGGTCCATAGCAATGAAGGGCAACTGTTTTGTGTGGCATGACATGGGTGTGCGTGCGGGGTGACCAGTCACAGCTGCCCCAGAGGGCAAACACAGGGACCTGGACTGCGCATAGAGGTATATGCATAGACACTGCAGGATCTGCATGTCTCAGACCTTCAAACGCCTATTGGGAGGACACCCTTCGGAGCAGAGGGAACTAGTGTGGCAGGGAAAACCTCCCCACAAGTCTCAACCACAGCAGATGTCATAAAAGTATGGACCTCATAACACCCCAGATGTACATTTACCTATATAAAGATCTTTATGTATAAAGTTATATTGGTCTCAATATAGACTAAGATATGTACTTCTGTCTATATAAACATGTACATATAAAGGTATATTGGTCACCATAAATCATCAGATACGTACATTTAAAAATATGTTTAATAAAAGTTTTATATGTAATTGTGTCGTCACACATTCATAGTTACGTGAAATGTAAGATATTTTATTTTTCTAAAGCCACGTCCATGGGGTGGTGTTTGGACTCAGAAGGTTTGGCTGCCATTACTGGGATCAGATGGTCTCCAATTTAAATCCCAATGTTGCCAGAGCGATTTCCCCAAGTGCTCCAAGGAACAGCTGGTTTTTGGACAAAAGCATCAGCTAAATAAATAAAATGTAAAATGTCAGATGGACAGTCATTCAAATGATAACTTTCAGCTATCTGTAGTATTTGACAGAAATATATTTCTGTAGTGATTCTTCTGGCAGGTGCATGAGGAGACTACACTTAGCATTGTTTACCAGGGCTGATTTAATGCAGAACTGTAACCTCCATAAGCAGCAGCTTCCCGAGAAACATACCTGCTCCAAAATCACTTTGACTGCACACTCTGTCATGCACACAGTGCAGCAGAATCCCATGCGGACGCCACTCATCCACCCACTGGATAATGAATAAGAAAAATATGACCATTAATAAAAAATGTACCAGAGCTTCTGGATTAAAAAGTAAAATGATGGATAAATATGTAACCAGTGGTTACGGTGATTAAGGATGCAGACTCATTAAGATTGCTAGGTGGTTGTACCCTTCAGAACGGTACTTCATTGCTCCAGTAAAATATCCATCTTTATTAATGGGAAAAATTTGTAAGACCCTTTGGGTAAAAATGTCAGCTCTCACAAGCAGATTAAAAAACATTAATGAGTTTTTCTAACTGGCTCTAAGTAGTGAGGCCTCCTACGTTGGTTATTTTGAAGCAGGCAGTCAGTGCGAGTGCACATAGCAGCTGTCTGCCTACTTAGGACAGTAAATGCAGCTTAAACAGCCATTTTGAGCTGCGTTGCATTGGACACCACATATCTAGCCCAGCAAACATGTTATGCACATTTCTGTCAGGAAAGGAGCAATACGCTTAAGCCCCCCGCCCCATAAACCTCCCCCCATTGATGTCATCATTTGCTCCCCAAGTGCACTTCTCCACCGTGGCGATATGCCACATCGAGGCGCCCGCTGTCGGTGCTGATTGCGCCCTCATGGAGAATGCAGTTACACACTCAGGCTCTCCATACACGAATCTGCACAGAGGGAGTTATCTACAGAGCACCAATATAAAAGCCTGATTTCACCAAGTCAATAATGAATTCTCATACTGGGGCCACAGGACACATTCCCTTTAAAAAATGTGTGTATCGGAGGGCAGTACGCGAGTGGCCTGCGGGAAGGTAGGTGGTGCCCTTGCTGGGGACTTGAATCCTGCCTCCATTCTGCAAGTTTCAAAGGCATATAGCATAATTGGTGTTTCTATACTGCCAATGGTGTGTGTGTCATCTGTGTGCCCTGCTGGCATCCTTTGTACCCTGACTTGGGCCTTGGGCTACCAAATATAGCCGCAAGACCCCCTCCCCTGATGTTCAGATTAAGCAGTTAGATGATGGATAGACTGAGGTACAGTTAAAATTTTAACTGTATATCAGAAATTCTTCAATCCCATAATGCTATAGCAGTAACAAAGTCGGTTGAATAAAATTAAACCAGTGTTTTTCAATCCGGTCCTCGAGGACCCCCAGACAGACCCCGTTTTTGTGCCTACTGGGAGCTAGGAGGGAGCAAAATCGTGGACCATCTGGGGGTCCCTGTCGACTGGGTTGAGAAACACTGAAGAAAACCATGCAGCAGCGACAAACAGCAATTAGGTTCATTGAGAGATTATATGACATGTGATACATCAAGGAAATCATACTATTTCAGCCATTTCAAAGTGTGCAGCTGTATGTTATGTTTACACAAATATTTACAAAATACCAAAACCATAAAGGTGTCGAAAGCTGCCCTGGGATGTCAGCTTCAACCTGTGCTTCAATCTGCTGCTTCTGCAGCTGATTATATGAAATGTTATATAGATCCCTTTCCAGAAATAGTAGGAAAAAGATTTCATTATTGATTATCCTTTTACTGATAACTGTGGTGATGTTATATCTTTTATTTTTTGTATTATACAACAGAAGACTGTTATAATAAAAGGTTTTTAGATTCAGTCATATGACTGAATGAAACAGTAGCTGCATGCAGACATTACTCATGGCTCTGCTGATTTTGCTCCTGGTTGTTCTGTAACCATGACAGCACTGCAGAGATGAGATTTCATGGTTTCAGCTCACCTCTCAGCCAGTGAGCATGGCCCCACCTATCAGTGATTCACAGAAACCTCGGGTGTCTTTGTAGTTCACCAGCCTGTGACTTGTGAACCTACACTTCCTCTGCTGCTGCTCTGGCTAGAAAAGCCAGAAGCATCACAAACAGCATATTCCTACTCTTACTAGAATCCCAGAATTCAGGTTGCCTGATTTTTCTTGCTTTAATCACATTAATTCATTTCATTTTTTATTACAAGATACTGTGAGTGCTGGAATAGGTAAAAGGGTATACTATGTTCAGTTTGGGGGATTTCTGTAAATATAATTGGAAATAGATATTGAAGTTTTACCAGTGAAATGCCGAAGGTTCGAGAAGCAAGAAAATGAAATGAGTTTTGAAAACAAAACTTGAGAGCTTCATGTTGCTCCTGTAGCTCAAGAAGGAGGTGTTCTGCTTACGATGTGAGGGGTGTGGGTGCAAATGCCAGGGAGCACACATTAAAAATAAAATACCCTCTACTGTAAGTCACTTTGGATAAAAGTGTCAGAAAAATGGAAGTTTCATTACCAACCAACCATCTCCCAAAAAGGCTTATCCCAGAAATCACAAGACCCGAGGCAGGGAGTGTCCCTCAGAGCACAATTCAGAGATGCAAAAGACAATTCCCAGAACTCCACAGAGTACTAGGGGGGCTAAGATGACTCCAGGGGCTCTTGAGTGACCGGGCCCCCAAAAAAATCCAGAACATAATTGGATCGATTTGGGCTGGGGGCCCTGCTAGAGTATGTACATACAAACTACAGACAATACAGAGCTAATGGTGGGATATGAACCCCAAGAATGAATGTGTGAGGCTATAGGGCTACTTATGGAGACAAAAAAAACATAGCCACAAGAAGGCTGAAAAGGTAACTGAAACTCTCTGAAATCTGAAAAATCTGGAACCTCAGTAAACTGGCCAAAACTAAAGAACCACTGTTCACTGCGAGCAAATATGTCATTATCCAAGCCGAGGCCATCGTGGGCTTGACTCCCCAAGGGCATATACGATACATTGTAGTTATACAGCTGCCAGAAGGTTCAGCTCCTAATGAGGGGACAGTATAGATGTACTCTTGAGTAAGGAACTGACCGCAGTCTGTGCCAGTTAATATGTCATATAAGAATCAATTAAAGACCCAAGAGTGTCATTAGGGTGCCTATCTTTCAGGCGATGGATTCTCAGAAAGTTATAGCCTACTGCCTCTGTGACCAAAATGAGTCATGCATGCTAAATCCCTAAAGGGTGTCAGAGGTAGCAAGTATGGCTGTCGTGAGTGTATTAAATTGCCGGTTCAGCGTGCAGTCACCTGTGTCACAAGGCTCCTCTGAGAGCTCCGTGTCCAGCCCAGCTGGAAATGAGACTCTGCTGGCTAAACCCACTAGAAAACTAATTTTTTTCGATGAGTTTAATTCAAATATTATTTTCTATATATCACTTATTCTTTATATCTAATGCAAGTTCCCCTGGATGTGATGGCCATACGAATTAAATACATAATTACTTCGGCAGGTGCTAAGAAATGGTAAATTAAGCATTCAAAATAAGGAAGGAACTGACATAATTAAACCATAGACCCAGCCATGTTTAATGACTGACCTTTTGCTTCGTTGATACGAATGGTAAATGCTAGTCGCAGTGGAAGCTGAAGCCGTCTGAAGGGAAAGGCCAGAGTGTGTGGTGTAAGTGGAATCCTGTGGAGAAGAACACCCCCCCCACCTTGACTCCAACCAGTTGGGCTTTCTACAATAACCCTCCAGTCTATCCACTCTTCCCACTTTGAGGATATAGCCTTTTCAGAGCTACTGCATCAAACATAGGGGGTCTTAACCATGGTGAGTTATGGTGGAGGGGGCCCAAGTTTCTGCAGAAGACAAACTGGGACTTTGAAGAAATGCAGTCACTCGGTGAGATGTTAATTAGTACCTGATTTAGATCTGTTACCATGACCACCAATTATATTTTAGCGAGTGGAAGCCGCCCCCTGGTAGATTTTGCCGGGTTATCGGGGGGCTATAAAGTACTGGGCCCCCTGAACCTGCCAGGGTCTCCATGCCCCTCCAACACCCCAACAAGTAACGAAATAATCTTTAGGTTATACCGACTTAACATAAAATGTGCCATGACAAAATCACATGAAAGTTCCCAAAAAGTAGAATTATGAATATAGGATGTTTAAGGATCAAGTAGAAATTCCAACTTGTACCATTTAACCATGGGCTATTGCATAGATGATCCGGTTAACTTTAATCCCCAGCAGATCAACTGGATCAACTGCTGTAGGAATGCAGTGAGTAATGACACGGAGATGTACAATGCAAAGCCAGCAGGCACCAAAGTAACATTTTACTGCTGTGTTCACAAGAGGCCATAATATTAAGGTTTACATCTGTTCAAATAATGACATCAGAAGACTTTATCGATTGACAAATAACTGACGACTGTGAGAAATTTCAGAATTTCTGGTCAAAATAGGGGTCTTTCATGTTCCTTTGGAAATAAAATATTCTGCTAAATGAAATATATGAACATCCATCCATCCATTTTCCATAACCGCTTATTCCATTTCGGGTCGTGGGGGGTCCGGAGCCTATCCCGGAGGCCGTGGGCGCAAGGCAGGGAACAACCCAGGATGGGGTGCCAACCCATCGCTGGGCACACTCACACACCAGTCACACACCATCCACACCTACGGGCAATTTGGCAACTCCAATCAGCGTCAGCATGTTTTTGGACTGTGGGGGGAAACCGGAGTACCCGGAGGAATATATGAACATGAAATGTGAATTCAAAACAATACACACAATAATATTCTTCATATAACACTCTGACATACGAAAGATTTTCTGGTGATAAAAAAAATATATTTTTGTTTCGTCTAAAAATATTTTTATGGTCAGATCTTCCTCCAGCTCACCAGAGTCAAAGTCTTTAAAAAGGCACACTTTCATATGAAAGACATAGAGGTGGTGGACAATATTACATCCATCCATCCATCCATTTCCTGCTTGCCCTATTCAGGGTCAAGGAGGGGGCGGAGCCTATCCTGGAGACTACGGGCACAAGGCATGGAACAACCCAGGATGAGGCACCAACCCACCGCAGGGCACACACACCATTCGCTCACACATGCACACCTACGGGCAATTTGGCAGCTCCAATCAGCCTCAGCATGTTTTTCTAATGTTTGGGATGATCGGAGTCCCTGGAAAAAACCCCATGAAGACACGGGGAGCCATGGCGGAGGACACTATGAATGACAGAAATACCTAATAATACATTAATATAAAGTCCTGAGGTGTGTATAATGGGATATTAGACTATTCTTCAAAAAGTAAAGCCTCTAACACTCAGGAGAAGTCTACTGTGCCCTGTTCTTCATCTTGGTGTTGAGGAAACATACACGTGTACAGAAACATGTACGGAGGTATTGTCATCTTGGAATATGGGAACATCATGAGGGAACAGTGTCTGTACCACAGTATACACCTGATACTCTAAAATGGCTTTCTATTCCTTGACTGCTATACGTCAATGCAGAGCAATCATCAGACCTAATGACTCCCATGTCTGCCCGTACCATTACACATCCCCCACTACGCTGTGATTTGAAGGCATCTTTAGGCTTACTTCAAACAAAACCCCATCTAGATAGGGAAAACGTGAAAGACCACTCACCATTGCATAGGAATCCACAATTCGTGCTCCTTATACCAGTTTACAGGTCCTTGTGGTTTTGGATACAAACAGTTTCAGAAAGGCAGCCCTGTAAAGCTGTTAATTGGGATGATTGCTAATATAACTCACCTTTGTAGCTAGAATGGTGATTCAGTTACAGTAAAGTCTTATTTCATGTGGTTTTT